>OU015670.1:27500-1227500 GCA_907165275.2 Zygaena filipendulae | reverse complement strand
CGCCGTGAGCGTTGCGAGTTGGCATCGTGGCGCATCTGTACAATACGGAGGTTGTTTACCTATCCGTAATACTAAGAAAAACATACAGGCGAAGAAAATTTTTAGAAGTGAGAATTTGAGAAATTTAGATTTCGCGCGGGATTTCGATAGATATTAGGGATTATTTGATAGTAAGTATCATTATACTTTTGTAGTACTGCTGATTTTTTAATTTATTGTCGTATTTTCGTCTTCACCCGTTATATTATAATAAACAAATAGATATAAATAAAATTCACAAAAAAATAATTGCTGCCATCATGGCAGTTTTTGTTTTTACTTTGTAAGTAATATGCAAAAGTAAGTATCTAAATTCCTTTATGAATGAATATTGGGTGATACTAAAACATGCAATAGTAGATACCTACTTTCTTTCGATTATACTGCAGTTTGATTATAAATACCCATAAAATATTTAGGTTAGACGATGACAGCACATGTTATTCTAAAAAGTATTGTCTAATAGTATCTATTGACCTACGAAATATTAAGATTATTAAAGATTTTTATGACTAGGCACATAGATACCTAGCTACTACCTATATGTATAATATGAATATCCAAATATTAAATATACCTATTACTTATATAATATTTAGATATTCCTTATAAATATTACCTATTAGGTACTCAATTAACATTAAATTATAGCATTAATAAATAGTTATTATTTTGCAGATAAAAGTACACTGATATCTATTATAAATATACGTATAAATTGTGAAATATTATCACCTACAACATAATTAAGTGCAGAATTCTACTATATCAGAGTCTTCGAGATAGTGTATTTAAGCTAAATGTAAAATAATATTTTTATTTCATATTGATATTTTTTTAAGATACAAGCAAACGCAATAAAATTCATACCCATTATTATCTACAGTAGTTTATGATATATAAGCTCATTTTATTTATTGAATTATAAAATAAATCTATATCAACTTGGTCCTTCGTCAATAATTCTAATAAAAAAATGAAAACTTAGCTAAAAGTGCATAAGTAACATGTGTTTTTTTTTCCACAAAACGCGACAAAATTATTGTCTTGTAAGCATAGGTAAATATCGATAAAATTAAAATTATTGTCTAAACATTACTAAAATATTGTCTTTTTACTATTCATTTATTATTTAAGTTATTCTTAGTATCAAAAAATATCATTTCCAAAAATGATAGGTAAATTTATAAATATTTTTTTTATTTAATATTGAAATAAAAAATACCATAAGTAGTTATTTTGAATGGAAGATGAACAAAATTATTCAAAATGTTAGTTGGAATGAAAAATTATAATGATTAATACATTGCAGGTACCTAATGCGACAAAATTCGTAGGTACCTATTTATCAGAGGACTAAAAATACAATTTTCGATGATTTTTCTGTACAATTTGTCAATTTCTTTTTTCTCTCCAATCTGTTTCAGTAGCACATTAGCTTTAGGTAGGTATATCTATTTCTTGCTTTCCTTATTGAGATAATATATGAAGTGAAATATATATTTCTTAACAAACGATATTCGCAATGTAATATGTCATAAAATGTAGATATAGGTATAGATACCTACATAATACATATAACCATCACATAACATAATATTATAGTATAAATTGTAATATAATATAATAAAGAATATTGTCAAAGTCACGTACGCAAAAATATATATATTTGTAATAAATAGTAAACATAACTTAATTTCACAGAAGCACGATACTTACCTAAATTAAAATGTTGGTAGTTAATTAGATGGCAGATACTAAGACGTAAGTGGGTAAACAATATTAATACAATATGTTAAAAATGGATTAATGAGCGAGAGATACCTACAGTTAAGTCTACAGTACTGATATACACTCATATATGTGTCGAATATATCAGATATGTTTTGTATTACTACCTATTATTAGATGTTATAATTACAATTTTGCTATGCAGACACCCTGATTAAAATGGCATTCTATACTTACAGCTATTGTAATAGAAAATATTACAATATATCATAATGTAATAAATATCCGTTTAGAAAGTTAAATATATGTAGTGTTGTATATCATAAGTATTATATAAATCAAATATCAATTATAATTATTATATACATATACATAATATATCGAGTATCAGATACATATAATGTAGGTATATATTAGATATATATGACAAATAATATAAGGTATAAATATCGGCTCAAGATATAAATATATATATAATAACGAGTCAAATATCAATGTGTCATGTTATCAACCAAAAATTTCTTCTCTTGTAAACCCTAAGCAGTTAAGAGGTTCGTTTAGCAAAAAAAAAATGCTTTTTGAAACTAGGTACATAAATTTATACCTACACGATTTGGGCAATAGATTAAAATATTTTCAAGTAGGTAGTTACGTACATATAATAATTATGGAAAACTGTTGTAAATTTGGTCACATGAAAATTTATTAGGTACTTACTTAAGTATATAGGTACCTAATTTGTATCTATTATAGACATAGAATTTTTATCGCTATAAATACACGAAAATAATATAATATTACATGTAGATTGTAGGTATAGATAATGTTTGTAAGTCTACATTTTTATGGCAAATATACAGCTTTAGACAGCATGTCATTCGAGCATCATTAGAGTAAATAATCATAATAAAATATATTTAAGTTTATTTTATTTAGGTATATTGTAGTTTATCGATATCAAGCAACCCTCATGTCAAATCTTATATTTTTATTCATAGCTGAGTTTTTGTCCAAAATGGCGCTGAACCATCACTTCCACGTTCCACGAAAAATGTTTTTTTTTTTTTTGGATAAAATATTTATTGCTTGCTTTATATCAAAATCTTATTATTACAAGATGGCGTCGTTGCATGGTCGGTGTCAAAATGGCGGTGTTTATTCTTCTTCTTCGTTTTGGTAGCTCACGTAGCGAACTGAAGATTTCTCGCTTACTATTAAGCTCTGAAAATACAGTTACAACAACAACCCTACTGTATCATTGTTATTTTATGTGCAATAAAGGATTAAATAAATAAATAAGTAAATAAACCCTCTTAACTGCCGGTCAATCCGCTCAACTCGAGTATGCACCTATTAGAGCATTTATATTTGTGGGGAGACCCCTATTCGGCTGCTCTACGGATAAACAAACCAACTGACACTTAGGAATGTTTTTTTTTTTTTTTTTGCCTCTTTTCACTCAAAACGGACCTTGCTACATACTCACAACCATTAAAAAAGCTTATTAGTATTAGAGATATTAAAATTAAAAAAGTTGCTAAATTAAAATTGTTAAAAACTATGGAGGATTGGTTTTAAATATAAGCGATTTCCGGTTTTTTGCTTCTCCTGTAAAATTTATTCCGCTACAATGGGCATGTTGACTAATTTTTATTTCTTAGTCCGTCTTGTAGATTATTAAAAAATATTGGACACGTATTTTTTCTTTTTTTACGTAATCAAAAAATAACGTTGATATATTGAGTTGAAATTTCGCGTGACGTCACTATTCGGACAGTTTGTATGGCGGTTTTAGCGGTTAGTGACGTCACGGCCCCCTCACCCTAAACTTTAATGCGCTTTATCTCTGCATATTTTAATTTATTTGAAAAAGCAAAAATACGTGTCTATTGTTTTTTTATTTTCTAACTGACGGACTAATTATAATTTTGATTTTCAAAAGTAGTCCACATCCCTATTACTTTGTTTTTCCGTAAAGCAGCCATATTGAGGCGTTTCCCTGTGAGCCGATGCCCCTTTCGCCAAGTTGACAGTTTTATATATCGTTATAGAAATCTAATAAACTTATCGTCCAACGATTATTGATTCGACGATTATTGGTGACCACGTGACAGGACGTTGTTCCTTTCCAATAGGCTATTTGACTAATTTTTTTTTTAGTCCGTCTTGTAGATTAATAAAAAATATTGGACACGTATTTTTTCTTCTTTTACGTAATAAAAAATAACGACGATACATTGAGTTGAAATTTCGCGTGACGTCACTAACTAGTGCAGTTTGTATGGCAGCTAGCTTGTAGCGGTAAGTGACGTCACGAGCCCCCACCCTAAACTTTGATGCGCTTTATCTCTGTGTATTTTCATTTATTCGAAAAATAAAAAAATACGTGTCTAATGATTTTTAATTTTCTAAATGACGGACTAATTAGAATTTTGATTTTCAAAAGTTGTCAACATCCCTATTCTAATTTGTTGTTTTTAATGGCTCCACGGTTTTGACGATGATTCTGCCAATGTCGCAGGTTGTTCCTTTGATTGTCAACTTTGCTAAGGGGACTGACCTACAGGACGTTTTACGGTTTTATAAGTCTAGAAACAAATAGATAAGTCTTATATTCTAGTTGTTGGCAGTTGGCAATGTTGATAAGTTAGAGATCACTTCACTTACTTATAAATGCGAAAGCGAGTTTGTTTGTTACGCTTTCACGCCTTGGCTACTCAAGCTCCTGCTCAACCGATCATAATGAAATTTTGTATACACGTTGTCATGAGTACAGAGAAGGACTTAAGATACTTTTGATCCCGGAATTCCCGCGGGAATGCCGAAATAGACAGAACCTCACCTGCTTCTCGTTCCTGGCGGGTGGAGACCTCAGTAGCAGCAGCAGGGGAGCATACGCGAAGTTCAGCATCGCAATGATCACCAGCATCCACTCGAAGCCTATGCTGTTCACCAGGGTACCAGAGAATGCAGGACCTGGAGTTAAAATAATGGATGAACCAACACCAAACGAGTTTACGCTTACCTCTTGGTATGGCTCTTTGGTGCAACTGACCAAAAGAGAGATACGGTGGATGACCTTTAGGTATGGATCCGTCACGTCAACGTGTTCGAGCGTTGCGAGGTCAATGTCCTATAGATATTGAAAAGGAGAATCGAATACTGAATACTCCGTCCATTAGTATCTCTGTAATCTCTGTTTTATTTACCAATATATTTAACAAAAAAATACATAAAAAAAGTCAAATGATTTTCAAAATGGCGGACTGAATGTCGCCAATACTGTATTAAAAAAAATACAGTCGATATTTGTGATTCAGATCAGGTAAAAAAAACACACATACATTCGAATGCATAACCTCCTCCTTTTTGGAAGTCGGTTAAAAATCAAAATGTTCTCTAATCTAAACTGACTTTGGCCAGTAAAATATCAACATCAAGGCTGCCAACCTAATGTCGATATCGATGTAGAAATATTGAACCAACGAGTCGGTTGGTCTGTAACTACCGGTCTACAGGACATTTTGCGGACAAAAATGATAGTTGTATTACCAGGCTGTCATAACTCACCGATAGCATAGCCCAAGCAGAAAGCCGTGTCGCCGATGGCGTAGACGGAGCCGTAGACGGCGGCGTGTCGAATGTCAACCAGGAACCCCAGCTCGGGCATCATGGACGAGTCCACCATGCCGATGGCGAAGCCCAGCCCCGCGTTGGGGATGATCAGGTGCTCCAGCTTACGAGCCATCGGGATCTGACAATCGGTTGCGGGACATAACTATTTTATTCGCATGAATAAAATTGTTAAGTGGAAATAAAAACGAGCTGACTATGTTACCCTAGTGATATTTTTTTATACAGATGCTCAAAAAGTGCTATATTACGTGGATGTTTAGCGTGCAGAAAGTTGACCATTACACACTAGTGCTTTTTACTTTATCAAATGAAATTAAAACTGTCAAGATATACATATTTACCAACTACATACTTTTTAGTTTTAACTTCCTTATTTTTCACTCTTTCTACGTATAAACCTAACATTTTGCCGTAGTTATACGTAAACTTTGCATGAAAAAGCATTGAGTGTGTTTTGGAAAAAATGACCACTTTGTTCTTACCAGTATGAGACAAAGTCCAATAATGAGGAGTCCAGAGCAGGCGGCGAGCCAACGTCCCATTTTGTGTCCGAGTGGGCCAAAAAGGTTTGTGCCTGTGTGATTTAATTTAAAGAATTGACAACATTTCAATTTTAAATAGGTACCTTAAATCGAAAACCATTTCGAGGTATTTCTTTAAATATCACGTTACATATTTTTTAGAATTTTTTAATTACTTATTTAACGAAATATTCACAAAAAACTTCGTCCGGGCCACGGTCAGGTTGAATAACGTAAATATCTTTGCGTTATATAAATTAAAAAAAAATTATGTGTCACAGACAATATTGTCATTGTCTAGGTATTAAAAATTGACATTTGACTTTCGTTTTGTTTTATTCTTTACGCTTGTTTTTGTATTAAATATTAATTGATTCACAATGAAAGTTTCCGAAGGTTATGCCATGGCAGACAGCTGCAACCTTCCCAAGGTTGACTACATGATGTTTTTGCAGTACATGCGAGAAAACGACTCATTTAACGTTGCCGAAATCCGTGGAGCAAAAGTTTTGCTATCATCGAGGGATTCATATGTAGAAACTTCTGTAGGCTATGTGGAGGTAAAACGAGAAAATGCTGTATGTTTCATCAGGGGCAGAGTAACTCCTGAGCACAGAGTACGTACTAAAATGTTGGAAGGTTAGTCTTAATATTCAGAGCTGATGGCCAATATAGTAATTTAGTGAAAAATAAACTGAGCGCTTTCAAAGTCTTGTAAAATATTCGCCACAATGTAGTCAATGAAATTTCAAAAAGGTCTTTCAGTTTGGTGAATACTTCATTATTTTTTAACTTATATAAGGTTATTATAATATGCAAAGAAGGCATTTTCAATTCTTTTGCAAGGTATTTAATAATCCAATAATATTGTTTTGGAACACCAATATATGAAAATTACTTTTTTTCTATTATACTTAACATAAAATATCTGCCAGCTAAACTTTTTTGAATTGGTATACTACTAGAACTTTCATTTTCAGAAAATTCAGTTGTAGTGCCAACTGTAGACGGATCGTGTCCCTCCGATGACTCTCCTTCAAAAGTGTTCACATATATTCTGGATTTGCTTTTTCTGAAAATCTTTGCACCAACTGACCGGTTGACCATAGCTGGCTTTACTTGGATAGATTTATGATAACAGTTCGGAATACACAGCACACCCTTTTCTTGCATACTTGGATCTACATTTACTCTTGTTGATGTTGAAGGTAGCAGAGTTGGTTCTCTATTTATGTTCTTTAAATTATTTGGAACTTGGGGATTCAGACGGGGTATTTTGGATTTTTGTTCCATCCAAGCCTTGTAGTTAAGTAAAACTTCTTCGAGCTAGAATAAAAATAAAAAAAATTAACATCACAGCAGTATTGTGATTCAATTATACCTATTGATGTATTTACCAAATAGCAGGCATATTATTAAACTTTACATAAAAAAGGATTTGCATTTATGTAATATTATATAGTTACGGTGCCGTAATAGTCAAATAACAGGGCAAATCAAGAAAACAACCAGGTACTGCCATGTATTGCTTTTTAACATAAAACGTTTATCTACAAACAAAATATATACATATATAACTATTTACTTACATTTAAATGATCTTGGCAAATGTAAAGACTTCCAGTTTTTGGTACATAAGATTTATTTACAGCAGCACACCATTGTACTCTCGCAGATTTTGGTATGTGGAAAAAATGTTTTGTAGGATTCATCAACACTGTATTTTTACAGGCGGGAACGAAACAAGAAACGAAAGGATCTAATTTACGAACTTTTACATTCATTTTTGTTTTTATTTTATTAATTTAGTCTACAAAAACAGGAGAAGTAGATACATTAAATATAAAAGTAAATAATGTCACAGCCAGTGTTGCCAACTGTTTGAAAACTTTCCCCCTAAAGCAATTTCGAAACCCAGTAAATTCAAACTAAAACCCCCTGATATAATTAAATAAATTAGAATAGTTATTCTGTTATATTAAATAATACAATTGTATTTTTAAATCTTACAAACAATGAAATGTAAATTCAATTATTTTATATTTTATTTCATTTACTATAACATACATTTTAACGTTGAATAATTTGTAAAAAAGTGGTATGCTGATTTAAACATAGTGCAAATCGTGATTGTATTGTGACCGTAACCCCTAACCACCTAAAAATAGCCCCAAAAAATTATTCCTCCTAAAAAACTCCGTCGAGATTTTTTCTCCCTAAACTTAGGGAGAAAACCCCCAAGTTGGCATCACTGGTCACAGCCACAAAGAAATTGAAAACCATAGATAAAAACAGAGTACAAACGTCAATCAAAGACCAGACATTTTTTGTTATGCAAATGCGAGGCAAAGAAAATGTATATGTTCCGCCTGAAACGCATTTTTTAAGTTTACAAGATTTCAAATTAATTTTCGAATAACTTAGGATAAAAAATTTCGAAAAAGAAAAAATACGTGTCTCATGGTTTTCTAAATACTATTTAATAAGCATGAAAAAACATAACCAAAAAAAATTGAAATGTTGTCAATTATGCGGGGTTAGCCAAGTTGACATTCTACAATCGTTGACGCATAGAAAACTAGAATACTCTAGTTTTACGTGACCACTTGAAAGCGAGAGTTTTGATTAGCTGACCAAGTGACCTGACGCTACTTATTTTCTATGCGTCAACGATTGTAGAATGTCAACTTGGCTAACTCTGCAGAACGTTGTACACTACCGCCTCGATACAGGGTAAAACTCGCAAAGCCGATCAGCCATCGCGAGGTATATGATCGCTGAAAGAGATCGCTAGTAAAGCGATAAGACCGCCTTTTGTATGCCTTTTGGTTTTTGCGAACACACTGTAACATTCGGTGTACAATAATGAGTATTCTTTTCCATATGCTGTGTGACCGGCATTATGTGACTGGTGGCACCGTTTTAAACTTTACAATGTCTGTCAGCCGTTGTCTGTTTTTGTATTCCGTGCCCTAAGAAGTTGGACTTCCGAACTGGTGACTTACCGATAAGGTAGCAGATGCTCGCCGGCAGGAAAGCGACACCTTGCTGCCAGCGGCTGGCCTGCATCGTATCCACCATCCATATGGGCAGGCTCGGCTCCAGCATAGCGATGCCCACGTTGGCGAATGTGATCGCGCCTGATGACGGTGTCGAGAATGCAGATTCTCAGAACCAGAATGGATGGAAATGGAGTGTCAAAGGGGTGTCCCTTTGACACTCCATACAGGATACAAGCGAACCGTTTGCACTCCCCACTACTAATGCGGCGCGGCGCGACGGACAGTAGGGGGGGGAGGGGGGTGTCAAATTTAAGGTCCGTATTCCAAAAGGTTACTCAAGTCATGAATCTAGTTTTAAAACTAATTTCAAGTAAAGCTTTAATTTTAGAACTTTACTTGAAACGAGATTCATCAATCAACAATCAGCTGAGTTATTTCCTTATTCTAGAACGAAGATGATTAGAGATGATAGAGATTCTAATCTATACTCAAGCAAAGATTTGATCTTTGTTCACGTCTGTCATGTCAAGACCACTCAACCAATCAGAGTTCAAAATCTCTACTCAAGACTAGTTTCAAATGATTAGAACCAATCAGAGTTCAGAATCTCCACTAAAGATTAGTTTTAAGTGATTAGAACTTAAAACGCATTCTATAATAAGATGTACGCTTGAGTTATGATTTCAGCTTAATACTAATCTCAAGAGAAACGTAATCTGAGTCACCTTCTGGAATACGGTCAAGTCAATATTGTCCGACACACAGAACAGCGACAGCCGGCACCACTGTCGCCTTATTGCCAGATTTCGTATTTTGTAGCTTAGTTTTGTGTTAAAGAAAATTAGATGCATATTTGAAGATGAAAAAGCCCAAAAACGTGATAATTCAATGTTTGAATTAAGACAGTGCGTGGATTTCACCGCTGATAGGTAAAACAAAGGTGAAATCATAGAAAGAACAGCTGACACTCGTATTGCTTATAAGGTGGACGGATAAGTGTAGATGTACCTATAATTGCCGATCCGATCATGAGGAGTATGCCGAAAATCATGAGGAGTATGGTGAAAATCATAAGGAAAATGCATACCGGCGGCTACAATGATATAAGGATCGGTGACCAGGTCCCGCAGTGAAGGTGGTTCCGTCTCCTGGCGCACCACGCCCGGCTGCAAGATCATCAGCTGGAGCACTGGAACAACAAAGATAAATGTACAAATAATACCAAAATATGCCTGTCTGTTTCTTACCTATTCATCCGTTAATACCCAACCGATCTCCGTTCACATTCATGTTGTCTGACATAGAATACTTTTTAGTCTCGCTGGACTTGTGATTAATAATGTAACAAAATCTTAAAAGACAATTTTATACTTTTAACTGTCGTACCTATTGCTTTGTATGTATTTGTAGATCGAGTGACATACGACAGTGCAATATTATTATGACATGGAGCTTATCTAATGATGGAGCCGGGAGATGATCATGGGAACTTTGTAATTAAACAACGCAACTCCATCGAGTTGGGGCTCCTAGATGATTAATTTTCAGTTCAGTTTACTCTTAAAATGTTTTTTTTTTCACTATTTGAACATATTTTAAGGTAAAAAATGAAAAGAAAAATGTCATTTTCAAAAAGATTATAAAGTTCTTACGTCCATCGCCGAGCGCCAACGCGGATAGCATAAGAAACGGAGCGGTCTTCCCGACGAACTCGTACATGAGACCTCCGAACGGCGGACCGATCAGCACGCCCAGCGCCAGCCCACCCAGCGCTATGCCCATCGCGTTGCCGCGCTCCTGAGCCGAGAGAGAGATGTTTTCACAAATTTTGTTCAATATCAAGTCTTATTACCTACAATCGAAATCGGTGAGCGAACGAACATAGAATTCGCACTGCGTGTTGGGAAAGTATCGGAGAAGAGGACGAAGTGGTGAAACCACAATGTAGGCGGAACGAGCGCGCCAGATGCTCATAAGTTCCAAAAAGTAATTTTTTTGGCAGCCCCTTAAACCTATATTTTAATACAGTTGCTTAAAAACGGGCTTTATTACGTACTATACGTTTAGCGTGCGGAAAGTTAACGATTACACACTAGTGCTTTTTACTCTGCCAAATAAAAAAACCGTCTAAACTTAAATTTATCCTCCAAAAAGTTTTTAGTTTCGACTTCTCGCTCGGAAATTGTTGCAACAACAGACTTTCCCGCACTTGTAATGAAATCAGAAATTTATTGCATATAATATGTATTGAAATATTTATTCGACGCACTGTCAATTTCGAAAACAGTCGTAACCAAATTACCATTCTCCTTCTTTCACCCGTTAAAAACAAAACTAATTAGGTACAAACAAATTAAAATCAGCTCCTACAAAACTTTTTCGTTTTGCACGATTGGCCATCCTGTTACCTTGTCATCGGGGTATCTCTCAGCCAGCATGCCCATGCCGGAGACCGAAGAACAGGAGGATCCGATACCTTGCAGCGCGCGCGCGACGAACAGCACCCCGTACGAGCGACCGAAGGCGAATACTAGAACATACCAGGCGCTCAGAAAACACGCGAGAGTCTGTTAAACAAGGGACCTACTTATTGAAGGAGGATATAATATCAGAATACTAGAACATACCAGGTGCTCAGAAAACATGTGGGAGTCTGTTAAACGAGGGACCTAGGTATTGAAGGAGGATATAATAACAGAATACTAGAACATACCAGGCGCTCAGAATATATGTGGGAGTCTGTTAAGGCTCTGCTAACGCTGATTGGACGATTTTACGTGACCACGTGACATGACGATAAGTTCCTTAGTATTTAATGGCGATAGCGATGAAAGATTGTCAACTTGACTAAGGGGGCTGATACTTTATACGATTCGAAAAAACTTACTGAGTGTGGACAGGAACATCAGGATGAAGCCGGTGAACATGGGAACACTGTAGCCGATCCTGCAACCGAAATAGGATTAGTCCTATGTCTATGGAGACGTTCTTTAAAGCCTGTTCGGAGAGAAATTCACAGTCACAAATGGAAGGTTCAACGCTTCTCGCGTACCGTTGCTACCCAAGAGTGAGCGAGACGGATTAATAGGTAGTGGAAATGCGACAGAAAAGTATAATCCGGCTCGAAGGACCATGCGTTCGTTAGTTTTCTATAGCGATAACGAATAAATATAGATTGTCGACTTGGCTAAGGGGGCTGGTACTAACTTGTGGGTGAGAGGTCCGACGAAGGGGTTCGCCAGCAGCTGCACGATGGCTTTACTCGCGAACATCACGCCTACCTCCACCGTCTCACCGATCAACTCCTTATGGCGTTCAGCCTTCTGTGCTGTTATGTTCACTGGGTACAAAATAGACATAGACAAAATTTAATTTGGGGCTCTGTTAAAAGAAGATCCCTGTTTCCCTAGTACCTATGTTTGTATATGCGTCGTCTTGTCAGTGCGACTGATTTTTAATTTTATGACTTTTATGGAGTTGATCAGAATCAATCAGAATTATAATAGTATTTTTTATCTTGATTAAAAAACTATGTTAGTCAGTGGCGGCGATTCGTCGAACAAAAGTAGTCTAGGTATCTCTAGAGCTTTTATGACAGCCTGGTAGGACATACCTTGTCTACATCACCTTCTAGAACTACGCAGGGGCAGTAGAGGGTGTCCCGTGCCCGTGGACTGTGGAGAGGCTGAGTTGTGAATGTTGTGAACTTGTGATCATTGGAGGTCTCTAGGACTTTTATGACAGCCTGGTAGAACTTACCCTGAGTGACATTCTCCACGTCGCTGGTGACCCGCTCTATGCAGGGGCAGTAGGGGGTGGGCGCCGGGGTGGTGGTCGTAATGTCGTCCAGGGAAACGGACAGCGGCGCGTCCGGGTGACGGATGTCGTACAGGAATTCCGGGATTATGGGCACTGCGGGACAAAAACATGAACATCAATTTCAAATATTTTTCTTCACACGCTTATAGGCTTTTAAATAATTAATCTATAGAAAATAATCTTTAATTTGAAATAAAAAAGAATTATCAAAATCGAGTCGAAAGTTCTGAGGTAACAAACTTAAAAAAACATACGCGTTGAATTGAAAACTTCCTTTAAAATGGGTTAAAAAATGTACTACTTTCGGAAAAAAGTTTCCTGTAATTCCATTATTCTACACCTATTATTTTATTGACAGCAGTCAGCACTCATGAAACCTTCACGCTGCACCGCTTCCTATCACCGGAGAGGAGGTGCGCAGTCAACTCTTCAGTTATAGATTCCCTCGGGAACTCATACTAGGCAAGGCATACTAAATACCTTGCGGAAAAAAACTGCTGTAACTGATAATAATGAAAATCATTTAAAAATTCGCTGGAAAATCTAGAACATATAAGCGAATATACAGACAGACAAACGCTGTTTTTATACTAGGCACTTATCTAAGTATTGTATAAGATATCTTTCATACATTCTATATTTATCACGAGTCGTTAAATGCGCCATTACAGGCACGCAGGGGGTCCTGAAATATGGCCGATATTCAACGATACGGTTTTATCTCTCGTGTACGCTCCGTTACCTCGGGCGGGGATCGACCGCCCTATGTTATAACTGCACGACATTATTGAAACAAAACCTTTGAAACGTCAAATGATAAAATGATATTTTAAGTAATTTCGTATCTTATCTTATCTTATTCAACTCTTATTTGGACGCAGATAAGCAATAACATGTTAACCCACAAAATGAAGTTATTGATTCACAACGATTTATTGAGAGTTAGAGAACGTTTTTTTAATTATCTGTTTACCTTATTACATTGTTTAAATATGTGAATCAGTAGGGGGAGCACGAATTTTTTCGCTCTCGTCTAGTCGATATCGTCGTAATGTCAAAGCGTTTTTTTGTATGGAAAATGAACAACACTGGATAGGTGGCGCTGTTTATTTTCCATACAAAAAAAATGCTCGATATCGACTAGACGAGAGCGAAAAAATTCGTGCTCCCCCACTGAACATAAAAAATTTGACACTAAATGGCGCTATAATTTTAAAATTTTAATTTAACCAAAATTTCTCCAGTGTGGGTTAACACACTATTGCTTATCTATGTCCATTTAAATGTTAATGTTGATCAAAGGTGATCGAAATTAAACGAGGGTCAGAAAAGAAATTTTAAAACCAATATAAGACATTTTACGAATTGGATTTGGTAATCTCATTTAACAATAGGTCAATTTGGGAACGATAAAAATAGACAATAGTATCTACCTACCTACGAAACTTACGGGTACTTAAGTACCTACCAAAAAACTTATAAGTGTTCTGTCAAAAAATTATACCTACCGAGAATTGATTAATTAAAAAAGTCCGGTTGTACATAGAAATTGTCAAAATCCTTTGTCCTTTGTCAAACGATAAATGAAAAGTATTATCTGAGGATTACGAGGTGTTTGAGTGAGAAAATTCGTAGAAAACGCCAGATTCGTGAAAGGAAGCTCCTGGATTTTTGCACTAGTTGTAGTGTAGATTTTGCACCATCCCACGAGACTAATAATGTCAATGAATTCTGGCTAAAACCGCTAAAAACTCACACAAACCCCCTCGAATAACCAGCATATTTCCATGGCTTCAGCCTACTTCTTTCACCTTCCAATTGATTTTAACTCCATTTTAATTTCGAACGGAATTACGAATGAAATTATTCCAAGCTAACATATCATAAATGTGAAAGTGAGTTTGTTTGTTTGTTACGCTTTCACGGCCTAACGGCTCGACCGATCACCACGAAATTTTGCATACACTTTGTCAGGGGTACAGAGACACATAGGGACACATAGGGACATAG
Source organism: Zygaena filipendulae (assembly GCA_907165275.2). Classification (NCBI taxonomy): domain Eukaryota; kingdom Metazoa; phylum Arthropoda; class Insecta; order Lepidoptera; family Zygaenidae; genus Zygaena; species Zygaena filipendulae. The sequence continues at coordinate 1,212,742 of OU015670.1, read as the reverse complement.
GGTACTTTTTATTCCAGAATTGTCGCGGGAACTCCGAAATTACCGTGGTTGAAACCGCGGGGAACAGCTAGTATCGCTATAATTTTACCATTTTAACAAAATCAAGCACAGTTGATATTGTTATTTGACAATCTCGTCCTTTTTTAGCCGATTTCCAAAAAGGAGGAGGTTCTATGTTCGGCTGTATGTCTGTTTTTTTGTTCACCGATTACTCGAAGACCGATTTGGAAAATTCTTTTTTAGCTCCGCTAATAAAATGGCAGCATTAAATTATCTCGACCAATTTCCCGCGTGAATGCCGCCATTTTGCGTTCGAAGCGTGAACTTCCCGCGCTCTGTGCCCTCTCGATTCCCGACCAATCAAGGATGAGTGAGCGCGTGAAAATGACAGCTTCAATTTTTACTAGAGATGGGAAAAACAATATTTCGTAATCCATTCCTGATTTCATTGAAGTAGAAAATAATGGGTAGGATCATTGTATCATTTTGATAATAAATTTTAAATATACTGTATGTCTGTACATACAGGCGTTAAAGGCAGAATTTTAGTAAATAATGCACCTTTAGAGTAGCTAATTAGCAACACATGGCGATGCATTCCAACTCATGTTATAATCACCACAGATAATCACTTTGCACGAATTTTGAAAATATTCTATGCTTATTTTAGCACACAACGGAAGTGACGCGCTTGAGGGCAACGGAAGTTACGTGCATGAAGTTGAAAATGAGCCTGCATTGTAGGAAGTTTAAATACTACATAGATTAACATTTTAAGATACTTGTTCAGCTCGGTAAAACAAACAATATTCGAATAAAGCCCGAAATTATTTATTGTAGAATTTATATAGTTTATATTACATTTTAGTTTATTTTATATAGTTTATAGAATTTATACAACGTGTTAATGAATTAACTGAAAACCTGATACACCCTATTTAAAAAAATAAACAATAATATGATTAAAATATATTTTGTGTCCAAAAAATGTATACTTTAAAAGTTATTCAACATTAGTTTGGAGGTGACCTATCTACGAAATTCCAAGCGCTACGCCCGCGCCTACCGGTTCGAATTTTTTGCCGCGGGCGGCGTACGCGCCATATATTGTATTATAAATAATTTAGACATGGGCTAATAAAAATGAAAAAATATAACCTATATTAAAACATAGTGCGATCGAGTCGCTAGTTTATTCTGAGCAAACTACTTTCTAGTTTTCAGTTAATTCATTAACACGTTGTATAGTTGTGTCTCTGTGTAACCTGTATGTGTGTGTGTCTGTTGTGCAATAAAAATATTCTAACCTATTATATTCTAAATTTAAATTAATAACTCTGTCTGAATACTTTGAATCTTCATTGGAGCTTCTCCTTTGAGCAGTCGCACGGTTGTTTATTTCAATACGTCAAGTAACGAATTCATAAGTCAAGCTTCGATGCAAACAAAGTTACTTGAACTTGTATAATACCATTAAAGCTATATCCAAACGGTATTTGATAGAGGCGACATCTCAGCCAATGTGATTTGTGTCTCGCTTCTTAATAGTGAGGCTACCGCGTGCCGCGCTCAAGTTATCGATATCAACAAACTGAACTAAATAATATATTATATACAACAGTTTAAAATAGGAACAGAATATAGGCAAATGATATGTAAGAACCAGAGGGGTTATTATGTAATTTTCGTTTCTATCCTTTTTCAGTTGCAATCAAAATATGGCGGGTTTGCGATTATAATTATACAGTTTTTGACACCTACAATTTATAGCATTTAATCAAAATAAACGTGCATACTTCAAAAGTTAAAGCTGTTTAAACATGATTAATTAATCAAAAAATCGCTATATTTCTGATTGAAACTAAAATATAATAGCAACCAAAGGGCCCCTGCTGGTGTAAAGATTGCCAAAATAATTAGTATCTATGTGATAGAAAAAAAATCTTTTCGATATTATTTAATAACAAAAAAACAGGTAGATTTGAGTGAGATAAGTTAAACTTACTTAATTAAAAATAATAGATGTAAACACGTAAGAAGTGGAACTTTAAAAAAATTACTGAAATTTCGATCGTCGATGCTTAACGTTTCCAATCTGTATATAGGCAATAAATATTATTTCAACTAATCATAATCAACTTAGGTTGGTTTTAATTGAGAAATTAAAGTTTCTGTTAATATTTTTCGTTTGTCGATACGTTGCGTCGACACGAGACTCGACTTCATAGCGTCCAGCACTAGCTCTGTCGGCGCCTTTGATGAGGAGGCTAAGTGAATTTCACTTTGATGTCACCGACGGGGGAAATTGCCACGGCTTCCGTCCCGGCCACTTCCAACTTTCCACTGAAAGTGGTAATGAGTGTTCAAGTGTGCAATTTAACTGTGCTAATTGCTTAAAGGCTTATAAAATTCTCAGTTTCAGATACCTATTATGTATATATCTTTAAATATAATAAAATTGTAACAGGTCGATGTCTGTACATGGGAGATAAATAAGAAAAAAATAAATTTAGGCGACTCTATGAGTGATATACATAGAAGCCAATAATACCGTTTTTAGAATTTTTGTCTGTCTTTCTGTCGAATATAAACATATATGTTTGTATACGCCAAAACTGCTGCACCAAATTGAATGCGGTTTTTTCTGCTGTATTGCTAAGGGTTTAACTTAGATACTCACATTTCGATTGACGTCATTATTCTAACAGTTTGTATTGCGGTTTTAGCGGTTAGTGACGTCACGACCCCCTCGCCCTAAACTTTAATGCGCTTTATCTCTGTGTATTTTAATCTAAATAAAAAAGCAAAAAATACGTGTCTCTTTTTTTATATTTTCTAACTGACGGACTAATTAGAATTTTGATTTTCAAAAGTAGTCCAGATCCCCATTAGGTACATGCCTACACGATATCTCGCTGAACATACACAGGGTAGTTAAGGTCAAATAAGCTCTTTATTTAGGACTCCAGACCACAGGTTCAAGTTAAACTCTAAAGACATTTTCAGGTCCTGCAGGGTCAAGTATACAAACAACCTTTTTTGCTGCTCACAGCATGCAAAGCCTCTAGGTAGCAAAAAATCACTTTGTAATATGTGTGCCATAAGACACGTCTTCTATGTAGGTACCTATTTTATTCAAACTTCTTTGGGTACAGGTGCGAGGAAACAAAATTTGATAAAATTGATAGAAGAATATATTGATCTACTATCTACTATTTTCTTTATTCTGTGTGCTATGGCAATTTTTAAAACTCTTTGATATTTAAATGTGGCCAAAATAATCACCGAAAATACATTTTTCATTACTCATACTCGGAAAGTAGGTCTGAAGTTGCCTGAGAATAAGCGGGTTGAAAGTAACACTTTTCAGCCCTAGGGAGAATCGCTTTCAACTGACAGCTGGATACTGCAGGAACTCAAGTTTTTTTTATGTCATAGGGGGCATACTTACTGGCCAGTACCTAGCACACCAAATGGTTGATTTATGTTAAATAAAATTCACTCATTTTTTTCTTTAGCTAATTCCTATTTCTATTTTGACTTTCCTTGCATTCGTAATGAAAAGCACAGTGTTATCTTCGGGAGAAAGAACTTACTTTCACCCCTAGGATAACAATGTACTATTTTTACCTTTATCGGATAGTCAGTTAACAGTTAACTCCCATAAGTGCTTTAAAAATGGTCTTTTATAATTGTTTGCTAAAATTAAAAGTATAAATATAAAAAAGTCTTTATTTATAACATAATAATTAATATGAAAATATTTTGCGTACTTTTAATAGATATAGCAGATATAGACATATCTTTATTCATATAGATATAGGTAGTAGAAGACATAATATTATCTTTCTTAGGCATCACAAATAGTATATTTCATCACGAGTGCGGAAAGCCTGTCATTGCAAAGGGTTCCGACAAATGTCTACCCGAGCCGAGGCGCAGCCGAAGGTGAGGGTTGACAGTCGGAACTCGTTGCAATGATGGTTCCGCACGTGTACTGAACAACTGTTTTTAATACAGTTGCGAAAAAATGAAGCAATTTAATAAAATAATAAAAACACAATAAACTCAACTAACTAATCATTTATTTTGGAAAATGGCGCGAACCATAAAAGAGTTTATGCAGAGATTTTTTTTGTTTTCTTCACCCATTCTGGGTAGGCAAAGGGAACTATGCCCATACACAGCTAAGTCTTCAGTAGAATTTTTTATTAATATGAAATGAAAATTAAATTTACTTAATGAGATGAAATGACATGAAACCTAACCTAACTCATTGAATCAAATCATTAAATCTGATATTGAAACAAATTAGTAGCTTCTTTTTAGAAATATTTGCATGAATCATAAAAACTTCTATGATTTTTTTTTTAATAAAACTTCATGGTTGGTTTTTTTCTTTTAAATAGACATTATTTTGACAGTTGGGGAAGAGAACGCACGAGTTCGGTAAAGAAAAAGCTCGAGTATGTAATAGTCCACATCCTGAACGCTATAGGTACGTCCCTGCAATACGCCACTTTTTGAGCAACTGTATTAAAATACTTAGAAATAAAAATATTATGCAACAAAGTTTAACAATTAAAAATAATCACCCAGGAATTGCTGTGATGCCAAAATGGACACCGATTCTCATAGGTGTCACCGACTCATGGTTTTCATAGCGGAAAATCATTGTTATGTGTAGGTATATATTTCTATGTAATTATTAGGTATACCGTATTTGTTAACCGCACTCGCAAATGGCCAAGATACAGGCCTCAGCCTAGTTTGGTCACTGATAGATGGACATAGATAAGCAATAGTGTGTTAACCCACACTGGAGAAATTTTGAGTAAGTCGTGTTTTAAAAGTAGGAGCGCCATTTTGTATCAATATTTTTTATGTTCAATATTTAGTTATATATTTAAGCAATGTAATAAGGTAAGCACATAATTAAAAATGTTCCCTAACTCTCAATAAATCGTTCTGAAGCAATAACTTAATTTTGTGGGTTAACATGTTATTGCTTATCTGCGTCCAGATAGTCTCGTAATTTTGTATTCACCGTTTATTTTTGTAATAAATAAATAAATAAAATGTTAAATTGTTTGAACGAGTTTAGTATTTCAAAATGCAAAGAATTAATGTCAAATTTTAATCATGTTTAAATCGTTCATACTTTCATACAATCCATGATACAATATAAAATCGACCTTATCCGATTGGACTGTGTTGTTCTGTCTTTTAAATTTCAGTAATTAAATGACGTGGGTTGAGCAATTTCCAAGCGGTTTCCATGATTCTCTTCCTTTACTGATTTAGCCATTTACAATTTTTCCCAATAAATTATATGTAAGTAGGTACATAGCGTACCAAGTATCTACTCGAAAGCAACTGACCGAAGCCATTCCCTTAAGTAAGGTTTGAAAACAAACAGTCCGCCTTCTGCCCTCGCCTTATGAATTTCAAATCAGCCACTTCTATGATTGGCCGACGCCATCTTAGATCCGCACATTCTCAAATATCCTTTTAGGTGTTAACTATTGTAGAGTAAGCTGATTTTAACCAGTTTTCAAAAGAATTTTACTTGGCTCATTATTACGTTTTCCATTATATAGAATATCTTTGGTTTTCCTAATTTGTTGTTGTAATTTCTTGACAAAATTGTAATAGGTTACCGGAAATGTATCTATAAAATTTAGGAATTGTATACAAACCTAGGAAATTTATACAATTCCGAAGCTATTTAGGAAATGTATAAAATATTGTTTCAAAAACGAATTAATACACAAATGTCCTAGGAAATGTGTAAAATTCCTAGGAATTGTATATAATTCCAATATTGAATTAGGAAATGTATAAAAATAATGCTGATTTATTCACTTATACACTATTAATCACTTTTCCCGGCCATTATGAATAATGCCCACCTGGGAAAAGTGATAAAATAGGTTAACTGCAGTAATTATTAATTTGGTTAATGAAATAAATCTATACTTATAATAAAACTGTAGAGAGTACATTGAATATATATTCATACAGTTACTGTACTCTCTACTATTTAATCTGTACATTGAATATACATTATACATATATTAAAAAATAATATTGGAGGATGAATGGTGATCGATCCTGATGCCAAAAATGCAATCAGTAAATTCACTGATAATACACACACTGATATAAAGTTGTGCTTCAACTCACCGACAGTAGTGAGCAGCATGTTGTCGAGCAGCAGCGCTATGGCGACAATGACCAGCACCAGCTTCCTGCTCTCGCGGCACGCTGCGATCCTGGTGCGCAGCCAGCCCTGCCCGAAGCCGTCGGACGCGACGCCCATGATGGATGCACCAGAGGACCTGCACGATCGTACAAATGCTTGTAATTCACGATGTTTCTTCTTTCTCACAGAAAGCCTGCGGTAAATCTTTTGGTTCGTTGTTGCGAATTTTTATTTTGAAACGAGCTTGTCCCCGCGGTTTCACCCGTGTTAATTTCGGAGGTCTTGCGGGAATTCCGAGATAAAAAGTATCCCATGTGAAGCACCTACATGAATTTTTGCATACATGTTGTGAGGGGTGCAGAGAAGAACATAGGGTTATATTTGTATATATTATGTTAGTTTGTAAGGTATTTATCTATGGCCCTATGTTGCCTGACAACAAAACCATGAATAAATAAATAAAAAATAAAATAAAAAATGGGGTAGGTACCTACTTTTTATCCCGGAATTCCTGCGGGTAAAACTGCAGGGGAATAGCTAATAACTTATAAATTGTGTACACTTTGGTCTCTTGACTGATAAAGAATCGCTATTAATTTTAAACAAACAAAATGAGATTCCATCTAATTTTAATCTGATGTAAGTAAATAAAATATAGTAGTTTCAAAGTGTATAATTTTATTTTAGGATTCAGATTTCAGACCTCTAATATTGTAAGTTTGGCAACCCTAGCAACAGCTTTACTAGAATCCTGAATCGTCCACATAAGCTTTGGGGATTACTCATAATAATAAAGTTCTGCGGAGAAGCAGCTGTTGATGTCGGCACATAGATACATTTGACTGTAGCAGATAAAAGCTATCGATTAGCTCGAAGATTTCACAATGATTCCGCGAGGGATTTGACGGGGGCTTAACGATTCTTTGATGAATGGTAATAATTGAACAAGTAGGTACCTACCAACTTGTTGCGAGCGTGAACAGTAAAAGTACAGACAGTAAGACAGGCAAGTGATGGCCAACTTTGCACTCACACAAGTACTTCGTCAGTTCGTTCGTAACCTACTATATTAACATAAATATAAGCAATACCTGTCTAAATAGGGATGTTGACTACTTTTGAAAATCAAAATTCTAATTAGTCCGTCAGTTAGAAAATAAAAAAACAATAGACACGTATTTTTTGCTTTTTTAAATAAATTAAAATATTCAGAGATAAAGCGCATTAAAGTTTAGGATGAGGAGGTCGTGACGTCACTAACCGCAGAACAGCCATACAAACTGTCAGAATAGTGACGTCACGCGAAATTTCAACTCAATATATCGCCGTTATTTTTTTATTACGTAAAAAAAAAAATACGTGTCCAATATTTTTTAATAATCTACAAGACGGACTAAAAAATAAAAATTAGTCAACATGCCCATTCCTGGATGGTTGAATTTCGTGAGTGCTGAATTTTGGTTTTAAATAAAATCTATGAAGGTTCTGACGAATGGATATCAATGCCGTTAAACGATAATAAGACAAGAATGTCGATGAATGGTGTCGTTGGATGCAACTTTTGTTAGTGCTTAAGACCCTTACGGTTTACAGGGGTCAAATTAGCGTCACTCGCTATAAAAATCATATATTCTGAAATTTTATTACTTATGTAATAAAATAAGTACTCATTAGATTATGATTTCATTTACAGATAAATCATACGGAAAATAATATGTAAAATAATAAGGTGAATTTTTTAATGATAGATCGACAATATTACAACTCCTATAAAAGTTTAATAGAAAACGGCCAAAGGAGGCCATTTTTGGTAAATAAAATATTTATTCTGTTTTATCCTACTAATATTGTAAATGTGAAAGTGTGGATGTTTGTTACTCAAACACGCAAAAACGGCTGAACGGATTTGGATCAAATTTGGCATGCACGTTGTCAGGGGTACAGAGAAGGATATAGGGTACTTTTTATCCCGGAATTCCCACAGAAACTCCGAAATTACCGCGGGTGAAACCGCGGGGCCCAGCTAGTATGTATATAATATTTTTCTATAGACTTTTTAAAATTAAGTATCTTTGTAGATGGTCCTTGAAGCTATTTGGTGTTAAGAGTTGACTTTGTTTTTTTATTTAAAAAAATGGTGGATTATATATAATTTGGCGAATAATTTTGATTTATCCCAATAATATAGCGTCTACGTCTCGACAAAGCGCGGCCTGCCAAAGTCAATCAAACTTTGGTGATATTATCAATGAAATTATATGAATGCTAAAAGTATTGTAGTAAGATGTAAAATTATTTCAGCTTATAAAATTCAATATGCTTTGATGAGCCGAGCCGTTCCGATCCGTTAATGAGTAGAATATAATTACTTAAAGTCCGGAAATGGGATGTGATCAATGAAGTATGAATGCTAAAACTATTACAATTAGTACTGAATTAGTCTATAAAGTCTGCCAGTGATTAAAGTCTCTTAAAGTCTCGGATGGGTTATACGTACTCAAAGTAGTACAAATTAACAGTTAGAGTTGGACTACTGTAGGCGTATTTACACTATGTCACAGCGTTCTATTATTTCATTAAATCTGTCCGAGTCTAAATCAAATACAGATCTAAAAGAGAACCAAATTCATTCTCTCAAGGACAATATATTTTCTCGTCTCAAGGCAATCAAAGTCGGACTGGTACAATTTTATTGTAAGTACGTTAACAATGTAATTATAACAATAAAATTGTGGTAACTTACTCTAAATAAGAAGCTTCAGCGAACCTCCCACCATTTTCGTATATTCAAGCTCGTGATGTTTCCTTGTTTATAAAATTGTATTGGATAGGTGTATTGGATAAAAAATATAGGTTGGAATAATAATAAAGAAAAAAATGCCTGTTATGAAACGCGTCCGATCGGCCCCGCATTCGCGGCACGACTGACCCTAGCTTCCCAAGTTTCAGCACGCAGCCTTCGGATTTTAAAATCCTGACTCCAACCACCGTCCAGAGACAATTGACCTCATCTTGGCCTTAGAATTTCCTATACGAATACTGGTTCCAGTTGAATCACTCAGGGCGGGGTGGACCGTAGAAAACTGGTTGTGTTTTGTGAATCTGTTCAGTAATGGACACTGAAAAGTGTACCTTACGCTTCTACGATAGGGTTTAAAATTCTATATTAGAAAAGTACCTTCAGCTATCAACAGATTATAAAAGGAAACTTGAGCTTTATCGCAGAAGATTTAGGGTCCAAGATCGTGTAAATTTATTTGTAAAGCTACAGGTTTTCGATGACTTTACAGCTGAAAATGCGAGATATGGGTGACTCTGGAAAAAGAGATGAACGAAATTTGTTTTTCTTTTTAATTTTATAGTGATGCCAGAACCCTAACATAATAAAACGACTGCATTATACATGCAGTTTTCATAAATGAAAAACATATTTTTTGTATCACGTCACGTAGCGTGTTGCGTTACGAGTCTACACGGTTATCAGCCCAGTCTATCATAACTAATATTATAAATGCGAAAGTGAGTTTGTTTGTTTGTTTCGTGGTTTGTTTGTTACGCTTTCACGGCTTGACGGCTCGACCGATCACCACGAAACTTTGGATACACGTTGTCAGGGGTACAGAGAAGGAAATAGGGCACTTTTCATCCTGGGATTCCCGCGGAAACTCCGCAATTACCGCGGGTGAAACCGCGGGGACATCTAGTTATACTATAGGCCTATTTGTCAAAGTTTTCATGACTACTGACACTACGGTCTAGTCTTTTTCTTCTTTAATTCTTTAAATCGAAAGCTTATTGTCTTTACCTATACACCCTTTTATGAATGCGTCTTTTGACAAATAACTACAAGTTACTGATGCAAACTTAAGTAAAAGTTTAAATTGGCTACCATTAATCGATTAGCGATAGTCGACTGCTTGCTACCTTACTATATCTATGGCTGCGATAGATTAAAATCGTTTTTATAACCGACTAGCTGTGCCCCGCGGTTGCACCCGCAGTAATTTCAGAGTTCCCACTGGAATTCCGGGATAAAAAGTACCCTATGGCCTTCTCTGTACCCCTGACAACGCCAATGACAATGCCAAATTTCATCCAAATCCGTTCAGCCGTTTTTGCGTGATTGAGTAACAAACATCCAAACATACACACTTTCACATTTATAATATTAAGTTACGTTTATCAAAATCCGTATAGGTATAGCATTGTGGGAAACACATTTACGTCTTTATTCGCCGCGAGCGTCCGAAGAGGTCCTTAATTTTACTTTGTGTCTCCCTTGCACTCATTAGGAATGCAATATCTGTCTCTTTCTATTCGTTAAGTACAGATCTGTATACATCCATATGCTAACACTAGTGCCACGACTCTGGATCTGCTATCTTTAGTAACGCCGCTAAGAATCTAAAAATGGAACAACGTCAAATGGAATGGAGTTTTATTTAATGTATCACTAGCTGTGTCTCGCGAATTTTTGTTTCGGTTTCGCGGTACAGAAAATAACAGGTATAGAAAACATCAACTTGTTTAGTATGAAAACAGGTGAAAACCAGTGTTGCCGGGTGATTTTCGGGCACAAAACTATTCATCACGCACTAAAACATTCATTAACGTAAATAAATGTATTATTTATCCGCTTTATGGTTAAGTTTTTACTTAGTCACTGTTTTTAAAAAAAGCAGTTTTGGGTATATTGTGGTAAATATACTTGGGATGGCAGCGAAAGAAGCTTTGGGCAAGCTAGAACATAGAGCAACACCCTTTGCAACGGTAGCGCGCCTACCCCTCCTACATAATATGGTCTTCTCTAGTAATTTATTTGCTCTGTGGTTGGGGTAGGTCTGTGGTCTAACCATGGGGGTAAAAAGGGTTTATTATGCAAGCTATATGCTATGAAATGAGTATAATTACGTTATAATCACTTTCGACATAAGTAGGTATTCAAGTTAGATTATTATCAAAGTTAAAACATCGTTTGTAAAGTAGAAATCCGCGTCTGTCTATTTGTCCGTTTTTTTCTAAACTGCGCAACGTATTTATATGCAATTTTTACTATTATTTACAGAACTACCTAGCTATTTCCTGCGGTTTCTTGCGGGAATTCGGGGATAAGAGTACCATACGAATATATTTTCTTTTCTGTAGGTACCTCAGGGGCCTGACTACGTGTACTTAGTATGCAAAATTTGATACAGTTTCACCCGCGTCAATTTCGGAGTTCCCGCGGGAATTCCAGGATAAAAGTACCCTATGATCTGTAAAAATCAATGCTTTTTCATAGCGTGACGGGCATTAACGCAAGTGACGTCGGTCAAATCGGCCGAGGTCTGTTAAAATCCGTTTGACAGCAGCTACACAGCGCCGCGCCTTAAGTAATTAGCACAAAGTGGGAAGCGGTGTAGCCGCCCGCCGTCCACATCACTCAAAGCCCGGCTACAGTACGAAGTGGACCCAACATCCATATACATCTATACATTTTTGTCCTTTTAATTATTATGGGTGACCCAGCTTCGCTCGTAGCGCCATCTGTTGTTAAGTGGAAAAGCAGTAACAAACAGTCATTTTTCATCGCCTGAAAACACGGACAAAACGATGTTTTTTAAAAATTAAACCTAGCTAGATCGGTTAATCGCCCCCGAAACACCCCGCATACAAAATTTCATGAAAATCGGTGGTTTTCGAGATTCAGATTATATAAAACATATAATATATACATTATACAAATATAAAAAAATATATACAAAAAATGCTTGTTTAAAGGTACTAGTAGATTATTTCTTAACGCGAAAGTGAGTTTGTTTGTTTGTTACGCTTTCACGCCTTAACGGCTCAACCGATCATCGTGAAAATTATCATAAAAATACTCAGGGGTACAGAGAAGGACATACGGGGGACATAAGTACTTACTTTTTATCTCACAATACCCGCGGGTCTCCGAAATAAAAGCGGGTGAAACCGCGGGGAATAGCTAGTTATCCTACTAATATTATAAATGGACATAATAAGCAATAGTGTGTTAACCCACATTGGAGAAATTTTGAGCAAATCGTGTTTTAAAAGTATAGGAGCGCCATTTTGTGTCCAACATTTTATGTTCAATATTTAGTTACATATTTATGCAATGTAATAAGGTAAACACATAATTAAAAAACGTTCCCTAACTCTCAATAAATTGTTCTGAATCAATAACTTAATTTTGTGGGTTAACATGTTATTGCTTATCTGCGTCCATATGTGAAAGTTTGGATGAATGGATGGATGTTTGTTACTCAATCACGCCAAAACGGCTTTACGGAATTAGATGGAATTTGGCACAGAGATAGATTATAGTCTGGAATGGGACATAGAGTACTATTTATCCTAGAACAACGGCGGAAATCCTGAAATTATCCGCAGGAAACAGCTAGTCTTTATAAACAAAAATTAATATTTGTATGTTTGTCCTCTATGCGTTCCTAAACTATTGGTCCGATTGTGTCCGTAAAGGTTCCCGATATAAAGTGTTCCCGCGGGAATTCCCAAACTCACGCGGGTGAAACCGCGGGGGACAGCTAGTCAATATTATAAATCTGAAAGTACATACAATGCTTTGTCTCTCTCTTACCCAGTTATGCATTAACTCCTCAACAGCAAATAATTTATTTTTGGTTTTGCATCTCTATTCCAGCCTCTGTCCTTCGAGTTTCTTCGAGTGTTAGAACGAGACGACATCACTCGGCGCTCAAGTGTAAAAGAGACGGCTAAAGTCCGATTAGATTAAGCTGGGAAGAAATTTGATATTCATTTCCTCGGACTTGAGCAAACACTAAGTTCTTTTTTTACCATTCGTAAGCCGAACATTATACCTAAGGTCGAATTGAAACTAGATACTTAGGATATTAAGAATAGACTAGTTTCCTGGGTAAAAAAATCAAAATTCTATTTAGTCCGTCAGTTAGATAATAAAAAAATAAAAGACACGTATTTTTTGCTTTTTTAAAATAATGGAAATATGCATAGATAAAGCGCATTAAAGTTTAGGGTGGGGGACTCGTGATGTCACAGCTCGCTATAACGTGCGAACAAACTGTAGCGAGGCGTGACGTCATGTGAAATTTCGACTTGATATATCTCCGTTAATTTTTGGTTACATAAAAAATAAAAAAATACGTGTCCAATATTTTTTAATAATCTACAAAACGGACAAAAAAAATTAGGAAACTAGCCTATTGATGCCATCTTTCACCAGTTATACCTTTTTAGAACAACAACTTTTCGAACGCTGTTTCGACCAAGGTTTAATATCAACTAGCTGTGCCTCGCAGTACCTATCACCCGCGTTAATTTCGGGGATTCCGAAAAAAGTGCCCTATGGGCTGCCAACGTAGGCATGGCTTGACTTTATCGGTAACTTCCAACAATTGGGATGTGGACTACTTTTGAACATGAAAATTCTAATTAGTCCGTCAGGTAGAAAATAAAAAAAAACAATAGACACGTATTTTTTGCTTTTTCAAATAAATTAAAATATACAGAGATAAACCGCATTAAAGTTTAGGGTGAGGGGGTCGTGACGTCACTAACCGATAAAACGCCATACAAACTGTCAGAATAGTGACGTCACGCGAAATTTCACCTCAATATATCGCCGTTACTTTTTGGTTACGTAAAAAAAGAAAAAATACGTGTCCAATATTTTTCAAGACGGACTAAAAAATAAATAATAAAAATAAAAATTAGTCAACATGCCCATTATCGTTACATTTCAAACAATTTACACAAAAAAATTACAAGTTACCTATATAACTAAACCTTCCTCATGAATCTATTGGTGAAAACCGCATGGAAATGTGTTCAGCAGTTATTGAGTTTATCGCGAACAGACAGACAGATAGACGCGGTGGACGAATTAGTTTTATATGTAGTGACAATTAATTTTCGATTCAGTGGTCAACTGAAACTTAAGTATCAAGAGATCAGGGAGATGTTGGAAACAATTTTTAACCGATTTCCAAAAAGGAGGAGGTTCTGCATTCGACTGTATATATGTTTTTTTTTTTACTATTTTTTAACTAACTTTACAGCGATGATAGCTCAGTGGTTGGTGCGTTCGGGTCAAACGCCGCAAGGCGTAGGTTCAAACCCTAACAATGAGCTTGAGCTGTCGGTCAAGGAAAACATCGTGAGGAAACCATAGCATGGTGTTAGGGCGCTTTCTAGTGCCCGGCTGGCTAGCTACCACATTCGAGTTGCAAATCTGTCGCCGAGCACCTAACGGTGTGTTCCGGCAGCCCCACTTGAAAGCCAGTTCCCATCCCCATTCCAGGTCGGCAACGCACCTGCATGCCTTCTGGTGTTGCAGATGTCCATGGGCGGCGGTAATCACTTACCATCAGGTGTACCACTTGCCCGTTTGCCTCCTATAACATAAAAAAAAAAACTTAGTTTACAGCATATTCGTAGACCGTAGCTAAAGCACGTAGCATGTTCGTAGCAGGTCCGTAGAGCCCTGAGCGGTCGATTATTCGAAGCAAATTTTCAAAATGGCAGTCACAAAAACAATTGATAATTATAAACTACTATAAAGTTTTACTATATTTATCATACTATACCTGTGATACTATAATGAGGAAAAGTCTGTTTCGTTGTAGGTATTTTACCTAACTGAACCGATTTTAAAAACCCTTTTACAATAGAAATCATAAGATATTTTTATAACTCATGCGGATGGAAATGGGCTTTTGCTAGTCGTCCACAAAACCGGCGTATAATATAATATTAATCGTCCAGTAAACGGACTGGGCGATTAGTTATTAATCTGTTAATCCGCTTAGCGGATGAGTAGATATTTCGGTGGAAATGCTGGGAAAAGTTTTTTTTTATATAGTGTTTACAAGTGATTTAGGTTTTGAAATAAGACAAAGGCTCTCTTTATATTAATAATAATAATAATAATAAACCTGACATAGTGATGATGGACCGGGAGCAATCAAAGGTGTTTTTAGTGGCACCATTTCGCATGACGGGAACCTCGTCAAAGCTGAACGAGATAAACTCGCCAAGTATCTCGAACTGGCAGATGAGGTAACCGAAATGTGACGGGTGGAATCCACTGAAATCATCCCGATTGTAATATCGACGAACGGGTTAGTTCCAACCAGCCTGCAACGACACCTGCGGCGGTTGGATGTCCGTGCTGGACCGGTTGCGGCGGCAATTCAGAAGGCGGTCTTACTTGACAATGCCCGAAATGTCCGTCGGTTTCTCAATCTACCGACCTAATAACCCTCAGCGTTTGTTTTGGCCGCGCTGAGGAGTCATCCTACGCCGTCTTTTCCCTCGTGAAAAGACGGAAAGTGAAAGTAGTGAGCTGCAAAAATAATAATAATAATAATATTTATTTCACAAAGTACATGTATAAGTTTAGTATCATCTGTTGCCAAACTAGGTGTATTGAAATTGCGATATAAAAAAATCGGGGATTCTGGGATTGATGTGAGTGGAACCGCGGGGTAACATGTAGTACAATATGATTGAACACGACGCACAAGCGCAAAGCAACTCCGTGACTTATTCAGATTGGACTAATCACGTTTCCCCCTAGTCTTTCTGATCCCCGAATCTAAGACTTCCGGTTTTATATCGCCAAACTTGATTGTTCTTAATTGCTTTACGGACATTCTATCTCAAACAAATATGGGAAACAGAATTCCAGTTAGTATCTAAATTAATAAATACTAGCTGTGCCCTGTGTTTCACCCGCGGTGATTTCGGAGTTCCCGTGGGAATTCCGGGATAAAAAGTACCCTATGTCCTTTTCTGTACCCCTCACAACGTGCATGCCAAATTTCATCCAAATCCGTTCTGCCGTTTTTGCGTGATTGAGTAACAAACATCTAAACATCCACACTTTCACATTTATAATATTAGTAGGATAAATAATTTACCAAGTTCAAATTATTAATAATGATAATAATAATCTACTTCACAACATACAGATCTGCTTGATCCCACAGTAAGCTATTATTAGCTTGTGTCGTGGAAACCAAGGAACTCTGGTATATACACATAGAATTACATATAATATACTATACTATAAATGTATAAACAATAAACATACCCAGAGTGGAAAGTTGAACCCTGTGTTCATCACACAAAGTCCACCCCCACCGGAAATCGAACCCGGAACCTCTTGATTAGCGGGCTGGCTTGGTGACCCACTGCGCCAATCGGGTCGTCAAATTACTCGAAACAAACCGGTATTTAGAAATAGGTTTTCCTATTCAGATAAAAAAAACTAGTTTTTCAGTGTTTTTGGTAATTTATCCGCTAAAAGAGCGGCCATAGTTTCCATACCAAGTACCTACTAACGTTCATGCAAGTTTCAAATTTTCATTTGAATGTTTTGAAGTGCCTAGCACTTATCTGTAAGTAAAACTTTAAATTTTTCGATAGTAATTCGGTAAAAGCTTTGAAACGAAATATTAAGTCTCTTATCTAATTTTCTAATCTAATTTTTTGTCTTTGTAAGTTTAAACTTACACAATTTATATTTTTTTCTTGTAGTAATGTTTTATTTGTACAATAAAATACGAACTGGAAACTGTATAACAGTAAACAAAATGCTGTTCGATGGTAAGCGCGTCACATTAAAAGAAAAACAACTTTCGTTTTTGTGTAAGAAGAAAATAAATTAAACAAGCGTTTTCCACTCCGAGAATCGAACCCGGTAACCTATTTAACACATAATTTATTCCCATCCCAACCCCATTACGTTCCTTACAACTTCATTGTGATGAAATAATTCGACCCTAACATTTTATATCTGTGTATCCATCAAACCAAATTACACCTTATGCTATATAATAGTAAAGCTACAGATTGAAAAACCAGAATTTTATAAAGAAAAGTTAAGATGTAGCTGCAAAATGAATGTAATTCTATATATTGGGCTATAAGGTTGAATTTGAAATGGGTTTTGTGTTTAAATATTATCACAGTAGGGTGACCACTAGGTCATGATTGTTAAAGATAAATCTTCTCGACTCGTTAACTTCAAACAAAAGATCGCTACTGCTATTGTTTTATTTAACTAGCTTTTGGCCCGACGATTTGACATTATTTATTACTATCATTTGCTCGTGACTTTTCTCGGGTGATTTTCGGACGTTTGCAGGCGCTATTGCTGCTCATAGAACTTAAATTTTCACATCTTCTCTTCTCTTTCTTTGAACCTATTTGAGCTTATGTTTTAATAGAATACAAGCAATGCAAGTTTGACAATTCGGTTCAATTCTTTACAATAAATAGTTTTTACTTGACTCGCTCAAGAACATGCAGATTAATAGAAAGGAAATGTTAAAATAATTTTCCAGGATTCTGTTAGTAGTCTATACCTAGATGACACACAATTTATGATAAAAGAGTAAAATATGTAAATCTGTACATATTCACTATACATAATGAGAGGGGGCGAAAAGAAGAGTAACAGAACACAAAATTTTTATCTATCTTCTGTTCATCTGCAGGGCAATTATGTAACTTTTGTTGCTATCATATTTCAGTTTCAATAAGAAAAATTGCGATTTTGTGAATAATTAATCATGTTTAGACCGCTTCAACTTTTGAATTAATTACTATGTTGTAGGTGCCAAAACGTGGATATTGAAACCGCAAAACCACCATGCTTTTGATTGAAACCGAAAAATCATAAAAACAAAAGTTACATAATAGCCCTTCTGTTCCCATTAATCTCCGTAGCTTTTGAATGGATTCTGCAGTTTTCACAGATATAATATTAATCTTTCTTAGCTTAAAGAGAGTTAAGCTTTGTTTCATCGTTATCGGACGTCGGTAAAAATTATTTATCATAATTTTATACCTACCTAGTTAGGCTGTTTTCGAGATTGTTTTTGAAATGTTGGATTTGATTGGAATATTGGAGAAAATATATTTCGGAGGCCAGCGAAGAAGTTTTGGGAAGTTATAAATAATTATTTACCCTCAACCGTGGTGCATCTAGTTGCCTTACTATACGGCTGAACGGTA
The DNA here is from genome assembly GCA_907165275.2 of Zygaena filipendulae. Taxonomy (NCBI): domain Eukaryota; kingdom Metazoa; phylum Arthropoda; class Insecta; order Lepidoptera; family Zygaenidae; genus Zygaena; species Zygaena filipendulae. Next base: position 1,194,510 of record OU015670.1, on the reverse strand, counting down.
TGGGATGGAATTTGGCACAGAGATATTATAGAGTAGTCTGGAATAAGGTACTTTTATCCTGGAATTTCCGCCAAAACTCCGAAATTACCGCCAGTAAAACGGTGGGGAACAGCGTGCTATGGTCTTTCTCTGTACCCCTGAAAATGTACCATGTGTATACAAAGTTTCATGATGATAAGAAGGGTGAAGGCGTAACGAACACACAAACTAACATTCGCATCAACAATATTAAAGACTAGCTGTCCCACGCGGTTTCACCCGCAATAATTTCGGAGTTCCCGCGAGAAATCTCGATTACAATATAGCCTATGTTACTCAGGGATAATGTAGCTTTCTAATGGCGACAGAATTTTCGAAATCAATCCAGTAGGTTTTGAGTTAAATCGTAACAAACAAACAAATAAAATATCAAATCTTTCCTCTTTATAATATTAGTATAGATATCGATGCCTCGTCAACCTGTAGACAGGCAAATATCCACTTGCCCCACAAAGCCAGTAAAACCATGGCCCCTCTAGCCGAGGAGCTCGCGGCATGCCACGCACGTCAGCTATTTAATAAGGGAGGCGTGCTAGCGACTGCTTCGCGCGTGTCCTGCGCTCCTGGTATTTCTATCGTGTGGAAATAATTTAAGGAGGTCTATCTGTGTGTCTGTCACAGTCTTTATTAATAAGTACTTCCACGACGTTATAGCAGAACTGCTTCTGCTTTACTTTACACAAAATATATTTTAAACATTTAAAATGCATATTAACTCTATCCTTAACTGCTCAACCGATCATCATGAAATTTAGCACACACGTTGTCAAGAAAGTAGAGTACTTTTATCCCGGAATCCCTTCGGGAACTCCGGAATTAAGGTGGAGAACAGCTGCTAGCAAGGAATAAAGAATGTGGTGGACTCTGGATCGACATTCGTAGCGCTACGAATTATATGTCCCTAAGCTACGGTCGTAGCGCGTAGCGTTCTCGTAGTCTATCTACATAATATGAAGCAAAACAGAAAACTTACGGGCTGCAGTGTAGTGTGAAAGCACATTTTTGATCGACTTCCAAAAAGGAGGAGGTTATGCATTCGGTTGTATGTATGTTTTTGGCTATTCATCTACAGAATGATATAATAAAGCTATCCATGCCTTGGTTTTTTTTTACATACATTAATTTTTTCTTCTAATAAAAATACTATTAGAAATAGAAATAGAAATATATTTATTTAGGTAAATAATTGTAACCTTTTTCGAATGTGAGTTTATTAATTCTTTGTCACGCGTTCACGCCTTAAAACGACTCAACCGATCGTCATAAAACTTTGACAACGTGTCAGGTCAGGAGTAGGTACAGAAAAGGACTTAGGGTACCTACTTAAATTTTAATAAAAAAAAGCGTACAGGAAAGGACTTAGAGTAGGTACTTAAATTTTTTATTTAAAAAAAAACCCTTATATGTATACATATCTACATAATATATTTGACGATATTTATACAGTTATAGACCATTGACGCGTCATCCACATTCATAAGACTCGTATCATAAAATATTCAATGAACGGATATTTATTCAAGGCATGTCCTTTATTATATCCGCGGCGGTCGCGCTGGGTTTAGGGTTGCCAGGTGTCCGACTTTCGGCTGTTATGTTTGGCTTTTTACGGACGTGTCCGGCTAAATATTTTTCCGTCCGGACTGTCCAGCTTTTGTTAGGCTTTTTATGGTTGCCACGCGAGTCAAAAGTAGGAGCTAGCTTAGCTGGCTGGCTCGTTATGCGTGTTAACCACAATACAAGAACATAATCATAATAAACAATTTTAATTACTTATTGTAGGTATTTTTTAATTATGAAATTTTAGCCCGCTTTTAGAATATATTTCCAGCTATAAAAAGGTAATGAATAGTTATTCAAAAGCGTAAGTTCGGTTTTAAGGGTGAAATGTCCGGTCAAATTAAATGCCAAATACGGCGTTTGTGTTTTTGGACCTGGCAACCCTGGCTCGGCCGGTACCGAGCGTCATGCAAGTGGAATAGAATGGAACACGTCCGCGCCAGCCCGCGTTCGGATAATGGCGGATGATAATTGAGGTAGCGCCGCCGAGTGGGGGAGGATTAAGTAACGGAGAATTTTGCAGACTGGACACCTCGCATCGTTTCACTAACAATAGGCTAGTTTCCTAAATTTTTCTTTTTAGTCCGTTTTGTAGATTATTAAAAAATATTGGACACGTATTTTTTTATTTTTTATGTAACCAAAAAATAACGGAGATATATCAAGTCGAAATTTCACATGACGTCACGCCTCGCTACAGTTTGTTCGCACGTTATAGCGAGCTGTGACGACACAAGTCCCCCACCCTAAACTTTATATGCGCTTTATCTATGCATATTTTCATTATTTTAAAAAAGCAAAAAATACGTGTCTTTTATTTTTTTATTATCTAACTGACGGACTAAATAGAATTTTGATTTTTTTACCCAGGAAACTAGCCTATACCTATCCTATCCATTTTTATTACAGCACCTTTGTTGTAATTGTTAGTGAGTCGGATTGTGGATTCGATTATCGCGTCAGGATGAATATTCGTCAAATATCGGTATTTAGGTACCTTGACTCTTTGTGTTTAATAAATATTTTCCGAGATTAGTTAACGGATTTTCAGGCAGTTTTTACAGCTAGCTTGGCTTTGTTTCATCGAAATTGGATGTCATATATTATACTTACCTAGTTGTTTCTTGAAGTAAACCGTCAATCAATTTACAAAGTCAAAGTCAAATCATTTATTCAAATTTGGCCCATACTGTGGCTCTTTTGGACGTCAATAAAGTTAAATTTACTATGACAGCACCAATAAAATATCCACCTTTCACAATGGGTGAAATCCTGCTGGACATAGGCCTCCCCCAAGGATAACCATAGCAACCGGTCCTGCGCTTCCCGCATCCACGGCGTCCCGCGACCTTCACCGAGTCGTGCCTACCCACGCTGCGTCTTACGGTGCGTGGATCAGGAGAGTTCCCGAGAGACGACCACGAACCGACACCACTATTAGCTTTAATTAAAATAAAAGAGTAGGTTCTTCACAAATTGCGCCTTCTCTCTCCACGCGCCCCTGACTTGCTTGAGGTGAAAAGGCAAAATTCCGTTGCGGGATTTCACAGAGCTGTCTGTCTGTCTGTGTTAATCTTTGTGGCGTAGCGATGTCGAGGTCAGGGGGTAAGTAAGGATAACACTTGAGCGACCCATTTAAGCTGGGTCTACATTGGTAGAATTAATTTTTGAACCTAAAGTTTGTTTCTGGTTTTAATTTTGACGGGAATCGACGATGATAATATTTTCGTCATTTATTTTCATTTCGATAAAAAATTGTCATAAGTGGATTTTACTGTGAAAGAAAGAAATAAAGAAGAAAGAAAATACATTTATTTCAGCGCAACAGACAAGAAAAAGAAACAAACATAAAGTGCGCTGATAAGATATAACATTCGCAGTGGCAATTTGTTATTTTTGTTGTTGTTGCAAGAAGACATGAGTTTTCGATTTTTGTGTCCTCCAAAAGCTCCGAGAAAGATTTTGCAAACTACAGCATCATAGTTTGCAATTTCAAACCGTACAACGATGCTAAATGCAAGAGATAAATTCAGGAAATACATTTTTTCACATTTCATGCTTTATAAAATTAATTCAATCGTCGTACAACAGATGGCGCCAGGACTTTTTTAACAAGAAGCGTGTTTAGCGTTTCTAAACTCTCGAATGATACTTTTCGAATCTAATGCGAGTGCAATGTAAACCCATTTTATTTATTTACTAGCTGTGCCCCGCGGTTTCACCTGCGTGAAAAGTTTTTATGTAACAACTTTTTTTTCCGACATCAGATTTCAATGAAACATTATGTAACGTCAGGCTAAGCTTAATCTACCTGTGAAAACCGCATGACAATCGGTTCAGTAGATGCGGAGATTATCGCGAACAGACAGACAGACAGAAAAGAATCTTATTTATTTATTTATTTAATCCTTTATTAAACATAAAATAACAATGTTACAGTGCCTAAAGAAAAAGGAGAAAGCAAATGGCGGTCTTATCGCATAGTTGCGATCTCTTCCAGACAACCAATTATGCGAAAGGACAAACAAAAATACATAGACACGGGTGGTTGGGTAAAGCATTCCAAACATTATACTATGTGAATAATATACCACTCTTCTTTTATCACCCCTCTCAAGTTTAGGTAAAAATATTCAGTGTACAGAATCGCGGATTCTACTCTTTTATTATAGTATAGATTTTTGCTACGATAAATAAAAAAAAATAATTTGGACCCATCTTTATCACTCAACAGGCTGGGGGGACCACTACGAGAGGAGAACTAGATCGAGTTATTACTTTTAATATTTAATAAAAAAAATAACTTGAGAAACAAACATCCAAACGTCTTCACAAACCACATTTATTATAGACTAGCTGTTGCCCGCCGTTTCGCCCGCGGTAATTTTGGAGTTCCCGCGGGAATTACGGGATAAAAAGTACCCTATGTCCTTCTTTGTACCACTGATAACGCGCATGCAAAATTTCATATTGGTCGGTTGAGCCGTTTATGCGTGAAAGCGTAACAAACAAACAAAAACTCACTTTCGCATTTAATAATATTAGTCTTTCCCGCGATTTCACCCGCGATAATCTCGGAGATCCCGCGGGTATTCCGAGATAAAAGGACAACCCTTAATTTGATTCTGCACTTATGACATGACCCTTGATATGACCCTTGACAACGTGTAGTATGGAGATTCACCCGCATTAATTTCGGAGTTCCCTTGGGAATTCCGGGACTAAAAATACCCTATGTCGTTCTCCGTACCCCTGACGACGAGTATGCAAAGTTTCATGATGACTAGTTAAGACGGTAGGCCATGAAAGCGTAACAAACAAATAAACATTCGCATTGACCTATAATAATAAGGATACGCAGACAGATTGGGTTTTTCGAAAACTTCGTAGTTATTTTTTTACTTTTAGGTACTTGATCACCTTTTAGTATCCGATTGAAAACTGTTATTTTTGTGTTTTTATTACAGTTTAAACTGATTAACAAAAAATATCATCAAGGTGTCGCCATTTTATCGTGTGCTAATCAATAACTTATCATGGAGACTTTATCTGACAGATAACGTATGACACGTTATATCAACAAATAATCCAGAAACTATCGGATATCGGCGAGGTTAGTCCAATAGACTGAATGAAGTGAATGCTATTGTTGTGAAAACTTAAAACTTAGATTTTTTCTTTTTTGTTTATGCATTTTTGTAAGTGTAATTTTGTGGGCTGAAAAGGCTGAAATTGAAAATGTGAGTGTTCAAATTTGAAGGTTGTCTGCCATGTTAGCGTTTATATTCAAGCTAGTCGCTCAATAAGGGCAAGCAGAGACTATATAGACTTCTTTTCACATATTTTGTCTATTGCGGATACATGTTAATTGTATCACGTTTCAATAATAGTAAAACTATATATAATCACTTTGCCACGTTTTGTAGATTTTAGGAATAAGATAAAAATACAGATTTACAAGCCGTTCATCCGTATGATTTCGGACATCCCAAAGTACCCTGTGTCCTTTTCTGTAACCCTGAGAGCGTGAACACAAAATTTCATGATTATTGGTTGAGCCGTTAGGGTGTGAAAGCGTAGCAAACAAAAAACAAACTCACTTTCGCATCGATAATATATGGTAAGGATTCTTCTGTTTTAGGTTTAAAGAATCCTTATCTATTTCTATACTAATATTATAAAGAGCAAAAGTTTGTGAGTTTGTGACGTTGTAGGGGGTAATCTCTGGATCTACTGAACCGATTGTGAAAATTCTTTCACTTATAGGAAGCTACAGTGATCCTGAGTGACGTAAGGTACTTTTACCCCGGAATCCCCGCGGGAACTCCGAAATTAGCGCGGGTGAAACCGCGGATGTCAGCTAGTTTCTCGTAAGAACATTATACTAGTTCACTATCATTAATAACAAAAAATTACTTGTAGACTATAATCAAGGTTTTGCCGTAAATAAGAATTTTTTTAATTTATACGTATTTATACGTTTTTAATTTTTTTTCTGTACGTGTTTATATACTGCACCCCGACAACGTGTATGTGAAACCTTATGACGGTCGGTTGAGCAGTTAGGACGTGAAAACGTAACAAACAAACAAACTCACATTACAGCATTTAGGTTAAATATTCATTGATTAATAGGTATATGTCTTGATTGTATCGATATTTTAATGTACAATACATTATTATCCTTATCGAGCCGATGGAATCCGTTACACACAGCCGCCTTCTGAAATTCATTGTGCCCCAGTCTGAAATATTCAACACGCACAAGTAAGTTTTGTTTTTATACAATTTTAAAGTGAATTCAACGAAACAAAATCACAACGAAAACGTTGCGTTTGCATTTTGCAACTAACAATGTAATAAAATCTTATAGGTGTTAACTTTTATCTATTTCTAACAGGCTTGTGTATCCGGGGTGTGAAAATCAAGATTCTATTTAGTCCGTCTTGTAGATTAATAAAATATATTGAACACGTATTTTTAATTTTTTACGTAGCTAATCAAAAACTAACGGAGATTTCGGGTGACGTCACAACGTGCTATAAACTGGAGCGGTTATTAATCTTCAAGACGGACTAAAAATTAAAGTACCTAAATTTTAAAGTACCTATGTGATACATCTTGCTCTCTCCGAATTTGAAATGTTTTGTGCTGTGCCCTATAAACAGGGTCCATAAAGAACTGTTTACTAACTACCTCAACACCTTATGTTACTTAATGGATGTGCAATAAATAAATAAATAAATAAATAAAAACTAAAAGGTTGACTAGCCCCACTGTCGTAAAGAAATAAAGGTTGCGGATGACAATGCAAAGTTACTATGACTTGGAGCTGATCTGATGATGGAGCCGGAAGATGGCCATGGGAACTCTGTAATTAAACGACGCAACCAAATCGAGTTGAGGCTCTTTTGATTGGTCTTGACCAGGTCATAAATGATTTTATTTTTAGATCAGTTTACTGAAGCGTGTTAATTTTAGTTTTTTTGCAAGTAATCACTAGTTTGTAAAGTGGACAAGCTTCGGGAATAAGGGCCCCCAAAAAAAACTGCTTCATTTTTGTGTTTATTTTTGTACATTGAAATTCTCTTTGAATGCACGCCTTTGTAGAATGATGTGAGAAAAGTTGAAATAATTACTCCACTTTGTTTGATTTTAGATCCAAAATGGCTGACCCCGGTAACAAAGTGTTCATTTACGAAAATCATAAGAACCTACAAACTGAAGTACCAAGCTCGCAGCAACTTAGAGAAGCTCCCATCGGTCTCGCGTCCGAAGAAATTACGGCTGAAATCGAAAAATCGACCAATGATACTGCTGAAAATGTTGTTGTAAACATGACTCAAGTTACTGGCGATAAGGCTGAATTTTCAAGCGATGCTTCGATTTTTGTACCCGTCCTTACTGTGACCAAAGAAGAAGCGGCATACACTACCAGTAAAGGAGATACGAAACTCCAAAAAGTATCTATTAAAGAGAAACTATCGGTGAGTCATCAGCATTTGTTCAAACAACAAACACTGGCTGGTAAAACTGTTGTCACTACTGTGCGAAAGAATTTTGAATAAAAAAACAAAAAAGTTAGAAAAGAAGAACGTCTAACTTGGCTCAATGGACTGCGATCCCTTTGCCTTCCCCGAAAGGGGTAAACGTAATTAACCTTTTATGAAAAACTAAATAAATAAAGACTTCTTAATTTATACCGGATTTTCATTTAGATTTCCCATTCTTTTAACCAAATTTTAACCGGATTTGATATCAAACCCGTACATAAATGTTGACATAGAAGTTTAGATATAGGGACCGGTACCGGGTCAAGGTCTCTGTTCTCGGCTAGAGGAGGCCGACCTTTACCGCCACGTTACAAACGATAAAGCAGTAGAACGTTGGAAAATATACCTACATACGTAAAGTATACAGAAAACATCATGGAACTAACATCATGACTCAATAATAGATAGTAGGTACTAGTATGATAGGTGGCAAGTCGTATCGATAATATTTCTAAGGCCCGGTAGATAGTGAACTATTAAAACTATAAGATATAATAGGCGATAGTAAAATATGTATTTATGTCATGTCATTGTCAACGCCATCTCATAATCTAGACATAATACCTATAAATAAAATTGAATAGTCAGTTTGTAATTTCTTCATAAATGCATACGAAAGTAGATACTAACATCGGTTGTTGACGAGTGAAAGCCGTACCGAAAACACGCTTGTCACGTTTGTCTTCGTTATTTCAGTCACTTTTCAGCATCTATTTTGGACCCTGAGCAGGAAACTGGCTTTGAAGAGAGCCATGTTTTAACTTGGGGAACAATCTAACACAGTCATTGTCGTTTCGCCATAATTGAAGAACTAGATGAACAGATTTTTATTATTAAAAAACATTGACATTGGCAAATTATAATTATAGACGATATTATTAAAGAAGAAGAAGTACTAACATCAAAAAAAGATCATCAAATTTGCTGGAAGTAATTCCTCATGGAATAAGCATGACCCTTGTACATAATTATTAATTACATTTATACTTTCTTTCTTTTTTATGTTGTCCTTGTGTGCATTAATTGTTAAATAAATAAATAAAAAATAGATTTTTCAAACATTTTCTCTGTTTGTCGGTCTATCTGTCTGTTTGTTTCGGGTAATCTCTGAAACGGCTGGAGCGATTTTAACTGGATTTTCACAGGGTGATAGCTGATGTTATAAGGAGTAACTTAGACTACTGTTTATCCTGGAATTCTCGCGGGATCTCAGAAATTAACGCGGGTGAAAGCGCGGGGAACCGCAATCATCAAATATTATAATTATTTAATACGACAAATATAAAAAATGAGAATATAGAGAATAATCACTAGAACTAATTACAGCGATTGTAAAAATTCTTTCACGTATAGGAAGCTACAGTATTCTTGAGTGACATGGTACGATTAAAAGGGGAAATATGAGAGAATGTTCAGTATTCGATTCCTGTATCTATTCTATCTATATATATAAAATCCTTTGTCCTGAATGACTGATGGATCAACGCACAGCCCAAACCGCTGATCGTAGAGACCTGAAATTTGGAGGGTGTGCATCCGATAAGAAAGATTTTTTTGAAATTCCACCCCCTTTATCAGCTTCATCGATGTCTTTTTATCCTATTTGTTGTTCTTTTAGGACTTCGATACACCATCTCTAACGTAAAATAAAATGGTGAAGTAGACCTATTAGACGGCCAATACATCACCTTAAATGAATTATATTTATTTCAGGAAGTAGAGACTGAAAGTGCAAAGAACATGGAGGTCGTAGCGAATCCTTTCTACTCCGAAGTGGTCGGTGTTGTTATACCAGGGCCGCATGAGCTGAGAGCAGCCACATTGACCCGAAGAGTGTCTGAGGAACCAATGACTAAGGAAACATTAAACGATATTCTGGATGGTGAGATTTAATTTGCTTAAGTTATTATATACTTCCTTTTACTATCTTAAATCTATATTATAATCAAAAATTCAATGATGTTCGTTGGTAGGTACATCACTCGAAGACGGCTGAACTAATTTGACTTATTTTACATTAAAAGTTTAAGTAAACTTACTGAAGAAACAGTCCATATTCCAGAAAAATCTTCACTAAAACGAGTTTAATTTATTTTTGTGATAACCGTGATTTTTATATATCTATTGATCGCAGGGGATCAGAAATCGGAGGAGAAAAAAGCGAAAACAAAAATCCCCGTGCTGAAGTTCAAACAAATGGTCGACAAAGTGAAACAGGAGAAGAAGGAAGATAGGAAAAATAATGAAAAAGAAAATAAACAAGAGGTATGTTTATAACACTAGCTCATCCCAAGAAATCATTCTTATTGTTTGGATAAAATCTTAGAATAGATTTAAAATCACATCATCCACTTACAGTTGCATTGCATGAACTATGTAGGTAAATAGGGACACGTGGGTTGAATAAATCTTAGAACTTCAGCGACAGACTGGTGCCGACAGGAAATTGGTTACTTTGAAAGGTTAACATATAGCTAAGCTGCTTATAGATACTCTATCGTTAATGTTAAAGTGCTTGAAGTATCTTAATGACCGGGACGGTCTGGGATAATACAGAACTAGTGTTTTGGAGATCATTGGGGGAGGCCTTTGCTCGGCAGCTGACATGATGGTGATGATGTTACAACGATTATTCTCAAAGTTGTCTTACAAAGCATTTATTATATTTTTCAGGCTACGCCCAGTCCTCCCCGGAACCCTCGTCGCAGCTCTATTCCCAGATTAAAGAAAAGTAGAAGAGATTCTGCATCTGCTGAAAAGAATGATGCAAAACAAAAACCAGAAGTAATTGCTAAAGAACCAAACATATTAGCAGACGAAACGAAACCAAACATATTAGCAGACAAAACGATACATATAGATAAACTACCCGGAAAAAAGAATGATGCAAAACAAAAACCAGAAGTAACTGTTAAAGAATCAAACATAGTAGTAGACGAGACAATTCACGTAGATATACCACCCGAAGATGAATTTAATAAATTATTTGAAGATATAATAAATAATGGAACACAAGAAACGATTATCATAAGTCCTATTGAAGATCCGGAGAAGTTAGAAAATAAATTTGAGGAAATCGTCCACGATTATGAAGAAAGCAAAATTCAACCTATAAACGTTGACAAAATAAAATATTCCAAAATACCACTGCTTAAAAGAACAAGCGAAAATGAGATCAATGTACCTAAACATCTTTTAAGACCTACTCCTATGGGTGATGATAGAGATATAAAAAGCTCAAATAAAGAGTTTCCTCAAAGTAACTATGAAGTTGAAAAGCTAAACTCAGATGGAGACAAAAATATTGAAATATCCAAGGAAGTTGTCGAGAGAAGGGGTAGTGTCATATCTGAAATAACTATACCAGCTCCCATGCGGCAGACATCAAAATTAGCAGATGAACATTATAATTTAGACTTAGCATTTAAACAAGAAGATGAAGAAAAAGAAACAAACAAACAAATAATATTTGTAGAAACAAAAATACCAGTACGCAAACGTTTAAGTGAACAAGATATTCACGCTCCAACAAGAAGAAAATCGTCAACCAAAGATTCTGCACTACTCAGTGATTGCAATGCCAAAAATACAGTAGAAAATAAAGATAATCATCATCAAAACACTCATATCAAATCTGAAAACGAAATAGATATGCAGGTTAAAAATAAAGATAATGTAAGAAGAAATGAAGAGCCTATTTCATCACAAAAAGACGAACTGTCGGAGGCACCGAAAAAGAAATATTTAGACAAAGATAGACAAAATATGATAAATAATGTTAAAGAGGAAATTGAAAAAAAATCTTGTAAGAAGCCTCTGCTGAGACGAGAAAGTGACAGAGATTTTCAAAAGGTTCCAGATATTAACAGATCTACACTAAAAAAAAACATTTCTGTTGACGAGAGTAATCTCAAGAGTGATTTTTCAATAAAAGAAACTGCTATTAAAATGAAAGATAAACCCGAAAAAGATATTGAAGACAAAGACATGATTGTAAAACCTAATGAACTAAAAGGTAGTGAACCAGACATTAATACAATTATTTCGACTGTTCCAAAACATGAATTGTTGAAGGAATTGAAAGATATAAACGTACAGGATGAAAAAAAATTACCGCAGGAAACAATAAAAATGTTCAAAATTAACGAAAAAAAAGTACCTTTTCTTAAACAAGATAGTCAGAACGCTGAACCTGTCACAAAACCTGAATTAAAGAAAAGTTTTTCTGTAGGAGATAACAGACGTAAAATTGATGACACTAACACTGAATTGAATCATAAAATAGATAATAAACAAATACGGAATGTGGATGTTGATCAACTGACAAAGAAAACAGAAAATGAGAGAGTTAGTTTAATAAATGAAATAACACTACCTACCAATATAAGAAATCCACCCATTAGACCTACAAACATTGATAAAGAAATACATAGTATTTCAAGTAAAGAACAAGTTGATGATAAAATGAACAATGAAATCAAAGAGTCAAACATTCCTTTTACTGATAAAGGTGTTCATCACATTCAAGTACCTAGAGAAATAATAAGATTAAAAATCGAAAGAAACATTTCCATCGATAAAAACTCAATGGAGGATTTAATGCATTCCGGAAACATGAAAAGTCAAAACAACGATATCAAGGATAACAAAACAGACACTGAAATTGCAGAAAACACTAAAACTATAGCTGAAGATGATGAAAAATCGAGATTGAGCAGCGTTAAAAATGAAATCACTTTGCCAGTTCCAGTCCGCAAATCTTTTGGAGAAAGCATAGTTGAAGACAAACTTCATGATGATAAATTAAAACTTCCAAATATTGAAGACGGTAAACTAACAATTAGCAGAGATGTTAATGTGACTATACTTAAACCTGATGTTATTGAAATAGATGAAAGCTTTAAATACATTCCTGAAGAAGAATCAAAGGGCAGCATTAAAATTGATGAACCTATCGGAGAAATGTCACTGCCTCATATAGAAGCAACTAATGTTAGTCCAAATGAAACCACAATATCTAAAGATGTTAATTTAAACAATTATTCAAAAGATATTAATGTTGATCCTATTCAAGAAAAGTTTGTACCTAACTTAAAAACCAACTATACCCAGGGTCCTCAAGTAGCACTACATCCAAGATTTGAACGAACAGCTCTTACAACGACTCCAAATAACAATAAACGTAATGATATTCCGAGAGAAAACAATGATCTTAAACTTTCACCGACTATTCGGGATAGGATTAAATCTGATAATGATTGGCCTGAAAAAGGTACCACCAAACAAATTGAAGTAGTTTCTCGGCAAAAAGAGAAAGGAACAATTTATAGAGCTTTTAATAGAATAGACAATGAAGAAAATACTAAAAAAGATCCAAATAAGACTCCGATTACAGACAACAATAGTGAATATACTAAAGAAATTTCAACTAGTAAAGATAATAATGTTTTAAAAAACAAAAATGAAAATATAGAAACAGTAGGGGATTTGTACAAAGAAAAGGGAGAATTTATAGAAGATCCACCAATACTTAAAGGCAAGGTCAGCAGAATTATCAATAGATTACATTCTGTCGAACCAAAACCAGATGCCCAAAGCAAAGAGTTCGTAAAAGAAATTCCAAAGGAAAGATCGGTATCAGCCAAAATTGCCATTTTTGAGGTAAAAAAGATTTTAATTACAAATTTTTATCTTTAGAGATCTAAGGAGGCAACCCAATACCCACTTCATTCACGTTCTTAGAGATTGAAAGAGGTTTCTAGCGAAATCCTCCTTTGAATAAATAATGAAATTATCCTTATGATCCTTTCAACCGTTAGTAGTGTCTTAAACCGTTAGTAGTCTATAGAAAGCTTTTTACTAACGGGTTCGATTCCCGGTTCAGACATGATTTTTCGTACCTAATCCTTATTTGTAAAAATAAAATTAATTACTTTAATACTTTCATTTCGTGTGGTATAGCCGTGGAACACTCTGTTAAAACAATAATAATATATTCATAAATCTCACATATAAATGAATAAATATAGATTAACTAAGATAAAAATATTTTAACAGCGTCAGGAATCAAATGAAAATATCCCAAAGGTGAAAGTGATGCCACAACAAGATAAAAAATTCAAGCATACTGAACCTAAAATTGTTGAAGTAGTATTAAAAACTCCACCCGAACGCAGGAGATCGAGCCAAAATGACATGGGACCGAAAGTCGATATTTTGAAAGCAGAAAACCAATCACTAACGCAAACAATTACCAAGCCAACTTCCGAAAGTAATAAAGTAAGCGAAAAAGTCATATTGCCAAATGATTACAGACACAAGGCTGTTGTTTACGAGAAAAAATATGATAAACCTAAAACAGAACATGTTAGGGATCAAAATCTTTTGACAATCCAAGCAGACGCTGACAACGTTTTAAATAATAATGAAACAAACAAAACATTACATAACGACGAAACTACAATTAAAAAAGAAACAAACGAAAAGCGAACTGTAATAAATAAAAATAAAGTAGAAGTTGCGAAATCAAATAACGAGCTTTCTAGAAGAACTAAGCACGACGAATTGAAGCCCGATGAAGATTCAAATTTGAAAAGAGTCAAATCTCTCGCTGAATTGGATTTGGGTGACGCTGTCAAAGGTAAAGTGCGGAACATGATAATGAGAATAAACTCCATCGATGTTTTAGAAGAGAAAAAAGAAGTTATAAGCATTAGAGAAAGACCGAGAAAGAAGTCAGTTTCTACCATTATTGCTCTGTTTGAGGTAAGAGTTTTACAGGTGATCTTAAAATAGGTACATACAATATACATACTTCAGTAAAAATAATGTTTTGTGGGGTCTTATATTATCCGTAAATATCGTGAAACTGATTCACATTTGCAATTTCTAATTTTTTAGTACTCCAAACGATGCCAGGGTCCATATTTGATCAGTGTGACAAACAGGATCGATGGGCATCATTAAAAAAAATGTATGATTTCGAGTTTGGTCTGAGGTTATAACTTGCCATTGGATGGCGCAGCTGTTTTTTTTTTATAGAAAACCCCGATAGATATTTCGCGGTCACATGGACCAATTTTCTTATTGTATCCATATTTACTGGATTTCCAAACTCTCTTACTTTTTCCTCTATTTTCCATTCCAGTTACCAAATATTGTTCCCCGTGGTTTCACCCGCGTTAGTTGCAGAGTTCCCGCGGGAATTGCGCGATTAAAATTACCCTATGTCCAGAAGGACAGAGAACTGTACCCCTGACAACGCGTTTGCAAAATTATATGGTTATCGGTTGAGCCGTTAAGCCGTGAAAGCGCAACAAACAAACACACTCACATTCGCATTTACACTGACAGTAAATGAATAATAAGTAGGTATACACTGGCAATGGGCATGACATAGTCTATAATTGGGATGTGGACCACTTTTGAAAATCAAAATTCTAATTAGTCCGTCAGTTAGTAAATAAAAAAACAATAGACACGTATTTTTTGCTTTTTCAAATAAATTAAAATATACGGAGATAAAGCGCATTAAAGTTTAGAGTGAGGGGGTCGTAATGTCACTAACCGCTAAAACCGCCATACAAACTGTCAGAATAGTGACGTCACGCGAAATTTCAACTCAATATATCGCCGTTATTTTTTGATTACGTAAAAAAAGAAAAAATACGTGTCCAATATTTTTTAATAATCTACAAGACGGACTAAAAAATAAAAATTAGTCAACATGCCCATTGTGTCTGCTAACTGGAGGCCGATCGCGCTAATTTTTTACGATACCTATGTTTTGTTCTGTTTCGTTTTTTGTTTTACTCTATATTACTTCCAAAGATAACAAAATACGTTCCCTAGTTTTAAAAATAAGTACTTATAAGTACTAATAGATGTGAATGTGAAAATTTATCTGTTTCCTTAATTACCCACATTGACACGTGTGTCCGAGTCCTTAAGATAAACAGCTCATTAGCAGGGCCCTACTTTAGTAGGTACGACAATATACCTACGACCAAACAAAACATTTTAGGAAAGCGGACTGCGTTTATTCCATACAAAATCGTACTCAAACGTATTCCTCTCGTAACGTTTTCCCAATGACACTAAACTCTAGAGCAAAATTATTTAGTATTTACTAGCTGTGCCCCGCGGTTTCCTATATGTAGCTCCAGGCTAAGCTTAATCTACCTGTGAAAACCACATAACAATCTGTTCATTAGATTCGGAGATTATCGCGAACAGACAGACAGACAGAAAAGAATTTTAAAAACTTTTTTTTGTGCTTGATAACTCTTCTTTTATCACCCCTCTCAATTTTAGTTAAAAATATTCAATGTACAGAATCGCGGATTCTATTCTTTAATTATAGTATAGATTTTTTATTTATTTCTCTGTAATAATTAAAAACGCCATTTTGTTTTTCGTGACAGCTAAGCGGTGGAGAGAGATTAAAATTAACAACTACATATTATTATTGATTGAATTAGGCATGTTGTCGAGGTATCTATGAAAATTCTATTCAATCCGTCAGTAAGATAATTAAAAAACAATAGGCATAACTACGCGTAAAACATACCAACGTGTGACGTCACTCGACAATTCGATTCAATATTGTATCGCCGAAAAGAGAAAATACGTGTCCAATATTTTATACTAGCTGTGCCCCGCGGTTTCACCCGCACGAAACGTTTTTATATGACAACTTTCTTTCACAACATCCGATTTGAATGAAACAAAGCCTATATGTAGATTCAGGTTTAGCTTAATCTACCTGTGAAAACCTCATGAAAAACCGTTCAGTAGGTTTGGAGATTATCGCGAACAGACAGACAGAAAATAATTTTAAAAACTCTTTTTTTGTGGTTGGTCACTCTTCTTTTTTTTTGACTCCCTGTCAAAATTTGTCAAAAATATTCAATGTACAGAATCGCTTAGTCTACTCTTTTATTATGTTATAGATAGATTAAACTACTTATCGGACTAAAAACTAAAATTTTGGTCAAATAGCCTATTCAGGTCGATCCGATAAATGGACGTAGATAAGCAATAGTATGTTAACCCACAATGGAGAAATTTTGAGTAAATTAAAGTTTTAAAATTATAGCGCCATTTTGTGTCAACCTTTTTTTATGTTAAATTTTTAGTTACATATTTAAGCAATATAATAAGGTAAACACATAATTAAAAAGTGTTCCCTAACTCTCAATAAATCGTTCTGAATCAATAACTAAAGTTTGTGGGTTAACATGTTATTGCTTATCTGCGTCCAAATATAAACCTACATAGTTGTTCCCCGCGGATACACCTGCGTTATTGTCGGAGTTCCCGCAGGAATTCCGGGATCAAAGTATTCTGATAGCTGTGCTCCGCGGTTTCACCCGGGTGAGTTTCGGAATTCCCACAGGAACTCCAAAGTAGCCTGATTTACCCCTTTCGAGATACATATTCAATTGTCCTTTTCTGTAGATAGGTACCCCTGACAACGTGTACGCTAAATTTCATGAGATTTCACCGGCGTAAATTTCGGAATTCCCGCGGGAATTCCGGTATAAAAAGCACCCTATGTCCTTCTCTGTACCCCTGACAACGTGTATGTAATTTCGTGGTGATCGGTTGAGCCGATTAGCCGTGAAAGCGTAACAAACAAACAAACAAACAAACTCACTTTCGCATTTATGTACATACTAGCTGTGCCCCGCGGTTTCACCCGCAGTAATTTCGGAGTTCCCGCGGGAATTCCGGGATAAAAAGCACCCTATGTCCTTCTCTGCATCCTTGAAAACGTGCATGTCAAAGAACAATGGCAAAATTTCTATAGGAGCTGGACTTGACTTTTATTTTTCATGTCCCAAAATAAACTATAGTTAGATTGATTTGTTTTTATGTTGTAAATACCATCCCGTTTAAAAATCATATCTAAATAGCCACAATTTTTTAAAATAACATCGTAAAATCCACAATACATTTGAGGTTAGAATCAACAACTACCTTTTACCCGACCGAAAAGTGTAGTTAGCATAGAAATAATGTAGTCACAAGTGGTAGTGATCAGTCCGTAAAAATGCCTAGGTCAAAACGACAAAGGAAATTCAAAATAGAACAGCAAATCAAGCGATTAAAATGCGTGATTGCCGGGTGTCATGTCAATTGCCAATCAAATCAAAATGACAATCACTGGCGCGGTTCGATGACCACAGATTTAGTAATTTGTCAAAGACAAATGACGTTCCGATGTACGCAATTGAACAAAATGCTTATACTTACTATGAACCTACATAATTTTTTTATGACAAGAATGCACACACAGTTGTTGATTTGATGCCTACATAACTATCTAGTAAAACTATTCAGAAAAACGTTAATAATTATAGTCTTTGAATACTAAGTCATGTCATACGCGAAATGAATCGTCAAAAGATGCGTTCTGAAACCACATACATGATGTCGTAGAAGTTACAAAAACACAAATAAATTGATATCTTTTTTTTGTGGCTACTTATAGAGATATTTTTTGTGTTTTCTTAAATCTTAAAAAATAAGGATTTTTTTCATATATATATCATATATGGACACCATTGTTTCGTATCGAGTCCGATTTGGCCATTCTTCTTTCATCCAAATCCGTTCTGCCGTTTTTGCGTGATTGAGTAACAAACATCCAAACATCCACACTTTCACATTTATAATATTAGTAAGGATTATGGATATTATTGCTCAACGGTCGATTCTATGGTGAGTCCGATGAAGCGATAAAACACGTGCAATTAGGTTGACATAAATATAAGGAGTAGGTAAGTAGTATATAATCTCAACGAGTGCGTCGGCGCATCCATTTGTGTAGTAAAACTTGTAGGGAGTTAAACCCAATGTTATCATATTATAATATCTTCTTCTTGTTCTTCTTTTTATATTGGTTAAACCAATCGACGGTAAGTAGCTAAACTTTCACTCGACTTTTTGTTTATTTTTTAACACATACCTAGGGCATTTGCAAAACAGCCAGTTTCAATCTTGACTGGACGCCGATAAGCAACAAAATGTTAACATGTATTTATTTGTTCATTTTGTTTATAAATTTGTCTGCCTGCGTCCGTGACGCCTCCGCAAGGCTCCAGCGGAAGACCAGCGCCGGGTGGTCCTTACAACCACCCGACTTATGCTGAGCTGGCCGCCTTTTTGTCACAACACGGTGTCTAATCACAATGTTCAAATAAGTGTTTCCGTTATTTTAAGTAGGTGTGCATTTCTCAGCTGTCGGATGGAGTCGGTTGAGTAGTTAAGCCGTGAAATTGAAACAAACAAACAAACTCACAATAGCATTCATAACTAGCTGTCCCACGCGGTTTAATTCGCGTTAATTTCGGAGATCCCCCGGGAATTGCGTGATAAAAGTACCATAATGCAGTCCTTTTCTGTTACCCCTGACAACGTGTATGCAAATTTTCATGGTTGAGCCACTAAGGAGTGAAAGCGTAGCAAATCATCAAAGTTACATTCGAATTTTTAATAGCAAGGATCAAACCAAGTAGGTCCTGTAACAATAGTTCTAATAATATATAGTTGTCGGTAACGGTAAAGCATCATCACCAAATATTATAAATAAAACAGTGGGTAACCATCGAAGTTTTATTCGTGTTGATGGAATGATCGAATTATCATCTGAATCTACCCTAAATTTTAATTGAAACGCATTTTTAAGAGGTCATCTATCATCCTATTATTTATTGCCCTTTGAAAAAAGAAACATTTTATGATAGTTTTTTTTTTATACAAAGTGTTATTGAATTGAGTGAAAACTAGAAAATAGTTTGCTCAGAAATCAGAATCGACTTCCGAATCGATCGCGCCATGTTTTGATATAATCTTATCTTAATATTATATATAAATCACGTGTCACGTTGTTTTTCGGTGGATTTCTAAACTACTGAACGGATTTTGATAAAATTTTGTAACCATTTATAATTTGGTCCAACTAAAAAAAAAATAGGATAGTTTTTATCCCGGAATTCCCGCGGAAACTCCGGCACTAATGCGGGGAACAGCTAATCACCGTAAACTACTGTCAGTGCAGGGGTACAAAGAAGGCCGTAGAGTAACTACTTTTTTCCCGGAATTCCCGCGGGAACTCCGAAATTACCGCGGATGAAATCGTGGCGGACAGCTAGTATGTTATATTTTTATCAGCCCGTGTCGAAATTAATTCTAATACAATATTTGGCGCGTACGCCGCTCGTAGCAAAAAAATCGACTCGGTCATTGGCACGACGTAGGCGCGGGCGTAGCGCTTGAAACTTTGTAGATAGGTCACCTCCAAACTAATGTTGAACAACTTTTAAACTATTATTTTTTTCTACATAATTTATATTTTAATCATATTATTGTTTATTTTTTTAAACAGGGTGTATCAGGTTTTTGGGTATATCAAGATTCGTAATAGCAACACCGATTTTCCTATCCGTTCCCAGGGTAAATTAACTCCAAACCAATTCGAAGCGTTGAAGAAAGCGGACACTCACGCTAGCTACAAATCGACGGTAGTTGCAAATCAGACACCGAAAATGGCGACGACCGATCTCTATGCGGCTAGGGTGTCGGAGTTATCGGCAGCTAGGCTCTTATATGGAAAAATGGAAGATGTGCCTCGTGTGAAATTGAGCAACGGAGTGGAAATGCCTGTGTTGGCGCTTGGTACTGCATTGGTGAGTGAAACTTTTTGGTGGACGAAGAAACATGGAACTAGTAAATTTGGTACTCAATGTAAATCTTAAGAAATATTCGAACATTGAATTCTAAATTCAAAAGCACGAGTATATACCTACGGCGTATGTAAAATGTGAACTCGGCCTTAATTTTTAAATTTTTAAATTGGTTTTGTCATTTAAGTTTACGGATAAAATGGATGCGGGTAGGTTTTTTTTTAAACAAGTTTCCATGTTCTCTTCGTACAATGTAATTAATGTCCATGGAGATTTTACATGCAGAGCGTCAGTTTCATTCAAAATTGCTTTCGAAATTGAAACACAAAACCAACCGATGTGTGTGATTGAAATGAAATGACTCTCCGCTGCACTCAGAGTCGACTTCAATTTTTACTTAGTTAAGTATAGATTTTTAAAACAAAACTGCCGCAATCAGAGACGTTCAGTAAATTAATGTTAATTGGCATTTAATGAGATGTAACTTAATTAGTTAAATGCCAATTGACATTAATTTATTAAACTGGTCTGATTGCGGTAGTTTTGTTTTAAAAATCTATACTTAACTAAGTAATCATTAAAGTCGACTGAGTGCGGCGGTCTGCCTATAATTTTTTTTAGTAGGTATCGGATTAATCCCCTGGTCTAACCCAAATTTAACATGGACTAAAACATAAAGATGAATGCTCCGGTCATTGAAAGAGGCTGTGTTTCGGTCTGATTTATATGATGCTAACTCTTGCTATCAGGTCGAGGACGTCCTAGGTGAGGAAAAGGTCGAAAGCATCAACGTGCAACGCAAAAATGGCGACGCGCCGGCCGAGGTGTGCCAGGAACTTAAATCATTAAAGGCTTATTGCTTATCGTGTTGGTCCATTGAACGACAGTTTTTTCTTTTTTTTTTCGTTTTTTCTCATGCACATCTCTGTCCAGTAAATATATAAATGTTTCTTTTTTGTAACTACCCGTAACAAAATATCTCGCCTTTGAATACGTGTGGTTATGATTTCTTGCCACACATAAAACCAACTAATACAATAATTATACTAACAACTAAACTTAAAACTTTACACGCATAATTATAAAGAACATCTGTACACACGCCACAAACAAAAAGGTATTCAAAGGCGAGATGCTGAGGAAGTAATCTTCTATTTAAATGATAATTATTTTAACATACTTGGATTCCAAAAAATGTGTTTATCCATACGCGAAACAACACCGTATAGTCTCTGCCACCCCTCCTAAAGATAGGCGTGATTTTGTTACGAAGGTCGCATGAATATCAATAACGCTTGACAAAAAAATTGCCTTTCTTTTTTGAGTTCTGTACCTATATGGTAGTTGAGTAATCACTGAGCAATGTCTCCCGCAGATGGAGCCAAGTATATTGTTCCACATCATCACGACAGCCATAGAGCTCGGGTACCGGGCCATAGACACCGCTTTCATCTATGGAAATCAGAAAGAGGTCGGCGAAGCGATCCGGGCAAAAATCGACGACGGCACTGTTAAGAGGTGAGGAAAAAACTTCTAACACTTTGTGATATCCTGGTACTTGGTACTCCTGATTTCTTTTAAGCTCGTTCGCGTAGGTCGCTAATGGGATTCCCTCGGGAACTCATTTCTGCCTACATCGGGATTCAAATGCCCTTTTTTGCTCGCTTGGATATTTGATATTTTAAAAAATGGCGGACTCGACGACACAGTGGCATTCTCTGCCAGTCAAACTTTTTGTAACTAACCTACAAAAAGATTTCTAAACTAATATTATAAAGGGGAAATATTAGATATTTTTGTTTGTTTGTTTGTTACGATTAAACTCAAAAACTACTGGACCGATTTCAAAAATTTTTAGACCATTAAAATGCTACAATAACCCTTAGTAACATAGGTTATATTGTAACCCGGAATTCCCGCGGGAATTCCGAAACTACCGCAGGTGTTGTTTTGTGACGTTATTTTTTTCTATAATCATTTCAGAGAGGATCTGTTCATCAGCAATAAGCTATGGAGTACGTTCCACCGGCCCGACCTCGTGGAGAAGGCCTGCAGAGATTCCTTAGAGATCATGGGCTTGAGTTACTTCGATCTTTATATGATACACAACCCTATGTCTTTCAAGGTATACAATTTATAGTATTACTAGCTGCCCCCCGCGATTTCATCCGCGGTAATTTCGGAGTTCCCGCGGTAATTCCGGGAAAAAAAATGCTGTAGTTTACGGTGATAAGCGGTTCAGCGCATTAATTCCGGAGTTCCCGCGGGAATTCCGTGATAAAAACTATCCTATCTTTTAAGTTGGACCATATTATAAATGGTTACAAAATTTTATCAAAATCCGTTCTGTAGTTTCGGAGTCCATCGCGGACAAACAACGTAACACGTGATTTATAAATATTACATTTTTGTATTTATATTTACTTACTAGCTGGTACCCCGCGGTTTCACCCGCGGTAACTTCGGAGTTCTCGCGGGAATTCCGGGTAACAATATAGCCCATGACATTTTCAAACAACGTGGCTTTCTATAGGTAAAAGAATTTCCAAAATCGGTTCAGTAGATCCAGAGATCCCTACAACGTCACAAACACAAACTTTTGCGCGCGGCTCGCGTTAATTTACATATTGCCATTAAAATTTTTATCACTCGGGAACAGTAAATACTTTTTCTGGTTATCGGATTTTAGTAACTAAAAAAAATAAGTAAACAAAATATCTATAGAATCAAAAATTGATTATCGAATCTCGATAATCCCAGGAAGGCGATGACGTCCTGCCGATGAAGGACGGCGTGGTCCAAGAGTCGGAGTACGACTATATGGACGCGTGGTCTATGATGGAGGAGCTGGTGCCGCTGGGCCTGGCCAGGAGCATCGGCATCAGCAACTTCAACGTCAGCCAGGTGGCCAGGGTGCTCAAGAGCGCGAAGATACCACCCGTTGTCAACCAGGTCAGTGATTATAATAACACTTGACAACACACAGATCTACTCGATCCCACACTAAGCTATAAGCTCGTGAAAACTAAGCAGCACGTGGAAAGTGGAACCCTGCGTTTATCATACCATATCACACAATTACTTATATCTTAAACAAGCGATCCCTCCGCATGAATGGGGATGTGGACTACTTTTGAAAATCAAAATTCTAATTAATCCGTCAGTTAGAAAATAAAAAAAACCATAGACACGTATTTTTTGCTTTTACAAATAAATTAAAATATACAGAGATAAAGCGCATTAAAGTTTAAGGTGAGGGGGTCGTGACGTCACTAACCGCTAAAACCGCCATACAAACTGTCAGATTGTGACGTCACGCGAAATTTCAACTCAATATACTTATCGCAGTTATTTTTTGATTACGTAAAAAAAGAAAAAATACGTGTCCAATATTTCTTAATAATCTACAAGACGGACTAAAAAATAAAAATTAGTCAACATGCCCATTACTTTCGCACACGGAATCGCAAATTCACATGTGAATGCTCATACATTTTTTAAGCATTCACGTGTGAATCTTACGATTCCGTGTGCGAAAAGTGATTCGAGCGATTCAAAAATCCGGGCCCATATCACTGATCACAATAATCACACAATTACTTATCTTAAACAAGTGATCCCTCCGCAATCCGCATGAATTCAGCACTCCCTAAGATCAAAGACATCAAAAGCTAAGATAACGCAGCATCTCAAACCAGTGAAAGAATAGAAGGAACTTCCGTGGTTCTGATAAAATTTTACCCTCAACATGGTAAAATAGCATATTAAAATATTTTAAAAATTCGTGCATATAGTGATTATAACATTAGTTGGAACGGATTGCCGTGTTGCGAATCATCTACCTTAGACTGTTAAAATTTTGCCATGGACGCAGATAAGCAATAACATGTTAACCCACAAAATTAAGTTATTGATTCAGAACGATTTATTGAAAGTTAGGGAACGTTTTTTTTAACTATGTGTTTACTTTATTACATTGCTTAAATATGTAACTAAATATTGAATATAAAAAATGTTGACACAAAATGGCGCTCCTACTTTTAAAACACGATTTACTCAAAATTTCTCCAGTGTGGGTTAACACACTATTGCTTATCTATGTCCAAATGTGCAGTGGGCCACATAGTAGAGTACCTATACCACCTGTAAAATTTATACTGTTTGTTAGCTCCAAATTCCAATACAAGCGAAAAACGAATATTGGAACTGCAAAAACGGCAACTTATAACGTCATAAACGTTTTACAAACAGTAGGTATAAATTTTACAAGGTGGTATATACTTTTTTTTTTTCGTTTAATTAGGACAACAACAGCTACAAGAACATATGATAGATTTAGGTTTTAAGATTACACTGTTAGCCAATGATAGTTACCCTTATATATAGAGCAGAATTATATTAAAATATAATAAATATAAAATAATATACAACGTGTTAATGAATTAATTGAAAACTAGAAAGTAGTTTGCTCAGAGTCAACTAGCGAATCGATCGCACTATGTTTTAATATAGGTTATATTTTTTCATTTTTATTAGCCCATGTCTAAATTATTTATAATACAATATTTGGCGCGTACGCCGCCCGCAGCAAAAAAATTCGAACCGGTAGGCGCAGGCGTAACGCTTGGAATCTCGTAGATAGGTCACCTCCAAACTAATGTTGAATAACTTTTAAAGTATTAATTTTTTCGACATAAAATATATTTTAATCATATTATTGTTTATTTTTTTTAAATGGTGTGTATCATGTTTTCAGTTAATTCATTAACACGTTGTATAATAATAAAAAAAAACAGAGTAAACTTGTCTATGTGGCACACTGTACAGCTTACTATATACAGCATTTGAAATTTGTAATGAAAATGATACAGTAGGTAAGTACCTAACCTTCCATCGATATCTTGGTCAATGAAATAGTAGGTATGTTTGCTTTTTCTTCTTTTCACCGTGTGACTTAAACCTTAACCCGTCACCCCGCAGGTGGAATGCCACCCGTACCTGGCCCAGGACGCGCTGCACGACTACTGCGCCGAGCACAAGGTGCAGTTGAATTGTTTCGGAGTCCTGGGCTCCAAAGGCACCCCCTCCAACCTGAAGAGTCACTCCTCCCCCGTCATAGACGACCCGCTGGTGAAGGTGCTGGCGTCCGGACTGAATATGGCGCCTGCGCAACTTTTGATCAGGTGAGGTTAGGTATTATCTAGACACGCGGCAGCGTGTCAAGCCAAGTTCAAGCAAAGGAACTGGCTAGCTAGCGCCGAGTGTAATATTACACGATTTAGATTAATCAAAGCGAAGAACCACCTAAAGGGGTCCCGGCTTATGCTGTACCTACCGCTGGTTGCCATTTTGTTGCGACACTGTCTATTCTGTTTTTTTATTAACCAACTTCAAAAAGGAGGAGGTTATCAAGTCGGATGTTTGTATTTTTTTAATGTATGTTCGGGCATAACTCCGTCATATACAGGGTGGAAATTTGAAATCCACATGTATAGACGGACTAGCAAAGTTCTTTTTTGTTCGAAAGGGATGTAAATTCCCATTTAAATTTCATGTGAATCTGATGAGTTTCGGAGGAACTTTTGAAGTCGGTTTAATTTTTTTTGTTAAATTTTTCTATTTAACTAGTTTAACAGCACAAGGACAACATAACAAGAAAGAAACTGTTATAATTGTGGTCATGTACAAGGGTCATGCTTACTTCATAATATGAGTGGAATGTTTTTTATTTACCGTACTGCCGTGGTATCAGGAAATGATATAATAAATTAGAAAGTATTTTATTTGATTTATTTATTTATCCACAACTTTTAGGTATCTTACCCAAAACAAGGGTTTGGTAGGTAAAAGCCAAACAATGGCATTAGGAGATATAATACGGCAGCGTTGCCAACGCAGTGATTATAAATATCTTTGGCGTTGTCGTAACGAATAAAGATAAAAATGGCGGCCATATTCAATAATTATTATCTTAAGTTGTATTTTACAATGTACACATGCATGAAGAGATTATGGCGTTTTTAAATTGAATCCTTCGGTGTCCGCTGAGAGTTCAAAAAGATTTCGTAATCTATAGTACAATAAATTTCAATTTCTGACAATTTCAAACCATCATCTTTGTCGGCTGCTAATAAAAATATACATTTATTTTACTTGAAACTGGCTCATTGTAAGTGCAAAATGCATGAAATGCGAAAGTCCATAAGACAATGATATTAAAAAAGCACCAAACTTTTTGAATTTTAGTCTGTAAAATTTTTGTTCGTCCTCAGATACCAGCTCGAGAGAGGCCACACGGTTACCGTGAAGGCGTCCACCGGCTCCCACTTGTGGGACAATCTTAAAGCTGTCAAACTGTCACTATCACCGACAGAGGTCAACGCCCTGCACGGCCTCAATAAGAACAAACGAACATTCACATACAAGGGGTAATGTTGCGTTTTTGTCTCCAACTCGCTAGTTCAAAAGGCTTGTATTCGGGGTATGAAAATCAAAATTCTATTTTGTCCGTCTTGTGGATTAATAAAAAATTAATAGACCCGTATTTTTTGCTTTTTCAAAATATTGAAAAAATACTAAGATAATACGCATTAAAGTTTAAGAACTATATTATAGCACGTTGTATAAACTGTAGAACGGCTCCGTTCCGGTCTCCGTTATATTTTGATTATGTAAAAAATGAAAAAATACGTGTTCAATATTTTTAATTAATCTACAAGACGGACTAATATGTTTTAAAAATATTGTATTTATGTACGTAATCATGTTTCAGGATGGGCGAGACACACAAGAATTATCCATTCGCGGATTCATCCTAATTTCGTCTCCTTTCACGATAAGAATCTAGATTGGCCTTTGGTTACTCTCGCAATGGTCAATCTGATATCAGCAATGCAGTTCGTAGTAGAAAATGTAGTCATAATTGCAGATCGTGCGCTAGTAAATGCTTTGCAAGAGAGAAGAGGTCAAAGTAAGCGTCACTCGATAAAATAAATTGTTTTTTCTAATATATTAACAGAACATGATCTTCAAATATGACTACACCTTTTTATTACGTCCTGTATTATAGAAACAAACTTAAGTATATTTTGTATTAAAATCTTTTTAGTCGTAATTCTATGCTCTTTTTATTGTATTTTTGTATGAAATTAAAGTTGGTCTCGTATTTATTTACGTTAAACCACAGATAATATAATACTATACTGTTAAATTAACAAAACTAACTAGGATGTGTACTCAAGATATTGTCTCGCTTACACTGGAAAAGTCAAAGACTTGAAAGTTTATCAAAGTTGTTTAGCGTTTATAAATACGAACCTTACCGCCGCACTCAGTCGACTTTAATGATTACTTAGTTAAGTATAGATTTTTAAAACAAAACTGCCGCAATCAGAGACGTTCAGTTTACGTTCGTTTTGTTTTAAAAATCTATACTTAACTAAATAATCATTAAAGTCGACTCTGAGTGCGGCCGTTAGTTAGTTAAAGCACTTATTTTGTACTTGAATGTTTTGTTGAACAAAATAATTTATCATATTTTGTATTTTAGTCTTTTTTCTTTTACTAGTCAACCCCCGCGATAATTTTGAAATTCTCCCATGTATAAAAGTATTCTATGTTACTCAGAAATACTGTAGCTTCCTAAAAGTAAAATTATTAAAATCGGTTCAGTAGTTATTGAGGTTTCCAAACAAACCTACAAAAAAAACAAATATTTTCTCTTTACATAGTATAGATAGACTATATATTAATAAGTAGATATAGATAGACAAGGTTACCTGCAATTTCACTTGTCTGGGGTACAGAACATAATATACTTTTTATCTCGGAATTCCTGCGGGAACCCCGTATTAACGAGTGCGAAGCCAGCTAGAGTACTATTTGTATAATATCTGTGGTGACGGGGCAGCTGAGAATGAACCACCAAAGGAATAAACATAACAAGCAAACGAAGTAAAAAATAAAATATTTATTGGTATCCTAACAGATTCTTATTGCAAAATTTTAACATTACACAATCTCTTTCACTTATCTTCAGCTCGGTCACTTCTCTTTCACTTGCACATCGGTTCAGGTGGCGGACTTCTGCTCTGTTTTTTTCGATTGACCTTAAAATCGTAAAACACTACATCAGAACAAGTGCGGAAAATCTTTTATTGCGACGCGTACCGACAGTAGGTACCTACCTACTGAACGACTGTTTTTGATGCAGCTGGGAAAAATATAAGATAAATAAAGGGAACGCTGACTAATATATGAAAAGTTGTTTTTGTAATCCAAAAACTGATAAATTGTAACTTGTTTAATTTACAATTAAATCCAACTAATATTATAAATGTGAAAGTGTGGATGTTTGGATGTTTGTTACTCAATCACGCAAAAACGGCTGACTGGATTTGGATGAAATTTGGCATGCACGTTGTCAGGGGTACAGAGAAGGTCATAGGGTACTTTTTATCCCGGAATTCCCGCGGGAACTCCGAAATTACTGCGGGTGAAACCGCGGGGCAGAGCTAGTATGTACATAAATGCGAAAGTGAGTTTGTTTGTTTGTTTGTTACGCTTTCACGGCTAATCGGCTCAACCGATCACCACGAAATTTTGCATGCACGTTGTCAGGGGTACAGAGAAGGTCATAGGGTACTTTTATCCCGGAATTTCCACGGGATCTCTGAAAATTTCGCAGGTGAAACCGCGGGGACAGCTAGTAATTAACAAAGTAGATACACGAAGTAAAAACAGCTAACTCACGTGGGCTACTCCAGCTTGGCTGGGCCAGCTTGTTGACGCTCGCCGACAGCCCCGGTTTCAGCAAAGGAAGCCGCCCTGGAAGAAGAGGCAAATTTTATAACGGAAAGCGAGTATCGCGTCAAAATACAAGCGTTATCTTCTTCTTCGGAGCATATTGTGTCTGTGGAATGGCAGTTTTTTTAACAGCAACTCGTCATTAAAAAAGCTAAAAGCGCTCAAAACTCGCAGATATTATAAAGCTTCAAAACTTCAAATGACTAACGACGCGGTGGAAAATAGCGATCCACAGAAATTCGAGTCGATTTAATAAAAATGGATTGTCATGCCGTTGATACTTAGTAATGGGCGGGATGACAAGGTATAAAACTCAACTGTGTTTTAGTTTTAAGTATTTGTATGGTTTGTGTGTGCCAAATAAAGTAATTTCTATTTCTATTTCAATAGTAAACAAAATATAATAGACACGTATTTTTTCGCTTTTTCGAGTTATTGAAAAAAATACTTAGATAAAACGCATTTAACTTTAAGAGTGAGGGTTCGCGACGTCATAACTAAGTACTACAAAGTGTACCTACTACCTAGGTGTGACGTAACACGGAGTTTCAACTCACTGTATCGCCGTTATTTTTTGAGTACGTAAAAAAAGGAAAATATGTGTCCAATATTTTTTATTAATCTACAAGCTAGACGGACTAATAATAAAAATTTTGTCATCATGCCCATTATTGAATTGAAAGAACTTTATTTGACACAACACATGGATAGCCAAAGTTAGAATTTCACTCGGTTGAAAAATAGTTTAAACACAATATTTGCGTTTTTTCTAGTTTCAAGCAGCCATCAATTTCTCTCGCATACTAATTTACTACACACTACCACCAGCCCGGTGACACTCCATACAAATGAACTGGATTCATGTACTTTCCCACAAGTAAAGACAGACGGCCGGCTCGTACACGTTGTGCGTGTGTGTATCGTAGCGTTGACAGCGAGCTGACAGTTGACAGTCAGTGACAATTGTCACACGTAGATTCTACATGTGTCAAAATTTCCTCGGTCGTACCCTCAGAAGAATAACTAAAGCATATTCTTTTGAGGTCGTACCGTAACCTAACCGCCATAAATACAAGAAATTGAATTGAATTGTACCGTAACCTAGGTAGCATTCGCGGGGTAGAGGAGGCCTGCAATAGGCTCTTTAACAAATTTGTTTTTACTCCGTCTTGTAGATTTATAAAAAATATTGGGCACGTATTTTTTTCTTTTTTTTGCGTAGTCAAAAAATAACGGCGATACACTGAGTTGAAATTTCGCGTGACGTCACAACCCAGTGCAGTTTGTATGGCGGCTTGCAGCGGTAAGCGACGTCACGAGCCCCCACCTTAAACTTTCATACGCTTTATCGCTGTGTATTTTCATTTATTTGAAAATAAAAAAAATCGTGTCTATTGTTTTTTTTAATTACTAACTGACGGATTAATTAGAATTTTGATTTTCAAAAGTCGTCAACATCCCTATTGGGGGGAGGCGGAGAGTATCGCTTCTTTATACTATCTCTATTCTTTGCTAGCACTGTCTACTTTGCATTGTTGCATACTTACTCGGACTAATTCTGACAGGAGTTTGTTTACTAAAAACGTGCGTCGGGTACTTCTTCTGGGGTATTTTCGAAACTATCCTCTCTTTTGCGTTTTGTCCGATCGCGCGGCCGCCGGCCGAGAGCGGAGTGTTGCCAGCCCTTGTCGTTTTAACACTAGCCGCAGACGGAATTTTGGACTTGCCCGGTTGCTTGTTGTTCATTTGTTGCGTTGCGTTTTTAACTCTATCCACTAGCGCTTTGTTGATGGATTTGCGGAATATCTCAGCGCTGTTCGCGGTTTTGGCATTTTCTGGCTTTTCATTTGTTGTGTTTGCAAAATTTTTGCTCGTAACAACTTGCGTTTCAGCTTTCTGAGGCAGTTTAGCTTTGACATTAGCGGCTGAAAGACCACTCGTTTTCTTAGTAAGAACATTCGCTGTAGTTTTTACGTTATTCTTCGACTTATCTATGACTTTTGCCTTACTTTCTACATTTGGGGTTGGATTCGCTTTCTTACTAAGCCCTACTGCACCAATTGTTTTCTGTATCGCTTTAGTGATTTCTTTGCCTGTATCTTGTGGATTTTTTTCAACGACATTGAAAGTGGAATTTGCTTTTTCAGCACATGTAATTTTTTCCTTATCTATAGTATTAATAACGTTTTTACCATCTCCAATGGCCGATTTAGTTTTTTCATTTCCTTTGGCCGCCGACTTAGTCTGTTCAACAGAAACTATGTTTTCAGATATCTCAGATACTACATTTCGATCTTTCTCGTAAACTTTTGGCAATAGCACGTTTTTATTAACTGAATCTGCTTTTGAAGTTGTTTTGGCGACTGCTTTTTGATTTTTATCACTTAATTTCACCGCTAACTTATTTTTTTCCGTTGCATTAGCTTTATCCTGTGGCGTATTTTGATCTTGTGCGTGCACTTTGATCGCTAACTTCGTTTTTTCAGCTGAAACCGGTTTCGAAGTAGTTTTAGCGGCTGCATGTTGGGTTTTTTCACTAACTTTGGCAGCTGATTTGGTCTTTTCAGCGATAACGACTTTCTCAGATATCTTAGCTACCACATTTGGATCTTGTGTATTAACTTTCGCCCCTTTAGCTGAAACTGCTTTCACGGAGGTTTTAGTGAGTGCATTTTGTGTGTTATCACTAACTTTGGGAGCTGATTTGGCCGCTTTAGCTGTTACCGTTTTTTCTGAGACATTGTTACTTTCTGCAATTACTTTGTCAACAGGTCTCGACTTTTCTGCCACTGTCATCTTTTTCGTTTTGTCACTCGCCACTTTCATCTTTATAGGCGCTGTCATTTCATCTTTTTCTGCAGGTATATTTAAGTTCTTCTTCTTTTCAACGACTTTAGTAACGGCACCCTTCTCAGCCAGCAATGTGTTTTCTGAAATAGAAGTTTCCACACTTTTTATGGGTCCATGGGGAAAATGGCAATATAATTTAGTCATGTTCCATGTTTGTCTGTGTCATAGCCATTTTACTTACTGACTATTGGCAAATTTGAAAGGACGAGATTACGAAAAAACGTAGTTTCTGTTGAAAAGTCGCCCTTTGTTGCCTGTATTTCCTATCATGTATTTTTTTATATTTTTTTGTTTTTGGTGACAGTAAAAAGTATTTGTTTTGTATTATATTGTAAAAATTGTAAAAATTGGAGGCATCACCTAGGTACTTACACGTATTTGAGGATTAAAAAAATACTCATCGGGGTATCGTTAGATAGGTCTTTAAATCAATATCTAATTGGTGAGCTATGCGCTTCTAAGTATTAAGAAGTATGCCACCTCTAAATTATCAACTTAGATGGGAAATTCCGAAAAAATTCTTGGAAGTGGAACTGAAACGTTTTCAAGGATTAAGAAAAAAATTAAAACCGACTTCCAAAAAACACAAAAGTAAAACGCTAAAAATAAAATACCGATTTAATCCAACAGTGAACATCGGTGAACATACATAAAAAAAAAACATACATACAATCGAACATAGAACCTCTTCCTTTTTGGAAGTCGGTTAAAAATTGGTTCGAATGAGAGAATTTTCGAATAAAAATAAACTTTATTATTAACTTATTATTTTAACTATGAACGTTGGCTGAGTGCGTGGATGCCTATTCGCCGATATACCTTAGTCATCTAATATTTTATTGTTACTGTAATAGATAAATAATTATATGTATACATAGTACTAGACAAATGTCTGTCTGGCGGTTGGGGGGCGGACCCTCAATCACAATACCATAGTCGTTGTTTACATGTGTCGAGTCAAATAAGTTTATTTTCAAGTTCAACATGTGTGACAATGAACTATCTTAAATACCTTAATAGTAGTTTATGCAACTGTCATAATATAATGAAGGGTATTAAAACACGAGTGTGAGTTTATGAAACGAGAGCAGCGAGTTTCATAATAGTAACGAGTGTTTTAATACCCGTATTATATGCAGTTGCATACACTACTTTATCTTCACTAACGCAATTAATCAAACAACAAGAGTAAAAGCATTAAATTAAATTCACGCGTACGTGTATTGTCACAGTGATTTTGCCGCCATTAAAATCTAACCAATGAGAGCGCAGCTGCGCGCACCAATAAAACGCGACCAACCTGATTGGCCCTGCAATCAAGTTGGTCGCGTTTTATTGATGTTATAATGAGATTTTACGATATCGATGTGGATATTATACCATCATGTGAAATTGCTTAAATTGAGTGTTTTGTTGTCTGCGCTATAACAGTAGTTATTATAAGTCAAGTATTGGAAACATAAGTAGAATGTTACAACATTAGTGTAGATAAATACATTTAAATTATTGGAAATTCGAATCACTTATAGGTTGTATTTTAATGTACTAGACTATAAATTGATATTTTTCATTTTGTTTGTTTTGAGTTTCGATAATATTTAAAAATGTATTTATATATTTCTCCAAAATGGCTTTATAATACATATTGTTTATTATAAGGCAAGAAACTGATGTCTATGACACGGGCTAGACTTAGTTTAGGCATCAGAGGTATTCTATTTATTATAGTATTTGCCATGAACTTATTGAAATGTAAATCAAAACTGTTTTCTTAATCTGTGATTTTGGTACCAATAAAAATTATTATTATTATATATATTTCACCCGCTACGGAACGCAGGCACTCGGTCAACTGTTACCTCTCTCCGGCACATCAGCGACATCTTTCGTCTTGTCCGAAACAACCTTCTCAGCGGAACCACTTTCTCCAGCGACGTTGACTTTAGCTTTCTTCGCAACCGCCCCCGCACCAGTGGGGCTGGTTCGTTTGACGCCTCTCGGCTCTGTTCCCCTGGTGTTGCCACTATCGCCGTTGTTCTCTTTGCCCTTGGGTTTCCTTTTCCTCGGCGCGGCGAGCGGCGGCGCCATGACCTCGCTGTCTTTGGGCTTTTTTGCAGCTGGCGGTTCGGCTTCATCGTCCAGTATGGACTGACGTCTCCGGCGGTTCCTTGCCACGTCCTCCTCGGACTCCGCCCCGGCGGCCGGGGGGCGGCGCGCCTCGAGGCACACGTCCATCATGTCCGCCAGCAGCGCCGTCCGCTCGTCCGTCTGTACGCTCGGGTCCAATAGCTTTTTGTGCAGCTGCATCAACCTTCTCACGTACGGCTCGTCTGCGAAATGATAATAATCCTCACTAATATTATAAATGCGGAAGTAACTCGGTCTGTCTGTTACGCTTTCACGCCTAAACGGCTCAATCGATCATCATCCAATTTTGCATAAACATTTTTAGGGGTACAGAGAAGGACATAAGGTACTTTTTGTATCGAAATTCCCGCGGGAACTCCGGAATTGACGCGGGTGAAACGGCGGGGGTGAGCTAGTAATAATAATAATTCACTCCACAACAGGCAGAGCCTTTATTTACTATGACCAATAACATGTCATACCCATAAAGCGCGTCCAACAAACGCATTCCCAAATGTTCTAGATGCCCGAATATTAGAAATTATTATATTGTAAAACTTGTAAATGTATTTTTTTCTAAGCGAAACTTCTTTGATTAAGAGGAAAAGACGCGTTTGTGGCGCGTTATCTTAACGTGTCGTGTTATGGTCATAGTGAACACGGGCCCAGATCTACTCGATCCCAACACTAAGCTATTAGCTTTGTAGGTTATCATAACGAGTGGCATACAGCGACAGCCCCCTCGTTACAACCCCAGCCGATAGGTACCCGCCACTCACCCAGGTATTCGAAGTCGAACTTCAGGCTGTGGTGGAAGGGCACGAGGGGCGACCACCCGTTGTCGAGCGACCAGCGCATCGAGAACGTGCCCGCCAGCCGCAGCAGGTACCCGCACTCCGGCTGCAGCGGTGGGATGAGAGACAAGATAAAAATAAATAGCTGCGGGTAGGCGCAGCAGCGGTGGGATAAGAGACAGTATGAAAATAAATAGCTGCGGGTAGGCGCAGCAGCGGTGGGATAAGAGACAGTATGAAAATAAATAGCTGCGGGTAGGCGCAGCAGCGGTGGGATAAGAGACAGTATGAAAATAAATAGCTGCGGGTAGGCGCAGCAGCGGTGGGATAAGAGACAGTATGAAAATAAATAGCTGCGGGTAGGCGCAGCAGCGGTGGGATAAGAGACAGTATGAAAATAAATAGCTGCGGGTAGGCGCAGCAGCGGTGGGATAAGAGACAGTATGAAAATAAATAGCTGCGGGTAGGCGCAGCAGCGGTGGGATAAGAGACAGTATAAAAATAAATAGCTGCGGGTAGGCGCAGCAGCGGTGGGATAAGAGACAGTATGAAAATAAATAGCTGCGGGTAGGCGCAGCAGCGGTGGGATAAGAGACAGTATGAAAATAAATAGCTGCGGGTAGGCGCAGCAGCGGTGGGATAAGACAGTATAAAAATAAATAGCTGCGGGTAGGCAAAGCAGCGGTGGGATAAGACAGTATAAAAATAAATAGCTGCGGGTAGGCACAGCAGCGGTGGGATAAGACAGTATAAAAATAAATAGCTGCGGGTAGGCACAGCAGCGGTGGGATAAGAGACAGTATAAAAATAAATAGCTGCGGGTAGGCACAGCAGCCGTGGGATAAGACAGTATAAAAATAAATAGCTGCGGGTAGGCACAGCAGCGGTGGGATAAGAGACAGTATAAAAATAAATAGCTGCGGGTAGGCACAGCAGCGGTGGGATAAGAGACAGTATAAAAATAAATAGCTGCGGGTAGGCACAGCAGCGGTGGGATAAGAGACAGTATAAAAATAAATAGCTGCGGGTAGGCACAGCAGCGGTGGGATAAGAGACAGTATAAAAATAAATAGCTGCGGGTAGGCACAGCAGCGGTGGGATAAGAGACAGTATAAAAATAAATAGCTGCGGGTAGGCACAGCAGCGGTGGGATAAGAGACAGTATAAAAATAAATAGCTGCGGGTAGGCACAGCAGCGGTGGGATAAGAGACAGTATAAAAATAAATAGCTGCGGGTAGGCACAGCAGCGGTGGGATAAGAGACAGTATAAAAATAAATAGCTGCGGGTAGGCACAGCAGCGGTGGGATAAGAGACAGTATAAAAATAAATAGCTGCGGGTAGGCACAGCAGCGGTGGGATAAGAGACAGTATAAAAATAAATAGCTGCGGGTAGGCACAGCAGCGGTGGGATAAGAGACAGTATAAAAATAAATAGCTGCGGGTAGGCACAGCAGCGGTGGGATAAGAGACAGTATAAAAATAAATAGCTGCGGGTAGGCACAGCAGCGGTGGGATAAGAGACAGTATAAAAATAAATAGCTGCGGGTAGGCACAGCAGCGGTGGGATAAGAGACAGTATAAAAATAAATAGCTGCGGGTAGGCACAGCAGCGGTGGGATAAGAGACAGTATAAAAATAAATAGCTGCGGGTAGGCACAGCAGCGGTGGGATAAGAGACAGTATAAAAATAAATAGCTGCGGGTAGGCACAGCAGCGGTGGGATAAGAGACAGTATAAAAATAAATAGCTGCTGGTAGGCACAGCAGCGGTGGGATGAACTTTTATGACAGTTTTCATTCTGTTATATTTTTATGCATAACTAGCAGTCCCGCGCGGTTTCACCTGCGATAATTTCGGAGTTCTCGCGGGAATTCCGGATTACAATATTGCCTATGTTACTCAGGGATAATGTTGCTTTCTAATGGTGAAAGAATTTTTAAAATCGGTCCAGTAGTTTTGGAGTTAAATCACAACAAACAAACAAAAAATCAAATCTTTCCTCTTTATAATATTAGTATAGATTAGTATAGATGAAATAAGGCACACCAGCTCAGTCATTTCTTAATTACTCTCGCGTTACGAATCCACACAATAAATACTCTTTTCTTGTTTTTTGTTATTCTTGTTTGTAATCACAAAAAAAAAGAACCAGCGACCGTCCAACAAATTCCTCTCCGATAGTCCCTTGAACATCCTGTACCTACCTAGTTAGTGACACGTACCTCCAGCTCCATGTACAGGGTGTCCGCGTACAGCTCGGCGAGGCGCGCCAGGGTGCTCCGCCTGGAGCGGTGCGCTGTCGCGTAGTTGCGGATCACCTGCCGACATGCACACAAACACATCACAACACATCCGAGGCCCGAGCAGTGCTAAGCAAATACGTCGAAAATTTGTATAGTATTTACTACTTATTTCATTTTCACATAATCCTTCCATGATGACCCGCAGTAATTTCAGAGGTCTGACATGTGGTACGCAAAATTTTATGCAATTTCACCCGCAATAATTTCAAAGTTCCCGCGGGAAATCCGAGACAAAAAGTACCCTATGTGTTTCTCCGTATCCATAACAACGTGTGTAAAAAATTTCATGATGATCGGTCGAGCCGTTAAGGCGTGAAAGCCTAACAAACAAACAAACTCACTTTCGCATTTATAATATTAATAATAATAATAATCCACATCACAACACACAGATCAACTTGATCCCACAGTAAGCTATTATTAGCTTGTGTCGTGGAAACCAAGCAAACGTGGTGTATATTACATAGAATTACTTATATATTATACTATAGATATATAAACACATCCAGACTGGAAAATGGAACCCTGTGGCCTGTGTTCATCACACAAAGTCCACCCCCACCGGGAATCGAACCCGGAACCCCTTGATTAGCGGGCAGGCATGGTGACCACTGCGCCAATCGGGTCGTCGAAAAGTACCCTATGTGCTTCTCCGTATCCCTAACAACGTGTGTAAAAAATTTCATGATGATCATACTAACAAACAAACAAACTCACTTTCGCATTTGTCGGAAATAATGATAGATAGGAATATGGAACTATAATAAGCAATTGCACCAACATAGTTATAGATAATACATCATACCAGATATCCGTAGGGAACACGGAGCAGTGCCTGGGACTTGCGACCCAGGTGTAGGTTTAATGGGGCCCCTTTACAATGCATGAACGCTCACCTCCACTGCCCGTGCTCCCGACTTAAGCAAACCTCTGGAAAGTATTAGATGGCACAGCACAGCACACGTAATCACTATAGCCACTCTAGATTGATACGATACTGATACGACACTATAACTGCACGGAACCGAACACAAAGTAACAATGAACCGTGGCTTACGCATACCCGCGTTTTATATCAAGTTCTAACAAAGACGAGTCGGGCAATGGAGTGGAGCGGGGGAACGGACGTACTACAACCGCTATTAGTCGGCGGGAAACGTTATTGATAACGAAACTACCCTCTCGCCGACACATTTATAATATTAAGTACGGATAATTTGTTTCTATTAATAATATAACAGTTGGCGTCACCTCGACGGCGTGCGCGGGGCGCGCCAGGCGCGGCAGCACGGAGCGCCGCAGCTCGCGGTCGTGCGCCGTCTTCACGGGCGTCACGCGCAGCCCGCGGTACGAGCGCGCGGCCAGCTTGCGGTGCTGACATATGACAAAACAGGAAATGTAGACGGCACTAGCTGTCCCCCGCGGGGATAAAAATTTATCTACGTCACTCAGAGTGAAAGAATTTTCAAAATCGGTTCAGTAGATCCAGAGATTACCCCCTGCAACGTCACAAACTTACAATTCAAAACTCACAAACTAAAGCTCTTTATAAAGTAAAGTTTGGGAGTTTGTAGGGGGGTAATATCTGGATCATGTACGTACCTACCTACCTATGTTGAAAAAAGGTACAGGAAAAAGGTATTTTGCAAGTCACATTGTTACCTACTAAATTGCGAATGTTGTTTCACACCTATTATAAGCGAATAGGCTTGTCTTAGTTTACCTATAATTAGTCATTAATACATATACCTAATGCTTTGCCTGTAAGCAGTTGGTGTGCCAATAAAATAAATAAATAAATAAATACTGAACCGATTTTGAAAATTCTTTTACCAATAGAAAGCCACGTTATTTGCGTGTTTCATAGGCTATATTTTAATCCGGAACACCCACAGGAAACTCCGTAACTAGCGCGGGTGAAACCGCAGGAAAACAGCTAGTACTTAACAACATTCACTGCTTTTATCCTTAGTGCAGAGTAGTTTATGTAAACAACTTTATTGCACAATGTACAAAGGCGAACTTAATGCCTGAAGCCTTCTCAACCAGTCAACCTTTCGGCTAAGCGAGATTTTAGTGGTAGGCTTACAAAAAGCTACAAGTAGAGTTAGCTCACCGGCTGATGAACATAGAACGTGATGAGGAATGGCACCAGATCGATCCTGCAGTCGGCGGTCACCTCGCGCCAAGTGCCCGCCTCCAGCACAGGGGGCTCTCTGAAGCACGTGATATGGAATAAAATTAACGACTTTTTTACGATAACGGTAAAAACAGAGATGAACGTGAACAGGATATACCTACCATCATAATAAGATAAGATTTATTCAGCAAAAACAAACATACACAACGCAAAAGACACTTTACAGTATAAATGCAGATAAAAGTATGTGGTGCAGGGAATTGTTGAAAGGGATACCACTCAGCATATACTGTGACCATAGTAGCCACAGCGCTGATTTTTAATGGAGCCCCAGCATTCCGCCTGTGAAATTTTCGCTATCAAAAGCCAAAAACTTTATCAAATACATATGTATTATGATACTTTTGATATTTTTATAAATATATATCTATAACATAAGGTGAATGACTATAATATAATATATGATAGGTATCTAATATAGTATTATATTATCTGTGTCTATACCTACACCTACTTATAATATTCAAAATTAAATACATCTAAAAAATTATAAGAAAATATGTCAAAATACTATTTATTTAAACATGTGGGACACTAAGTAAAAATAAAAGGCAGTAAAAAATAAAAGTAAGTAAAAAATAAGCATAAAATCAAAATCACAACACATATACAAAGGTACCTTTCAAATGTGGGTGGTTCAACCATAACATTGACCTCGGACTGCAGCACTTTCAAGCTTGTCAGCTCTTCTGTGGCATGGAGCTGTATCCTCAGCGCGGTCTGCTGGCGCTTCAGCTGGCGCTCATTCATTGAGGAGAGACCCCATGGCTTGAAGAGCCCCTCGGTGTCAGAGTCTAGACTGTAATGAATATGATTCTTGCAAAAACCCTG
Organism: Zygaena filipendulae; assembly: GCA_907165275.2. Classification (NCBI taxonomy): domain Eukaryota; kingdom Metazoa; phylum Arthropoda; class Insecta; order Lepidoptera; family Zygaenidae; genus Zygaena; species Zygaena filipendulae. The sequence continues at coordinate 1,154,257 of OU015670.1, read as the reverse complement.
CCTCTTCAGGAATAACCTACATAAACACTATTTTGCTGAGTGGTTGCACCTTGGAATAGGCTACCAGAAGAAGTAGTCTTGGCATCTAACATTAACAGCTTTAAAAACAGATTGGACAAATATTTAAAACAATTAAAAGTTAAAAAAAATATGGATATCTGGATACTGGTTGAATTAGAATAATGAAGTATTACCCTCAGACGAAATTCGTCTGAGGTATTACCTACCTGTAATCTTCAAAATCATTCTTACGGCTCAGTTCACTTTTAACGTCTCGAATTGACTGCTCCACACTATTGATTTCATTTTGTAGTCTTTCTTTCAACTTTAATAATATCTTTTTCTTCTCACTAAACTGGTGGCCGTTCGACATACTTAAAAATCTAAATATGTATCAAAGATCATATAAACACTATAATAAATCCTATTATTCTTATTTAGTTTGCGGTCTTTCTCTTTTTCTCTTTATTTAACTTCAGATGTAAGAGCCAAGTTTAATCTATTTTTTACATTTCAATCCTTGTTTATTTTCGTTTCATAAAAAAAAGAACTATTTTTTGAAAATAACAGCCACAAAACACCTCAGAAGAATAACTAGCAAAACACTAACACTCAGTGTTGAGTCCAAAAAGAAGAGAAAAAAAAAAAAACGGGTGCGGTCTGTTTTGTACAAACGGTAAATACCGGTAGTATCTCTAAGTAGTTTGTGGTAAATACGTGCGTGAGCGTACACACGATGACTGTTTATAATGATTACGATTGTAAATGACAATGCAAACAATTTGAACAGATTTTCGTTTGTTACAAATGATAGTCAGGTCTTTGAAATTATAAGTTACGTTATTGGTTTTTTGAAAACAGCAAGTAAGATTAAGACCTTTTGTTTAGGTTTGACGTTTTTATGACGTTGTGAATAAAAATATCTCCAACTGGCTGTACCGTTTTTCTTTAAAGTCCTATACCTGATCTAGACACGCCGCCGGTAGCGTGTCAAGCCATAGTTCTCAAGCTGACAGAACTGGCGAGCAGCACCGTGTGTAATATTACACGAACCATTTGGAGCCACTTTTCACCCCCCCCCCCCCCCCCATAATTCAAAAACTATTTAACTTAAACATGTCAAATTTGGCTCATATCTCTCTCATATCTCATTTACCACAGTTTTTAACATCTGGCGACCGTGACACGTGGTGCTGCGAGTATCGAGTATACGTCGCATCACATGGCGAATGAACGCCCCTACTGCAGCGTGGTGGGGTGGTTACTGGGAGCGTTTAATACGTATAATGAAAGATTTACTTCGGCGAGTTTTAGGTAGCTCTTCTGTAACGTATGAAGAACTAGAGACGCTTTTAAGTGATTGTGAGGCTACAATGAATAGTCGTCCTCTTACGTACATATCTGACGATAAAGGTGAAGGTCTCGAGCCACTAACACCAGCACATTTTATACAACCTATACCGGACGTAGATGTTACTGATTTTGAACTGATAGATGCGAAAAGTATGAACTGTCGCTTGCGATTCTTGCATAATCTCCGTTCACAGTTTTGACAAAGGTTTAAGGTCAAGTATTTGACGCAACTCATACAGAAAGGTAAAGAGAGCAAAGATATGTTAGAAGTAGGAGATGTGGTGTTAATAGAGACTGATGAGAAGCGGACCAAATGGCTTTTAGGTAGAGTAGAAGAATTTTTTACAGGAAAAGATGGTGCACAGAGAACCGCGTGAGTTAAGACAGTTTTAGAATCGAAAGTTCAACCGTTTCAACGGCTATATAAACTGGAAGTATTATCAGGTAATGTTCTTTCACCAATTTTAATGCCGAGTTCGGCTAGTGGAGCATACAGTGGTAGCCACGTTCCATCTGTTAGTCATCAGCTGGCGCCACGGTCGAGTCGCAGTGGCAGAGTCATACGAATGCCGAGTAAATTTAATATACATATAGGTAAGTAAAGTTTTTATTTTATCCCTCAAACGTGCGTAGGTCTACCTAATAACATACGGTCTACCGTATGTTATTATTATTAATTTTTTTATTTGTTTACCCATGTAGCATGCTTATATATTTCTTTAAAAATATAGTTTATGGTTTTTCTGTCGGTCAAATAAAATTGTTCATTTAAAAAAACCAACCACATATTAAATATAATTTTTTAATTAATGTTGTACTTATTAGTCTTTATTTTTTTTTTGTGTGCTACATACTATTGTCATTTGCAAGTGTGATGTGTCCTATTTCTAGTATATTATTGGTGACGGGTTTTATATTATAGTATAGTTATGTTGCGTCATTACGTGAGTCGTGAGGTCATACACGTGCCTATTATTTAATGTAACATACAGAGATTTTTTTTTTTGTTTTCTTGGTTAGAGGACTCAGAAGAATAGTTATTCTTCTGAGTTAGAGCTCAGTTATTCTTCTGAGTTAAAGGATGTTACGAAATGATTTTGTATTTGGAATTATATTTAAAAATTAAGACCTTTTGTTTAGGTTTGACGTTTTCATGACGTTGTGAATAAAAATATCTCCGACTGGCAGTACATAATATTAATCACGATAAACTAATTTGAAAAACAAAGAAATAAAACTGACATCCATTTCTGCTAATATCCTGCAAAGTCCTTCGGTATTATTATATTGATAGCATAGCAGGCGAGGACGAGGAGAAATTCGTTCCGTTATAGCGGACAGTGCACTGCCAGAGTATATCCTAGGATATATAAAGCATATAATAAGAAATTAGTTGCACGACTTTCTGTCCAAAAGATTATAATATAAACTCAGTGAAACACCGAAAAGTATAATTGGATATTTTGGACATTCATCGGTAAAAATGTCATATATCTAAAAATGTCAAATGTCATCTATCTATATTGAGCACATAAAAAACGGTCACTATGAAAATTTGTTTGTCATAAAATACAATAAAATCCATTTTAAACCATTTTTATCGACATGAAAATAAATGTCCGAAGCGCCATCTTTGATTCCCGCCAAAAAACTCAACCTACCTACTTAGGTAGGTAACGGTAAGTACCTACAACACTATAAAAGATTTTTTTTCGAGATAATTTTTTCAATAATATTTTTTGTCAAGTTATAAGTGTTTAGAGGAGTATATTTAGTTGTTCATTGTATCTAAATTCTTAATTATTTATTTATATTATAGTTTCTCCATCATAGTGTTTCTCCGTTTTGAATAAAAACAAAAACACGACACTGGCAAATGCACTATGAGCGAAGTCCAAAAAAAAAAGTCAATATAACTTGTCAATGTCAAAATTGACACAATAGCATGACGAAAACAACTCAGAGGAATTTCATTTTGTAGGCCTATTATTTTCAGTTATTTTTGTAAATTTAACTAATATTATCCCATAATTATGTGCAATTATTACGTGCAATATGATAACCGTTGATTAAATTTATCTTATAGGCTCCTAAAATATACACTTCACTTATAAGATTCTAATAAGACTAAATAATAATGTAAATTGAATATTTTATTAATTAAAACGTAAACAAGAGTGCTTTAAGTTCATAGTTCAAGTGAGTATACGTTATAAGACTGTATATTACTATATAATTGTGTTAATAGAACCATGTGAGGTAAGCAAACAATAACTTTTGAGGTGCTAATTCAGACTTGAACTCCGAGTGGAATCTGTGAAGAAAAAATGGGTCAAACCGGTAGCGCGATGCCCGGTAAGTATTCTAATTGTAATCTAAAATAGTTACTCATCTTATAATTAAATTTGAACTAGATTAAAGTAGGAACTTCCTTTAAATAAACTGCGTCTTCATGATCATAATTATAATTTTTGGTAACCACAGACAGCATGATTTTAAAATTAGTAATGATAGTATAAATACTTAATTATAGCTTTATCAGACTTTCCAATAACCCAAATAATCAATTTACTTCAAAGTCAATTAGGTAACTATCAAAGGTTAATGGCTAAAGTAGCATCTATGTACATACTACTTACTTACAATTTTAAAGTCATTACAGAGCTTAAAGTAGTTACAGCACGAAAAAAGTACTCTATGTCCTTCAGTTCCCGAGGGAATTCCATGTCCATCGCGGACAATGTGACACGTGATTTATATATATTAAGATTATCTACATATACCCATAATAGTAAATAAATAATATAATCTTTGGACAAATTGACAAACAATTAGAATAGTAATTCAAATAAGTAATAATTGAAAAATTATAATATGTAATTCAAAATGCATATTTCAGGGTTAAAGACACTTAAGTACATAATTTAGTAGCATTTAAGAACGTATTTATTCATTTATTAAGAAAAACAAATTATATGTATGTATGTGTAAATGCATGTGTGACTAACTGGTGAATAGAGATCATAAACTGATTTTTAAAACTGACCAGAAACTGTTTTCTTATTAATACAGTTGAGGTCTAAAACTGTTTATCATTTTTTGGGTCAGTAGTTTTTGAGTTTATCCATTAAAATACAAACAAACATATAAAAAGTCAAATCTTTTCTATGCTATAAGAAATTAGTATAGATAAATAATACACAAAGTGGAGACGAAAATACGACAGTAAATAAAAACACCGGCAAGTATATTGATATTATCAAATAAGTCCTATTATTATCGAAATAGAAAAATGATATTTTACGAACAACTAAATTGGACAAAAATAAAAAAATAAATAGAACACCATATTTTGTTAATATTGGTTCACTAATCTGTGATAAGAGCGGCAACTGCGCGCGCGCGCGGTGTCAGCTGATTGGCGCCGTGCGCGCTGAAAGTAGCTGCGAGTTGGCAACGTGGCGTATTTTTACGGTAGGTATGGGAGGTTGTTTACCTAGGAAAAAAATACAGGATGAAAAAAAAATTTATAAACTAGCAATGCCCCGCGGTTTCACCCGCGTGAGTTACGGGATTCCCGCAGGAACTCAAAGTAGCTTAATTTACCCCTAATGACATCAGCTAATTAGCCGTGAAACTTCTGTCAAAATCGGTCCAACCGTTTCGGAGATTCACCCGCGTGAGTTTCGGAATTCCCGCAGGAACTCCAAAGTTCTTTTATAAAAACCGTGTCTTGACAATAGCGAACACAAAAAAAAGGTTTATTCAATTTGTTGCAGTCGTTTGCAAGTTATACGCTTAGCAACACATTTGGCGATTAATTTTTATTTATACAACGTGTTAATGAATTAACTGAAAACCTGATACACCCTATTTAAAAAAATAAACAATAATGTGTTTAAAATATATTTAATGTCGCAAAAATTAATACTTTAAAAGTTACTCAAGATTAGTTTGGAGGTGATCTATCTACGAAATTCCAAGCGCTACGCCCGCACCTACCGGTTCGAATTTTTCTGCTGCGGGCGACGTTCGCGCCAAATATTGTATTATAATTAAAAATTTTGAAAAAAATATAAGCTATATACATAGTGCGATCGATTCGCTAGTTGACTCTGAGCAAACTACTTTCTAGTTTCCAGTTAATTCATTAACACCTTGTATAGAAATTTCGATTTCGCGCGGGATTACGATATTAAGGCTTATTTGATAGTTTCATCATACTCTTATATTATACTAGCTGATCCCCGCGGTTTCACCCGCGGTTATTTCGGAGTTCCCGCGGGAATTCCGGGATAACAAGTACCCTATTCAGGATCACTTTTACTTCCTATTTATAAGTGAAAGAATTTTCAAAATCGTTTCAGTAGATCCAGAGATAGCTGTTCCCTGTGGTTTTACCCGCGGAAAGTTCGGAGTTCCCGCGGGAATTCTGGAATAAAAAGTACCCTATGACACTCAGGATCACTGTAGCATCCTATAAGTGAAAGAATTTTCAAAATCGGTTTCGTAGATCCAGATATTACCCCTTACAACGTCACAAACTAGCAAACTCACAAACCCACAAATTCACAAACTTTTGCTCTTTATAATCACCTGTATCTTGTGGAATTCTCCATGAGTGGAACAGACCACTAGTGGGACAGACAATCATGGTTAATAAATTGTCTAAAGACCACAATTTCTTTTTGAGGCTGTAAAATAAATCACAGCTTTTACCTACTTTAATGTTTAGAAAAAATAACATCACTTGCTAGACCTTAGTTATGAACGGATCTAATTTGATTTTTATCTTCTATATTTTAGAGTTGAAATTTAAAGATTTTAAAAACATCAGAAATACGAATTCGAGCTCTTCCATGTAGCTTGGATGGCAATTTTAAAACAATATTTTTTCGAAGTTCTTTAATACTCAAATTAAACAAAATTGCACTTTACGTTTATGTTGGGTTGTTTTTTGTATGAGTAATAATATTTTTTTGTGAACAGCTGACGATCAGCTGGGTCCTGATGCAACTCTACCTGTCTATAGCATTGTTGTTTTTTTTTTCGATGACGACGACTCCGCCGGCCGCACGTGTTGTGTCCAAGTACTTATTTATTCCATGATAACTGCAAAATTCTTAAGAATTTCTTGCCTATTTGAATGCGAAATTTACGTCCGCTGTACAAGAAAAATGACACTAAACCTTCGCTTTACAGAGTTCAATTTCCTACACCAAAATTTCTCAGGTGGGATGTTTTTTTTTTAATACGTCTTATTATGCAATGAGAATTTGTAACTTTTTTTTTCAATCAGCTGACGCACAATAGTAGTTATATGTATAAAGACGGTACAAAGCTCAAAAGTCCCGGAGCGATCATATGATGTTTCTCACGGTTGTTTTTTCATGGTGTTAGACACCTACCTATACGGAATGTTAACCAACTTGTAGTACCTACATAATATGTTTGAGTACATGCGGGAAATTATTCAGTATACTGAGGAATCGACTTAGTAACATATAGAGAGTTTTTACCGTGCGAAATAATGCAATCGAGCCTAGAAATTTTCACCTGTAGAGTTCCAAAGGTTCACGAAGGTCCGAAACCGGCAGGGCAATTATGCAACTTTTGTTGCTATTATATTTCAGTTTCAATCAGAAAAACAGCGATTTTGTGATTAAATAATCATGTTTAGGCAGCTTTAACTTTTGAAGTAGTTAGCCATGTTCAATTAAATTATCTTAAGAAATGTAGACTGTGGACGGTCTTATTGGTAGTGTGAAGCCATCTCCCTTCTACGGTCGCCACTGAAAATCAGCGTCGTGGAACTTAGTGCCACGGCATAATGCTGAGTGGTAACCATTTTGGTACCAACTATTCTAGTTTAAGTCTCACGATTGTACTTATTTTATCTTTATGGTATCAAATAAACTTTTTTCTATTCTATTCTATTTTCTATCCATTTTGGTTGATTTCTAGATACTTACTGTAGGCCTGTGTCAAAATGTTTACTATTTATTTATTTAAAGAACGAAATGCCTAAGGCATTCTCTACCAGTCAACCTTTTGGCTAGGGGATAGTTTAGTGGCATTATACATTGTAATCGCAAAACCGTCATGTTTTTGATTGCAATCGAAAAATGATAGAAACAAAAGTTAGGTACATAATCTTTTGTTAGTTTTGTCTGCAACAGTTTTTTTTTTTTAAGTAAACGTATAAGTATACTGGAGGACTTTCGAATTGAAAAAAAAAATCTGACGAATTTTTACGTTCGCCGTCGTTCATCGTTTCAAATTCGAATTTAAAGCATAAATCAACTTCAGTGACCCTGTTGGTAATCGAACCCGCGAGGCCGCGACCGGAAAATGTGGGTAAGTACTGTGTACTCACATTTCATCATTATTGAGCTACAGAAATAGATTTAATGTATGGAGTAGACTACGCAAGTGGTCCCACCAAACGAACCGAAATTTATTATGCTCGTAACGAAAGTGAGTTTGTTATTACGCTTTAAAGCCAAAACTACTCAACCGATCAGCATGACATTTTACATACACGTTGTCAGGGGTATATAAAAACACTTATGATACTTTCTATCCCGGAATTTCCGCGGCAACTCCGATATTAAAGCAGGTAAATTCTAGTGAAACAGTTGGTTACTATTGAAATACTTTTCTTGTTGTAAATACTCATTACACACTTTAATATTTGTACTTGTATTTTTCTATATTATTCATCTTTTATATTTTTATGTTTAGTTGGTGTATTTGTATTTATATGTATAAGTATCATTTTTTTTATTGCCTCTTCTTTTGTTACCCCCGTCCGTGCGTGACAGAGCGGGCTGCCAACTGAAAACCAGCGCTAGGTGTACCCGCACCTAGCTAATGCTGAGTTGGTGACCCTTTCGGCAGAGCATGCAAGAGATATTATCTAATGTCTCTTTAGATTAGGCACTGTTGATGTTTGTTTCTTTTTCTTGTGTGTCGTGCTGAAATAAATGTATTTTCTTCTTCTTCTTTCTTCTTCTTCTTAATACTTCAGACTCGAGCACGTTATTATAAAAATACATTTATTTAACTGACAATGCGTAATTTAAAAAAAAATTAAAACGATCTTGCTCTATCTACTCAGATACTATGTTTTACATTCGACTGCTGCGGTGGTTTGATATCGCCGTGTTATATTTTTGGTGATCAAAAATGTCGCCTTAACAATATCCGGTATCCGGTGTCGCATCGTACACGACCACGATACGAAAGCGCTTCTCGTGCGTAACGTAACTCTATCGAAACTGAATAAAACGCGTGTAAACGCGCTTCAGCTGCTGTAGTGGAGCACACACCTGGAATACTGAGGGTCAACGTGGATTAGACAGAAAACTCTAAGAGGCATCGTTATAGGTATCAACGAAGAAGAATCGAATTTTTTTTTTTTTTTTTACAGCGATGATAGCTCAGTGGTTAGTGCGTTCGGATTAAACGCCGCAAGGTGTAGATTCAAATCCTAACAATGAGCTTGAGCTGTCGGTGAAGGAAAACATCGTGAGGAAACCATAGCATGATGGTAGGGCGCTCCCTAGTGCCCGGCTGGCTAGCTACCACCTTCGAGTTGCAAATCTGTCGCCGAGCACCTAACGGTGTGTTCCGGCAGCCCCACTTGAAAGCCAGTTCCCATCCCCGTTCCAGGTCTGCAACGTGCCTGCATGCCTTCTGGTGTTGCAGATGTCTATGGGCGGCGGTAATCACTTACCATCAGGTGTACCACTTGCCCGTTTGCCCCCTATGACATATAAAAAAAAAATTGTTTCTAGGGTGCCGTACCTCAATATGAAAAAAGGAAACCACCTATTATCTTATAGCACAAGTAAAGGGAAAAATTTGGAAAAACAGTTTTTTAGTTTCATCCCAAAACATGACAACCATGACGGAAGGATTATCAACATACAATTAGGCACTTTGTATGGAACCCGCGGTGCGCGAGTCCGACTCGCACTTACGAACACTAAGTGTACGTACGTATACGAACAACTCGTAACGTAGATATCTCATAGTTTACTATTTTGCGCGTGGAAATGCTTAAAGTATGTACACTAGGCGTGGACTTTGAAAGTATAGAATAACTCTTCAAGTTGCTTGTGCTGGTCCGTAGTGCACGTTCAGTCTGTCACATCCCAAAGTAAAACGCTTGTATGTCGTGCCTCGCACAGTTCTCCGGCGAGTCGAGCACTGTTTCTAAAGACGCAATGGTTAAAGAATTAATTACGGAAAGAAGAAGAAAAAAAAAACTCATCAGCGAAGAATGCAAGTGAAAACAAATAAAAGTGCAAACATGAATTACGCGGCTGCGCAAGCGCACACGGAGGCGAGCCGCCTCTCATTGGTCGATCGACACGCGCCTACGCGTGCCACCGGGGACAGATGTTCGAAATTCAAAAGGCTGTGTGTTTTTTTTTCTTCTGTGTATAGAATTTCGCGTGTCTTCGACCCGTCCTTGTTCGGCCGTATGTTGCATGAAAATTGTCAGATAGCTTTTTTTTCTATGTCATATTACATCCATGGTAGAAAGTTTGTCGAGAAATGGTGTTTTCAGTAAATACTACCCAAATATTAATTGCTATACCGCCAAGAGCTCCGAATATGATACAGCACTATAAACTGCAGTTTAAAACTAGAACAGTTCAACTTCCATGATGCTCGCTGGCTTGATGCGCTATAATGTGCGAAGGTCCGAAGAAGCTGCGAAGCATCTATACATCGTGTTCATTAGATAAACAAAGAAAAGAGTCTCTCTAGAAGAGGCTCTCATAGATAACGATCTGACAGAGCAGAGTTCAAGGTGAAGATTGATGGGGCGAGGTAAGCGCCACGAGATATTTAGCATTTTTCTCAAATTATTGTAAAAAATTCTTCATCCCGCTGAAAAGTTTAGTGCAACGAGTCTGAATATAAAATTTAAAGCAAAATAGTAAATTTCCTTTTCTTAAGGGGTTCAATAAAGCGATTAATATCTATCTTAAAACTCGTCTGTGGTAAAAAAGGAAAGCACTTAACTATTTTAAAATAATTTTCCTCGGGAACTCATTATATCGAGATAAGAAGATAATATGTATTGGACGCGACATCGATTAGCCGCTGTCACCGACGTCAGGAGCGGTGACACTATGGGCGGTTGCAAGGACATCGCATTGACACAAGAAGCCGTTTTTTATAACTACCTCATACTTACTTCTGGTAGCACGATCTATTCTGTCGCATCTCAAATTATTGTAATATCATTTTTTATTTCATCATTATATCTTTTTATACAGTCCACACAGTTTTATTCAGCTTCATAGGCGTTAGGATCCTGCGCATCCATAGTTAAGGACTAACGCCGCCAACAGTATTATCCTCCAACTGAGGACTGTAGCTCCTCATCAGTGAAAGAATTTTTAGAATCTGGTTGCAGCAGTTCCAGAGATTATATCCTTTACATCCAACATGGAACCTTTGTTTATCTATTATAAATTACTAGTTGTGCCCCGCGGTTTCACCCGCGTTAATTTCAGAGTTCCCGCGGGAATTCCGCGATAAAAAGTACCCTATGTGTTAATCTGATGTATAAGCTTGTAAAGTTTCATTTAAATCCGTAGTTTTTGCGTGAAAGAGTAACAAACATCCATCCATCCATCCATAAATACTTAAGAACTTTCGCGTTTATAATATTATATAAATATACTTAAATAAATATAAATTATAATATGAATGGAGATATCAAAAGTAATCTTTTGAGTAATATCGCGTTGGGCGATGGGTTTTCGCAAAAACCCATCGCCCAACGAACGCGAGCGATGCCGCTGGCAACAGCTAGTTTTAGAAATAATAGCTTAGTGGAAAGATGGCACGCGACACCTTGCGCGGATTATTATTATTCCCATCGACCCCCTAACAACAACGGCGTGATCTTTCCTTTGCCCTTAAGTATGAAAATTAAAAAAAAAACAAATACTCCATACTCCACCTTTCTAAAGCATATGCTTTTCGAAACCCACACAATACGCCTTCGATAAACACTTTCGTCGTTCGATTTTCGACTGTATTTCGCAATACAATAAAGTCGAGCACAATTTTCTCCAACTGCATGTGAAACGGTTTGGTTTTACCGCAATTCAAATGTCTCAAGTGGTTTTTGTTGGTCGAGGCGAAATGGTTTTTATTTGCCTGTGTCTTAGAGTCGAATTTTCAGTGCGTAACAATATTATCACCTTGAGTTAATTGTCGGTGTATAGTGGATGTGTGTGGATGTGAATGGAATTGATCTAACGGTACACAGATGGTTCACGCTATGTCGCTGGCGAGGTAGGGAATTGAATACAGGATGTTCGATTTTTATGCAGCATCCCTATTAATCCTACTAATATTATAAATGGACGCAGATAAGCAATAACATGTTAACCCACAAAATTAAGTTATTGTTTCAGAACGATTTATTGAGAGTTAGGGGACGTTTTTTAATTATGTGTTTACCTTATTACATTGCTTAAATATGTAACTAAATATTGAATATAAAAAATGTGGACACAAATGGCGCTCCTACTTTTAAAACACGATTTACTCAAAATTTCTCCAGTGTGGGTTAACACACTATTGCTTATCTATGTCCAAATGTGAAAGTGTGGATGTTTGTTACTCAATCACGCAAAAACGCCTGAACGGATTTGGATGAAATTTGGCATGCACGTTGTCAGGGGTACGGAGAAGGACAGAGGGGACTTTTTACCCCAGAATTCCCGCGGGAACTCCAAAATTACCGCGGGTGAAACCGCGGGGCACAGCTAGTATTAAAAATGTGAAAGTAACTCTGTCTGTCGGTCTGTCTGTTACGCTTTCACGCCTTAACGGCTCAACCGATCATCATGAAATTTTGTACACACGTTCTTAAAGGAACAGAGAAGGACATAGGTTACTTTACATCCAGGAATTCCCGCGGGAACTTCGAAATTAAGGCTGGTGAAATCTCATGAAATTTTTCATACTGCACATTGTTAGGGGTACAGAAAAGGACATAGGGTACTTCATAGTTCATAGCCCGGAATTCCTGCGGGATCTCCAAAAAAAAGCTTAGCTTAGTTTGGGACCAGACGGCGCTGTATGATAAGGCATATCCAAGCATTATTACTATACTAGCTATTTCCCGCGGTTTCACCCGTGGTAATTGCGGAGTTTCCGCGGGAAATCCAGGATAAACAGTATAAACCTTCCTCTTGAATCAGTCTGTTTATCAGTGAAAACCGCATGAAAATCCGTTCAATAGTTTTTGAGTTTATTGCAAACAGACAAACGCGCCGGAGCTTAGGACTTTGTTTTATAATATTACTAGCTGTCCCCCGCGACTTCATCCGCTGTTATTTCGGAGTTCCCGCGGTCTATGTCCTTTGTACCTACCCCTGACTAAATGAAAGAAAAGAAAAGAAAGATTTATTCAAACGAAGGAAAAACACAACACAAATGAACACATACAGGACAACACAAATGAAAATAATTAAAGTATAACAAAATAAATAATACGAAGTAAAGAAAAACAAATTAAAGAAAAACGAAATAAAACTAAACAAGAAACAATAACATATTTGGTCACTTGTGTGGTGTGTCTCCACGCTCGAAATGGTCCTCGACTCAGCATTATGTCGTGAGTGTGGGGACACTCACGACGCTGATTAGCTGTTCCTCGCATTAAATCCGGAGTTTCCGCGGGAATTCCGGGATAAAAACTATCCTATCTTTTAAGTTGGACCATATTATAAATGGTTGCAAAATTTTATCAAAATCCGTTCAGTAGTTTCGGAGGCCATCGCGGACAAACAACGTGACACGTAATTTATATATATTAAGATGTGGGTACATATAATATTATGTAGGTACATATTAAACACGCAGACACAAGCTAAACACAAATGTTTACCCTGGTACGGGAATCGAACCCGCGACTCGTCTGCGTAGCGGTTTAAAATTATAGCTAAAACAAAAAAAACATGAATCCTATAAAAAAGTGCCAAATTGAAAATGAGCAACTTATTGCCAGTGAAGAGGTTCACAAAAGGAGTTGGCAGTAATTTTTGAGGACCCAACCTGATCCAGTGCACCCAAGTTGTGTCATCAGCAGGTGTTGGAGCAAGCTCTCCAACTTAACAAGGAAAACGCAGTTAACTTAGTGACCCTATAAAATAGAATAATTAGTGAACGCAGCTCGGAGGGTTAGGTGCAGGGTTGTCAACCGTTCCGCGAAAAACGAGGCGTTCCATTTCTAGAACTCCGAGAATAGAAAGAGGTCCTGTATTGTCCTATATTGTAATATAATGTATCTAATTGGGTATTCTCCAAGGTATGAAAATCAAAATTCTAATTAGTCCGTCAGTTAGAAAATAAAAAAATAATAGACACGTATTTTTTGCTTTTTCAATTTAATGAAAATGAACATAGATAAAGCGCACTAAAGTTTAGGGTGGGGGTTCGTGACGTCAATATTCATTATAAGCGCCATACAAACCGCACCGAGTTGTGACGTCACGCGAAATTTCAACTCAATGTATCTCTGTTATTTTATGATTACGTAAAAAAAGAAAAGATACGTGTCCAATATTTTTTACTAATCTACACGACGGACTAAAAAAATTTTTTTTGTCAAGTAGCCAATTGTATTGTATTTTGATGTAGGTTCTTGGTATTGTGGTTTATGTATATATGTTACCCTAGTCTACCTATTTAGATTTTTTTTTAACTAATACAAAAGTTATTAAATTTTTTTTCACTGTGCGCCCACACCCGTGACGCCACACGCGGCTCCAGCGGAAGACCAGCGTCGGGCCCCTAATGGCTCCCGGCTTATGCTGAGCTGGTTGCCTTTTTGTTGCGACAGTTTGTGCTGCTTTTTGTTAACCGTTTTTATTTAATTGTAGTCTTAACGAATAAACTTAATTTCATTTCATAATATTCTTATTTATGCTGGCTGGCTTTTTTTTTAATGACATGGCAAATGACTCGAAGAGAAGTAGAAGTAAACGCCTGGAGTTTTTGGCGGGCATCGAAAGTGGCGGTTTATTCATTTGTTTTTCGTGTCAATAAAAAATTGTGAAAAGTGGATTTTGTTGTGTTTTATGGTGCTGTATTGGACAATAATTTTCACAATGACTTTTTTTGTGTGCTCAAGAAGATACATTATGGATATTTCGAGCTGATTTCTTCGGTGTCCTCCAAGAGCTCCGAGCAAGTTCTTGTAGTCTATTCAGTACCATGGCCTACAAGTTCAAACCGTACAACGATGCTAAACGCAAATTTGTGCATTTAACTAACTTATTTTACTTGAAACTGGCTAAATGCGAAAGCCAATAAGAAGAAGAAAGAAAATTAAACGCCCGTTATGTTTTACTATAATAAATACCGCGCGTCTTTTGTAAATAGAACACCAATTATATCTTTTATGTTTTTATGTTTGTCCTATACTGCTCGTCCGATTACGATGGAACTTTGTTTGCTTGTTGTGCGGGCGCGGGAGAAAGTTTTGGAACGAAGTACAATTGAAACGCATTCACCGTATGGTAATACTAGTAGTAAATAGTATTCCACAAAACTATTTCTAGTTTATAAGCTAAATCTGATTTCTAAAAGTATAGAAGAAGAGAAGAAGAAGAAAATACCTTTATTTCAGCACAACACACAAGAAAAAGAAACAAACATAAACAGTAACTAATCTAAAATGTGTAAACATAATATTATCTCTTGCATGCTCTGCCGAAAGGATCACCAACTCAGCATACATACTCAGTATACATACTTTGACAGCCGCTCTCGCTTTTTCTTAACCACGTCCCGCATTTCGTGTAGCAAATTTTACCGGAAATCCGTGCAGCAACGATGAGATCGACAACCCTAGATAGGTGGCCCATTAAGGTTAATTGAAGGTTTAGAGATTGGGGTCAAATGTACTGGGTTATCTACACTGTGTAAAATTTAACGAGTGCCATATCCAAGCTCTCGATATACTTAGATGAAACTAGTAAAAATATCCGCGATAATGTCGGAATCTCCTCGGGAATGGGCATGTTGACTAATTTTTAATTTTTTAGTCCGTCTTGTAGATTATTAAAAAATATTGGACACGTATTTTTTCTTTTTTTACGTAATCAAAATATAACGGCGATATACTGAGTTGAAATTTCGCGTGACGTCACTATTCTGACAGTTTGTATGGCGGTTTTGCGGTTAGTGACGTCACGACCTCCTCATCCTAAACTTTAATGCGCTTTATATCTGTATATTTTAATTTATTTAAAAAAGCAAAAAATACGTGTCTATTGTTTTTTTATTTTCTAACTGACGGACTACTTAGAATTTTGCTTTTCCAAAGTCGTCAACATCCCTATTACGGGATAAAAAGTACTTATCTACCCTATGTCCTTTTATGTACCCCTGATTTTTTTTAAGATGATTGGTTGAGCCGTTAAGCCGTGAAAGCGTAACAGACAGACAAATAAACTTACATTCGCATCCTTAGTCCTTACATATTACAATACAAAGTTCTCCGCAGCGTCTGTTTGTTTGTCTGTCTGTCTGTCTGTCTGTTCGCGATAAACTGAAAAAACTACTGAACGGGTTTTTCATGCGGTTTTCACCAATGGATAGAGTGATTCAAGAGGATAGTTTATCCTAAAATTCCCGCGGGAACTCCGAAATTATGGCAGGTGAAACCGCGGGGGACAGCTAGTTTAAAATATAGTAAGGACTAGCTGTCCCCCGCGGTTTTACCCGCGGTAATTTCGGAGTTCCCGCAGGAATTTCGGGATAAAAAATACCCTATGTTACTGGACTCCGGCAGCTTCCTATAAGTGAAAGAATTTTCGAAATCGTTCAATTCGTTCAGTAGATCCAGAGATTACCCCCTACAACGTCACAAACTCACAATTTGCAAACTTTAGGCCGGAGTCTCTCTACAAGACATTCTTGTCTTGTCTTAATGAGATGTAATTTAATTAGTTAAATGCCAATTAACATTAATTTATTAAACTTGTCTGATTGCGGCAGTTTTGTTTTAAAAATCTATACTTAACTAAAGTAATCATTAAAGTCGACTCTGAGTGCGGCCATTAGCTATCCTTTTTTAATTGATCTATATTCCATCAGTCGTCGTTCCTATACATGCATGTACCACATCGACCGGTCACGTGACAGATGCGCGCGCACACCTTGCACGGTGGATGCTGCGCGTGCGCGTGGATGCTAGTTTTTGCGCGGAGCTCAATTTTCAGCATCCACACGCATCAGCTGCCTGGATTAGCGCGCCTTTCTGGCGTCATTATTGGGTTCGATGAACTTTTTCGTGTTGATTGAATTTCTTATTGGATTTTTAACATCGCATAAACCCTTATTACACTTATAACGAGTTGGTGGATCAGCTGACGTTTATTTAACAAACTTGCTGTTGCCCGCGGTTTTACTCGGGTAGATTTCGAGGTTGCCCCGGGGATTCCGGGATTAGTTTTGATTTAATTATTCAGGGGAACATAAAACCTAGAATAGAATAGAAAAAAGTTTATTTGATACCATAAAAATAAAATAAATACAAGCGTGAGTCTTACGGCCGCACTCAGAGTCAACTTTAATGATTACTTAGTTAAGTATAGATTTTTAAAACAAAACTGCCGCAATTAGAGACGTTCAGTAAATTAATGTTTATTGGCATTTAATGAGATGTAATTTAATTAGTTAAATGCCAATTAACATTGATTTATTAAACTTTTCTGATTGCGGCAGTTTTGTTTTGAAAATCTATACTTAACTAAGTAATCATTAAAGTCGACTCTGAGTGCGGCGGTAAGTGACAGAAAGTCACGTCGACAAAAAGTCACAATGGGCGGTGGGCCTTAAACTAGAATATTTGGTACCAAAAAGGCCTCTTTTTTTAATTTTATGACATTATTACCATGAAAAATTACTGTGAAAAAGCAAATTATTTAACTTACCTACCTACTTACATGAAAATGGGAACTGGGTAGCTTTTTACTAGAAATAATTCTGTAGAGCATTTTAAATGTAAAAGCATTATTAATATTAATTTCACTTCAAGGGTTGAGTAACTAAAAACTGTGAAATACGTATTTTCTTTATATAAAACTAGCTGGCCCCCACGATTTCACCCGCTGTAAATTGTAATTTCAGAGTTCCCGCGGGAATTCCAGGAAAAACTATACATATAGACCGTCCTCATGAATCACTCGATCTATTGGTCAAAACCGCATGAAAATCCGTTCCACAGACGCGGCGGAGGACTTTTCCGAGGCGTTTTTATACGCGTAATATTATGTAAGAAAAATGTTCCCTTAAAATTGAAAATTGAAAATTTTCATTCAGTCATCACTTTTCAAATTTCATTTTCAATTTATAACTGCTGTGCTTTTTGTTTAGTTTTTATCTTTTTATGCTTTCCAACGAACGTGAGTCAAGTCACAAGGAGACAACTATATATATATCTAATTATAACATCCAGCAAATAAAACTAATCGGACCTCAATTATGTGGACGGAATTAACATCCTTTGCCTTTGTTGTCTCGTCTGAAAATAAAAATTAAAAAGCCACCCCCGTTGACATTCTGCCGTCTCGTTGGCTGAAAACTCTGTCCTTGTCACAGGGACGGTGAGGGAGCGAGATGGCGAAAGCGAAGGGCTCACGTGCGCCCTAGGGCCTAGAGAGATACGAGCGGAGTTGCGGAAATCTGCTTCTTCACTCCGCGTTCAGGGCTCGTCGAGAGCGGACGTGCCGTCGCGTCGCGTCTCTCAACCCAATAGTCGTCGCAATAAAACGGAACGTTCCAATCGTAAACTTTATGGTTTAAACGTGATTCATGTATTAAAACTTTTTTTTTTTTTATTAATCTCGCGTAACGAATCGTGACTGTGTGAACGTTGTCGTAATTCGAAAATTGAAACTGGAACATCGGGTGTTTTCCGCAATTTTTTTTAACGTGCAACGGACCTTCGCCTATGATGATTTAGAAAAACGAAAGGGGGTTTTTTTTTTAAGTTTATTCTCTTCTATAATCTGCAAGTTGAAAATAGACCGTTATATAAATGATGGGTGTAAACAGTTGTATGAGTGTGCGGCAGGCTAGGGGTGCGTGCCATTGTCCCGCGTGCCCTAGGGCTTCGGACCACGCCATGCACATGCCGCCGCAGACCCTAGTGCTCCCGCCGATGGCTATGCCCGACGAGATTACCCCCGTCAAGGACAAGAAAGCCTCCAAAATGAAAGTGTTGAAGAAAATCAAGAGAAAAATCGGCTTAGGTGAGTCGAACGACCGTTGTCGGCAGAGTTTTTTTTTTTTTATTTAACTGTCACTTTTGACGGTTACTTTTTATTTTTTAACTGTTTGATGTTTGGTTGATTTCGAAAATTTGCCGCACTAGAAAAATACTTGCCATTAATCAATAAGATTGTGTGTCGACGAAAACTATACTAAAAAATTTAAAATATAAAAATACTCTTTAAAAAACTCGTGACATCTCTAAGTACCTACCTACTCAAATGTATAATATTATTTCTTAAGTAAAATAATAACAATACCTACGTACCTTTAATATTTAATGTTGTATAGGTATTTAAAGATTTTGGTAGATGTGAATGTTAAGTTTTCAAAAGTTTCTTTTGTCTTTGAATCATCAAGATTCGGAATTAAATCTTAAGTACGGCACCTACGAAAATCATTCTTGTTGATTTGTCTACCAAATGAAGCATTGTCATTGAAACAATTAGTTTTTTTTTTTAGAAAGACTACCACTGCTGTCTAAATTTCATTAAAATCAAGACTAATTAAATTATAATCAGTATCCATTCCGTAATCCGTTACACGCTAAGGGGTAGATTTGTTTAAATTCACGGACTGCGGGTAGTCAAGGAATATGAGTAGGTAAGTGATGGCGAAATAGTTATGTCAGTGGCTTTAAAACAATACAAAAGTTAGTTGCGTTATGTTCGATGTGAAAATTCAAAAACTTCGATCATCGATCGATAAAAACAAAGATCAACAGTGGTGTTATTGTTGATCGAAGTTCAAAAAGTAAAACTGTGCAATCGACTGCTGTTTCTATTTTTCGTAGTTTGTGGGGATAATCCGTATCAAGAAACAGAATGGCGACTTACAATTTCATTCTTCGGATGATCAGTGAGTCTTAAATTTTCTCATAATAATACCTGACACCTGTGTATGTCACCATATAATTGTATAAACCGTTAGATTTTAAAAGATTGTCATTGAAGAGATAGGCAGAGATAATCTGCACCCCTAAGTAGGCACAGGGTTAGAACTTAAAACTGTGACCACAACAGAGTCGAATGTTACCGGTGCCGGTGGTACCGATCACCACCCATTTTTTATCCCCAGAATGGGCATGTTGACTAATTTTTATTTTTTAGTCCGTCTTGTAGATTATTAAAAAATATTGGACACGTATTTCTTTTTTTACGTAATCAAAAAATAACGGCGATATATTGAGTTGAAATTTCGCGTGACGTCACTATTCTGACAGTTTGTATGGCGGTTTTAGCGGTTAGTGACGTCACGACCCCCTCACCCTAAACTTTAATGCGCTTTATCTCTGTATTATTTAATTTATTTAAAAAAGCAAAAAATACGTGTCTATTGTTTTTTTATTTTCTAACTGACGGACTAATTAGAATTTTGATTTTCAAAAGTAGTCAACATCCCTAATGGTGCATATATCCCCAGAATTTCACAATATTACCGTTTTTACATAGGTATACATATAAATTTTTTCATGCGCAAACAAAGCTGAAACCTCGTTTCGCTCCGACTTTTTTTTAACGAATCAACCATCAGCCGAAATGATTCGGGCTGCTTGACAAATAAAGTTTTATAAAAAAAAAGAAGCATAGTTAATTAAAGTTTTTTTTTTGTTATTTGGGTCGCGAGTGGCACGTGCCATCTGCTTGTTATATTATGTCCTTGTGGAGTAATTAGCATTTATGGAGACAGGTGGTGCAGTTATTATGCCATATTATAATTATTATTTTTCGTTTACTGTATGTTTATATGTAACTAATTAATGTTTTATCTACATCTTAATCTTTATAAATATGTATAATAATCGCTGGTGCATCTGTTAGTGATCATGTAACTTAAAGTTTTCACAAATTGGAAGTCATATTTATTTATGCAATATGGACGCAGATAAGCAATAACATGTTAACCCACAAAATTAAGTTACCTATTCAGAACGATTTATTGAGAGTTAGGGAACGTTTTTTAATTATGTGTTTACCTTATTACATTGCTTAAATATGTAACTAAATATTGAACATAAAAAATGTTGACAGAAAATGACGCTATAATTTTGAAAAACGATTTACTCAAAATTTCTCCAGTGTGGGTTAACACACTATTGCTTATCTATGTCCATATATTTCTTATTGTCAAAACTATGTTTTATAGCTATGTTAGAAATTCGTGAGGTAGGGGGGGGGATTCACATTAAATCTTATCTTCTTATCTTAATATATATAAATCACGTGTCACGTTGTTTGTCCGCGATGGACTCCGAAACTACTGAACGGATTTTTATAAAATTTTGTAACCATTTATAATAATATGGTCCAACTTAAAAGATAGGATAGTTTTTATCCCGGAATGCCCGCGGGAACTCCGGCACTAGTGCGGGGAACAGCTAATCACCGTAAACTACTGTCGGGGTACAAAGAAGGACATAGAATAGGTAACTACTTTTTTCCCGGAATTCCCGCGGGAACTCCGAAATTACCGCGGATGAAATCGCGCGGGATAGCTAGTATTTTATAAATGTACACATTTCCACAGCTGTGGATACCATCGTTTAGGAGAACAAATCAGTAACAAATACGAATAATCTGTATGTTTTTCCGTCTCTTTGTGGTCGTTTCGTTTCACTGCACCTACCTATAGATTTACACACAAGACTTATTATTTTGGGTAATCAAAGAAACAAATTTCGACCACACTGGGATCTCTGACAATACACATATTATTATAAAATTGCATACCTACTGAGTTTTCAGCGAAGCAGGTATGAATCTGTGAAAGTAGGTATTGAAGTGTGGAATTACGAAATCTGTATTTGAGATCTTCATTTAAATTTTAAAAAACTTCAATGTTTTCGGTGATTCAATGTTTGACGACCCGATTGGCGCAATGGTTACCATGCCTGCCCGCTAATCAAGAGGTTCCGGGTTCGATTCCCGGTGGGGGTGGACTTTGTGTGATGAACACAGGGTTCCATTTTCCAGTCTGGGTGTGTATATATATCTATAGTATAATATATATGTAAAATATGTGTAGTATATACCACGTTTGCTTGGTATCCACGACACAAGCTTATAGCTTACTGTGGGATCAAGTAGATCTGTGTGTTGTGAAGTGGATTATTATTATATTCGACCCCAAACTCCAAAGGATGAAACGACAGCTACCTAAACAACACAAGTTATCCGAGTCCACTTATACTAACTTTTTGCTTCGGTAGGTTACTTGCCTGCCTACTACAAAAATGTTCCAGAGAGAGTTCTGTCAGAGTTCAGAGAATAATTAACGTAGGTTTTTAAACTGTGTTTTCTTAATGATCGCTAAAACTACGTAGACATGTAAAATGAAGATTATGTTATCTTTTTTTCCTCTAAAATAATAAATAATTATTGTAAATATCAAAGTAGACCGTACATAAAACTTAGGTTTTTCCGAAATTCAACCAAGAATATCCCACTTTACAGCAGATGTATCCCGTATACACCTTTTCTCGAATTTACCAGGATACCATGACACTGCAGCTGTTCTATTACATTTAATAAAATTTATAACTTCGCTAGCGAAGAGTGGTGCATTCGGTCACGATCTCGCCACGTTCTATCTCGCTTTTACTTTACAGCCCTGTAATAATCTGTCTCACTCCACGTTTAAAATTGTACGGCGACAGCTGATGAAAATGTGTTTATTTGAAATCTTGGGTAAAATCTTTATGGAATGGCGCGTATTCTTGTATAAATTTTTAGATAACCATTATCAAAATTCTCGCTAGAATCTAACGTTTGACCCTCAAACTTTGAGGACTTTTGGCGTTTTG
The DNA here is from genome assembly GCA_907165275.2 of Zygaena filipendulae. Classification (NCBI taxonomy): domain Eukaryota; kingdom Metazoa; phylum Arthropoda; class Insecta; order Lepidoptera; family Zygaenidae; genus Zygaena; species Zygaena filipendulae. Next base: position 1,131,780 of record OU015670.1, on the reverse strand, counting down.
ACAGTATAGGTCCTAAGTTTCATACAAAACTAACGAAAAATATAAATTTCCAAAATTCCCAAACTTTTAAGTCAGTCAAGCTATTAGCAAATCTGTTGTGGATTATATTAACAATATGGCCTTATCGTAGTGTAATCTGTTCAGTTGTTTTATTAGCATTTTGGGTCATTGCTCCGGCTAAAAGATTGAATTTGCGATTTCTCTATTCTAACACTTGTTACTGTGAAAAATTGTTAACTAAATTCAATTTGCTAGCTCTCAATAAATAATAATACACAAAAAAATAATTGTTATTACATATCTAATATTTTCTGTCTGGCTCCATGGAATTCGAAAACAATAGTACCTAAAATATATATTCATTTAATAAAAAAAAAACCTTGTGCGGAACAATGCGAAATTCAAATTACGATAATCGAAGAAAAAAGAACAAGCGTGCCAGATGTTCCGGTCGCGCGGGGAAATAGAATAATGGCTGGCGGAAGTTGCTCACTTTTAGGCGCAGGGTAAGGCAAAGGAACTGAACACAAAGTGCCTGCAGATGTTGTAGAAAATATTGGCTTTACGTGTATCTCTTGTCTTACGGGCTGAATGCTCACACCAGATGTTGATGCTATTGTTTATGATCGCCTTACGGGCGCGTCTTTTGTTCCCTATCTTGGGTAATAGCTCGCATATTGTCTGCTATAATTTGACGTTGAGGTAACCAAACTGTTTGCTCTTTAAAATTGTTGTGACAGAAGAGAATTTTTTTAAATAAATTTGGTTTTAAATAACCATAATTAATAACAACAATAATGATATTACTGGTATTTTTGTCTTTTGGATTAAATCAGTATTTTTTGTTAATTTTCTCTTTTTGGAATAGTGCATTTTTGTGTTCTTTTTAAGTCGGTTTAAATTTTTTTATTAAATTTTGTTTATCTGTACTTCTGACAACGTATAATCAAAATTTCATGATGATCGATCAAGTAGTTAAGATGGCTTTATCTGTCAAAGTCAAAGTCAAATCATGTATTCAAATTTGGCACATAATGTGGCTCTTTTTGACATCAACATAATTACAGTTATTATGAAAGCACCCATAAAATATCCACCCTTCACAGCTTCCTAGTGCTATGGCTGAAGAGAAGTAGTTGCGCAACGACAAATCTCTCCAGTAGCACGCTAATTAATTATGTGAGAACAATGAGCCGTAACCAGCAATGAACTACCGTACGGATACATAGAAATTAGAAGTTAAACTAGGATTATCTCGTGTTTTCTTTCTCCTTTGTTTACCCCTCGTGATACAAAAGCGAAGCGTGATGATACTGCGTCGTGGGTTGTGGCTCATGTTTGATTTGTTTATTACGGGAATAATTATTCCTCGCCCCGACGGCGCGTGCGCAAGCGGAAATGCTCAAAGTCCTTTTCAATACCGAACATCGGCAACGATATCCTGTTTGGAGTGGGCACATGCTAATGTAATCACGGATTTGAACCTGTAAGTAAGGATCGCTGTTGACGCGGCTTCGCTCCTGTTCCCATTTGCATTTTACGGTCGCGTCGTACCCCCCATTACTTTAGACTTACTTTGTATCGTCATAAGTGTTTGCGTATGCCTTTGCTGTACGTATCCTACTAATATTATAAACGCGAAAGTTTGTAAGAGTGGATGAATGGATGAATGGATGGATGGATGTTTGTTACTCTTTCACGCAAAAACTACTGGATGGATTTGAATGAAACTTTACAATATTATAGCTTATACATCAGATTAACACATAGGGTACTTTTTATCCCGGAATTCCCGCGGGAACTCTGAAATTAACGCGGATAAAACCGCGGGGAACAGCTAGTAAATGATAAAATTATAAATAGACAAATGCTAGGCTGGCTGGCTAATTGGCTGTCAGTTGTTACGCTCGAAGGCTTTCTGTAATGTTTTTTTAATAGCTTTTAGTTTCCATTGACTGTGCAGCTAAATAGAGAAGTACCTAGTACCTACTCTGTTCTAAAGCATCGCATATTTTGCACAATATTATTTTACATGAGTATTTTTTTTTTCTGGCTCCGTACAAAGATCTTTGCCTGAAGGTCGTACGTGAGGATGAAAAAAAAAAAACTCGTATAAGGACCACAAAAGAACAGCTGTTCGAAGGACATAAACGTAGATTCGAAGTTTGAATTTTTAAACGGTGCGAGCAGCTGACTTGACAATAGTGGCACAGGGTTGGCGACGGGAGAAACACAACATCTTTCCAATTTTTATTTTTATTTTAAATTCGATACTTTACTGTGAATATAATAATATGTAGATTATTATTATTATTGCCATTAATCTGTTTCCGTTTTCTTTTTAATATACTTAATAATTTTTGTGGTTCAATAAAATATACTTATTGTAGAATATTACATTATTATTATCGTGTGGAACAAGAGGTACTAAAATTTAGCCCGCCATGAATCGAATTGTACAATATTTTACCGCACGGGAGACCTCTGCGACTTTCGCAATATTCTTATATTCTATTCTTAATTTTATGAAATTAAAAACGTTGATAAAAATTGTAATTGAGTGACACGAGTGCCAGCCCTAACGCACATTGCGCAAGCGCACGCCCTTAAGGTCCCGTTGCGAAACAGCTGACGATAGTTGGAGCGAGATAAACTAATGCGTCCTCTCCCGCGTTGAAGCGAGATGAACATGAGACATGTGTTTGTTGTTGATAACAATATGATAATATCGAGCCAGAAGGAAAGAAAGCTGTAAAGGTCGATAAACTGAAACTGAAACATTTTTAAATACTTGGTATATGCGCTAAAACTTAAAATTTGTGTAAAAGTTGTTAAATTTAGCAGTTTTTTTTTTTCTAGAAGCCGCACTTAACATATTTTATAAAAAAGAATAAATAACCTATTTGCCATTACAGTGAGCGTAGAAAAAGATATAATTTTTACGGTGCTCTGAATTTCAATAAAGATTTCACTTTATCGCTTGTAGTTTTAAGATTCATATTAGTTTGCAGTCGAACGTGCAGTCAGCTGCAATTTTTTTTTTTTTCATAAACGAATTCGCTTTATCGACCGACCGTATATGTATGTGTAAAGGCATTTTTATACTTAAGCAAAGATGGAAGATACGGTGAATATACTAGTGTGAGAGCGATGGATGTATATTATTTGAAAGGTGTAGTGAACGCCAGCTGATATGCTTTTTTTCCTAATAAATTATTACGGTCTTCTATTATATGCGGCCAGCATCTGAACACAGCCGTAGTAACTACTTTAGGTATTATTAAGGAAAAATTCTATAGGTACTTGTAATCATCATCTATATAATAAAAATGAATCGCCAAATGTGTTGGTAAGCGCATAACTTACAAACGACTGCACCAAATTGGAAAATTGTTTTTTTTTTTTTATGTTCGTTATTGTCAGGACAAGGTTTATATAAAAGAAGTTTTGAGTTCCTGCGGGAATTCCGAAACTCACGCGGGTGAATCTCCGAAACGGTTGGACCGATATTGACGGGACTTTCACTGCTAATTAGCTGTTGTTATAAGGAGTACGTTAGACTGCATTGGAGTTCCTGCGGGAATCCCGAAACTCACGCGGGTGAAACCGCGGGCACAGCTAGTGTTGAATAAATTTTAAATTAGATTATCCTCATTCGGAATATTTGTTCCAAGACTCCTAAAATACCGGTATGCCAATGTGACATGGAGCTAGTATTATCTTGGTGGTTGCCGCGTATTCATATCTCGTCGGTTCGACTGTGACCGGCCGAATCGACGCTAATGATCGTGAGAATCAAGCGCGGAATGTAACAAAAGACGCGCAGGAATACCTACCTACCTACTTGCGTTCCAATTTCAAAATTAGAATTTAGAAGGGTTTATTGGATCTCGAATGGTTGTCTTTTAGGGTTGCCAAATTTTGCTACCAGTATTTTATTAGTAAATCGTGATACATTTTCACATAATAATAATAATTATAATAAATAATTTATTTCAACAAAAATGTCATATTATTAAGAAAATCATACCACAATTAAACATTCATTCATTCGACATTATTAAAAAATCAAACCATTAACGTACATACCAAAAATTGACAAGGGGCGACAAAAGAAGACTACCCAACCACTATTTCTGTCTGTCTGTTTGTCTGTTCGCGATACCCTCCGAATCTACCGAACGGAACGTCATGCGGTTTTCACAGGTAGATTAAGCTTAGCCTGGAGCTACATATAGGCTTTGCTTCATTTATCAGATGTCGGGAAAAAAAAGCCGCTCTATGAAAACATAGGTATTTATTTATCCTTACTGATACAAAATGGGAATGTGATTTATTTGCTTATATTGGATACAGAACATGCATACTTTTAGTACCGGAGTTTACTATAAAAAGAAAGAGACACAAATTTTTCAGATACCTATAGGTACCTAGGTGCAAAATAATTAAAATCCTTTCGCCTTACGACATCTAGGAAGACGAAGCGTAATATTTGTGTCGTAATCGAAGCTATTGAGACCTTTTGAAAGCGGCACTCAAACAGTTTAAGGTGGAACTGTACTAAACCAGTGTGTGCGTTACACAAGGAGGCGAGAGTGCGGGTTCAGGAGGTCGTGAGATGCGCGCGCGCAGAGTACAGTCGGCAAAATGGACATAGATAAGCAATAGTGTGTTAACCCACACTGGAGAAATTTCGAATAAATCGTGTTTTAAAATCATATCGTCATTTTGTTTCAGGATTTTTTTATGTTTAAATGTTTTTTGGTATTTAAACAATGTAATAAGGTTAACACATAATTAAAAAACGCTCTATAACTGTCAATAAAGCGTTTTGAAACAATAACTTAATATTGTGGGTTAACATGTTATTGCTTATCTGCGTCCAAATAATCTTTATCGTTGATTAAAATGTTTGTATTTGATTAACTTAGCGGTTCCTTCCCTCCCTCGGATATAAATGTCGAACATTCTGTGAATACGTCCGTTTTGTTGAGATTCGACTTCATTCGGTCACGTCGTTCGAATGTTACATGCTGTTTTTTATATTATGTAAAAATTTTAATAATTATTTACCGAGTACAAATTCTTCTAATATATTTTTAATTACTTAACTTTCATTAAAAATAAATGAAAATATCGATCCAGTTCAAATTTAAATTGCGAGATTTTTTTTTTACGTTTATTTGAAATTCGGCATCAATTTATTCAGAAACTTTTACACATCCGCACGAAAAGATCTGAGAATAAAAGGTCAGGCCAGAAAAAAAGCAATAATTGAACCGTTGTCGATAGCCCGATTACATTAAATATAGACTCATACGATCTGTCTTTTGTATCGGACGTGGTGTTAACGAGACACCTGTGATTACCTCCATGTCGGTAAAACGCAGGCATTAATGCTTAAATATCTTTTTGCTGACCATATCGCACGCGACTCGACGACTCGGCACCATCTCTGATACAGTTACTTGAAAGCGATGTTTTGAATGCAAAATCTTGACAAAATCGTTTTTTTTTTATTACAATCGCAGATAGAACATGGCAAAGGAACATTTCAAAAACGATGATTCCATTTGCAAATATTCAAAGCAAAGAATTGTCTTCTGACTGCAGTTGCTGCACACGTTTTCGTTGCTTTCGGTACAGAGAATGACAAAGGTTATTATCCTGGAATTCCTGCGGCAACTCCGAAATTTCCGCGGGTGAAACCGCGGGAACAGCTAGCGTTACTATAAATGAACATAGGTAGATACTTGAGAGTACTGCACGGCGCTGCGTCGACTATGGACATGACACACTTAAGCCGAATCTAAACTGTTATCTGAACAATTTAATCAACAATGTGCCAACACTCTGCGGCCTATTCCCACGCGTTTAGGAAGACGAGAAATAAAAAAACGTACCTACACCGTCTAATTACGGCGTACACGCAACGCCACGGAGAAAACAATATATAAACTAGAGAGGCCATGGAGACGGGGCAGGCGCGCCAACGCTCGCAATGAAAGAGCGAATGCTCTAATTTTAAGAATACTTCCTTCGCAGGCGTCCCTAGTATATTTCCCACAATATTTCCAAAAGTATGATATTCGCCAAAACCACCATCTCGCTCTGTAAGGAAATAGTGATACTTATTTTCTAAGCTTAAAATATAATCTAGCTAGTTGGTATAGCGTTTTTGCCTGTTCCGACATGGGAGACGCCAACATTACATCCTTCCATATCAACAAACGTAACCAAATCGCATTAGGACTTAGGTAAATTTATTAAAATATATATACATTATACATATAAATTTATCCTACTAATATTATAAATGTGAAAGTGTGGATGTTTGTATGTTTGTTACTCAATCACGCAAAAACGGCTGAACGGGTTTGGATGAAATTTGGCGTGCACGTTGTCAGGGGTACAGAGAAGGACATAGGGTACTTTTTATCCCGGAATTCCCGCGGAACCCCGAAATTACCGCGGGTGAATCCGCGGGGCACAACTAGTACTATATATATTATTTATTAAATATAAATATACATTTCATTCTGTTAATGAATGTTTTAGTGCGTGATGAATAGTTTTGTGTTACGAAAATCACCCGGCGACACTAGTTTCAATTTGTTTTCATTCTAAGTTGATGCCCCTTCCATCCGGTCTGTGTGCAACATCTTCGTTGGACTCGGGCAGGAGCCGAAGCGTCGCGTCGCGGACGCAACGTAATCCGATTAATTTGAATCACGAGCGGCGCGGGCGCATCTAATGATCTACGGAAGATCTACAGCGGCGATCTTCTGTTCTATAAACGCGAGATCTTCGTACGGGAACGTGACGTTGCTTGACAGCTGTTGACATTAATTTATGTAATGTGCCCTTTTATTTGTCGTTGTTGTTAGATGGTTCTAAGAAATGAAAGGCTGTTCCTGTTTTTTTTTGTTTTTCACTTCACTGAATATAATCCTTGGGAGTTGAGACAACAGTGAGATGGCATAATATTTTATATGTGACAACAATTGCCTTGTCCGCACCATCTTTTTAATATGAAAGAAAGACAGATAAGTGCCTTGGTGTTGACTTTTGCTTGGTAGTTATGGATTTCGTATATTATGTTGGTATTTTTTTTATAGAAGAAAAATACGTGGTGTACAATATTACGAGTAATTAATGGCGACAACAGGAAGTGAAGGAACTTGTGTTTCCGCTGTCTCCAAAAGGTTTTCTTTAAATTCTTTTATGTGCATTTTTATGGCACTATTATCGCATTTTAGAAAAAAAATTCACACCCTTAGATTTTATTGTTTTTTTTTTAATATAGTAAAATTGCATCTGGCCACCAGATGTTTGGCAACCCTTTGACCAATTTCAAAAATTCGTATTTCTTCAAATTTCGAACAACTTTCCCACGTTGTAACATTCAAGTAGTTACCTACTTGTTTGATACCTGTTATTAGTTACGTTGAAGTAATTTAAAACTTATACTTTTGGAATAGAGTTCAAATTTGTTTGTTCATTCAAGTGTGCAACCTGAAATGATATTATCCTTGTAGTGGTATTGTTAAAATTCTGCAAACGTCCCGCTTCCGGGATAGTCACCTGCTAAATCATTCATTGATGAATACTTACCTACCTACAGTTTACTCACACCTTTTACCACAGACGTTTGTTAAATTTATGTTAATTGGCATTTAGTTAAACTTAACTTAATTAGTGACCGCCGCACTCAGAGTCGACTTTAATGATTACTTAGTTAAGTATAGATTTTTGATACAAAACTGCCGCAATCAGAGACGTTCAGTAAATTAATGATAGTCGGCATTTAACTAATTAAGTTACATCTCATTGAATGCCAATTAACATTAATTTACTAAACGTCTCTGATTGCGGCAGTTTTGTTTTAAAAATCTATACTTAATTAAGTAATGATTAAAGTCGACTCTGAGTGCGGCGACGAAAAGAGTAAATTTGTGAGTGTTTTTGAAATCTTCACATAAAAATAAGTAATCATTAAAAGGGCTCTGAGTGCGGCCGTTAATATGGGTTACTTTGGCGGATCAATTTCCAAATTTTTGTATGTGAAATTTGAAAATCGAAACCTATAAAACATCAAAATGTCTGACCGGTCAGTATTATATTTTTACTGGAAGCAGGAATACTTTTTAAAGCAAAGAAATTTGACTTCATAATTATATTATTCCCTAGCTGCGCCCCGCGGTTTCACCCGCGTGAGTTTCGGAATTCCCGTAGGAACTCCCTTTAGGGGGATGAAAAATAGATAGTAGCCGATTCTCAGACCTACTGCATATGCATATAAAATTTCATGAGAATCGGTCAAGCCGTTTCGGAGGAGTATGGGAACGAACATTGTGACACGAGAATTTTATATATTAGATAATGAAATTACATCAGAAATGCAGATATAAATAATAATAATTTATAATATAAATATTCATTGTCAAAATCTAAAACAAAGTCAACATTAGACAAGTATCGAATGACAAGTCGATACAATAGCTAAGTATAAGTATCGAGACTCACTGTCTCACTACAATCGAAAGGTGAGGTTCCCACGCTTCGTGAGAAATGGTGGCGACCGGCTGGCGTGTGAGAGAGACGCAGCTACACCGTGATAAGCGTGCGAGAGAACGAGATCGGTATAATCTTATCACCGCCGCGTTAGAAAACTAATTTTCTCGAGCACGTTCGAAAAATTTTCACGTGTTCAAAGTTGTATGGGAACATCAATTTTGTGTTTTAACACATAGGTTTTAGGGCTAAAATTGAAATGTACGTATTGTTCACTAATATTATAATTTAATCTAAATTAATTTTTTTATCTTGTCTTCATTGCCGTCCTTATCCTTACTAATATCATAAATGCGAAAGTGAGTTTGTTTTTTTGTTACGCTTTCACGCCTTAACGGCTCAACCGATCATCATGGAATTTTGCATGCACATTGTCAGGGGTACAGAGAAGGACATAGAGTACTTTTTATCTAGCAATTCCCGTGGGTGAAACCGCGGGGAATAGCTAGTACAGTACTATTATAAATGCGAAAGTGAGTTGATCTGTTGGTTTGTTACGCTTTCAGGTCTTAACTACTCAATCGATCATCGTGAAACTTTGTCAGAAGTAGGTACAGAAAAGGACATAGGATCCTTTTATCCCGGACTTCCCGCGGGAACTCCTAAACTAACGCGTAAAATCGATTCCAATCCCGCACATTATAATTAGACAAGAAACATTGGCTCAATCGTAATTATGTAAATTAGAATCCATCATCGACGACTGTACAAAGCCGAACTAACAAGTGGTCGGTGTCATGTGACTTTCTCACGCATCACTCATAGTGTGAAAAAAATTGGTAGCAAAAAACAAACGGCCAATAATAAACTAGTTTTGTAAATAACTCATAAAATATAAATAATAATCTTTCGTAAAATGTTAATTTCGAAACACTAAAGAAAACAAGACCCTTTGTAAACGAGGCTGTGTACGTTTGTTTCCCACGCCAACGATTATAGTGACGACACAAAAAAAAAAACGCTGTCACCCGGGTAGCAGGATAGACTGTCAATTAGGGTTGGCTTCATACAAGGCGCTAAAAACTATGTATTAAAAATGAAAAACAGTAAGTTGAAAAACAGAATATAACTGATTGATGTCCTCTCTAGTTAATTTATTTGCTCTGTGACCATAACCATACCTTAACCTTGGGATATTGCAAACAGGTAGAACAACTGTCTTTTTTAATTTGAGCTACGAGTTTATTCTAAACGAGTCTTTATTCTAAACCCTCACTAACTGAATTACTCAAGTTCGAACTGCTAACACTTATAATCAAGGCTTTTTGGAAACTCAACCCCCTGCTAACACTTATAATCAAGGCTTTTTGGAAACTCAACCCCATAGGCTTAGAGTAAATATCGGTTTCCACGACTATCACTTCAAATATTATTATTTATTTAAAGAACTTTATTGCACATTTATTTACAAAAGGCGGACTTAATGCCTAAGGCATTCTCTACCAGTCAACCTTTAGTCAAATATATCCACAGAAACTTTCTTTTTTTTTTCTTCAGCAGCTTAAGGATGGAATTCGCAAAAAAAAACCTTTATTAGCGGCACGCAAGTCACCATTATTTTATTAGGAGGCTTTGTACTTGGATATTTCTGAGTCAGTGGTTTGAATTTGACTGTGATTTGATGAGTGCTGAGGGATGTTTCAGTCAGAACATGCAGATGTATGTTTATTTCATATAAATTTGTACAAAAAGCTTAGGTACTTTTATATAAATCTTCAAACACTTGACATTTACTGCAGCATACTCGCGATTAATTCTCAACGTCATCAGAAGCTGCCCGACGTCTATCGGACTCTTGGGAAGTCCCTCATCAGTGGATATATATAAGAGTTAATACTTATGTCCCAGGAAACTTTAAATTGAACGTGTTTTGGTAAATAATTATTGCATAAATGACTATATTTTTGTAGCGTTGTTGCGTCGTCGTATCTTTTTCTACTGTGTGACAATACCATATAATTAGCGTTCGCTCGTCTAAAAAAAAAAGGATGAAAAGTATCGCGTTCTCGATTCAATAACGGATGAGCAGAAACGAACAAGATTAACCAATTACGAAGCTAGAGCGAAACACTTGGGAAACGGCATGCCGCACCGTTACTCATGCACTGGACCGTCTCAATGATGCTTCTGCCCTTCGAGCCTTTGCCTTGTGTTTTTCTCTCTTAAGTTTTTTTTTTCTTATTAATTAGGTAGCCAGCCATAATTTAAGCAATAGTGTGTTAACCCACATTGGAGAAATTTTGAGTAAATCGTGTTTTAAAAGTATAGCGCCATTTTGTGTCCAACATTTTTTATGTTCATATTTAGTTACATATTTAAGCAATGTAATAAGGTAAACACATAATTAAAAAACGTTCCCCAACTCTCAATAAACTGTTCTGAATCAATAACTTAATTTTGTGGGTTAACATGTTATTGCTTATCTGCGTCCATATATCAATGAGTGCAGCGGTAGAGTTCTTGACTTTGGTAAATCCAGGCTTATGACTCTCTGATGATCTATTTATCACAAGTTTTACGGTGAAGAAAAGCATCGGAAAGAAATCTGCACATAATATGTATATTAGAAGTTTTGAAGACTTCTTTGCCCTAAACCCGCGTTGTTAAGAAACTTCTTCTTTATCTCTGCACATTTTGACAATGCTGTATGATCCTTTGCTTATAAATGAGTACCCAAACCCACTGGCTGCAAGTTCTCGTTAACCAAAAAACACAAAACTAAAAAACTAAAAATAAAAAGCTAAAAATAACAAAATACCGATTTAATCCAAAAGACAAAAACACACGTAATATTATTATTGGTTTGTGCTACCACTGATCGGTTTGAATTCGGTGACAAGCCCGCTGGTGTCTGCCCACTTGGGTTTTTCTGCTCACGAAGAGCTGGTGGCGGGAGTCGACTTATCCCATCTTCCCCCTTTATATTTGACTTGTCACCGACTTCATACCGATCAGTGGTAGCACAAACCAATAATAATATTACGTGTGTTTTTGTCTTTTGGATTAAATCGGTATTTTGTTATTTTTAGCTTTTTATTTTTAGTTTTTTAGTTTTGTGTTTTTGGAAGTCGGTTTTAATTTTTTTGTTAAAATTTTGTTTATTTCTCGCTTTTAAGTGCCTTAGTTCGTAATTTCTCTAAGTTACAATAGCCTAATGTCAACTGCTCATCACCTTTTACAAAATATTGCTTTTCCCGACGCAGGGACGTTAATTGTTGAGGAGTTCTCCTAGTACATCACCATCAGTTCCACTTCACCATATACATTGTGACGGGCATAAATTGTTTAGAAACCATATTAAAGTAAACGATTCGGAACCCGTGAAATACCCATTATTGAGTAGTTCCGATGACCATCTGTAGTCTTCATCATCAGTTCCACTTCTTCAAATTTTGCTTTCCAAAAGCAAAGAAATGATTTACTATAAAAAATACAAAAATCGCTATAGGTGTACCTATAATTTTTGAAGAGTTCCCTCGATTACTCCAAGATCCCATCATCAGATCTCGACTTGGTGACAATGGAATCAATTTAGGAGTATCCCCTTTCAAACAAAAAAACAATTTTCGAATTCGCTTCAATTGGAACCCGTGAAATACGTATTGTTTTTGAGTTGTTCCGATGACCATCTGTGGTCTTCATCATCAGTTCCACTTCTTCAAATTTTGCTTTCCGAAAGCAAATGAACGATTTACTATCAAAAATACCCAAATCGCTATAGGTGTGCCTATAATTTTTGAAGAGTTCCCTCGATTTCTCCAAGATCCCATCATCAGATCCCGATTTGGTGGCAATGGGACCTAATTGGGAGTAAACCCTTTCAAACAAAAAAAGAATTTTTCAAATCGGTCCAACCGTCTTCGAGTAATCGGTGAACATACATAAAAAAAAAAAACATACATACAATCGAACATAGAACCTCCTCCTTTTTGGAAGTCGGTTAAAAAGAAGTTTCGTGGCAAATAACACTCAGTGTTGAGTCCAAAAAGAAGAGAGAAAAAAAAAAGCAGTTTCACAACAGCGTTCTTTTTTTTGAAAAGCTTTTATTTAACTTGCAATGTATTTTAATTTACCTAATAAAAATGCATGAAGTTCAATCATGTCTTTCTACATATTTACTGTGTTATAAATAAGTTTTCAAAAGGTCAAAAGTAAATAAAAACATAAAACAAAATCCTGGGAAAATTATAGTGCAAATAAATATAGGTATGTACTTATATCATAAAAGAACAAAAAATGGCAACGGCTCGCACTAGGTTACAAAACCAGTATATATGGAGACAAGAATCGATTACGGATTCTGTTAACGTGGGAATAATTTTATACATCAACATTATATTATAACAAAATGATTTATCTCCTAATTTCTATGTACATAGGGCATAAAATTGTGTAAAGTTTGTAAACCTCTTAGCGTGGGCCGATGTCCTTGTACGTAGTGAATGAATACTTACTAGTATTTTTTTATATTATACTAGCTATCCCCGCGATTTCATCCGCGGTAATTTCGGAGTTCCCGCGGGAATTCCGGGATAAAAACTATCCTATCTTTTAAGTTGGACCATATTATAAATGGTTACAAAATTTTATCAAAATCCGTTCAGTAGTTTCGGAGTCCATCGCGGACAAACAACGTGACACGTGATTTTATATTAAGACTAGCTGTCCCCCGCGATTTCATCCGCGGTAATTTCGGAGTTCCCGCGGTAATTCCGGGAAAAAAGTGCTGTAGTTTACGGTGATAAGCAGTTCCCCGCATTAATTCCGGAGTTCCCGCGGGAATTCCGGGATAAAAACTATCCTTTCTACTAACTACCATATTATGAATGGTTACAAAATTTTATCAAAATCCGTTCAGTAGTTTCGGAGTCCATCGCGGACAAACAACGTGACACGTGATTTATATATAATTATTAGATTAAGATAAGATTAATATAACTAAATATAACTGGCTGATTTTAATTTCATTACAACTGCTGAGATTTTTTATTTATTTTTATAAGTTTGATTTTAAGATCATCAAAAATTTAAATTCCGTTCGAAATTCAATAAAATTGAAAACAAATCGATGAAACGGCGCGAAATTACTTTCGTCGTGAACACGTAAGTATGCGACATAATCAACTTTTAAGCGCGACTTGAAATGACTTCACTCGATCATTCTTTAATACCTAATGATTCTATAAGTTGTAACTTGTGCAAAAACGGGTTACAAATTTATCTCATACACGAAATGATAGATAATATTACGAAACGGCTGTTTTGTTTTCGGCGTGCGTACGCGCCGCGGCCGGCCGCTTCCCACGGTCGACGATATCGTGTGCTTTTAAAATCGTAGCCAGCCAGTTAGTTCTGTTGCGTTGCTACTTACTCCTTGGTAATGACGTCGAATCTTTTGTTGTTAAAATTATACTTCCATCACTCACTTTAATGAACGTATCACGATGCCTTATTATTAGTTATTCGATTTAGAATACTTACCTTGCCGCGTTTGAATTAAAATTCTAATTAGTCCGTCAGTTAGAAAATAAAAAAACAATAGACACGTATTTTTTGCTTTTTCAAATAAATTAAAATATACCTACAGAGATGAAGCGCATTAAAGTTTAGGGTGAGATGCAAAGCGATCCCACATCATGATTGAATCGCACAAATGAGATTCGTGGGTGGAATTAATCTTCGACAGTCACAGAGTTTTCTAAAAAAATATGTCAAAAGACTTTTATGGTTATACCTTTGCCTACGCACTTGATTATGAATTCGATTTTATTAATAAAAAAAAAAACTATTACAAAATACAGTTTCGTTTCGCAACAGAAAGTTGCGTCTCCCACTATTGATTAAATAAACTTGATGCTGGCCGGCAATAAAAAAGTGATGGGTGACCATAGACAACAGGATGGACCTCCGGGCGTGGGCGGATGTTGTGCGTGTGTGGTGATAGCGGGATGTGAAACCGACTGGACTTGATAGTAATAACGACCTTGTACGCTCATTTGATATACCTAAGTATAGCAATTCTGTGTTCTATAATAAGAACTATGGCCAATGGAAAATATTGCAAGGACAGAGTTTTGGGCGAGAATTTGTGGTAGATACCCTCATTCGTTTTTGTGTTCATAAAAAAATAATGAGAGTAATATTTTTGCTATTAATTACCATGCCATTGCCATTAAATGTCATTGGATTTTGAATTAATATGTCTACGAGAAAATTCGGAATTTTCTTTTTCCAACCTTTCACTTTGACCAACAAAATTCCTTGCTCATAACGCGCGTCCCAAAAACGCAATCCCAAACGTTCTAGATGCCAAAATATTAGAAATTATTACTCTGTATGCCATAAGAAATGTTGTGAATATATATTTTTTTTTGTAGTGAAACTTCTTTGATAACGAGGGAAAGACAATTTTTGTGGCGCGTTATCTTAACGCGTCGTGTTATGGTCATAGTGAACAATGGCCCTGGATGTTTGGAACAGTCAAATGACATTCATAATATTATTATGCGTCTTTATGATATGTCAAATAATATATAAAATTCAAATGCCTTTAGTATCTCAAAAAATCCATATTTCCTAAAGCCAATTGATCGGTTTTACTCTTGATAGATACATGCTTAAAACCTACTTCACATAATCTTCTTAAAATGTGTCCCCCTCCCAATAGCAAAACTAAGCGGGAGAGGGTGGCCATTTCTAAATCGAAGACAATAAAGTCTTCGCCTATCCCATTGCGGGGGTGTCGCGACCATAGAGAATTGGAGAATGCAGTTAATTCCGTAACAACTGTCGCGTGCACATGTCGATGGCCCACGGGGATTCCATTTTCAAATGCGGGGGTCGCCGCCGTGTTTATGGTTTTAGATTTTTTTTTCTTGTTTTCATTGCGCACATGGAGTTCAGTTATTTTAGGAAAACTTGAAACGTAGAACAAATTGCGTTACACGGGGCGGTAATTAAATGCGTTTCAAGAACCATTGGAACTTTTACTTATAACGAAATAACGACTTATCCTAATTAACCAGTAATATTGGATCCATTATTATTCAGAGAGTAATAATCTACTGGGTTTTCTTAACTTGTAAATTTACTATTTTAGCTGCAACGTTTATTTTGTTGCACTATCTTCGTTTTGATGCACCAGGGTAGGATAAAGAAATCACAGGCTGATATTTAACTACTGTTGCTCTTGCTAAGCATAATATCATAAGTAATCAGCTTTTTCCTAGCTCCCACTGCTCGGGGCAGTTCCCTGTATCCTAACCCTGAGGGTGTGTAGCGCTGGTCGCCTACCAGGGTTCAATGGACACGCAAATAGCGCTTGCAATACGTGTTTAGGTTTCACCAAGATAGTTTTCTTCATCGTAAAGCCTCTGATATACAATCTTATTGATTCGTACATGGACCAAAAATGGCGCATAGATACGAGTCTAGGGTTGAACCTCCTCTCTGTATAAGAGACGAGAATTCTACCGCAACGGGGCACGGTTGCGTGCGCGTTCTCAACAAAAACGGTGTTCCTCTTTAACATTGCTGATTACGCCATGGTTGAAGAGGAAGGGTGGTATAACGTAACAATGTGTCGTCCACCCGTTCTAACCTATGACGAGAGAACAGGACACCGATATGCAACAGGTGAGAAGCGGTCTGCCGCGCCACGCGCCGTGGTTTTTTAGTTCGTCACGTTCCACCGAGTTTTGCTCTATTTGAACGTTTGCTAGTCTTTATTAGTATAGAATGAAGGTCGAGAATTGCTGAGCGTTATTGCCATATTGTTTCAGTGCCATCAGTATTACTTTCTACAAGTATCTGGTAATATTCGTACATGTTATTGTGATTTGATAATAATATGTAGTTTATGACGGCCGACGTTCACTACAATTTAAATTTTAGGACAATATGGAAACTTGAAGACTGACACATTCTCAAAGGCAGCCACCCTTGATTTTTTGAAAATTTTGAGGTTAGAACCCTTCTATATGAAAGCACCGTTGGCCTTGGAATTAGTGAACCTAACTACTACTACAGCCACTATAGGCGTCGTGGGTTCGACCCTCGCATCAGGCTAAACATTGTTGTATAGTGGACACATGATTACATTGAGTATGTATCATAACAAAATGAAAGGGATATTCGCAGTTGCCTATCTAACACAAAACATTAGCAGTTCACCGCAGTCGGTTTACGGCAACACGAAAAATGATTATTTAAAAAATAGGACGAACTATGTACAATGGCGCCAACACACATCTAAACACCCAGCCATAATGACAAGTCAAGTTTAAACAAAATATTTTGACCCCTTTTTAGAAAAACCCTTGCATTTTATAACCTCCCTTTCCAGCTAATAGACAACAAACATTAACTTTTATAGTATTGTAAAAAAAAACTGGGTCGATCAATTTTGACTGTAGGTACGCTACGCTTCAAGACGTTTGCCATTCGCGATATTAAAAAAAAAACACATTATCTATGATTATTATTGGTCATCGTCGAACTGGTAAAATTGAAGACCGTTCCACTTTTGAGCGAATCCAATGTAATAATTGTTGGCAACAGAAAAAAAATCGCCTCAATAAAATTTTATAAAACAGTTTTAACTTTTATTGTTGGTAGAAACGCAACTTGTTTTTATGACCGTCACGGTTTCTGAACGCAAAGGTCCACGACCGTGGTGCTCGGCGTTCCTGAACGAAACATGGATGTACTATAATGACGATCATTACAAAACATCCTGTCAAAATATCGTAGCACCTTTGCCCTTGCCCGTTTGACCACATTAAAAAAAAAACATTAGTGCTTCTGCTACTTTACTGAAATACATTATTATATTTTATAATATTTTTAAATCAATTTTCTAACCTATAAAAGTACGTAGCGTAGCGAAGACAACCTAAATTTCGAGACGCCATCTGCGCTTATAATACCAAAGTAATAGAACTTAACCCCATAGGGAAAACACGAGAGATATAATAGTGGCTCCAAATTCGACCCCTCGACTTGGCCCTAAAAAAATAATAGCGGGAAACATCCCTCGTCCTTAGCAGAGAGAAGGTAATCACTACGTGGTCCTTAGTATAGGATAAGTAGTAAGCTTAAATCATGGAAGATCGTTTCGCAAAAAAAGTACAGAGGGGCTATTATGTAACTTTTGTTTCTATCATTTTTCGGTTGCAATCAAAAACATTACGGTTTTGCCATTACAATATGCACGATTTGACACCTACAATATCTAGCAATCAACCAAAAACCACATATTACTTACACTGTAGCTGTCTAAACACGATCAATTAATAAAAAAACCGCTATCTTTCGGATTGAAATCGAAAAACAATAGCAACAAAAGTTACATAATAGCCCCTCAGAACAGCATTGTGCGCGTACAAAGAGGAGGGAGGGTTCTGGGGTAATGACCACAAGATGGCCTGAGTGAGAACTCTGAACAAAGCTAATTTACATGGTGACCCTCAAAATTAAGGGGCCGGCACGCGCCTGCACAGCATACATCTTTTACAGCATATTATGAAAAAATAGCCATATAGGTATATATTTTGCAGGTGATCATGAATTCATGACCAACTAGATGTTGTGTAGTTTTTTTCTTTCTGGCCACGACTAATAGGACGTGTACTGCGGCGAAAGGGTGAGCGTAGAGTTTGCACACTTTCGTTTGAAATGCTCAATCTTACTTTAACTTACGAAAAGTTAGTTAAGAAGGAAAAATTAAGATTTTAATTCATTTTTCCTTGTTAGCCATTCTGATTGCGAATGGGTTAGTCAATCGTCAAAATGACGTCATAAATAAGATCTTTTTAATAATCTACCTGCTGTATTTTACATGAGGTGTGCATTTGTTGTTTTTAGATTTAAATAGGTATTTACCTATCTAAAATATTTTTCCTGTATTTATTCCCCAAAAGTTACTAACTATAGTTAAAGCAGCTAAGTAAGACAGAATCATAAGCAAGGAAAAGTTAAAAATCGGCACGTTCCTACTAAGCAAGTCGGAAGTACCTATGTACCTACATAGATCAGTCTTGAAATAGATAATTTCGTAGCAGCAAATGCTCTGACCTAAACAATATATTATTAATAGAAGGTAAATTATGACTTACTATAAGATTTTGGTTAATATTTTACACACTACACAGTTCAACACCTGTAAGTTATTTATGGTTATTTGAAAAATTGGTTTAAGCTGTATAGCTTACGATGCTTTTGCCTTTAATGGAAAACGAGTATTACTGTCAAAAAAAGCGTGGGAGATTTTTTATTAATACGGTTAGAAATAAAAAAAAATAGATCTTATTTTTATTAAAGACTTTCTCTCATCACTATATACCTATGCTACTTGTAGATAATTAAGATATATTATGTAAACCACAGCTATATACTATCGATACATTCCCGTGCAAAATGTTTTCATGCGCTGTGGCCTTTGTTGTTTTCGGAATAATTATTGTCTACGTCTATTACGACATCCTCAAACATCCGAGTGGAAGTTCTACTACGTCGCGCACATAACAAAGGGCTATTACTAAATCTAGATCAGTGTTGACGTCAATCCGATCTATAGTTAGAGCAGGGATTGCACCAGGAAGGCGATGGTGACGCGTCCGCTGACATTTGCGATGCGCGCGCGCATCTTAGCTGTCGACGATATGGTTACCGCTAAATGGTTAATGATGATTTACGAGTGTTAAAATGATTATGACTTAAAACAAGTTTACTAATCACATTCTGGCCTGACAAACTTAAATCGGACTTTGTAGTTTGTCTATTGTTTTCTCTAAGCGACACTGGCACAAATAGTGCGCTTGTTGCCTCGTTAAAAAAAAGAAAAAGTGTTTTCTTCAGCCATTACAAAGATCAGCCTCGGATAAATTACAGACAGAGTTCTTTTGTGTCGTTTATTTATTTATCTATCTGATTTACCTATACAATTATAGATCGAATAGAACTAGTAGGACTAGTAGCACTAATAAATAATTACTGGAGTTGCTACTTGCCACCCCAATATTTTTTACGAATAGGTACTGAATACTACTACTGATACTATGTCGTTAATAAATCCCTGATTTTAAAGAAAACTCCATAGCATCTGGGATTTTACCCAATTTTATGTATTATGTTGTCGCATCGTAGCCGATATTATAGCATCGGAATCTTGTGAGTGTGCTATCATTCATCACAAAAACTTATGAACATGTCGGCTCTTTCTCTCGGCATCTCTATAGATCTCTGGGGAAGGATTGTTAATGGTACGGGAATATTGTACCACTAAAAAGTATTTATGCACTGAAAACGAAAAGATTAAATCAGTCAGGATTTATTGCCACACATAAAGCGAATCCATACAATAATTCTAATAGTCTTACTAACAGATTGCTATAGCTATTTTCTACACCGATATTATAAAGAGAAAATTATTTATTTATTAGATCTCTGGAACTATGAACCGATTATAAAAATTGTTTCACATACATATAAAATCTTCAGTATACCTGAGATAGCACATTTTGATCTCGACACAAAAAGCCCATGAGAACACCGAATTTCATGTGATTGAAATCTTGGGGAGAGCGGCTATTTGGGAGTAATTTAGGTCTTGGAATAGAAGATAGAGTACTATCATGCTGATATAAGGAGTTCCTGCTGGAATTAATAGATTTTATTACTTACACACAGAGCAATAAAAGTTTAACGGCTGAACTACTTGCTGAGCCGAATGGCTGAACACCCCACTGTAATTAATAAAATGAGAAGAAAAAAAAATTGAATACCAGATTTCCTTTTTCGAAAAAGGAACGACAGGATGCGCAGGAGCACCGGAGCGCATCTCCCCGACTAACCACGCTGTCATTGGTACAATCTCGACCAATCACAACGAACGAACGTCTTTTTGTTTAAACGTTGACAATAAACAATCCTTTCTTTTTTTTATTTATTTTTCTTTTGTTCCTTTTTGAATGTCCACTCAGATATTGAGATAGGTACGCGAAAATATTCTATCTTCCCCAAATAAAAATACAATAAACACAAGACGAAGAAATTGCATAAGTTATTTATAAATCGAATATAAAAAATGAAAAGCAAAAAAACAATATAAAAACGTCGTTCGTCTATCGGTCCTCTATAAGTTTCTGTAGCATTTATGTATTTTAGTTTTGGAATCCTTTAAGTTTATCTACAATGAGATATCTGGATCAATATAAAAGAGAAATAAGAGTTCATGACCCACCGACCCAAAAATACCCCTTATAAATAATATGGCACCCCATTCTATCACCCCCGCAATGCAACTGCGTTAATGTAGTTACTTCTCAAGGGGATAGCATGAATTAAAAGAGAATTTAATACCATTGCTAAGGGCATTTCGATACCTCTGCAATGTTCCTAAAAGCCTGGTAGCGTAAGTTATCTGAAGAAGAACAATTTTTCTCATGGTTTTCAATAGAATTTGTTATCTCGGTTACAAAAATGAGGATGATGGATGGTTAAGACATTTTGAATAGTTCTGTTATAAATGAAAGCCCATTTTTTTTTTTATGTGACCACAAAACAAAAAGAACAAAAGTTCCCTATCTATCTATGTATATAATATGTCAAAATTCTCGTCTCTTCGTTCACTGACTGTTACTAATCCAGCAATTAATATCGAAGCTCGCGTGCCGACGATTATCGAATCTCGAGCAATATAATATAATGATTCGATAATCCGCGAATATTCGATTCGTTTTGTACACGTGTTACGAATTTTTTAGGATGTATGTAAGTTATTTTTATATATGTACGTAAGCATCTATAACTTAATGAGTTGGTATTTTTCTTTTAAATCTACAGCCTGTTACCGAAAGGTGTGGTCATAATAAACGATCGTGTAATGTTAATGGTAAAGAATGATTGAACCATGATGGCAGTGCTGATACGAAGAAATAAAATACGATAAAATTTTATCGACTTAGCTTTTTTTACTTGCCTCTACACATCACTAGCAATCAATTGAATCGGTCAGATAACAAGTCAATGACCCCTGCCCAAGCGCACCACCGCAGAGCTCGACCTTTGCGGCCTTGGTATCTTGCACGCGCCGATTGTACAATGAATGATATATCTATCTCGTTCTGGCTCATGCGGCCATTATGAAATAGGCGCGGCCTATTTCCTGAAGGGCCGCAACCCACCGCGCATCGTTCTAAAAGTTACTAGGAAAGTAGAAGGAATAAAATAAATAATTTCTGCATTCTTTTCTTTTAGTTTTCTGTCTGTGTTTAACCTCTGCAGTCTGCTAAAAAAAACTGGTCAAGTGCGAGTCTCCTCGCCTAAATAGCAAAGAAACAGCGTGCACAAAATAAAAAAATCTACTAGGACATTAGAAGTTACGAGGTAGTAAAGAAATGTAAACAAAAACAAATAGGTTGCCTAGGGAACGACGGCGGCGCGGCGGTACGGGGCGGGCGGTAGAAATGGAAAAAAACCGGCCAAGTGCGAGTCTACTCGCCTAAATAGCAAAGAAACAGCGTGCACAAAATAAAAAAAAACTACTAAGACATTAGAAGTTACGAGGTAGTAAAGAAATGTAAACAAAAACGAATAGGTAACCTAAGGAGCGACGGTGGCGCGGCGGTACGGGGCGAGCGGTGAAAATGGAAAAAACCGGCCAAGTGCGAGTCTAGCGCATTGAGGGTTCTGTACAATTTTGTAGATATGTAAATAGTTCGTGGTAAAGAAGATTGAGGTACAAACTTCACTTTGTCATCGGAAAAATTTTGTCCTCTCACCCATCAATAGGTCGCGGTCAGACTAACTGCAAATAAATTTCAGAAAAAATAATAATTATGTAACTACTTTACGGGTTTTGGAGTTTACCCTTTACTTGTGCTGTATCTAAAATATTGCTTCTTGCATGATTGTAGGTCAACGGGAAGTAGGTTTGATGCACTTGTGGTTGTGAAAATAAACGAAAAAAACAACCGTTTGTAAACGCCTGTGAAGTTGGCCCCCCAATGTCAAATAAAAAAATCAGTGAGCTCTAGTCGCCTCTCACGTAGTTCTGGATTTCCTTATTATCTTTTTGGAAATAGTTCTGTTGTTTACATAGGTCAAAAATGGTTCTGAAATAGTAAGGGACCCTATTTACGGAGCGATGGTAGTAAAAAAACTACCGGAACCTAAATAGTACCGGAGCTGACAATGCTAAAACGCTTATCACACTTTACAATTTGTCAGACACCAATCCAAGAAATCGGAAAGTGTAATCGAAGTTAGAACAGTTGGTTCCGATTTAGGATCAGTGAGTGAGAGAGAGAGCACTACATTAAAATGTACCCTAGAGTAGTCGATTTAGGGTACAATTTAGTGTGTGATCACTCGCTATCTCTCTCACTAACTGATCTTAAATTGTATCCGATTTAGATTCCCTAAATTAGAAGTAGTGTAATAAGCCCATTAATGGGGATCTACTCGAGCGTCATTGGGACCTATTGAGTTTTGAAGATTAGGAGGTAGAAACGAAATAAGGTTAAAATATGATGTTTTTTCTTTCAGTTCTACAGAGTTTCAAAAATGTAAAAAAAAATAACACAGTCACATATTAATAATAATATTCGAGGAAGTCAGATATTGATAGTTTACTCCACGGTATTTGATGATGGAGGTTTACATTGTAGGGGTCACTGTATGGAAGGGTCAAAATTGAAGAAAAGAAAATTATTCGAGCGCGTCAGATTTCAGAGGGGATGTTAAGTGAACCCAAAAAAGGTCCCATTTAAAAAACTGACGATTCGCACTTAACGCAAACGCGTGGCGGCCTTTGGAAAATTAAAAAAAAAAATATAGCTATTTTAAAATACTCGAGCGCGTCAGATTTTTATGCAGACGGTTCAGCTTGATGTACTAGTCGTTCTGACCAATAATAATCTGAAGATTATTTGGAGGAATACTTTTAATCTGATGGCTTAAAAAAAATGAGATTTTTTTTTAGGTTACTAAATGTGATAAATAAAATACACAGAAAATAGCATGAAAAAATATTTTATAATACATTCAATTTTTGTTTTTTTCGGCTTGTGGAAATTGGCAGATTTTTTTCCATCCTTGAATTATTTACTTCAAAAAAAAAAATCAACTACACTCGAGAATATCAAGGTGGTGTTTTTTTTTTTGCAATTTTGTGATCCTTTTACTCCCTTACGTGATATTCAAATCGTCAGATTATTCATATGCACACTTTATTTTAATTTCACACGCCCGAGTATTTCTATCTATCGATTTTTTATCTATTCTGATCGGTTATCCTAGATGCGTGACTCTGTGTAGAGATGCAAGGTATCTCCCTTATGTTAATCTGACGCGCTTTAGTAAATCACAAATCCCTTCTTGGGCTCCCGTGCTATAATACTTCAAAAATTCATTTCTTAGGTATTTTGTAGATCAGTCGCCACTCGCCAGTCGCTTACTGTTTGTTCAGGAGTAAAGTTCGGTATTTCGAATTGTTATTAAATCACAAATATCTTTATTAAGCAACAGTGAACACTACGAAATAAAACTGTGTCAGTGCAGCTTGAGTTAGCCCGTGTGAAGTTCGAAAGTTGTTCTGGGATAGATTTGTTGAAGGTAAATCAGTGGGTGAATTTCGGTGGCTGACCTTTGCCGTGACTGCTGACTGGACTGTATCCTTCCGTCCGCACTTGGAACTTCGCCCGGGTGCATGGGACCCGCAATTGGAGGTGTCAAATACTGGAGCACTTCAAAGAGAACCCAAGAACCACCTGCAGAACGTAGTGCTGCAGGAAATCTCGGCGTGGTAATTCGTGTAAAAGTTTGGTGTGTACTGTGGGATGATCGTCGACAACGGCACCACTTCCATCGTACCTACCCGCTGACTTAGTTTCTCATGTGTTTCTACCAGTGTTACCAAAATATCGACATACGAGTATGAGTGCCGGATGCGAGAGATAATGCTGGATTGAATACGAGCCGTGATCATGAATCATGATTCTGATGCATGATTCCAGTGATAACACGTGTGACGTGCCACGTGTGCACTACCTACCTACTTCGTCATTGAAAGAAAAAAAATTTAACGCCAGTTCTTTGAAGTGAGCCGCCCGCGCGGTGGCGCTCGTCATTTTCTTTGATAACGCCGCCTGCTACTGTGCGAGCCGTCAGCCGCGCTGCGCGGTTACAGTCGGCACTTCCTTTGATAACGCCGCCTACTACTGTGGTACTACGTTGCGCCGTTCTTACTAGGAAATAAGAAACGAGATGGAGGCAAATAATAACGTTTGTAAACACGAGTAAACAACTGTTATGTTATGAATTGTTGTGATTACAAGTGATCATTCAAATTTGCGTATTCTTCAAGACGATAATAATCAAAAGCCAACATCCTCGAGTGTTGTTGTGTGACCAGAACCAGCGATATTATTCTTAACTTAGCATCATACAGTGTTTTGTGATCCAAATAATATGAAACCAACATTGCCACAAAATTTTAATAGTGCAGTGTATTTAAAGTATTTTTTGGCAAGTGAAGTGGAAGATTTCGTCTCAAATTCCAATAATATTGACGACAAGTTTAATTACGTTACGTATCACGTAGGTACCTACACCACGCGACGTTGTTGAAAACAATTTGCAACTCGCAAGTCGCAATGAAACATGCCCTTTGAAGTTTGCCGCCGCGCTGCGTCGGCCCACTATGCCGGCCACCAAACTTCGGCGTACGCGCCTACCAGGCTCTCATGGCAAATCGGGGGGTAAGTCGTAAGTTCGTGAAAACCGGGTCAGCGAACTCGTTATCTTTGAGCGGTTCATGACCTCACTAGTGATGTGACATTGTTTGTGTCGATACCAAAAATATGTTTTTTTATAAGTGTGAATTTGTGAAGTTGGATTTTTGCGTTAAGTACTAGTGGCTTATTGTTCTATACCATTAACACTGCACGATCCTTTAATATGACTACACCGTTCTGTAACAGGCTGTATATGTGTAGGCTTCATCTGTCTAATTATATTTTGTTTTTTGTGTTTAATTTCACACACATTTTTGGAAAAGGAAAGCAAA
The DNA here is from genome assembly GCA_907165275.2 of Zygaena filipendulae. Taxonomy (NCBI): domain Eukaryota; kingdom Metazoa; phylum Arthropoda; class Insecta; order Lepidoptera; family Zygaenidae; genus Zygaena; species Zygaena filipendulae. The sequence goes on along the minus strand of OU015670.1, from coordinate 1,106,138 downwards.
AAATGTAACCATATCTCAGGAGTTTATTAATTTAACTTTACGTAACTAGAAAGAGAGAAATTATCGCTACATAATCTCGTAGACAGTAATGAAACAGTAACTTCCTAATTAAACATTTATCTTCTTTTATTATCTAACTAGCTGGAAGCGGTAAACTGCACGTGTTGTGTTTATTAAAGTCTGAAATATATTCTTCTTCTAGGGCGATCAAGCAAAACGTTTTGTACATAAGCAAAAATACTGCGAAATCGCGACTCAATTCCATCCGATAATTTTTTGCACAAACATACGAGTACGTAAAACAAACGTTCTAAATACAAAATTTCTACAAAAAAAGTCAATTTCCGATTTTACACCCCCAAAAGCTCTCACCGATCGCCGGGAGAAAACCGAGATCGTAGGTACGTAACTTCCTGCGGATATAATGCCCCTATGTCAAACAAAATGGCCGCCTCCCCACACAATTTTTTCGATGCTCCAAACACCTGGCTATTCGATACGTTGTTATGTGATTTCCCTACTGTTAAATTGTAATTTTATACATATTAACTTACGTGTACTGTTTGACTGACTGAAATATCGATGCCCAGACAGAATGGCTGCGTCTAGAAATGTGAAAGGTTATATAAGGCTAAAATAAAATAAAATAGGGCTAATTAGTTTGTATGGAAGTTACATTAGTGTCTTCGAAATCGGTAAGTGGACTCTTTTAATTCAAGAAATACATATTTCAGGAGTTTTTGTAGATTTTAATTTAAAGGGCAAATTTCACAAAGTGTAAAAAGTCTTATCCTACTAATATTATAAATGTGAAAGTGTGGATGTTTGTTACTCAATCACGCAAAAACGGCTGAACGGATTTGGATGAAATTTGGCATGCACGTTGTCAGGGGTACAGAGGCATAAGGGTAGACAGGACATAGGGTACTTTTATCCCGGAATTCTCGCGGGAACTCATAAATCACCGCGGCTGAAACCTCGGGGCGCAGCTATAGTGTTAAACAATCAATTAGAATGCCGATTTTAGTGTATAGCCCGAACCTAGTCGCAGAAACTTGAAATTTCGGATTGTATCGACCTTTTCCTATTGGGGAAATTAAACCAGATTGATTTGATGCGAAGTCGCGGACAACTATTGTACCAGTAAACCATAAACGCCCGCAAGTGGTAATTTTAAAGTACATTAGGTACCTCCCTACTTCCTGTTTTAAAGTATCGTGTGTGACAACGCTTAATTGTTATAGAAGGAAGTACGCCAGCACGTGTTCGTGCTTTCATACAATGGGGTGTTAACCCCCGTTCAGCTAGGGGTGGACTACGCGAGGGCTCGTTCATACAATATGCGTTATGGTAATTTTGTGCGGTGAACATTACCGCGCTACTTTTATGGTATCCTGGTACTTTCCATTGGAATTTTATAGAGGAAAACTGTGGGATTTAGGTGTCGGTTAGTACGTGTATGGGAATACGCAATCAAATAGCGATAACCTTTCGTTATTGGTAAAGATATTTTAAAAAAGGATAATTATATACCTCAATAAAATGGTTACTATGACACTGGTTGTTTTAATGTTGGCAATACAAGCTCGAGTTGGTCGATACAAGCTGTTTCAGTAATTTTTATAGAGGATTTACAGCAAGGGTCTAAATAAATAACAATAATAATAATGCTTCTAGACAATATCAAAATATAACTCCACTTGGTCGCAAACTAAGCACAGCTGTAGATACCAGACAGGTGATAGTCTATAATACTTACATAGGTAAGTACTTTTGTTTTTGGTAAATACATACTAACTTATAATACATAAACACCCAAACTATTATAAATGAAGAAGTTTTAATCAAATAAACATTAATTACCCTGACGCCAGGATCGAACCCGCGACCCTTGGTGTAGCAGTCAGGTTTTCTAACCACTGGACAAACTGGTGCTATCGAAATGGGTGTTCGGCGGACTTGAAAATTTATGTATCCCTGGTCTATAAAGTGTATTAACACTTATATTTATCACAATAAATATCGACGTCAAAAAAACCTACCATATACATGGAGTGATTACGCAGTAGGTATTATCACCAGCCATATTTATTTACTCCATGTTCAACGCGGGGGCAAGCTGCGGCGCGCGCGCATCTGCCGCGCAGGTGGTCCGCCATCTTGAGGGGGACGTACCGAGGGGGAAAGATCCACAATACGTCGCGTTCCCGTCTTGCGAGACTCGAAGGGCGTATATTTGGATTTTAGACTAACTAACAATAATAATGCTTGGACATTATTACACGGCGCCACCTGGTCCCGAACTAAGCAGCGCTTGACGCTTGTACTTTGAGTACAAGATAACAACTAATACTTTTTTGTTGTAAATAATACATTATCTACATGATACTGGAAACCATAATAATTACAAAGGTTCTTAACGTAAACGCCCCGACTCGGAGAAACCGCGGCACCTAAGCTAACGCAGAAGTCATGTCCACTAAGTAAGTAAGTACTCTACCAATGGTACTGACATCCTGCTTGTATCCTGAATCATCAATGCACAGTCCAACACCGCTGGAATTAGAACATGACATTTTGCGCAAAGTTTCTTTTATATTGTATAGACGACCACTAAGAATTTAAGTTTGCATAGAAATTCGACTTTTGAGTGACTCGTCCGTGAGGGTCATGTCTGCCATTCGTCCCGGTCTACTACTGATCACCACACCACCTCAAGTTGCAAATCTGTCGCCAAGCACCTAACGGTGTGTTCCGGCAGTCCCACTCGAAAGCCAGTTCCCATTCCCATTCCAGGTCGGCGACGCAGCTGCATGCCTTCTGGTGTTGCAGATGTCTATGGGCGGCGGTAATCACTTACCATCAGGCGTTGCCCGTTTGCCCCCTATGACATAAAAAAAAAACCTGATGATATTTTGCATACACGTTGTCAGTGGTACTTCGTGGTACCTACAGAGAAGGACATAGGGTGCTTTTAACGCCGGGAACTCCGAAATGAACGCTGGGAATGGCTAAAGCCAAAGACATTATAAGAGAACAGACGAACAATACAAATGCATGCAATCCACGTCAACCAATTTGCGACGCGACGCAATCAAGTACCAGTCACCACAAAGTATATTTCAAATAGCCAATCTCATCGCTTTTTGTCAAGTGGTATCTATAGACAATAGTGTCTGCAAGCCAACGGCATTTTGTCAGCATAAGATCATTTGACCACAGCGTGGTTCAAGGGGTAAGCTTGGCGGCCGAGCGTATTGTCTATCAATATCTTTGTCTAAAGCTATAAAACTGCCGTCAATTTCTGCACAAACCCTCAAACGTGTCCGTCTCGTTGTCGACAGCGCCCCGCACGCCGTGCGCGGGCGGCGCGCCCAACAACCTGCCGCCGCTGAGCTTCCACGGCGTGCACGGCGAGAACGTGCGCGTGTCGCGCGACGGCACCGTGGCGCGGCGCGTCGAGTCCTTCTGCAAGGGCGTCGCGTTCAGCGCGCGTCCCGTGCGCGTCAACGAGAGGGTACGCGCTCAATTCTTGATATACTATGACTATACAACGTGTTAATGAATTATCCAAAAACCTAATATAACCTATTTAAAAAAATTATTATTATTATTATTATTATCCTAAAACAAATTGTGTCATATATTCAAATATTAAGTATAACTGTCAAACCTACCGCATACATCAAATAACCCGCCCCTGACCGTTCCCGGTGCAAAGGTGCCCATGAGGCTGGCCGCATTCCCGCGCTGAATCGCAATGGCCAACCTCCATTTATTACCATCATCATTTAAAAAAATAAACAATAATATCATTAAAATATTATGAATTATGTCGAATAAATTAATAGTTGAAAAGTTATTCAACATTAGTTTGGAGGTGACCTATCTACGAAATTCCAAGCGCTACACCCGCACTACGTGTCAATGACCGATGTGATTTTTTTTTGATACGGGTGGCATACGCGCCTATTGTATTAAGTATAAATCATTTAGACATGGACTAGTAAAAATGAAAAAAAAAAAAAATCTATATTAAAACATAGTGCGATCGATTCGGAAATCGATTCAGAGCGAACTACTTTCTAGTTTTCAGTTAATTCATTAACACGTTGTATATAATAACATGACATCTTTATTCATAAAGTTTATTTACATGTTAAATTCTTACTCAAATGTATAATCCAAATACAGTACATAATGTTGTTAACTAAACTAATATGATTCCACTTAATAGTTAACGAAGATATCCGCGTAACATTGACCCGAAGGAAATAATGATACATAATGAGGTCCTGCAACAATCTAATATTATTGTAAATGCGATTGGTTACGCCTTCACGCTTTAACTACTCAACCGATCATCATGAAATTTCGCATACGCGTTGTAAGGGGTACAGAAAAGGATGTAGTGAGTGTTCCCTTTGGATAGATAACTTATTGACAGAATCTATATTATTGCGAGCGGAACCGCATTTATCCAATCCAAAGTTTTCCATTTTGAAATTAAACTGATATAATATAAGCTGAAGTAATCACGTCAGCACACTCCAAGGCTCCACTCGCTTCACATCCAATCACCATTCATATGTGTCTAACGTACGTTTCCCCTCATCATCGCCACCAGGTGTGCATACGCTTCGTGGAGATGTCGAACAGCTGGAGCGGCGTCATCCGCTTCGGCTTCACGTCGCACGACCCGGCGACGCTCGCGCACGCGCTGCCCAAGTACGCGTGCCCGGACCTCACCAACAAGCCCGGCAACTGGGCGAAGGCGCTCGGCGAGCGGTTCTGCGAGAAGGACAACGTGCTCTACTACTATGTCAATTCGGCCGGCGACGTGCACTTCGGCGTCAACGGAGACGACAAGGGCCTGTTCTTCTCGGGCGTCGACACCAGGAACCCCTTGTGGGCGCTGGTCGACGTGTACGGCAACTGCACCGCGGTGCAATTCGCCGACCCGAGAGCCCCCAGCCAGGCGCGGAGACCCAACCAAAGCCCGATGGTCGAGGAGGACAGACTGGTCAGCGGCATGCGCGCCCTGACCGTCGACGAGCCGCTCCCGGCGCCGCGCCACCAGAACGCGCTGGTGCCCCTCAGCCTGCACCGCACCAGGGGCAGGAACGTGCAGCTGGCGAACGACCGGGGCGTCGCCGCCCGGGTAGAGACCGAGTTCTGCCAGGGGTACGTGTTCACGGCGCGCCCGATGCGCCCCGGGCAGACGATCGTCGTGCAGATACTGGCGACCGAGCCCGCCTACGCGGGCAGCCTGGCCATAGGCCTGACGTCGTGCGACCCGGCGTCGCTCAGGGCGGGCGACCTGCCCGACGACACGGAGCAGCTGCTCGACAGGCCCGAGTACTGGGTGGTGAGGCGGGACGCGGCCGCGGGGCTGCGGCGCGGCGACGAGCTGGCCGTGACGCTCACGGTGGACGGCGAGGTGGGCGTCAGCAGGAACGGCTCCGGCCCGGCGACGGTGATGCACGTGGACCACACGCTGCGGCTGTGGGCGTTCGTCGACGTGTACGGCGCGACGCAGCGCGTGCGGCTGCTGACCTCCCAGATGCAGGCGCCCCAGGTGTCGCAGGCGCCCCAGGTGCTGCCGGCGCCCCAGCAGCAGCAGCTGCGCGTGCTGCCGCAGAGCGGCGGCGGGACCGTGCTGGTGGTGAGCCTGCCGCCCCAGAGCGCGGGGCACAACGGCCCCGCCCACCACCAGCAGCTCACGCTGGCCAGCGCGCACTATATCGAGGTGAGTTGTTGGTTCGACACACACCATATATACATACATACACGTACGTAGACATATCTTTATTTGGCACCACACTGTTACTTGGCAATAAAATATCTATACAAGTTCAACAGTTCAAAAAGGATCTCATACTCTGTACAGATCGAGCTCTTGCTCGTTGTTCTCATTAACTAGCTTCAGAAATCTTTAATTCTATTCATTTATTTGCCTTAATATAGTAGATATATGAATCCCTAAAGAGGTGAAGAGCAGCGAAAGTTTGCATGAAAGTACCGTCATAGAGAGATGAAATTCTCTCCCAACTCACTACTGACCTGTTTCCGAAACTTGTTTCTCTGAAAATACTATAGTAACAGCATTCCCGAATAACATAAAAATACTTTCATTTGATCCCGTAACAAAGAGTTCCCGAGCGAACAAGCGGGTGTGACAAAACGTAAGTACAATAAATAAAGAGAGCCGTTCCCGTCGTTGATTTCCAGAACGTCCACCAGCTGCAGCCCGTGCAGCCGCCCCAGCTGTGCCTGGCGCCGCCCCAGCCGCGGCGCCCGACCGACGCGTGCGCGTCGGCCACTCAGAACGCGACCAACGAGCAGGGCCCCGCCGCCGCCGGCCCGGACCCGGCCCGGCCCAACCCGGCCGGCGGCCGGCCCCCCATCCACCTGCCGTCCACGTCCCACCACCCCAACCTGTACTCGCTCATCGGCGACGGCCCCACCGGCACCGAGTGCACCATCTGCTACGAGCACCCCATAGACAGCGTGCTCTACATGTGCGGCCACATGTGCATGTGCTACCGGTGCGCGGTGCAGCAGTGGCGCGGCAAGGGCGGCGGCCAGTGCCCGCTGTGCCGCGCCCAGATCAAAGACGTGATACGCACCTACAAGTCCTGATGCGGGCGGTGAGCGTTTGATGTTGTGGCTCGCTCTTTGTATGCGTGCAGGTACTTACTGCCCGACGGATGACGCGCGTCCTAATGAGACTTGTGATGAACTCACGGCCGCACTCAGAGTTTTAATGATTACTTAATTGTAAGCAATCAGAGACGTTCGTCAATAGTAGATTATGCACCGAGGGAGTAAAGCAGTGTCTTACGTCGCCGGCGGTATATTGAACCCTGAGCGTAACGATGGACTCTAGAGTATTCCCCCGAACTCAGCGAGGGTATTCAAAATAAGTTATGTAGAGTCCTGAGTTAAGCGAGGGGTTTAAGCTGCCCGTGACGAAGACTTTATCCTCGAGGTGCATACTCTACTTTTCATACCTACTGCGAGACTAAAATCCTCTTTATCCTAAAAAGGATTCGGAAATAGAACTGGCCACCACAGGCAGATCACATAGAAAGAAAAAAAAAACGCTAAGAGTTTTCGTACAAATAACGTTCCAAACTCAAATCACTTTACTCCCTTGGGAGTTTCATACAACATTACCTCCCTGCCTTGCTTTACGTTGAGATTGCGTGATATGTAATTGGACATTGTCGAAAAATTTGAAAATTAATGTTAATTGGCTTCTTCTTACTTCTTCACTTCTTCTTCTACTTCACTAATTAAGTTAAATTTTGTTAAGTAATCATTAAAACGACTCTGAGTGCGGCCGTTGGTCGTGTAGGTATTCAGTGAAAACTACACCTTGTCGCGACGACTTTAGGTGTATTTTTGAAGTATCGCCGCGATTATCCTTCGGGTAGTTTGTCAAAAGGTTTCTTCCGATGGTGTTGCAATGACAAAATAAAATGACCTTTTCAGAAACGGCCCGACCTTAATTCTCTGACACAAAAAAATTGACTTTACGTATGTTTGTTTTATAGCTTATAGTACATGGTGTCCCAAAAATATTGTCTAGCGTTTGTCTATGTAGATGTAAAAGCACCTCTAGGCCACATTTTTGACATGTTTATCTTTAAACTTTACTTAATGACATTTTTTTTTAGTAACTATGAAATTGATCAAATAATTCTACTCTTCTATCCTATTCTAGCAGTACTCGAATCACACCTGAATAAGTTTTTTAAGTTAAAGGAGTATCTGTTATTGCAACGGTGCCTAGTTTTAAAAAGTTAGAAGTCGCTAGGAAGTGCTACATAAAGGTCACAGTTTTGCTCTCGAATATTCTATTATTATCATTGAAACATCATCGATTGTCTGTATGATACCAAAAAAATAAAATTATTCTTTATAATGGATGACTTTGATGACTGGAATGTGTGAAATGGACTGATTGTTTCGCCAACGTACTACAGGGCCGGTACCGAAAGGAGAATGTCCCAATTAGAACTGATTTAAAATTGTTTCTCATTTAATGAAGAATGAATAGTTCGATGATTTATCTCGTAAACTGTAAATTTGATCGAAGTCGGCTCCAAAGTTGAGCGAACTAGTGGGACGGGATGTGATGTTTGTATAGCGAAATGTAACCAAATGTCGGGACAATATCCCTTAAGAAAATTACCGAAATTCGTTGAAATGGTACCATATGCCGCCTAATTTTGGACCCGACTTTAATTTGCGTAAGTAGATAATTAATATGCCGACCAGAGAACGTGAAAAGGCCACACGAATCATATTTACTGTATTGGTTGTAAACTCCAATTCAAAATTTATGAATTGCTTTCGAAAAAATTATGAATTTAGGATTTCTCTGAGATCGTACGTGGCATAGGAGTACCTAGCGTTCTCATGATGCAAATGCAAAAACCAACCTTATTACGATCGCCCTACATATCATTTTGAGATGGCTCAAATGCGTTTGCGGTGACGTAGCGTCGCGTCGTGCGCTCATAATAACTTTCCAACTATATTGACACGTATTCATAATGTAGTAAGGTTGTTTTTACATCGTCGGCATAAAGACACTCTTTGGTTAACTATGACGGCCGCGTAAAATTGTAATAGTTAAGAAATTATTAATATATTAATGATTAATGTGTATATTGATATTTTAGATTTAATGACGATATTATTAAAACGCTTTGTAGGTAAAATCGCAAAAGTTATAGTATATAGAAATAAAGATGGCGTCGTTGGTCGCCATGTTAGAAAACCAACTCTATAGGCTACGTGTACAGATTAAAAATAATGAAAATTAGCTTGCATAGATTACAAAAAGTGACTTACAATTTGTCTGTGACTCGATAGCTTATAGCGTCGAGCTTTATTATAATAGTGCCTGTTTCACCATTGCTGGACTTTTGTGGTGAAATTAGGCATAAAGCGACGTGCACTAAATAAGTGAAGTTTAAACTTGAATCAAACTTCATTTGGCTGGTTTATTTGATTGTATATAATTATTATGTGTAATGGATCTGTTTGCTTGGTTTCCAAGATATAAGCTTATAGCATAGCTTGCTGTGGGATCAAGTAGAACAGTTCTTTGACATTATTATTAATTTTAACTTGAATTGTAGACTGTTCAAGTTAACGAAAAGCTAATTCAATTTTTAAAGACAATTTTAATTAGTGGGAGAAGGTTTACAGACAAAAACGGCTTGTTTAGGTTAGCTAGAGAAGATTAGTACTAAGGCATCATAAAATACAAACATACTATTTAATAATGTGCTCAAGGACATTCTTTGTCCTTCTCCAACGTTCGATAAGAATAAAGAATGACAGTGACAGCTATATACAGGTTTGTATCGTTGTCGACTTCCCTTAGGTTATTTGAACTCTATATAATATACAATAATGACGTCCACGAAGCAATGAGCAATTCTTTAAATTTAGTAAAAAAGAAGTGATAATTTTAATGCATTTAATTAATTCTTATGAGAACTTTAATTCTGAATAGTAAAGACCTTTCCATTCTCAACTTGTCACAGTAAAAATAATAAGCAAAGAAAGTTCCTAGAAGATATTTAAATATTTTTGTTTCATAAACGATCAGAAATTTAGTTGGAGAATGTGCTGCAAGACAGCTCTGTATGGCCAGATGCTAAATTTCACGTATCGTAATTGCAAATATAATGTAGCAAAAACTATTACTTTTTCTTTTATTTGTAGAAAAATGATGAAAATAGTTTAATCGATAGTGTTTTTCCTTCATTATTCTCTCAATTATTCTTTAATCGATTTAATAGTAAATGACTAGGTACCTATGTGACTGACAAAACCTTTTTTCTTTTTCTTCTAACTTTTTTGACCTAAATTGACATAAACAACTGGTGTCGGTTAGTTTTCAATTTGTGCCAAAGAAGGAGGAAAACAACTTTATGCGCATCATACATTAACATATTATCAAAAAAAAATCAGAATCTTTCCTCTGACTATTTCAACTGCCCTACAAAAGCATATCATTTTTTTTTTGACTTGAACATACATATCTTATTTTTTGAGTTACTCTTTTTGACTATTGTAAATAAAAATTAAAAGTAAGTTTTTCACTTTTGTGTAAACCAAAATATTATTTGGAGCCAGTTTTTTTCATTGTAATTTTTAATTTTTTTTTCTTTTTTTAAATAATGTACAATACCTAAATTTTTTTTATAATACAACGTTCAGTTAAAAATAACATGTAATTATTATTATTTTTATAATTTCTAAGACAATTTTGTATCGAGAAAATTATACCAAAATATCATGACCAGTTTTGTTTTTTAAAGTAGTTTGACCATATTGATTTAATAAGATAAGGTATCACACTAAGTAGTTTTGCATGAGTAAAAACGACTACCCGAACAACAAGTAATGTAGCTATCTTTGTTACTTCTTACTTATTGGCCAAGCTTTATTTTCTTTTTTATGATTCAAGCCAAATCTATAACTAAGTGTTTTAGCGATAAGTCTTTCGTTTGTAAATATATTGAATAGTAAAGATTGCATCTAGACGTTTGATACACAATACTTACATGAAAAATAATAAATATTAACAAAATATTATGGATTTTGTGTTGCGGCCTTGCGACGCGCGATGTAACAGGCTGTCTTATGTAGGTAGGTACTTCCTTTGCCGGTGTAAAGTGTAAAAAAATTCGCGGGAACGAAAATTAAATATAGTATCGAAGTGTTTATTTCCGATTTCGTAATATAGTTTTTGAACTAATAATACCTATCATAATAAAAATACCAAAATTTGTGATAAATATTAGTAATGTACGATTAGTAATATCTTAAGTCTTTTGGTATTTTTAATGTTTCCTTTTGTTCTCACATTTATTTCTTGAAATATTTACAAAATTTATTATTATAAGTATGCTGTATTCTTCACTTTCGTTGCAGATCAGTGCCGACCAATCGTTTAAAAAAAAACATCGGACTCGAATAAATAATGAAATGTCAGTTTCTAACAGCTCACTTTTTATAAAGATTTGGTCGGTGTCTATATTTTATGTACATTTCTAGTCTTTAGTAATTTATTATTTTTATTTTAAAAAGATACCTAAAAATAAAACTAGAATAAAAAAAACAACGTTGAACTTTTAGATCTAAGTTTTGAAATAAAACTGATTACCTATTATCATTGGATTTTTTTATTTTTCTCCCTAGAATTTCTAAAAGTCAAACTATAGTTTAAACATACAGATATAACACCTAATACTTCTATTAATTTAAACATCAACAATTTTCTTTATAATAAAACCTACCTATGTAACCATGAACCAATGTAATTAAGTTCTAGTCAATATCATAAAATTCATAATAATTGCTTAGCTATTGAAAGATAGTTTAAATTCTAAATGAAGCTTAATGTAGATACTTGCCTATAAAAAAACATAGTAGAAATGAGAACCTCCTTTTTTGGAAGGCGGTTAAAAAGTTCAGTATTTCGAAAATTAAAAAATCTTTTTTTTAGTCTTTCAATGCTACGTTTTGGTAGCCTCCCTACCTCCAGCGCCACACGTTTTATACATTTCTTTTCGTATTATTTTAGTGTAAAAACTCCACTAGTTCGATCAACCATACTAATTACTACTGTTTAACTTTACCAAACTGCTAATTCGACCAAAGTAAGTGCTTGTTCACGTAAGAACGCGCGGGCGCGGAGACGGGTGCCAGGCACAAATTAACTAGAGTGTGACGTGTTGTCAGAGGTAGAAAACATGGACGAAGATCTTTTATTTTTAATCGAAAATTCATCCCTAAAGGCGGCGCCACAGTCTCGGCGGCGGCGGCAGCGGCAAAATCAAATGGTAGAAAACATAAGAAGTAGGCCACAGTTCGCGCCGCTGATAGCTGTGGTCAACGTCGTATGTGGTCTACCATTTGTTTGTGCCGCTGCCGCCGCCGCAGAGACTAACCAAGGGGTAAAGTGGGAGATGACAAAAATTAGAATTTCTATTCATATGATGACTGTTTAGGTACTTTGCCAAAATAGAATTCTCGTCTGAACAGCACTGACGAGTTCTTCTGTATTGAACGACCTGATGAAATCGTGCTATCGTTTCTAGTGACAAGTTCAAAACGGTTGAACTTATTTGACGTAGCGAACACACAAACATTATCAAAGTATTATTATTATAAGTAGTATTGTTTTGAATAAATAAATAAATAAATAAAGGTTTGTTGTAAACGCTAGCGCCAGTCGCTAGCTAGTAGCTGGCCCGCTACTTTCATCGCACCAGCGTTTTGTACGTGAACACTTGCATATTGGACGCAGATAAGCAATAACATGTTAACCCACAAAACAAAGTTATTGATTCAGAACGATTTATTGAGAGTCAAAGAACGTTTTTTAATAGGGTACTTGCATGAATTTTTTTTTTCAGTCTATTTTAAAGATATATGGCCTACTTAAACAAAGCAAGAAAAAGAAAAAAATATATGCATAAATTAATTAAATAGAGCGTTTCAAAGTTCCTACTTTAGACTTTACCGCCGAAACACGGAATGACGTCACTTGTTCAAAAATACGCCTTATTAATCTGTGATAGAAATGTCACTGTCGTATTGACAGGGTCATGTGACACTGACAGACATAACTTCAATTACCAAGAGCGAAATTAAGGTTGAACTGTGTCGATTTACTTCCGAAAGTTCCAGTAAAGAATCGAAATGCATCTTACCGATGCATTTTAAAGTAAAAAACTTCAGGAACTGGAAAATATGCGTTGACTGTATGCACTTAGTTTCTTTTGCCTTCTCTGAAAGAGGTAAATGTTTCCTAAAAAAATAAAAGTGACGTCATGTGTCTAGCTTGGCTGTGATTGGTGTTTCGTTGCAACGTTCCGTTTCACAAAATTAAAAGTTGAATATTTTGGAAACTATTGAAATTTTTTTAGTAAATCTTTCATGATAACGCTTTTCTAAGGCTCTATTTTTGAAATATTGACACAATTTCTTATTATAAATTTCATGCAAGTACCCTATTGTGTTTAGCTTATTACATTGTTTAAATATGTAACTAAATATTGAACATAAAAATGTTAAAACAAAATGGCGCTATAATTTTAAAACTTTAATTTACTCAAAAATTCTCCAGTGTGGGTTAACACACTATTGCTTATCTATGTCCTATTATGCTGTGTGTTTGATGTAACATTAAAACGCGCAAAGTTCAAATAAGTGACAGTGTTCATAAGTTCAGTCGGCAACATGAATTGAAATCGCCGAGATATTAAGTTTTTTCCTCCTCCTGTCAAAAAGCAAATACGCGGACTTTACAAACGCTCTTACGCGGATTTGCACGCGCAGCGACGATATGAAAATTAATGTGTACCGAGGAGTTCACGTGAATTTTTTTTTTCCTAAATGATATACCCAAGGAGGTAAATCTTAAAATACAATCTAGCCAATCTAGTTATGACTAATAAGTATTTTAAATTTGACCTAAACTTCTAAACAAGACTATACTAAGAATGTGTCCAATAACACTTTTCTTATTGTCTCTATTAAGGGGACGTGAAATGAAACATATTTTATTTACATAATATTTTTTATTAGCCATCAACCCTTTCAATTGTCTTTCTTCGAGTCTGTCTTGCCACCGCGTATCCTTCCGGTCCTGCGCGCGGCGATCAGACCCACCTTGCGACCGGCGGAGGTTCCTCGCTTGACGGTGGACGCCTTACCTGAACACAAAATTATTATTTTTTTTAAAAAAGTTCAACAAAAAAAACAGACTGGGAAGTCATGGGTGAAAAACGTCAGATGGTATTTTTGAAATCATTGTTTCGATCATAGTAGGTAAGTGAAAGTCATCACGATGGGTCGAGGAGTTGAGCCCCTGGTACGCTACGACTAGGGTTTCTGGAAACGGTGAGATTTTAGAACTGTTAAGTCTTTCCCGGATTTCCCGGGATTGTCGGTTCTTTCGTTTACTTCCTAGTTTTTTATTACTAGTGGTTGATTAATGATAAAACACAAAACCGATTGAATGTATTAGTAGCGGCACGAAACTCTAGCTCTGACCGTTGTGCAGAAGTCAAAAATTAGGTATCACAGGGGGGGCTAGAGATGCTCAGCTATCCCTTCCAAATTCGCTCAGCGTTAAACTTACGTGCCGCTACTTATACGTGATCTCTAGTTTTTCAATCACAACTTCAGTCACAAATGTCACTTATTTGCTTTAAAATTTTCTTTGGATCCTAAGACTCATTCAAGTCTGGTTCAAAGGTTAACCAAATCTTCTAAAATAAGAGTGGAATTGTCATCAATTAAAAATAATCGGCGCAATACGAAGTTTGATGTTTTATACGTTTTCGTTTGTTAATGTTGTTACGAAATAGCGCAATCGGCCTCCTGTATCTACTATAAATTATTTCTATAACTTTGACCGTCAATATCCTTCCCATCCCCCATTCCAGGATGGCAACGCATCTGTATGCCTTCTGGTGCAGCAGATGTCCATGGGCGGCGGTGATCACTTACCACCGGGTGTGCCGCCTGCCCGTTTGCCCCCAATGATATATATAAAACAAAAATTACAATACAGCGAGCGACTCACCAATGTGCTGATGGTTACCACCACCGTGGGGATGCTCCACGGGGTTCATGGCCACACCGCGCACGTACGGCCAGCAGTTGCGCTTCACCTTGTACTTGTGGTAGGCGCGGCCCGCCTTCAGGATGGGCTTGTCGATACGACCGCCTCCCGCCACGATGCCTGACCGATTCAAATTATCTTTACTTAGCAGTTCCAAAAGTTGAACCAAAGATGCTAGGATGCTAGAAACCAGACACTATTATGACAAGACCGAGGCAAAAAATTTACAGAAATACAGCCACCCTAGATAAGAATGAAAAAGCCAGAACATCGGATTATGACTTGGTCGACTGCAGATAAAAAAAAAAAAACTAGCTGTTCCCCAAGAGTTCCCACGGGAGTTCCGGGGTAGAAAGTACCCTGTGTCCTTTTCGGTACCCCTGAGGACGTGTATGCAAAATTATATGATAATCGATTGAGTAGTTAAGGCGTGGAAGCGTAACAAAGAAACGAGACATACACATCGCATGCGCATTTTTTTTCGCATAAGTACATTTATACTAATATTATAAATAAATAAATAAAATATACTAATATTATAAAGAAGAAAGATTTGATTTTTGTTTGTTTGTCACGATTAAACTCAAAAACTACAGGTACGATTTCAAAAATTCTTTCACCATTAGAAAACTACATTATCCCTGAGTAACATAGGCTATATTGTAATCAGGAATTCCCGCGGGAACTCCGAACTTGTCGCGGGTGAAATCGCGCGGGACAGCTAGTACTGTATAAAGAACTTTCATCTTGAAACAGAGGTTCCGAGTGAGTTTCAAAGGGGTTTTGGTAGTTACTTTGGGTGTTGAAATAGGCCATAGAATACTGTTTATTCCAATACAAATAATTCCTGGGAGAATTGCAAAACTGATTTGGATGAAAACAGCTGTTAGAGTATAAATAAATGAACTAAACAACTTGTGTTGTGCAACCACAATGCTGGGCTTCCATGGATGCGATAATAAAAATACAAACCAAAAGTCCAGTCAACTCACCGACCATCCCCCTGTTGCTGGAGGGCAGCACCTTCTTGGCGCCGGACGGCAGCTTGACGCGGGTCCGCTTGGCGTCCGGGTTGTGTCCGATGACGGTGGCAAAGTTGCCGGAGGCGCGCGCGATCCGACCTCGGTCGCCCATCTTCTCCTCCAGGTTGCACACGATGGTGCCCTCGGGCATAGCTCCCACGGGCATCACATTGCCTGGTGACCAACAGAACGGGTAAATTGGCAATTTATTTTAGTCATCTTCGCTACTCATCTATTTATATTGTTTTGTAATCAGACTGAGAGAATGAGGGATGTTGAAATTCTTCATACTAAATTTTCAATCGGTCAAATTACACAAGTTTACCTTTGCAGTTTGCACATAAATAAATTTCATTTTTCCTATTTTCACATAGTTACATAATTTTATTCCCACTAAAACAGTGTTTTGCAAAAGTTAAAACCACCTTTTTGTACTAAATATGGCTTAATTAGACAATAATATTTACTAGCTGATCTTCATGGTTTCACCCGCGCTAATTTCAGAGTACCCGTGGAAATTCTGGGATATAAAGTGCCCTATGTCCTTCTCTGTATCCCTGACAATGTGTATGCAAAACTTCATGATGTTTTGTTGAGCCATTGAGGTGTGAAAGCATAACAAACCAACAAACTCACTTTCACATTTAAGGAGTTCAGCTGTGCACAATATAACGTTACATGTCACATTACAACGAATTCTGCAATAAGTGTTATGTGACCTTGATTTTTGAATAAAAATACTTAAAATAAACAAATTAAAAAAAGACAAGGAAAACAGCTTTTGAACCTTGGAATATTTAGATAAACTTGCACTGTTTATTCACTGTATGTGTAGCTCATTTCTTTATGTCTATTAAAATTAGGCTTTTAGTTCAAAGTTAAGATGCATATGAGTAGATGAGAGTTATGTCAACGCACCGACTTCAAGAGTGGCTTTCTTGCCACAGTAGATGAATTGGCCAGTGTACACTCCCTCAGGGGCAATGAATAGCTCCTTGCGTGTCTTGAACTTGTATGGGTCACGGAAGTGCACCACCGCTAGAGGAGCGCCGCGACCGGGGTCGTGGATGATGTCCTGGAATTGCAGATGTACCACTTCATGTTTGAAATTATTAATAACACTCTTTTAGGGTTAAAAGAGTGTTATTAATAATTTCAAACATGAAAAATAAAGATGCCTATATTCAGTTATCCATTATTTTTCTTTTGTTTTAAATATTTTGCCAATTTGTTTTTAAAGTTGTTGATGTTAATTGCCAAGACTACTTCTTCTGGTACCAAATGGGTCTAGATAACTGTGGTAGACTTGTTAAATTTGTACATACATCAACCCTAGCTTGTAAGATTCAATAAATATCACAAATACACCATTAGAATAAAAGTGATCTAACTCAGAATTCTCTACTCTAAAAACCTGTGGTGAAAGAGAGCCAAAATTATGGTGAGTAACAAAGGAACAGCCTATTGGTCACATTCATTGATCGCGCTATTCACTTATGTATGTAAATAAAAAAAAAAGAAATGTTGTTGTGAAAGACTTCCTTGTTCATTTCAAATGGCAAATTTTAAGTTAGTCAGTTTAATTCTGAAGGTACAATATGGGTATAATTAGAATTTTTCATTGGTCAAGCCAATTGGAATGAAAATTATGACTTTACAAGCAAAATTTTTGGAATAACGCTCAGACGAAATAAAAAGTCTTACGTCTGAGGAATAACGTTATAACGTCTGAATACATTAATAGTTAGTAAACTAAGCTAAGAAAGAAATAACTTCAGCAATTGAAAATATACATACACACGTGCAAACTGTAATGAGTAGATATGCCTAAATTACGGACGAATAAAAAGGGACTTTATAAAAATACAATGTTGTCTATATAAAATACAGCATATAACAGTATAAAAAAAAAACGAAACAGTGAACGAAATAGGTATGAAAGACATTCAATAACTTTCTGCGAATAAGTGGATGTTTATTAAACCCATAGGTTATGTTGAGGTTAGAATTTCATATTTCAAACAAAAAAAACTAGGTACCTTTACGACACCCTTAATGTATCCATGCCTCTCGGCGTAGTCCAAGGAGCGGAGTTTAGGCGCTCCCTTGCGTTTCTTAGTGTGGGATACGAACACAGAGCCGGCACCCTTACGTTGTGCACGAATTACTCGACCCATTTTTACGGTCGCTTATTTCACTGAAAAAGTAACACAACGCAAAAAATAAGTACACGAATATAGTTTCGCTATATCTGGATTCAATATTTCAATTGTTTATTTCTAGAACTTTAATAAAATTCCCAGATTTATATGAATTTAAAATAAACTTACAAAATTCGCGTAGACAGCAACCGATTGTTAACTGTCAAAAAGAAAGAAAATAAATATGGCTGACACTTTCAGTGTTGCCAACCTCTCAGTTCTTTTTCTTCGTAAGCACTTTCGCATATTATATCCATTAATTCGCCAGTTTCAAGTGAAATAAATTTTAGGAGGCCTACTACGAACTTGTCGGTCACTGAAGAAATCAGCTTTGAATTATGCTGTGCCTGAAATTTTAATAGCGTCAGTAATTTATGGAATTCTCGCAGGAACTTCTTATTTGCTTTGTCTATAAACTTCACATACAAGCAATTCAGGATGAAAAATATGGCAGCACATACAAAATACGAACAACTAATGGATTTTTTTAGCTATCTACTACCTAACAGCTACGTATTACGACCCGTTTGGCGCAGAGGTCACCATGCCTATCCGCTAATCAAGAGGTTCCGGGTTCGATTCCCGGTGGGGGTGGACTTTGTGCGATGAACACAGGGTTCCATTTTCCAGTCTGGGTGTGTTTATATATCTATAGTATAATATATAAGTAATTCTATGTAGTATATACCACGTTTGCTTGGTTTCCACGACACAAGCTTAAAATAGCTTACTGTGGGATCAAGATCTGTATGTTATGATGTGGATTATTATTATTACTATTATTATTATCTAGTAAACTTGGTGAAATTTGCATAATAGTGATCCATTAGTCATTACTAGTCAACACTAACGATGTGTGGAAACAGTGAAATGGGCTGTTCGCTGGGAGTTTATCGTTTAACATATTTTTACAGAGCATTCCAATTGTCCAATTGTAAAGAAGTAGAAGAAGTCCCGGTAAAGCATCGAAATACATCTCAATGATGTATTTTAATGTAAATAACTTCTGAAAAGAAAAATATATGAACTGGCTGTATGGGCTTAGCTTACTTTACCTTTCCCATAAGAGGTAAAATTAAAAAAGTCTATGGTCTATCAGCGCAGTCAGCAGTGTTGCCATTTTGCCAGTATACAGTTTACTCTGCTCTATAGTGTTGACGTGACCATTTTAATCTGATCTGTGGCTTCTTTTAAGTTTGTGTTCCAGAGGTTAAGCACGAGTTGCAGGTAATTTAGAATTTTAAAGGAATACAAATAAATTTTTTAACCATATTTCCGTATTATTTACTTCATAGTTTATTAACGTACCAGTATCTCTCCATAAGATCTATCTTCCATCTCGAAAACAGTGAATTTCTAACCTAACCTAAAACTGTGTGGTTAATTTTGAGATTAGCTAAAAACAAAAAAAAAACTTTCAATTTCCAGCCATGGTGCGTATGAACGTGTTGAGCGATGCTCTTAAATCCATCCACAATGCCGAGAAGCGCGGCAAGAGGCAAGTGCTGATCCGGCCTTGTTCGAAAGTCATCGTCAAATTTCTGACTGTGATGATGAAACACGGTTATATCGGAGAGTTCGAGATCGTCGACGACCACAGAGCTGGCAAGATCGTGGTGAACCTAACAGGCAGACTAAACAAATGCGGCGTCATCTCCCCGCGCTTTGATGTACCAATTAATGGCATTGAGCGATGGACAAACTTGCTTCCATCTAGACAGTTTGGGTATGTATTTATTATAGGTACATATATTATTTGTTTTCTGGATAATTTATATCAGCTGATCAACTGTCAAGTGGTGTGAGCTAATCACATTATACTATCATTAAAAAAGTAAAATTTTATTTGTTTAGTAATTGAAAAGAGATTGTAAAACAAACTTACATACAGCAGCTGTTCTGTGTCAAAGCCCAATCTACATATACATACAATAAAAGTGAATCATGAAATCTTTAATACTGCTTCACTTATGAAGCTGGAATTTGTGGGTTTGTCGTCTGTTAAAGACAAAAGCCTCTTATAAAAATAAAAATGGCTTTAACAGAGTTCCCGCAGGAACTTTCAAAACATTGTGGGTGTCATAGGAAACAGCTAGTGGTGTATCCATATACACAAAATATAATAAATAGTTTTGTACAATATATCGCATACTTTTCAATAAGTTCCAGTGTGTGGGGTTGTGGCTGTTTGTGTTGTGCTCTGCTCATGGTCAAAATATACATACATATAATATGTTTTTTTTTACTATTTCCTGCAGTTTCACTCGCCTTTATTTGAGTTTCAAAGGGAATTCTATGAAATTCCTTCTTAGCTGTTTTTATTTGATTGGAGGCCTGACTGCACACACACTGTTTTTGCAACGAGTTCCACAGTAAGGTTAGCAGATTGTGCCCCCAAAAGCTATTCTGTTGTATGGAATTGGCACCTTGGAGTTGAACCAGTTTTGCTGAACTTAAATATCGGGGAACCGGACACAACAATCATGGGTTTGTTGAATAAGGTTAAAGCTTAATTATATCTTTTACAGATACATTGTGCTGACCACGAGCGGTGGCATCATGGATCACGAGGAGGCCCGCCGGAAACACCTTGGAGGGAAGATCCTGGGCTTCTTCTTCTAAAATAAATAATAATAAATTATCTATAAGAAAATTTTAAAACATCCTCTTATTTTATTATTACAACATGCAATCCACGGGTTCCGTATTGAAACCAACTAAACCCTTATAACTTTGTCCTATTCCACAAACTGCTGTACAATGGTGTGACAAATTGACATGACGAGAAAATTTTGGGGAAAAACTACGGCTGCACTCAGTCGCTTTAATGATTAGGTTTTTTAAATAAAGACTAGATGTCCCCCGCGATTTCATCCGCGGTAATTTCGGAGTTCCAGCGGGAATTCCGGGAAAAAAGTAGTTACTCCGTAGAGTAACTACTTTTTTCCCGGCCTTTGTACCCCTGCACTAACAGTAGTTTACGGTGATTAGCTGTTCCCCGCATTAATTCCGGAGTTCCCGCGGGAATTCCGGGATAAAAACTATCCTATCTTTTAAGTTGGGCCAAATACAACATAGTCCCCAAATTTCATCACAATCGATTCAGTAGTTTCGGAGTCCATCGCAGACAAACGTGACACGTGATTTATACATATATATTAGATTTTAAAAACAACAGCCGCGCGCCGAGACGTTCTTTAAATTAATGTTAATTGACATTTAAATAAGTAAATTTTTTGTTTTAATTAAGTAATCACAAACGACAGTGCGGCTGTGAAGCGTGAGGAAAACCTTTTGGTGAATACACACAAACTACTTAGAGATATTACCGTATGAATACATCAAAGATAAAAAATCACCTCCGTGAGATATATCTAGAGTTAAAAAAACACTGGCTACCCGCTACCGTTATTTAAAAAATATAATTATAAAATGCAGTTAATGACAGTTTGTAACTTAATTTGGGATCAAATAAATCGGTGTGTTGTGTAGTGGATTAAAAAAAAACTTAAGTCTAGTTAATTTGTGGTCACCTCACCGGGTTCACTGTGTAATGTAGGTAGGTCTCAGGTAGGTAGGTAGATACCTAACTTGTTTTTTTTTTGGAACGTAGTTCCTTAAGGGACGATGCGGAAAAACGACCGTTACGTAAGTTTTTTTTTTTTTTTTATCAATAAATCATAATAATCATATAAATCATAATAAAAAATGTTTACCCGAATAATTATTCTCTTTATACCTCAAATAGAACTTAAAATTAATATTTTTATAGAACTTCGTTCCTATCCCACGACACCACACTTTTTTTTAATGGCGTCGCGTGGTTTGCGTATTTTGCTAGTTTCAAGGAAGGGAAACGATGAAAAACATGAAAATTGAAAAGAATGCGGATTCGAAATTTTGTATAGGATCAGGAGACTTAGGTTATTGGTTTACATAGGTAATCATAAATAATATTATTATATATACAGATTTGATTTCCAATAACCTAACTTGTTTCTATCACTTTTCGGTTGCAATTAGCGATGGGCGATTGTTGAAAAAAAAAACAATCGACTGAATCGATGATTCAGCTACTGAGCATTCGATTGTCGATTTAGTAATTCCCCACCATTATTATTCGAATAACAATCGACGAACTACTAACTACTGACTGCTAATTTGTAAGTACTAACTGCGATGCGTGCGTGTCGTGTTGCGTCGATTTTTTGAACTACTTATTTAGTTGTATAGTAATAACAATCGACGAACTACTAACTACTGAAGTACTGACTAGTGATTACTAAGTTGTAAGTACTAACTGCGGAGCGGTGTGGGCGGTGTTGCGTTGATTGTGCGCGATCTTTTGTAACTAAATATTAGTATTTAGTAGTTTCTACTTTGTATTTAGTAGTATAAGTGCGCGCCAATTAGTAGATACCTAGTTAAAAGTTTATTGACTAACATCAATAATTGCTATCTACTTTTAAGTTTTAATTAGATAACAATTTTGGTTTATTTATTAGAATATTAGTTGAAATTTTAAAATAATTATTTCACAGAATCACAAAGCATCAAATATAGATCTAACGCCCTGGCAAGCAAAAAATTGTGTGAGTTTATATCTAAATGCACGAAGCTAGCTAGATAGGCACCTACTTGAATAGTTTAAACTACAGAGTACTGTCTAGATACTATAGGTGGAGTTAGAGTTGTACTGGCAGCATTAGCAACTACTAAATACTATTTTTTTTACTGACTACTTTTTTTTTTACTAACTAGTAGTTAGTAACTACTGAATTAGTAGTTGAAGTAGATACTGAACAATCGACTAATATAGATTATTATCGACTTTTATCGACTAAACCGAACAATCGACTAATTCGATAAATTTTAGTAATAATCGCCCATCGCTAGTTGCAATCAAAAACATGGCGGTTTTGAGATTACAATATGCACGTTTCGACACCTACAATATCTAGAAATCAACCAAAATAAACATACTTCAATAGTTGAACCTGCCTTAAAAATTTGCTTGCGACATGTAGAAAGTCTCGGATAGAAATGGTTCATTTTGTGCACTTGTTGTAAAATCTACTATCATTAATCTACAAGACGGACGGAAAATACGGCCCGAGAATGCTTAGTTTAATGAACATTTTAATATTTGAAACTGACTATGGCTAAATGTAAAATGTGCGAAAGTCAAGAAAAGAAATAAGTACGTCAAAATCCTTCAAAAACACGCAATGTTTTTTTTTATTTTATGCACAGATTAGAAATATAAACACATTTCATTTTACGCATTCTAATTTATAATATTTAATGTCCTGTTTATATTATTTGGTTTCACTCGCACTTAGCACTTACGGCATACAAAAGAACGAGAAAGAACATTCCAGAATCCAGATTTGATTGGTGGAAACAAAGAGTCTGAGAGTTGTCAGTTGAATGATGAATAATGAAAACTGTATTACTCTAAAATCAAGCATAACCTTTTTATTCATTAATATTGCATTATTTTCAATAGAAAATCAATTGAAATTTATAAAACTCAGTGTTTAATCAGTGTTTTTGGGTGTGCTTCATATTATTCAATCATAATATAATAGAAAAGGTGAAATTTTCATTCAATAATTCTGGTTTCATTTGTGTTTAATTAGATCGTCTCTGTATTGTACTTATGCGTTGCTTTTTACTTGGCATGTGCAGTTATTCCATGGGATCGTCGTTCGGCCCTTATTGTTACGATGGTTTTTAATTGTATAACGCCATTTTGTGATTGTAAATAATTTCTGTCGCTAATATAGTACGTTGAAGCACAAATTTTGTGTTCCCACTTTTAAACGAGAATATAAAATTAAAAAAAAAATTAGATGTGTGTATTTTTTAACACAATTTTAATAACAGAACCGCTAAAGTTTGTCGGCTTTTCTTATCGTGGAATGCCACATCATATCTCATTACACATTTAATTGTAACTTATAGATATCAACTTTCAATCTTTGCATTTCTCCATTACCTACATGGTTGATATTAAAAATGATGAAATCCTAGTACATCTTTATCTTTTTATTTTTTTTCTCTACCTTATTAATTACTAATCTAACAGCCTCTTGTCATCTTATATAACATCTTTACATAATATAGTATCCTGAGAACCTATTTTTAGGATAAAATTATCAGCTGATCACCAAAGAGTCAATCCCAAACCAAATCAGAATCAGTGTCAACCATAAGTGTAAAATTCGTTTTGTCATTTTCCAGATGTTTTGCTTACAAGAAACCGAATCGCCTCACACAGACGGATACATGACAAAAGACAAAGACCCACTGAGTTCTGGATCAACTCAGTCTGAATCAAGTGACGATGAACCTACGGCGAAAAGAAGGAAGACCTCATTTACAAGCCCGTCGTTAAATTTAAAAGTCTATCAAATTCCGGCTTTCAATACACCAAGTGCACTATCAATTTCGCTGTCCACACCACCAAGTGTGCTGCCGCAGTTTGTTAACAATCCGTTAAATTTGGCCAATCCGTTAAAACTAGACACCAAGCCAACTGACAGTATAGTAAGAAGCTTGCAAAGTAGGTTTTCGTTACCGGCAAAACTAACTATATCACCTGTACCGAGTCAGACTAGAAATGAGTCTGGTGAACTCATACGATATAAGAAAAATGGTGAGATAGCTAAGAAAAGGGGCCCTCCAAAGGGGTATAAAAGGAAACCCAAGGATCTCTCGCGGAGTTTTGCCAATGGAGCTCTGTTACAGGTAGGTAATTAATTTTTAATTTTTTTTTTTTTTCATTCATTGTTTAATTTTGGTCATACAACTAACTATTAGTATGAAACTAGTATTATGCAAAATGGAAACAAATAAATATATTTAATTATTTTCAAATTAGCTGTTCCCTGTGGTTTCACGTGTGTTAATTTTGAAGTCCCCACAGGAATTCCAGGACAAAGGTTCCCTATGTACTTTTCTGTACCTCTGACAACAAAAATTAATGCACTTTTTCTGTCATCTCCGAAAAATATCTATTGTTATACATTTCAACCAATATAGAGGATTATAATGAAAAAAAATTATATTTCAACCAATTTGACAAATTATATATACCTAAACTTTCCTCATGAACCAATAGACATTGGTAAATCCGCATGTAAATCCGTTCAGTAGTTTTTCAGTTTACCTATCATGAACAAACAGACAGACAGACAGGTGGAGGACTTTGTTTTATGATATGTAAGGATTTCTCAAAATATAATACATATGAGTTTTATTTTAATGAGTGGTGTTAGTATTTATTTATTTATTTATTCTTCTTGCACAAAATAGTACAAATGGCGAACTTAATGCCTTGCGGCATTCTCTGACAGTTAACCATTGGGTTGGCAGAGAGATAAAAGGGACGGGGTGTGCAACCTACGGAAAAAACGAAAAAATTAATAAAAATAATAGTATTGAAAACTAAAAACTGTTATAAACTAAGACATAAATAAGGACTGAACATAGAGATAATTCATATATAAATATTACACAACATAAAATAGTTACTTAAATATTGAGGTATTATATAAATATACATAAATATATATAAGTAAATATACACACACACACCCCAAAAGGATATACAGAAACATTTAATAAGCAAAGGTCATTCACTTCATCAGTTATCCAATGGTCTCCATCGTTGACATACACCACAATCAGAGATTATGACCTTTGGCCTTTAGCCAAAAGATGGCTCAATGGAGGACAGGTACATGCTCCATCAGTTTTCCAACAGTCTCCATGGAACTTGCAGGCCCAGAACACGATACTGACGAGTTTGCTTGCGACCAACACCACACTAACGCTGGCGCCGGCGGCCGCGGCGAGGGTCGACCTCACGCCTGAACACCAGGTGCCGGTAGTGCCGAAGATCGTCGTGCCACATGGTGAGGACCATTCTTACTAATATTATATATCCGAAACACACGCTGTCAAGGCCTATGTCCTTCTCTGTACCCTTGACAAAGCTACTTTTTATCCCGGAATTCCCATGGGAACTCCGAAATTAACGTGGAAGGAACTACATTAAATTTTGCATACTACCTTAAATTTTTTTATTAGAAAAAATTTGTAGGGCAGTAAGTATTTTCATCTCCAAATACCCACCGGGCTGAAACCGCAGGGAACAGCTAGTGGAAATATATTTTATTTATTAACTGGCTGTTTCACCCTCGTTAATTTTTGAAGTTCCCGCGGGGATTTCGGCCTGAAAAATACCTTATGTCCTTCTCTGTTACCCTGACTATGTGTATGCGAAAATTCATAGTGATCGGTTGAGCAGCTAAAGCGTGAAAGCATAACAAACTCATAATATAAGGATTCAGCCGCAAGTCGCAACCCATATCCACAGCAGGGTTTTGAAACAGAAACTTATCATTTGAGTTGACTATTTCAATAAAAAACCCACAAACTGTAGACTACGGGTTATCATCCTCAGGTGTGGAGGTGGTGGAGATGCAGCTGGACCCCGAGGACTGGTTCCCATCCGAGCCCTACCGCATGGTGTTCAGTCGCAAGAAGAACCCCAAGTGGAAGAGCTTCCCGTACCGATGCGAGCACTGCTTCAAGGTAGGCATGCAACCAGGATATGGAGTGTCGTGAAGTGATCACGTCCGGGTTCGAGTCCTGTTGCAGATGGACTTGGTGTAAAGACCTCAGAAGGGTCTCTTAACACTGGATTAATTGTGAATTGGTTACCATGCCTCCCAGTTGATCAAGAGGTCCTGTGTTATATTTGGACGCAGATAAGCAATAACATGTTAACCCACAAAATGAAGCTATTGATACAGAACAATTTATTGCGAGTTAAGAGAACGTTTTTTAATTATGTGTTTACCTAATTACATTGTTTAAATATGTATAAAAAATTTGAACATAAAAAATTGTTGACACAAAATAGCGCTGAAATTTTAAAACACGATTTATTCAAAATTTCTCCAATGTGGGTTAACACACTATTGCTTATCTATGTCCATTTTCGATGGAGGCCGGCTTTAGTCTATGGCCGCTATCAATGTCTAGCGCAGGGGGGAGGCACGCAGTTCATATTACCAGCCCATACAAATTAAGTGATTCATGTACTCCCCACAATAAAGACGGCCGGCTTGTACACGTGTACACGTGTTGCGCTTGTGCGCGTATCGTAGGGTTGACAGCGAGCTGACAGTAACTGTCAGCTGTCAGTGAATAATTTTCACATGTAGATTCCACATATTGTGTCCAACTTTGCTCGGAATTTACCAAGAAACTGGAACTATTGGTGAAAACCGTGTGATAATCGGTTCAGTAATTTTTGAGTTTATCGACAAAAGACAGCGGAAATGACTTCATTTTTAACCGACTTCCAAAAAGGAGGTTATCAATTCGGATGTTATACTACAGATAACTATGTCCGCGTTATATGTGTATATTATGTAGACGGATTTGAAAAAATCTTTTTTGTTAGAAAGGGTTTCATTCCGAAATGGTCCCATTTAAATTTCATAAAGATCTGATGAATAGTTTCGGAGACAGACAACGGAACTCTGAAATCCGGTTTAATTTTGTTTGTTAATTTTTTTTGTTTACACTATGTATAAAGTACAACGTGTTATGAACTAATCAAAAACCTGATACACCCCATTTAAAAAAATAAACAATAATATGATTAAAATATATTTTATGTCGAAAAAATTTATACTTTAAAAGTTATTCAACATTAGTTTGAAGGTGACCTATCTACAAAATTCCGAGCGCTACGCACGCGCCTACCTGTTCGATTTTTTTTCTGCGGGCGGCGTACGCGCCAAATATTGCATAGTAAATAATTTAGACATGGGCTAGTAAAAATGAAAAAATATAACCTATATTAAAACATAGTGCGATCGATTCGCTAGTTGACTCTGAGCAAACTACTTTCTAGTTTTCAGTTAATTTATTAACACGTTGTATAATAATAATCGAAGTAGCGGTCAATTGGAGAGGCCTATGTCCAGCAGTGGACTACTATGGGCTGGTGATGATGATAACATTCGGCACATGTCGGCGCAGGGCTACCGCGTGGCGCCGACGCTGCTGGCGCACTGCGGCGAGCGGCACGGCGCCGCGCCGCGCGAGCTGGCGCTGCCGTGCCCGTGCTGCCCGCACGTGTCCTCGCGCCGCAAGCAGCACAAGAAGCACCTCGAGACGCACGAGGGCAAGAAGCACCGCATCTTCTGCCCGTACTGCCTGCCCACCAGTGAGTATGGGGACACTTGCACACACACACGCACAGACACGTGCAGACAGACACAGGCACGCATAGATACACAGACACATGCAGACACACGCGTGCAGACGTGCGTGTCTACGTGCAGACAGACACAAACACGTACAGGTACGCGGAGACACACAGACACGTGCAGACAGACACAGGCACGCATAGACACATGCAGACAGACATGCACAGACACACGCGTACAGACGTGCGTGTCTACGTGCAGACAGACACAGACACGTACAGGTACGCGGAGACACACAGACACGTGCAGACAGACACAGGCACGCATAGACACATGCAGACAGACATGCACACTTGCACAGACATACGTGTAGACACGTGCAGCCAGACACAGACACGAAGAGGTACGCGAAGACACGCACAGGCACATGCAGACAGACATGCACAGACACGCACAGACGCACCTTTCCACTTCGATGGCATCGATCGTTAGTCTAGCTAGTTGTTAGCGAGCCTGACTGACACGCCAGGAAGTGTAGCGGGTTCGATCCTCACGTAAACATTTGTGCCATAATAAATATTTGTGTTTACTCTATGTACGAAGAACGTATTTAAAATAATTGTATAATCAAAATGTAAATCAGTGTCTGGCACACGTAGTACAAATTCTGCTTAGTTGGGACTTGGGACTATGTGGTGCTTTGTGATGATGCCAAACATTATTATTATTTCATTTTAAAAAAATCGTATAAAAAGGATACATTATTTTTTTATGCATTTACTGCACGCTGTATTTTAAACGTTATTAAAAAGTATGAAAAAAAAAATGTACTGAAAACAGCGTTTTTTTTTTTTACTTTTTATATTATGTTGCAATATTGCAGAACTATAATCAAAAACTTGGAATATCAGTTCTCCGGTACCCATGTAGCACGAGCTGTGGTAATATCCAAGTATAACTATCATTACTTCCTTAAACCAGGAGATCCGGAGGAGCCTTACGTGAAGGAGTCAGAGAAATATCCGTTCGACAAGTTCCCCCAGTATTGGTACGCGTCCGAGGAGTCGTTGAGGCTACACAAGAAGAGGAAGCACCCCTACGCGGCCATGTTCAACCACAACTGGTACTGCACGTGGGGCGACTCCGTGCCTAATAGTTAGTAAAAAAAAAAAAAAATAACAAGAACGCAATTAATATTTTTGTAAATTTTTTAGTGTGACAACACTGGCTGGCTTTGTAAGAATAGAATTAGATTCCCTAGTGCGATAGAATAGTTTTTTCAAATTTCGAACGACGATGGTGAGCCCGAATGGACGCTGTCATTTCTAAAATGGCTGAAACTTATCGGTTCGGAAACTTCTGAATTCACTATGTTGGTTCCAGAGTACTTTTAGTTCAAACTTGTGGATTAGCGCGTTTTGAATTTAAATCTGTTTTGAGATATCCGTGTTAATGCGACTTAAAAAAAAAATAGGCAATCGTGGTTTAATTTTAAATAAATCTTTTGTATATGATAGTTGATTTGTATTGTACTTTATTATTTATGTTATATAATATGTTTAGAATTGACACATAGGTATTGACCGAAGGCTTTTTTTCTGTTATACAGTTAGATTGTGATTATTTTTTCAATTCAGGTATTTTTATTATAGAGTATTTATAAGGTTTTTTAAAAGTGACATCACTACTTATAATAAGTTTCGTAGAGCAACTTTAGGTTCATCAATTTTCCGTGGTCCCAGTATTTTTGGGTGTGTTACCAGTGGAAAATAATTGATGATTGTTAATTATATAATACCAATTAAAGGCGAAAAAAATATAGATTGTAACATGGTAAGAATATTCTAATTTGTGGCAAAGAATATAATTACTAGCTAACTGAATAATTCTTATGACGAATTGACTTATCCTAAGAGTAGTGCAACTGTTTTTAATACTCACAAATTGTAAGCCTTAGCCCTTCCATGAGTAGAATATTACTTAAATAAAAAATAATTAATAAATTGTAATTATTGTAGATACTGGCAGCTAAAAAAAGTGTTCGTTAGTTAAAAAAAAATGTAGACTGTATGAACATAGATGCCTTTGCCACGAGAAAGCAATAGATGACATTGTGCCTTGATCATACATTCACTTCCATGACTTAAAAAAAAAAACTTTTAAATAATAATCTTGTGAGGTTCTGAAAATTAATTGTTGTTTAGAATTGACATACTCAAAGCTTATATTCTTCGGTACGTACGAATTAAATTCTACGGATCAGCACAGACCGAGCAGAAAACTGCCAGGGCATTGTCTCCAATGTATAGAGGACCGTATATTGCATTACTTTAAAATACAAAATCAATCGCATACATCAAGCTGACACGTTTTTCAGTGACACTAAAAACTGCTCAAATTATTTCCCATTTGATCTGCGCTGACCCTGATACAATACAGAGAATATGTACGTATAGATAAAGCGTCATTACAGCTGCAATATATTATTATGTCATACACCAGATCGGTGCTCTTTAGTATACTGTAATACAGCATCACCACTTTCGATAGAGTCGTGGTGATCCCTTTTAGAATATCAGGCGTTCTGGTGCTCTTTTACCACCACTACTACCTATAAATAAATATTAAGTCACAGATATAGATTACAGTAGATAAAGCAAGTTGTCGCATAGTTGTATGAAACCAAGCGTGCCACGATTTCGCTATCGCAACCTAGACTATTGGCGGGAAACGAAGCTGTTTAGATTTTGTCTTTTATTCATGTTATTATACAATTGCTTTCTTCTACTGTACTGTACTGGACAGTAAAGTTTCTCTGTGGCGGATTTTTATAATATAAATATATATAAAAAAAAAGACTTGGTTCTATCAGTTCCGCCTTGAACTCCGAATAAAATTTTTCATCTACAGCACCTTAATCTGTTTCAAACCGTACAACAAGAACGTACGTACTTCGGTCGTCATCGAAACAAGCGTTTCGTTTTAACTACTTCATATGTGATAAAGTGCATAATAAAAGGCAGTAAACATGTAATAAATTCCTACGATTAGTAAAACTATATTTATTTATATATTTATTTATTCAACAAAATTCCACAACACATGACAACAATTTCAAAGAAGTTTTTTGAATTGAATTGAATTGAAAAAACTTTATTTGATACAACACAAAGATTTACAGCATACGTATACAACAACTAGACATATATATATATAACAGGTTTCATAATACCATATTAAATAAATAAATGTAAAAATGTGGTTTTATCGCGAATAAATTTTCATTGGCGCTTTTATATATGCATGCGATTGGTGCAATAGAGCCTATTTGCGGCACGCTTGGATGGACGACATAACTAGGTAGTCTATTCTATATACAATATACTTCTGCTGGACATGTATTCGTTATTTACTCATAAATGCATTTATCTGTAGCTTTAAGATTTTAGATATTAATAAAGTAGGTAACACGTCATTTGTAAAAGTAAAAATAAGTCTGTATTTTCATCGATTTTTAACCAAAATATGAGACAACACTGGAGGGAAAGTCCTTTTGAAAGTTAATATGTGGTATTTGAATCCGGATTGGCGCAGTAGGGCACGATGTCTACTCGCTAATAATGAGGTTCCGGGTTCGATTCCCGGTGGGGGTTGACTTTGTGCGATGAGCACGGAGTTCCACTGTCCAGTCTGGGCATATTTAATTATTTATATTATACTAGCTGTGCCCCGCGGTTTCACCCGCGTAAGTTTTGGGTTTTGGAACCTTTGCGGACGCAGGCAGAACAACCCGCCAAAGTTTCATCACAATCGGACCAATGGTTTCGAAACGCATAGAGGATAGACGTACAATCATTCATTTTTATTTATAAACTCACTACATATTATAAAACAAAGTCGCTTCCCGCTGTCTGTCCCTATGTATGTTTAGATCTTTGAAACTAAGCAACGGATTTTCATACAGTTTTCAACAATTGATAGTGATTCCAGAGGAAGGTTTATGTGTATACTGTAAAGTTTATCCTCTAATTCCCGCGGGAACTCCGAAATTACCGCGGGTAAAACCGCGGGGACAGCTAGTAGGTATAGTATACAGATTAGAAACACTAGGTACAGAGAATGTTTAATTTTTAAAGAATTCAGCATTTTATTTTTAAAAATTAATAAACGATTTACACATATTTTTGGGTATAACGAGTGTCATAATATACAGTATCGTCACAGGAGTCCATTTTAGACAATAGCAACCAAATTATGCCAGTATTATTATTATTAGTTTAGTTCGTTAGTTATTTTTAATTTATCTCCCATAATATTAGGGGGTGTGGACTACTTTTTAAAATCAAAATTCTAATTAGTCCGTCAGTTAGAAAATAAACAATATACAGAGATAAAGCGCATTAAAGTTTAGGGTGAGGGGGTCGTGACGTCACTAACCGCTAAAACCGCCATACAAACTGTCAGAATAGTGACGTCACGCGAAATTTCAACTCAATGTATCGCCGTTATTTTTTGATTACGTAAAAAATTAAAAATACGTGTCCAATATTTTTTATTAATCTACAAGACGGACTGAAAAAAAATCAGTGAACATGCCCATTAAATTATAGTTTAGTCGTGTATAGGGCGGATTATAGCAGCCACAGACATATGTAGACCAGAGTAGATAAGGCAAGTTGATGTGATTTGACCTTGTTAAAAATCTGTTATGATAAATTGTTTTGGTTGTCTAATGAGATAACTTTAAAACACGATTATTTGCTTCGGTCAAGATAGAATGCGCGTAATGGGTACGACAGAACTTTGCGGCACATTATTAGAGACAACTTGCGTAGTCTATTCTGTATATGTCTGTGATAGCATCAATTCTCATAACACCGCAGTAGAGTTGAAACTTAAATAATTTACGTTTTACAGCTAAGTTTAGGCTTAATTCACGTGTTAATTTGTACTGAACTTTGTTATGGAAGCAAGTCGTCCTTGATAGTAATTAATATTTAAAAACATACAAGCTTTGTACTATATATAGTCGATTGTAAAAACAAAAACAAACAGTGAAGATATACCACCCGTGACAGTTACTCGAACTAGTATTATTTATGAATATACGTAAGTAATGAAGTAGTTTTTAGTTTGTTGGGATTTGATTCCTGATGCAACACTCTCCATAACTGATTCTCAGAGATGTCAATTTGCCAAGCAATTTCTCAGTTTTTGGTAATAGTATATTTCATTATAAGTGCGGAAAGCCTGTCATTGCAAAGAGTTCCGACAAATGTCTACCCGAGCCGAGGCGCAGCCGAAGGTGAGGGTTGACAGTCGGAACTAGTTGCAATGACGGTTCCGCACGTGTACTGAACAACTATTTTTAATACAGTTACGAAAAAATTAAGCAATTTAATAAAATATCAAAAACACAACAAACTCAACTAAGTTCCAACTCTGATCAAGAGATGGCGCTAGTCGCATTAGTAATGCGAAACCTACTTTTCGCAATGCAAAAAGTGTGTCAAAGTCGTGTCGCCATTTTGACAGTTGGCAAAGAGAACGCACGAGTTCGGGAAAGGTAAACAAAAAGCTCGAGTATGTAATAGCCCACATCCCGAACGCTAAACGTCCCTGCAATACGCCACTTTTTGAGCAACTGTATTAAAAAATCAGTTGTGGTTAGCTTAGATACGTTTTAATCCAAGATAAACATGACGTGAACAAGCATTTTTTGTCAGTTTTTTTTTTGCCACAGACATAAATATAGATAGCACAACTTCACGAAATCCTAAGAAAATCATATAACTGTAACACTTCTTTTTACAATCAATTAATAGGCATCATTTCTGTGTTCTGAAACAATACTTGCGATGCGAATCTGATAGAGCAACATAATATATTTTTAGTGGAATGTGTTGCTTTAAAATAAAAAGTAATAAAATACAAAATAATATTGTGACAAATTGGAGCAGTTTTCCAATTTTCGGGCACGCGTGGCGGGCGAGCTTGCGTTATCTACTCTCATCTATGTCTGTGGTATATTAATTATATTGATAATGTTGGAATATGCCTTTTAGTAATAAGACTATTCAGTATCTACTAGTAATGACTTCGGTTTTATTTTAATTTATTGACTCCAATCAATTTCTACAAGTATTTCATTTTTGTATTTTGTAAATAAAACAATGATTTTTGTAAGATACCTTTTATTTTAATTATTTAAAAAATAAGTTTATTAAAAATATAATCCACAGCACATGACAATATTAAAAACTATGAAATACATAACTTATTAATTTACCACTAATAGGTAAACATATTATTAATTTTAGGTAGGTAGACAAATCACGGTAGATCCAGGACCGCTTTTTAAAAAGCAATTTAATGCATTTTAATACGTCTTTATTGTATGACCGTTACAATAAGAATGAATGCTTAAAACTAACATTAAAACTAACATGAGTACATGAGTACATTATTCTTAATTCCTAGCACCTTATCTCTATAGGGCGGATGGAAAGCATTCGTGTAGCGCGAATGCTTGCTCAGCGTCTGTGGCTGGCCACCCGGTCGTTGTCACAGTATGATAATATTTATAATATAGAGAAATTATTCAGTACTTGGTACCGTCAACATGACTCGTCCCCCCGCAAGTTCGAAATTATTCAAATTCGCAGGATTTGAAGAATTTCGATTTCCGCAAAGTTTCATTGTTATAGTTTCGCGAAAGTGAAACATGAAGTAAATTAAAACAATGCCTATTACTAAATACAATATAACTGTCCAAACGCTAACACTTTTTAATGATACGATATTATTTTCACTTATATTATTTTCACTTTTCACATCACTTTTCTTCAATGCGTATGTAAGATACTGTAGGTTACTGAAATCCACTCCTTCCAGATTGACAGGCTTTCTTTCAGCATTTGTAAAGTTTATCAAAGGCAAATTTACAATGGGTAGTCCTGTATGAGTTGCTTCCTTTAAATCGGACTGTCTTAGTTTTATTGTGAAACCACCAATTTTCACGAGACAATCGTCATCTATTGTGATTATATAAGTGCCTTGAATATTCTGAGGGAAGACTTGGCTTCGACATACTCTTCGCAATAAAGTGTTTGATCTCGCATATAATATCCATTGATTGGGTTGAATTTGTTGTATTTTAATATCTTCAATTTTGATCGGAATAACGTCACAGGTGCTAGTATTCTCTATGAAGTTAAATAAATTTGCAATACAGTGATCTTGGATAGACTCGTATACATTTTCTGCGGAGCACACGAAGTAGGATTTCTCGCATTTTTGACATGGTTGTGAGAGTGGCTTCGTTAGTGATCCCTTTACTAATAGGTAAGGATATTTGGGTAATATTACAAAAGTATTTGGATCACGGAAAACAGGTAGAGGGTACAATTTGTAGTATATAAAAATTTCTTTTCTTACCAGTGGTACCTCTAACAGAAACGCTATCTGATTATCATGGATGAATGATTTTAATGTAATAGTTTGCTCTATTTTTACAAGATTTTCCAAACTTACTGTATATGTTAATTTTTCATGTTTTTCAATATCACTTAAAGCTAATAACAACTTAGTAGAGTCTATAATGGATTGATGTAGAGTTCCTAATTTACTGAAAGCAATCGCAGTTTCAATTTCATTTAATTGGGTGAGAATACATTGGAAATTATGTAAAAGTAAATAATATGTATTAATAATGTTATTTTCTATGAAATCCTTTTGTTCCTTTATTTTCAAATGGTCCAATTCGCTTTGCAAGATTTTTGACTGAACATCAAGTTGTATTAAATTATTGTTTATAGATTTAGTAACATTCGTTACGCTTTGAACTATTTCAGAGATCAACGTTACCCTTTTATTAAGGTTTTGTTGATTTACTTTAATATTTTCTATAATTTGGTTATATTTAACAGCGTCTTCGTTGTCTAAATTTCCGGTTAATATTTTTATAATAGAACCTAAAGGGTTTAAAAGACCTCTTTTAACTCTAGCGATTGGAAATAATTGTTTAAGCTTGCTTAATGTTAAATTTTGTATGTACTCTACTTGTATCTTATAATTACATATCCTATCGTAAGGAGTACTGTTAAAATTAAGCTTAACTAAGGAATTAAGTTGTATATATTTATTTGAATTTGACATAAGGTCGTCTTGAATAATTTGTAGGTTCAAGGTTTTAATAATGATCCACTTATCATGGCTTACTACGGCAGTTCCTTGTTTCAGGGGTAGTACAGCAGGGTTACTATCAAGTCGGTGCAGTTGAAGGCCTTGACATTGGCTCGTCGTCATCAGTAGTAGGAGAACGAGCTGGCCTTGCCTGCGGAGGGCGTTTAATATTTTTAATTGAGTTTTTAGCGTTTCTCCTTTTAAGTCGTACTGCTACTACATTTCGCGGTATTTCCCCGGTTACTACAGTTTTTTCATAGTGAGGTTTATCCTTACTACGTCTGATATTTTTATCGTCTAATTCAACCTTAAAATCGGATTCAGATGAAATTTTTATTGGGCTTTTAGGGTTCAAATTACTATTTTTATTTCCTTTTCGTTGTCTTTCGTCCACATTTACGACTAATGAGCTTGAATAATTTTTATGAAGGACGTTTAATTTTATCCTAGGTAAGGTATCGGCGTTTGTATTTCTTTCTTCGTCATTCATGTGATCTAAACGAAGTCTTGTCGGATTGTCAACTAAAATTTTATCTGTCTCACAATTATCATAGTCAAGTTTATTTGTTTTCAGTGTATTACTAGAGTCATACTGTTCTGTTTGTAATGGTTTGCGAAACTTTGTTGTCCCTACTTTGTCTGATGTATTTTGAATGACAGTATAAGCTAATCTATTAGTACAATTAACAAGAGGACGTGGCATCCGAGCTCCTAATCCAAAATCGGTTTTCTCTAAAATTTCCTGACCGTGTCCTAAGGTTGTAGGTACCTTAACGCGGGTTTCGCTGTGAGGATCTAATCGAATTTCATGTATTGGTTTGTACAGAATAGGTATGTCTGTATCGCACGTATGTAATACTTGATTTTTCATATCGATAGTAGCGTCTAGTTGTTTTAGTAAGTCTGAACCGATTAAACCATCATATCGATCATCTACTTGAAATATGTAAAATTTGTGCATAGTGTTGTTTTTTAACGTCTTTAATGAAGGTATAAGTATAGCTTCATTATGATGGCTGCTAGTATGTGCACTAACTACCTGAAATGGTTCGTAAATTTTATAATTTGAAAAGAACTCGTTAGCTTTTGCGGGACTAATGAAAGATCGCGTGCTGCCCGTGTCGATCATAAATCGTGAATTTATTTCGGGGATTTCTATATGTGGGAGTCTCAGAGTACTATCGAAATTAAGATGTATTGTTACGGGCTGTTGGTATGTATCTGAGGCCGTTTCTAGATAATATGTCTCAAAAACTTTCTCATCATTTTGTACCGGTTGTTCTTGTTCGTATTCAGCATACTGGTTCTCATCATATTCGTTGTATACAGGTATATCATTATTGTCACAATAATCAGGGCTACAGTCGTAGTCATAAAGTTCATTATTATGAAAAACATTTTGCTGTGAACCTTCGATAAAGTTTTGTTTTAGTGGTGGTGCAGTACGCATCGACACATCAGTATTATAATCTAGCTTTTGAACAGGTTTATTGAAGTGAGGATTATTATTTAATTGTGGGTGGTACCCTTGCGGAATACCAAATTTAAAGTTTGGGTTATTATTATTAGGTTGTGGGTGATAGCCTCCTTGTGGAATGCCAAATTTAAAGTTTTGATTGTTATTGTTAAATTGAGGACGATATCCTCCTTGTGGGATGCCGAATTTAAAATTGGGATTACCAGGATTATTATTAAATTGAGGTCGGTATCCTCCTTGTGGATGGTTAAAATTGTTTTGGTTACCATAAGGAGAAAAACCAAATTTAAAATTTTGCTGCATCGGTAGTTGCGATGCTGGTATTTTAAAACCAAAATTATTATTTATTGGCTGCGCAAATTTAGCATGATTTTGATAAAAAGAAGAATTTTGTGCTGGATTTGACGGTTGAAAATTCTTATAATTTGGTCTATCTTTATTTTTTGAATCGTATTGAAACTGAACATTAACTTCTTCTGTTACTATTGATAATGCATTCTCTAAAGTAAGGTTAGGTGGCGTCAATCTTAACCTTATAAGCCTGATAAATTCTTTTGGCAAATTAAAAAGAAAAACATCGAAAGCAGCTTTGTTATAAATAATCATCTTTGCGGCTTTAACACCTTCATCTACGAGTAAATTCACTTTTGAAAATAATGTACTGCGTACGTTTTGTACCCTTTTGCAGAAATCGATATAAGATTCGCCATTTTTTATTTTTAATGATTCTAACTCAATCGCGACACATTCCTCCGAACGTGGATCTCCAAAATGTTGAATGAAAACTGCTCGTAATGTATTCCAACTATTAATGTCATCCCTCTCGCTAAGGAGAGCGGCAGCTCTACCAGTCAATCTACTTGTAATACATTGGAAAAAGTAAGCTAATTGTACCGGATTATTTGGACCACCAAAGTTAATCAAAACGTATTCACATTTTTTAATAAAAAAATTTAGCAAGTTGGGCTCTCCATCATATTTTGGTATTAAATTTAGAATATCTTTCGGTATCACCTGAACACTTTGAGCCATTTTTAAATTTATATTCACTTTAACACAACAAGTACTATAATAAAAGACACACACAATTTAATTCTTAACGCTAAAAATGATTAAAATTATTACATAGAGATATAGAGTGATAGAGTCACAAATTATTTAAACAAATTTAATATAAGAACTATATTTTTTTTGTTGTATTTGTAACTAAAATTATTATTTAAACAATTTATTCTTAATTTAATATACCGATTTAGTGTAATATCTTAATATCCTAAATATAAAATAGAGCAAGGTATTTCAAAATCAAATAGATTTGTTATTTAATTAAAATATTCGTAATTATGTACCGATGAAGTGTACGTTTAAAATCAAATAGATTTGTTATTTGATTAAAATATTCGTAATTATGTACCGATGAAGTGTACGATCTATAAAACTAAATTATACCGATGTAGTGTATAAAATAGAGCAAAGTATTTAAGATCAAATAGATTTGTTATTTGATTAAAATATTCTTAATTATGTACCGATGAAGTGTACGATCTATAAACTAAGTTATACCGATTTAGTGTATGGTTGCCTATTTTTGTGCAATCAGATAACGTTACTTGAGCGATTTTCTGTCTCTATAGTAACATTTAATATTTGGAAGTCATAGGGAAAGCAAAGGAAGTAAAGGTTGTACTCACAAGCCACCCATGTCTTCCAGCAATGGTCCTGGTCCTGGTCACCTTGGAGTCTTATTTATTTGGTTCGTATGGATACCCTTTCACACGCCGAACACGCACTTCAGACCGATTTTTGTGTCTTCGAGAGCACGAGCACGACGATAGGATATAGAGGGTATCCTACCGGCTGCGCCAGACAAATCACGGTAGATCCAGGACCGCTTTTTAAAAAGCAATTTAATGCATTTTAATACGTCTTTATTGTATGACCGTTACAATAAGAATGAATGCTTAAAACTAACATTAAAACTAACATGAGTACATGAGTACATTATTCTTAATTCCTAGCACCTTATCTCTATAGGGCGGATGGAAAGCATTCGTGTAGCGCGAATGCTTGCTCAGCGTCTGTGGCTGGCCACCCGGTCGTTGTCACAGTATGATAATATTTATAATATAGAGAAATTATTCAGTACTTGGTACCGTCAACATGACTAGGTACCTACTTATTAACAACATTATAACGGATTAATTTGTTTTAAATAACATTTAATTACCTAAATTATAAACATTAATGACTAGAGATGATTGAAATATACGTAGGTAGGTACGTAAAATCACCAAATTGTAAATTATTACCTTACGTTTCATTTAGGAATTTTAATAATTCTCTCTGTAAAAAGTCTACTTTTGAGTTTTTGGAGAGATTGATGGTGTCGTTTTTGACTTAATTATTTTTTTCCCTGTGTTTTAAATGTGTGAAATGTCCATCAGTGTCCACCATAAAATGTCCAACAATATATCTCCGAACACAGTCTATGACACCATAAAAAATATCAATCTTAACTCTACTAAACTTTTCTTCTTTCTATAATAACTTAACACTGGCATAACGGACTACATGCGATTGTCCTTAAAAAAGAAAAGAGAACACCTTAACAGAAGTAGAATTTGAACTTTTATTTTCCTAAAACATTCGGACCGTAGGGTTATTATATTATCTGTGCGTTAACTAATGCACTAGCTATAAACAGATGCAACGTTTTGAGAAGTCTTTATTGACTCCATGGGCCATGCGCTCACGCCGAGCCAATCTTGGCGGCGGCTGCGGCGGCGACGGACGCGGCCTTCTTCTTGACAGCGAGCGCAGTCCGCTGCTTGGCTTGGATCTTTGCTTTTTGACTCTTGGATAGCTTTCGTTTCTTGTTGGCTTCGTTGACTGCGGTCAGGAAAGAAATTATAAAATAAGAAGGTGCCTACCTACCTATGTTTACAAAGATGTCAAACATTCCTTTTTACGTAATATTGTAGCTCCGCAGCTCATCATCATCATATCAGGCGACACACTTTCACTGCTGGACATTACCTCCCCCAAGGCGTACCATCACCAAGACGACCGCTCCTACCCCCATGCAGCTAGGCCCACGGAGCAAATAAATTAACTAGAGGACATGTAGGCGGGGCAGCGGGGTTAGCCTTAGTCTATAATCGTTAACGCATAGAAAACTAGAATAGAAAACTTTGGTCAGCCAATCAAAACTCTAGCTTTACGTTGACCACTTGAAAACTAAAGTTTTGATTGGCTGACCAAAGTTTTCTATGCGTTAGCGATTGTAGAATATCAACTTGGCTAACTCCGCTACCGTTGCAAAGGAAGTTAGAGCAAATGCTCTAACTTGCCCAAAGCTTCTTTCGCTGCCATCAGTATAGTTACCACAATATAGCCAAAACTGTGATTTTTTTGAAAACAGTGACTAAGTAAAAACTTAACCATAAAGCGTATAAATAATATATTTATTTACGTTGATGGATGTTTTAGTGCGTGATGGATAGTTTTGTGTGCGAAAATCGCCCGGCGACACTGGTTTTCATCTGTTTTCATACTAAACTAAGTTGATGTCCCTTCTATCTGTTATTTTCTTTTCTGTGGCTGGGCCCCAGGAGGGTTGACTTTAGAAACTGACCATAGGAATTCAATTTTTATTAGGAGCAGAATTTCCCTTTCAAAAGATACTCTCACTCGAGTGAAACCGCGAGGTGCAGCTAGTAAAAAAAAATATATTACCGGACGCCTGCCTGTTGGCGGCGGTCCGAGCAAGCTCGCCGAGCGTGTTGGCGAGCGCGGTGCCGAGTCGTACGCACTCGGCGCGGGACGCGGCGTGCGCGCGGAGCGACAGCGCTGCTAGTCTATGGAGAGAACAATAATTTATTAGGGCCATATTCAACTCCCGCCAAAATCTCCATTAAATTGCCTGTGTAACTTTATTGTACAAATATACACATAGCTTACACCTTACAACCATTGATTTACTACTAGTGCTTACGACGTTCTGGTCGCGAGGTTTTTATCACTGCCAAACACTGCGGTGACACTGTGCTCCCAACTGAAGTATCACTCGCTATAAACTGAATTTTAGCTGGAAAACATTGTGTTGCATATAGCTATAATGTCCTACCTAGGTTAAATAGGTATATCTATACTTTGGACCATCTTTTCCTCGTGAAGTTGGTATTGAATGCGATATCCATAGTGTGGTATATCAATTTGCTTACAACCTTACTGTAAAGTTAAACGAGGGTTGTAAATTCGTAATACAGGGTAGTGTTCAGTATTCGATTCTCGTCATAAATATAGGTACATATTGGTAGGTATTATCTAAAAAAGAATAAAACTGTTTTTTGAAAAAAAAAAACAATTTACGCGCGCAAATTGAACGCGAAAGTTCTCGACCTGCTGACGAATTCAACAAATCAAAATTCAAATGTAACGGTCATTCACCCGCGTGAATCGAGATTTTCTCTGGGTTTTATCAGTGTTTTCTTTTTTTTTATTTATATATTTTTATTAGTTCCATGTAACAAGTTAATTGAACCATCAAGTTTCTCGTTTAAAGTTTTTTTTTTCTGCGTGCTCCTCACCTGCCGGGTAGGTCGTGCTGCTCGGCGTCCACGTCGCACGTCATGGTGCTGTTGTTGCGACTCCTGGCGCCGATCGGCATCTGCGACCAGCGGGACTGTCGTTGACGTTAGATGACCGCGACATTGGGGGTAGTTACGGACCATAGAGACAATATTGCACATAGAGCGTCTCACCCGCGCGAGTTCGAAACTTCGGAAGTCGAATATCGTTTTCTTTCCATAATTGGTATCCAACGAAAGGTACCGGAAAGATCGTTGGTCTCTCAGGCAAACCCTAGGTGTGGTGGTTTCATTGAGAAAGCATAAATTTTATGAATTTGACTTTTTCAGATATGGGATCGTAGGTACGTAATAGAAACCATCGTGATAATACGATCCCACTTCTGACGCTGTCCAGGGGGAGTAATGTGATATTTGAACGCAGAATTATACGTTCTACGTTCGGACATGGGGCAACTACGGGCCTCCCCCCCTGCCCCCTTTATCTTGCAATTTTCCGTCTAGATTTTTTTTATGACGGTACAATCCATCAATGAAAGATCAAATATAATGTAGATGAGGTAAGATGCCTCATACGCACTCGTATACAACGTGTTAATGAATTAACTAAAAACCTGATACACCCCCATTTAAAAAAATAAACAATAATATGATTAAAATATATTTTATCTCGAAAAAATTAATATTTTAAAAGTTATTGAACATTAGTTTGCAGGTGACCTATCTACGAAATTCCAAGCGCTACGCCCGCGCCTACCGGTTCGAATTTTTTCGCTGCGGGCGGCGTACGCGCCAAATATTGTATTATTAATAATTTAGACGTGGGCTAGTAAAAATGAAAAAATATAACCTATATTAAAACATAGTGCGATCGATTCGCTAGTCGATTCTGAGCAAACTACTTTCTAGTTTTCAGTTAATTCACTAACACGTTGTAGGTACGAGTAAAACGTAGTGATTACCTTCTCTCTGGGTACGAGTATAAGCTAGCAACCAGAGAGAAGGTAATCACTACGTTTCTAGCAACTACCTTGAAGGTCTGTGGACACACTCCAAACAGATATTTCTCCAGCGTTTGTTTGAGTTCATCAGCGAACAACACCGCTGACCCACCGCTCAGCTGAAATTAAATGAACATTTTTTTCTTATTCAACAATATGTAGATAGATACATAGTTATGTAGGCTTCAGAAATCTTGTGTTGCATAGATGGTCATGCG
Organism: Zygaena filipendulae; assembly: GCA_907165275.2. Classification (NCBI taxonomy): domain Eukaryota; kingdom Metazoa; phylum Arthropoda; class Insecta; order Lepidoptera; family Zygaenidae; genus Zygaena; species Zygaena filipendulae. Next base: position 1,062,546 of record OU015670.1, on the reverse strand, counting down.
CATGGACGTACCCACGCCACGTTCTGGAGCAAATCAGATTTTTTATAAGCATCTAGTCAAATAAATAAACAAAAAGTAATTATTTATACTTATGAATTCTTTAATTATTCAATAGCTATTTAGAAAGTAATTTATATCTAATAAGTTCATTTTCTCAACATATTCATGGACCTGGTCCATGATCATATTATACTCGACGAAAGAGTAATCGACGACAGAAAGTGCGTGAGGAGGGGGGATACCCGCGCGACGTGCATCAACCTCAGATTTAAAAGTTTCGGAGCCGATTTCGGAACCGGAGGAAGTTCCGACTTATCGGAGTTGGAGTCTAAACTCCGAGAGCAAAAATTGCTGAGAAGCTGACTATGCTTACGACACATATTTTTCTATTTGTCTGTCGATATTATGAGTGACTAGTTGTGCCCCGCGTTTTCATGCGCGTTAATTTCAGAGTTCCCGCGGGAATTCCGGGATAAAAAGTACTCTATGTGTTAATCTGATGTATAAGCTATATTATTGTAAAGTTTCATTTAAATCCATCCAGTAGTTTTTGCGTGAAAGAGTAACAAATATCCATTCATCCATCCATACTTTCTTACAAACTTTCGCGTTTACATATACCTAATATTAGGATATCAATAGAAAGTTCCGACTTATCAGAGTTGGAGTCTAAACTCCGAGAGCAAGAATTGCTGAGCAACTTTTTTAAACTGCTTACGATAAATATTTTTCTATTTTTCTGTCGTTATGAGTGATAATTGACATTCTTACAAATATTTTTTGTTGTAGGTACCTACTGTGTTTTTGTTCTGAGTTGCGTGAGTCGCCATGTTTACTCCACATTCTATATTTATTCAATGCAACTCATTGGGGCACGGTCATAAACAAAACATTACGCTATGTTACGTTACGCGTTACGTTTAGAATATTTGCGTTTTCCAATTAATTCGTTTGGGGTTAACAGGTGAAGTTATTACACAAAAAACTTTTACCTAGGTAGATACCTACTTCTTGAGCGAGTACACCATATGATATTTGGTATATGTATATGTACCTATGTATATAATTGGAATTTCGATATAAAAAGTACCCCGTGTCTTATTCCAGACTGTAATCTATCTCTGTGCCAAATTCCATCCAATTGCGTTCAGCCGTTCTGGCGTGGTTTTTTTTTATTTATTTATTGAGTAACAAACATCCAACATCCAAACATGTATTCATGCACCCAAACTGTCACTTTTTATAATACTAGCTGTACCTACTCCACAGTTTCACCCGCATTAGTTTCAGAGATCCCGATAAAAAGTGCTATTTCCTTTTTTGCACCCCTGCAAACGTGAATGCAAAATTTCATGATGATCGGTTGAGCCGATAAGGCGTGAAAGCGCAACAAACAAACAAACTTTCTTTCTTTTTTATGTTCTCCTTGTGAGCATTATCTAATTGTTAAATAAATAAATAAATAAAACTCACTTTCGCATTTACCTGTAGGATTTTCAAGGATTAGGTACTTAGTATAAAATTCGAAAACAAAACTTTGAATTTTAGCGGTAAACGTGCTTTCTCACACGTCACCGCAGAACCCTTCAAGCATGTTTCGACACGCACTTGGCCCTACTTTCCTTAGATTATTTGGATGCTTAAAATTTATGAATAATGCTCCACTTTTTGCGGATGATCTCTGACCTTGAGTTTGTATCAAAGATAATAAAAAACGTCGATTATTTTCGTCACCGTCATGACTAATCTACACTAATATTATAAACAGGGGCGTAGACTCTGGTACTATACTTAATCGATTCTGAAAAAAATCCACGGATGGGAAGCGATGGTATCTGTAAGATAAGACGCTTTTTATTTCGCAACAAAGGATTCCCGCGGGAATACCGAAATTAATGCGGCTGAAACAGCTACAGCCATAGGTGTATATTTAAACAACAAAAAAATGGTGGGTACGAATAGTTACCTACCTATAGATGGGCAATCGACAATAGTTTTAAACTCGGTGCTCGGGTTTACCTAAACCAGGTTGATTGCTCATCTATAAATACGAGTAATTTAAGTCTTGAAGTAGCAGATCGGGCACTTTCATCCTGATATAAAAAGTCCGTGCAGAAATTTCAAAATTGATGGAGCCATCGGCTAGTGTATTCATTGATGTATTTGATACTATTCCTTATTTAATATATGGAAACACAGAACACCTAGGTATATAATTTCCTCTCTTTTATAAATCTGTCCACTCAAAGGTTGCCTGGGAGAAGATCGCTTTAAGCGATCAGGCCGCCTTTTGTATAACCTATTAAGTTAAATTTAAAAAAAATTGCATAATCTTTTTTTTTGTTTGGTGTACAATAAAGAGTTATCTATCTATCACAGCATAACAATTAGGGCTCCACCTTAGGGCTCGTAAGAGTCGTGGTAACGACTAACGCTGCCGCAGGTCTAGGGTTGTCACAAACACAGAATAAGTTCGCCATTTGTACTATTTTGTGCAAGAAGAATAAATAAATAAATAAATAAATAAATAAGATATATTAACAAGAGAGGCAATGTGCCAACGCTCAAACGCTCATAACCTCCCAAAAACTTTATTTGCTTAAATCCACAATCAATTTAGAAAACAGTAAGTACCTATACAGTGTAGTTGTCTTTACATTAGGCGAGTAGATATAGCACCTCAATATATTCGGATCTAGCTCAATCACTTCACCGAACAAATTAATTTGTTTGAATGTTTTATTAAAATGAGAACTAGTTCAATGATATTTATTTTATTAAGGTGATATTATGCAATAAAAAAATCAAACGAAATTCAAAACAGCTTACCGCCGCACTCAGAGTCGACTTTAATGATTACTTAGTTAAGTATAGATTTTTAAAACAAAACTGCCGCAATCAGACAATTGGCATTACACTAATTAAGTTACATCTCATTAAATGCCAATAAACATTAATTTAGTGAACGTCTCTGATTGCGGCAGTATTGTTTTAAAAATCCATAATTAACTAAGTAATCATTAAAGTCGACTAGTCTGTCTCGTTAGACTAGGTTTTGCTAGCTTTTGATATTCTACCTACGTATTAAATATTCAATTTTTTATCTAATTTTCATAACATTGTTTAGAAAATAAATCTTACTAATATAATAAATGTGAAAGAGTGGATGTTTGGATGTTTGTTACTCAATCACGCAAAAACGGCTGAACAGATTTGGATGAAATTTGTCATGCACGTTGTCAGGGGTACAGAGAAGGACATAAGGTACTTTTTATCCCGGAATTCCCGCGGGAACTCCGAAATTACCGCGAGTGAAACTGCTGGGCACAGCAAGTCCTTTTTTTGGTATCATGTTTAAGTATCTTTTGAGGCATTAAAGTATACGAAATTGAAATTATTTGGTTGTACTTCGCCTTAAATTTGATAATATTTTGTAACGCAAACCTATTGCGAAGTCCTACATAAAGTTGCCGAACGACGATGGACCGTTGGCGTCGGTCCAGCGCCTTCAATTTTATTAATAATTGTATATATGTTACAAGTGTTTTGGGGGAAAGCTTATGATTTCATCTTACCTACGTGTTCATGTTGTTCGTGTTACACAACACAAGCTGAGATCGCTTGAAGCGAAGCGTATAAAACATATCATCAACCGGGATTTCATACACTATCTAACGCCACAAACTGATAAAACAATATAAAACCGATCAGCCGTCGCCGTGTTTAGGGGAACTTTTCGATGCAGTGCAGCAGCAGCCCAGCACTGCGATTTTATGTTTTATTGCATTGCATAGTCGAGTCTTTAGATGTCTCGTAACTCGTTTGGCATGTGAAGTGTTTAGTTTAGGTCACGGTTGGGGGTCCTATGAGCTATTTATTTACTACTAGCTGTGCCCCGAGGTTTCACCCCCGGTAATTTCGGAGTTCCCGCGGGAATTCCAGTATAAAAAGTACCCTATGACCTTCTATGTACTCCTGACAACGTACATGCCACATTTCATCCAAACCCGTTCAGCCGTTTATGCGTGATTGAGTAACAAACATCCAAACATCCACACTTTCACATTTATAATATTAGTAGGATTATTTCTCTGGGTTTTTGTGTTCATATCATTTTTTTTATTTTAATCAGTTAACCTAACCTATTTATTTATGCACCTCTAGAAAATAGCAATAACTGTATGATATTAAGTTGCGATGTTGTGTTTGTTATACTGATGTCATTTTGGAGAATAAAAAAAAATAGCAAAATTTACCCTATGTAATATCAAAACCAATGTTCGTCGAACCTCTTTATCAACGATGGGCTATTTACTCTATAATTTTCGGTGCCACTAAAAATGTAGGTACATAGTTGTTTTTTTCTAGTCGTTGACCGATATCAAGTTAACGGATATTTCGTGAATGCACAATAACCGAACTCTTCATCGCTTCGCATATCGCATCTACCAGTGGGTGGTGAACCTTCGGGCTCTCGGAAGCCAATAGATAATTTCAGTGCAAACCCGTAGTAATGCATTGAGATTTGTTATCAACGGTACACTTAATAAAACTGTCAGATTTAATTTAACACTAACGCGATTCGCGCTTTATTTGATCGTTGAACGAGTGTGCATCGCCATTTTGCAATCGTGCATGGAGTGTTGCAACTTGCAAGTGGATATATTATATTGCAAGCAGTTTGTAGGTACTTAAGTACCTAGATTTTCCCCGCGGTTTCACTCGCGTTAAATTCGGAGCTCCCGCAAGAATTCCGGAAAATAGTTCGCTATGTCCTTTTCTGTACCCCTGACAGCGTGTATGCAAAATTTCATGATGATCGGCAGTGTAGTTAGGGCGTGAAAGCGTAACAGACAAACAAACAAACTCTCATGCGGTTCTCTCAAACGGTTGAAAGAAGGATGGCCAAATTGTACTCGAGACAAAACAATGGTGTCCATATATGATATATATATAAAAATTCCCTTATTTTTTAAGATCTTAAAAAACACAAAAAGTTTCTCTATAAGTAGCCACAAAAAAAGATATCAATTTATTTTTGTTTTTGTAACTTCTACGACATCCATGTATGTGGTTTCAGAACGCACCTTTTGACGATTCATTTCGCGTATGAAATGACTTAGCATTTAAAGACTACAATTATTCACGTTTTTCTTAATAGTTATACTCGATAAGTATCTAGGCATCAAATCAACAGCTGTGTGTGCACTCTTGTCATAAAAAATAATTATGTAGGTTCATATTAAGTATAAGCATTTTGTTCAATTGCGTACAATGGAACGTCTATTGTCCTCGACAAGTTACTTAATCTGTGGTCATCGAACTGCGTCAGTGATTGTCATTGTTTTTTTTTTTCATTGTTTTTTTTGAAATGACATTAATTGATATTATTGCACTAGATTTAGTTGATATATTTAATAAATGTATAGACTGTGGTGTGTTTCCTGACCAAATGAAATATAGTAAAATAACACCATTGTTTAAAGCAGGTAGTACAACAGACCCTACTAACTTTAGACCAATTTCAGTACTACCCACATTTAGTAAAATATTTGAAAAGCTTATACTTAGCCAACTACTCACATACTTTAATAAAAACGACTTGCTGCATCATAAACAGTTCAGTTTTACTCGTGGTCGCTCTACAACTGATGCAGGAATTAAATTAATTGAAAATATATTTGAAGCCTGGGAGGAGTCACGTGATGCTTATGGAGTGTTTTGTGATTTATCCAAGGCCTTTGATTGTGTTGAGCATACAACTTTGGTCAGGAAACTACACTATTACGGAATACGAGGTGTAGCTTTGGATCTTCTTACTTCGTACTTGAGTGATAGGATCCAAAGGGTTGATGTCAACGGAAAACGATCACATGGTTCTGCCGTTGTAATGGGAGTACCTCAAGGATCTATATTGGGACCATTCCTGTTCCTTGTTTATATAAATGACTTACCTTATCTAGTGAGGGACAACCATGAGATAGTATTGTTTGCAGATGATACATCTTTAGTGTTTAAGGTTAATAGACAGCAATCGGCTGTAGACGATGTGAACAATGCTCTCTCCAAAATAGTACACTGGTTTAATGCTAATAACTTATTACTAAACCGTAATAAAACCAAATGTGTAAGATTTGTGACAAAAAATGTTAAACAAGTAAAAACCAGAGTACTGATCAATAATGAGGATTTGGAAATGGTCGATGAAACTGTCTTTCTAGGTATAACATTAGATGCAAAGTTACAATGGGGCCCACATTTAAAAAAGTTATCAGGTAGATTAAGCTCGGCGGCTTATGCTGTTAAGAAAATCCGTCAACTTACTGATATTAATACCGCGCGTTTAGTTTATTTTAGTTATTTCCACAGCATTATGTCATACGGCATACTGCTGTGGGGTAGTGCCGCGGATATCGAGTCTATATTCGTGTTGCAGAAGCGAGCTATTCGCGCAATCTATAAGTTAGGCCCTCGAGATTCACTGAGAACTAAATTCAGCGAGTTTAAAATAATGACTGTACATTCTCAGTACATATACGAGAATTTATTATATGTTCACAAAAATTTAGGCAACTTTAAGAAAAACAGTGATTTACATAATCTAAACTTAAGAAATAAAGATAAACTCGCTGTGCCTAAGACTAGGCTCCATAAAATTTCTAAGTCATTTAAAGGACAATGTATACACTTTTACAACAAACTCCCAAACGATGTAATTAATTTGTCAATTAATAAATTCAAGAAACTTATTAAACACAGATTATGCCATAAAGCATATTATAATGTAGTAGACTATTTAAATGATACAGACGTTTGGGAATGAATTGCTCTATCCAATTCCTATTTTTTGTTTTTCTAGTTTATAAGTATGATCATTAAAAGACAGCGCTGCTGAGTTTCTTGTCAGTTCTTCTCAGTAGAGGACGTATTCCGAACTGACGGTAATTTATAGTTCTAAGAACCTGCTGACGATTACAAGTGATTGTAAACAATCCTAAGTAATAAATAGCTTTTGAATTTTGAATTTTGAATTTTGACACCCGGCAATCACGCACGCATCTCGCTTCACTTGCTGTTCTATTTTGGATTTCCTTTGTCGTTTTGACCAGTTTTGACTTAGGCATTTTTTACGGACTGATAACTACCACTTGTGACTAGCGTTATCGCTAGCTACATTTTTTCTATGCTTATTTCTATGCTAACTACACTTTTAGGTCGGATAAAAGGTAGTTATTGATTCTAACCTCAAATGTATTGTTCATGTTATTTTAAAAAATCGTGGCTATTTAGATATGATTTTTAAACGGGATGGTATTTACAACATATAAACAAATCAATCTAAGTATAGTTTATTTTGGGACATGAAAAATAAAAGTCAAGTCCATCTCCTATAGAAATTTGGCCATTGTTCTTTCGTAAAGCCGACGACAGACAATGTATTGGCACAGATAATATAATACTATACTTGTGGTTGGTGCTCTTTGCATCGAAAAGTCAAAGCGCGTCACGCTCAATGAGGTGACTTTGCAAGTTTTCCACCCCTCAAAAAACAAGTCAAGCATTAGTTAGAGCTCTTGATAAAATAGCTGTAGGTACCTATAATTTTATGCACGTTTAGTGAAGTGACTCTATCGGCCGCACTCAGAGTCGTTTTAATGATTACCTACTTAATTTTAAGTAAAGAGATTTTAAAAACAAATCTGCCGCACTAGAGATACGTTCATTATATTAATGGCAGGCAATTGGAATTTAACTAATCAAGTTAAAATTTAAATGCCAATAAGCGTTTCCAAGTGGGGCAGTTTTGTTTTTAAAATTCTTATTCTTTACTTAAAATTAATTAAGTAGGTAATCATTAAAACGATTCTGAAGTGCGGCCATGAGCGCGGCCCCATCGTTTGTTTTTCGTCTTTACCTACTTACTCCTTACAACGAAATTAAACATTAATCTTTTTTATATTCTCTTCAATACGGATTTCTGTTATAACTACATTCACACGATGTTTATCAGAATAAACATCCCATTCAATGTTGTATAAACTAAACTTGTTATTAATTCACTATTTCCCTCATTCTTTACCAGATATAAACTTCAACTAGTTTTGTTTGCACCGTACATCCACCGAATATATCCGGTCTGTGCGTACATAGAGCGTTGGTACTTGGTAGGTAGCCAAGCGGTGGAGTTCTCGCCTCTTATTCAGAGGGCAGCAGGGTTTCGATCCCAGGCGAGTATCTGTCTGTTATAGGCATTGAATATATTTAAAACTAGCTGTGCCCCGCGGTTTTACCCGCGGTAATTTCGGAGTTCCCGCGGGAATTCCGGGATGAAAAGTACCCTATGTCCTTCTATTTACCCCTGACAACGTGCATGCCGAATTTCATCCAAATCCGTTCAGCCGTTTTTGCGTGATTGAGTAAACGTATGCGAGGATAAGAGCTCGAAAGCGCATTTTCATCCGACTTGCTCCAAATTTATCATCACTGCTCAGCTCCTATGTGTCTTAGCGTTATGTTATATAGCCTATAACCTACCCAGGTGTATCTATGGACTACAATCGTACCAAGATTGGTTAAAATCCCTTCAGTAGTTTTTGACCCATGCGTGCACATACAGACGGACAGACAGACAGACGAACAGACAGACTAAAAAATTTACTGATTGCATTTTTGGCATCGGTATCGATCACCATTCATCCTCCAATATTAATTTTGAATATACATATATTCAATGTACAGAATTGACCTCTCTACAGTTTTATTATAAGTATAGATTAATATAAATATGTCTACAGGTAAAGAATATTGACTATTACTACGTAAAGAAACGTTTCTCTTCGCGCTTCTGCCAACTTCGTGCCTCTTCGTTCCCCGCCAAAAAGCACTGAGCAAATGAACCGCACCATACTAAAAACTAATTTATTTTTTTGTTTGTAAATTTTGTATGTGTGTAAGCCGTAGGGCAATAAAAAAATATCTATTCTATTCTTTTTAAGTTTTTTGAGTAGGTAATGCTACATAAAAATACGCGCGAAAACCTAAGTGCCGTGCCGTACGACATTCCTTGTTTTTAACCGCCTTCCAAAAAGGAGGAGGTTAGGCGTTCAATTGTATGTATGTTTTTTTTTTGAGGTTTTGCCCCTGTACCCCACAAACTACTTAGAGATACTACAAAATTTTAATCTGCTTTTAAAATAGGTAATGGCGATATAGGCTGATGATGAGAAGAATAACTGTTATTGTTCTGAGGGCTGATGCTGCTGTATGTCGGACAATATCAATTTGAATATGGAACTCTCTCTTCACCGCCTTCTTTATGACTCAGTGAGGGACGAAAATTGATTGACGTGGACACGTGGACCTATATGTTTTGACATAACATATTTGGACAACGTGTAAAAAAAGTGTAACCGCCGCACTCGATTTTAATGATTACTTAGTTGAGTATAGATTTTTAAAATGAAACTGCCGCAATCAGACAAGTTTAATAAATTAATGTTAATTGGCATTTAACTAATAAGGTTACATCTCATTAAATGCCAATTAACATTAATTTACTGAACGTCTCTGATTGCGGCAATTTTGTTTTAAAAATTAATACTTAACTAAGTAATCATTAAAATCGACTCTGAGTGCGGCCGTAAGAATTAGACTCTCTAGGTACTCTATGTCGGCTCTATTATAAAGGGTCTTTCAATAAGGACGGGTCGATTTTGACATGAAATAAAAAAGGCCGTGTGTGAGATTTTAACGATTTTTTTTTTTATTTGAAAGAGCTATATATGCCATTATGTGTGGAAAATCACATCGTTTAAATGTCCGCCGCGGCTTCTCACGGTGGCACGAATTCGAGTTGTCCAATGTTCAACAACTCTGCCGCATAGTTCGGGTTGAATTTCAGCGATAGCCTGAGCTATGTTGACTTTAAGGGCATCGGTCGATTGTGGCTTATTGGTATAGACCTGCGACTTAAGAAAACCCCACAAAAAAAAGTCTAAAGGTGATAAGTCGAATTTGGCCACCAAACGTTGGAGAGTCGACTTTGAAGGACCACCTCGTCTGCCGTAAAATGGGCGCAATGCACGTAACGTTTGCACTAACGAACACTCATTTTGGTAATACATTTTTAACATTTGGACGTGTTGCTCAACCGTGTAACTTGCCATGGTGATTTGGCATTACTAACTGAATAAAAAAATATAGGTTAGAAAGACGACGTTAAAACAACATGGCAGCCACAGGCTGCCAACATCGACCCGTCTCTATTGAAAGACCCTTTACAATGCTAGTGTAGAGGAGTAATAACAATCGCATAAAATAAAATCGAGTGTGAACGAAATATTATTTCAAAAATAACTGTCACTGATTGTGAATAAGTCCGGCGGGAAAATTTACGACCGCTTTTTTTTAAACACGCATTGACGTAGAATCCAATGGTTTGGGAGAAAAAAAAAATGCATTGTAAAAATAGAACTTTTATTATCCACTCGTAGGTGGGTAGGTACTTATGTATGCTACGAGGGCGTTTTGTTTCTTTTAGCCGGCACATGGATTGTAAATAAATTATAAAAACAAACAGCTTTTAAGTGCAGTTTCACCTGCTTTTATTTTCACCTACAGAAGATTTTACCTTGTGGTTCGAATTGCAAAAAATCCTTAAAATACGGCGCGTTTGTTTATTTGAAGACGAGCTGCATCCCGCGGTTTCGCCCGCCTGAGTTTCGGAATTTCCGCGGGAACTTCAAAGTAGCCTAATTTATTTCTTATAACAGCAGCTAATTAGTAGGGAAAGTTCCATCAAAATCGGTTCAACTGTTTCGGAGATTCACCCACGTGCAGAGTTTCGGAATTCAAATTAGGAACGCCAAACTTCTTTCTTAAGAACCTTCCCCAACAAACACAACAAAAAATAATTAGCGAAATTGATCTATACCTACGTCTATAGCCGTTCACGCGTGATGCCGTGATCAAGGAAAATAGGGCTTCATTTTTATATATTTCGGAGATCCCGCGGGAATCCCGGGATAAAAGTTACTTGTATCCTTTTCTGTATCTACCCCTGGCAACGCGTAGTATGCGAAATTTAGTGCAGTTTCACCCGTGTATTTTCGGAGTTCCCGCGGGTATTGGTACCCTATGTCTTTCTTTGTATCTGATGACAACGTGTATGCAAAATTTCATGATGATCGATCGAGCCGTTAAGGCGTGAAAATGTAACAAACAAACAAACTCACTTTAGCATTTATAATCCTTTTTAAATTGGCTGGAGGACCAACCAACCTAAGGCGGCAAAAATATATTTACTTGGGATCTCCAGATATTTGCTAAGAATCCTTCATTGGTAAAATAGCGAAAGATGTGATTTTCAGATCAATGATTTTCAAAAATTGCTTTTCTATCTCTTTATTAAGGGGCCACTTTTCCGACATGTGGGGTCCCCAAAAAAAGCTAGTCTGGGCGTGTTTTTCATAAACTATGTAGGTATGTTAATTTAATAGATAGGTACTTACTTTTGATCCACCACTTTCAGCCGACGTCATGTTTTCCTTGATTTTTTCATCAGATAATTTAGCGTCACTCACATTCCAATAAAATAATAATAGGAAACACAAAAACGAAAGTCTTTTGTATGCGCCGTTTTGAAATGACGCCATTTTGTTGATTTAATTACTTATTTATTTAATTTTGGAATCACAAAACGTCAAAAGAAATCAATATTTCCATTTCATAAAAAAATTCTCTGTAAAAACATATGTACGTAAATAAATAAAATTTTATTTTTATTTTTACATGTTCACCGTGATTTTAGGAACAAATTCTACAAATGTGAGATTTTAGAAGTAGGTAGGTACGTGAAAAAGTTGTGTAAAATTTAAAATGCGTGGGAAACCGTTTGATCTGTCAAATCCCAATGGCGGTCTCCAGGCGACTGGAAGATTTTTATCTACTCGTAGTCTTGTACAGACTGCAAGACGCATGTAGGTATTTATTTATAGATTTTATAAACGAATTTGTTTCATGATATTAACAGATTCACTAGTGGGTGTGCGTCAACAGTTTATTGATATTGAGGTTTTTATAAGCAGACATACAGACGAGACTTTTTGGTAAATTATTTATTGAAATAATTTCATTCATATAGTTGCCTCATAGAATACTCCGTAAATTAGATAAATAAGGATACATGTACCTTAGACTTTAGAGTATTAACATAATAAGTATAAGTATATTTTATTTAGGTATTAATACATAATTAGTAACGACATATTTAAGTGTCTGTACCTAATGTCAAAAACAGCACTTTACTAAATGCATAAGAGGAGATACGCGATACGAGTACCTATACGCGGTATTTATTAGGTACCTACAAAAAACTAATTCATAAAATTTTTGTCTGTCTGTTTGTTCCGGTTTAAGTATCTCCGAAACGGACAGAACTAAATAGACTACTTTTATCAGAGCTCCTGCGGAATTTACCAAAGTCACGTAGGTACCTTTTTATGTTTGAAATAAAATCCTTACTATTAGGTATATAAATGTGAAAGTGAGTTTTTTGTTACGCTTTCACGCCTAAACGGCTCAACCAAGCATCATCAAATTTTGCACACATTGTCAGAGGTACCTCCAGAAAAGAACATACAAGTTAGTATTTCAATAAAGATAAAAGGTAAGTATGATTTTATTCGTTTTATAAGAAATAAGTTTAAAAGATAGGCTTTAAGGTGAATAAAACACAAGTGCTGCGGTAATAACTCGATATCTAGGCGAAAATTAATAATAGTTACATGTTAATTGAACCTATCGACGAACTCTTTTTTTTGTTTTAGTACGGAAACCGAATTGTTCAAGCAGCTAATTTGCTCTTTCCTAGTTTTTTCGTAATACCTTCGTATAATTATACTGGATTGTCTATAGCCGGGGAGCTGAAGTGTCTGGAAATGTAAACGATTAACGCATGCCTCTTTGATCTGTCTATCGTTTGACACTATGCATTTTATTACCTAAACACATAAAAAAAACTTTTAATCTTTTTTATGCCAAAGTGAAGCTTTTAGGTTTCATAATTTGAGTAAATACAAGATGTAGGTTGAACGCTTCTAGAGTCAACCTCCATATCTGGGTTAAAATTCATATCATATCAGTAGTATAATATTATAAGAAATTAATATTTTTTGAATTTAAGAATAGATGTGACATTGATAAAATCTGGCGCGATTGTTAATGGAAGCATAAAAATATAGTGTAAAGTTTGCCGGTGAAATAAATATATTTTAACTAAAATATTAAAAATCTTTCATATTTAATTTAACAAGCATTTACTAACGTTCCCGCCCCCGGAACGTAGGTTTTAATCATGAAATCCACCAAAAGTTGCAATTTTTGGCAATTTTGGTTACTACAAAAAGTTACTACAAAAAATAAAATAAAAATAAAAGCATGGTATCACTCGGGAATACTGTTGCTTCCTATCAGTTGCAGGAATAGTTCCAGATGCATTACCCCCTACATATCCACACCTACGAACTTCTTTTTATTAGTGGATGACGTAGGCCTTCTCTTGCTGCCTCCCCGAAGTGGAGGCAGCAGAGGTTACTGCGTCGGGGCAGGGCCCCCTGCAGTGGGCAATCCAACGCTGTCCGCCAATACGGACAGGAACTGGGGGCAGTCTATAGACAGCGTGGATCGTCGGGATGGAGCCGTCTAGGCTCCGTCAGCCAAGCTAGGTGGGCTGCGTTGGCTCGTCATCGCGAGCGATAAGCTCGCGCGGGTATCGCTTCCCCTCGGGTGGACGAGCGTGGAGGGCGGCCAGACCACGGATGTGCTCGTGGTCCGACGCGTCCGCCCCCTCAAACATCTGGACTCGCCCAGCGGCTCGACTCTTAGGTCCCTCTGGAAGGAGTTCCGCACATAGCACGGAGCTCCGGCAGCAGCACGCAGTGCCATGGCTTGTTGCGAATCCAAGCTCGCACGCAAGGACTCACATGGCAGTGCGTACCATGCCGGAGCGGCGTAAGTGAGTTGGGGCCTAACGTAGGTCTGGTAGACCCCGACTTTTACCCTCAGAGGATGCCGAGAGTCGAGCACGCTGCGCATCTGATGCCGCATGACGCGAGCGCTCGCGATGACGTTTCTCACGTACGTGCGCATCGTGAGCCGACGATCCAGCGTGACCCTCAGCGTGACTTTACCTGAGGGGACCATGCAATGTCCTGTCCGTAAAGGCGGAGAGGTTTCGGCGGGCTTTATTAGTGGGTGTGTAGAATGCCGATGAGATTCCATCTTCTTGCATATGTTGCTCTGGCCGTTTGACGCAACAGCAACATTAAACAATGTTTGACAGATCGTAATTTTGGCGGGAAACGACCGTAAATTACGCGGCGGTTAAAATTTAAAGCGTCCTATGTTAGAATTAGTTTGTTTTTGTAAAAATAATTTATTATTTATTTACTGTCGATTTGTTTTTGGTTTAACAACGAATTTTTGACGTAATTAATCAGCATTCAGCACACATGAGATCAGCCAGAGTTTGGGGGCCCTATTACCATCGAGAAGTTGCGACTTTTTAGCATTCTCTAATCTATGCTTTGTAGCAGATATATTTTATGTAAAAAATGTGTGTGTCGAGTGAGATTCTACTGTGGAAGGTAATTTTTTTACAATATCTTGATTTTAAATTATATAGTTACGCCATTTTGTTCTTCCACAATTAATCAGATCAAAACATCATCTTATATACGTCTTTGACATCATCCATCTACGCTTATAAAAGGTATTGTTTCATGTTTGTATGTTTAGTTGTTTACTGTAAGACTTTATTTTCGACTCAACTTTGCAAACAAATTCCTTCGAAAAAGGCTGGACTAGAACTTTGCAAATTACATTTGTAAGTTACGTGCTTCCATTTGAGATGTTTAGCAATTGACAACATTTCAATTTTTTTTGGTTATGTTTTTTCATGCTTATTAAATAGTATTTAGAAAACCATGAGACACGTATTTTTTCTTTTTCGAAATTTTTTATCCTAAGTTATTCGAAAATTAATTTGAAATCTTGTAAACTTAAAAAATGCGTTTCAGGCGGAACATATACATTTTCTTTGCCTCGCATTTGCATAACAAAAAATGTCTGGTCTTTGATTGACGTTTGTACTCTGTTTTTATCTATGGTTTTCAATTTCTTTGTGGCTGTGACCAGTGATGCCAACTTGGGGGTTTTCTCCCTAAGTTTAGGGAGAAAAAATCTCGACGGAGTTTTTTAGGAGGAATAATTTTTTGGGGCTATTTTTAGGTGGTTAGGGGTTACGGTCACAATACAATCACGATTTGCACTATGTTTAAATCAGCATACCACTTTTTTACAAATTATTCAACGTTAAAATGTATGTTATAGTAAATGAAATAAAATATAAAATAATTGAATTTACATTTCATTGTTTGTAAGATTTAAAAATACAATTGTATTATTTAATATAACTGAATAACTATTCTAATTTATTTAATTATATCAGGGGGTTTTAGTTTGAATTTACTGGGTTTCGAAATTGCTTTAGGGGGAAAGTTTTCAAACAGTTGGCAACACTGGCTGTGACATTATTTACCTTTATATTTAATGTATCTACTTCTCCTGTTTTTGTAGACTAAATTAATAAAATAAAAACAAAAATGAATGTAAAAGTTCGTAAATTAGATCCTTTCGTTTCTTGTTTCGTTCCCGCCTGTAAAAATACAGTGTTGATGAATCCTACAAAACATTTTTTCCACATACCAAAATCTGCGAGAGTACAATGGTGTGCTGCTGTAAATAAATCTTATGTACCAAAAACTGGAAGTCTTTACATTTGCCAAGATCATTTAAATGTAAGTAAATAGTTATATATGTATATATTTTGTTTGTAGATAAACGTTTTATGTTAAAAAGCAATACATGGCAGTACCTGGTTGTTTTCTTGATTTGCCCTGTTATTTGACTATTACGGCACCGTAACTATATAATATTACATAAATGCAAATCCTTTTTTATGTAAAGTTTAATAATATGCCTGCTATTTGGTAAATACATCAATAGGTATAATTGAATCACAATACTGCTGTGATGTTAATTTTTTTTATTTTTATTCTAGCTCGAAGAAGTTTTACTTAACTACAAGGCTTGGATGGAACAAAAATCCAAAATACCCCGTCTGAATCCCCAAGTTCCAAATAATTTAAAGAACATAAATAGAGAACCAACTCTGCTACCTTCAACATCAACAAGAGTAAATGTAGATCCAAGTATGCAAGAAAAGGGTGTGCTGTGTATTCCGAACTGTTATCATAAATCTATCCAAGTAAAGCCAGCTATGGTCAACCGGTCAGTTGGTGCAAAGATTTTCAGAAAAAGCAAATCCAGAATATATGTGAACACTTTTGAAGGAGAGTCATCGGAGGGACACGATCCGTCTACAGTTGGCACTACAACTGAATTTTCTGAAAATGAAAGTTCTAGTAGTATACCAATTCAAAAAAGTTTAGCTGGCAGATATTTTATGTTAAGTATAATAGAAAAAAAGTCATTTTCATATATTGGTGTTCCAAAACAATATTATTGGATTATTAAATACCTTGCAAAAGAATTGAAAATGCCTTCTTTGCATATTATAATAACCTTATATAAGTTAAAAAATAATGAAGTATTCACCAAACTGAAAGACCTTTTTGAAATTTCATTGACTACATTGTGGCGAATATTTTACAAGACTTTGAAAGCGCTCAGTTTATTTTTCACTAAATTACTATATTGGCCATCAGCTCTGAATATTAAGACTAACCTTCCAACTGCTTTCACTACTAGCAAAGAGTATGCAAGTGTTCAGTCAGTAATAGATTGCTTTGAAATCGAAATAGAAAAGCCAAAAAAACCAATAGATCAGGCCCTTACATGGTCCCAATACAAGAATTGTAATAGTATAAAGTATTTAATAAGTGCCACTCCAGATGGGTTTATAAATTTTGTTTCTGAAGGTTATGGAGGACGTATAACTGATATGTATTTAGTAGAACAAAGTGGATATTTAGAGGTGGTACCAGCAAATGCCACTATTCTAGCAGACAGGGGGTTCAAACACTTAGAATCGCATTTAATAAAAAAATCTGTCAAAATTCTGCGCCCTCCTAGTGTCCAGAAAGACACTAAAATGACAAAAACTGAGGTGATTGACAGTAAAATTTTAGCAAGTTTACGAATACATATAGAGAGGGTTATTCGGAGAGTAAGGCTTTTTAAAATGTTGAAGCCACATGCTGTAGTAAATAATAAACTAATCGATGTATTAGATGATGCTGTGGTAGTTGCTTGTGGGCTTATAAATTTACAGTCGCCTGTAATAAGCAGGTCCTAATTTCAGCCAATTTTTTTAGACATTAAATATGCAAAAATAAAGAGGGAAACCAATTGATAGAAACCTTTTGTGACTTCTACATGTTTCTTTTTTGGTAGGCTAAACTTGTTTTGCTGTAAACAGGATTCAAGTGTGAATGTAAGTAATAAAGTAAACACAAATTTTAGTGTGACCTATGTATTGATTTTTATTTGTCATACCGTACAATATCTAACATTTTTTCAAAAATATACTTTTTCCAAAACTTTTCACCGTCAGCAGTTAGTTTTTCTGCGTATAATCTATCATAGTAGACCCAGTATTGGTAGTACGATTTGTTTCGTTCAAATTCAGGGTCTGCTATACACAACAAAGCTTTTTTTACGTTCATTGCATACATTTGCAGCTGTATTTGGGCATTACATTTAGGGGATATCACATTATCTTTTATATAGTTTTCCATTGTTTTGTTGCTGGGGCATTTAATTTCTAAAATAAATCCTTGTTCTTCACATAATCCATCTGGCGAAGCACCTACAAAAGGTGTGATTAATTTAAATCCACTGAACTATTTTAACATTCATTCTTTTCATTATCTCCTCCACTACTTCTTTTTCCAAGCGTTTCCCTCGTTTTATAGCTTTTGTTTCAGGAATTTTATAACCACCAAGAATGGATTTAACCAAAACCCCATCAGTGTTGCATTTTGTGCATTCATAAATTTTTGACGCAGTAACTCGCCCTTGTCTTAAAATATGCCACAATCGACTGTGAGCTTGGTTGCGTGTCTCTTTTTCAATTTTATCGATAACTTCTTTTGTTAGATTGTTTAAGGCAAAGTTCTTCCATTTTGTAAAATCTGTCAAGTCATCTTGTGATGAAGTTATAGTATAGTAATCCAGTAAAAGCTTGAAAATCTGGTATACATCCAGTGTTATTGCTTCATTATTGTAGTTGTAAAATAAAGAATCTTGTATATTCCTTTTTCGACATTCTTGTAAAAATGAAGCTTTATTTAGTGAATTAGGAAGATTAACCATGATTTGTACATGTTTTCCCATTTCTTTAGCTAAAATGCATTTATCACGTGTTACTGCAGCAGACAATTTTGGCTGGGTCCAATAGCAGCGAACTGATGTTACCGCAGGTTCTTCAGTGCGCTTGATTAGCCACATAATGAAACAAATTGAATGTTTGCACCCTCCCTGACTTGCAGCACAATCTTGACATTTTACATCCAATATTGTTTCTTCTACCTCGTCAATGCTTGCGACAACTAAGTACATTTTAGTACGTACTCTGTGCTCAGGAGTTACTCTGCCCCTGATGAAACATACAGCATTTTCTCGTTTTACCTCCACATAGCCTACAGAAGTTTCTACATATGAATCCCTCGATGATAGCAAAACTTTTGCTCCACGGATTTCGGCAACGTTAAATGAGTCGTTTTCTCGCATGTACTGCAAAAACATCATGTAGTCAACCTTGGGAAGGTTGCAGCTGTCTGCCATGGCATAACCTTCGGAAACTTTCATTGTGAATCAATTAATATTTAATACAAAAACAAGCGTAAAGAATAAAACAAAACGAAAGTCAAATGCACAGACGAATAAGAGAACATACTGTCAATTTTTAATACCTAGACAATGACAATATTGTCTGTGACACATAATTTTTTTTTAATTTATATAACGCAAAGATATTTACGTTATTCAACCTGACCGTGGCCCGGACGAAGTTTTTTGTGAATATTTCGTTAAGTAAATAAGTAATTAAAAAATTCTAAAAAATATGTAACGTGATATTTAAAGAAATACCTCGAAATGGTTTTCGATTTAAGGTACCTATTTAAAATTGAAATGTTGTCAATTGTTGCAATTTCTGCTTATCTAGTGGGGTAGGACCAGGTGCAGTCGCAGCCTGAAATTTTGGAGGGGGCCACTAACTGGTTTTGGAGGGGGTCACTAATAATAAAATATGTTGAGTAAACTAGACTTATACTAATAAACTAAACTTATACTATAAAACAAATGGATTTTAGGGGGGGAATGTCCCCCATGCCCCCCTTCGGATCGCGCCTTGGTAGGACATCCTGTGTAGGTACCTAAGTCTGCGCGCAGGTACGTTTATTAGTACCTACTCGTTTTATTATTTCGTTAAAACAGCTAATTTAACTCGTTAAAAGCTGTAATTAATAGTCAAAAACAACGCGTTTTACGATTTTACTTCATTGTTTAACTACATTTTCTTTGGTGACTACAAAAATAAACAGAAATTCCGATATAACCCGGCTGCCTAATAATAGGAATGGCCATAGAATTAACAGGCATAGAAGCGCATTCGGCGCACGCAGAGTGATGCAATTTCATGTGTGGTGAAGAACGCCTACCACGTCTCTTTCAAATGAAACTGGCGCTTTACCTCACATACCTTAATTATTTTTGCGTTTCATTTTCTAAAGCATTTTGATTGGAACTAAGCTAAGCTCTAAGCCATGCTCTAAGTAGGTACCTAGGTATATATCGCCGAGTTATATTTCTTTGTATTCCAATTAGGTACCTACCTACTACAAGTACTAGTACAAAAAAAGTTGTAAAGTATTTTTAAATAAATAAATAAATAACTATAATTTGTAATGAGTTGTTACTATATTTTTTTACGTAATATTCTCACATGGTTTTCTTTATAAATGAAATATCTTAGAAGATAATTACATTATTATCTACATTATCTAGTGTAGGTACATGACAATCTCTATCTTTCTATCTACGTTACATAATTATTTTCTTCTCTGTCATAGGTATCATAAAACGAAATCTGTTGCTTCCTTGCACTCTTCTCGTCCTATTAATTATCTAACGGCCGCACTCAGAGTCGACTTTAATGATTACTTAGTTAAGTATAGATTTTTAAAACAAAACTGCCGCAATCAGAGACGTTCAGTAAATTAATTTTAATTGGCATTTAATGAGATGTAACTTAATTAGTTAAATACCAATTAACATTAATTTATTAAACTTGTCTGATTGCGGCAGTTTTGTTTTAAAAATCTATACTTAACTAAGTAATCATTAAAGTCGACTCTGAGCGCGGTGGTAAGTTATCTAAGCGCCGCCTAAGAAGTATCTATTCAAAAATATATAGATAGGTTATAGGAAGCTATTTATAAGTAGGTAGGTATTGAAAAAAACTGTAACGACTTCCAAGATGAACGTTTTTATGTAAACACTAAACAATTTGACGTTGCGCAGACGCTACGAAATTTATATGTTTGTTTTAGAATTAGAAAGAGACGTTTTAACATTAAACAGAGACAATCTTGATACTTTTTTTATAGGCCTATCAAATGCCACTTTTTTATTTAGGGACTCCTTTTTGGTCAAACACCGGTTTGACCAATAACTAAGAAATACTTCATTTTTCTATATAGAACTCAAATATTCGCGTTAAATGCCTAATTATCCAGAGTAAATTGCAATAATATAAGTATAGGTTACTCGGACGAATACTTAGTACGGCCGCACTCAGAGTCATTTTAATGATTACTTAATTTTAAGTATTTTTTGTTTTTAATAATTTAATGAACGTCTCTGAGTGCGGCAGTTTTGTTTTTAAAATCTTTAGGTACCTACTTAAAATTAAGTACGTAATAACCACTCAGTGCGGCCGTTAGTACATCGAAGTTCGAACTAAAGATTCAAAGAAATTAAGTCGAGTTTAATTGTGTGTAATTAGGTACCTATATTATAGTACGTACCTGCTACAAAAACTCGACTGTTATTCCATTGAATTGTTTGGGGTCAACGGAATTTAATTTGGTTCAAAGCTGATTTTTTTTTAGGAACTTAATAAGATTTTCTGATATTCTTATATACTTAGGTACCTGCCAATAAAAATTTTCAACTTTTTCTTTAACTCTCGCAAAAAAAAACTATTGTAAATATAAAAAAAAACCTTATTTTTCTTTAAAGGGGCCCCAAATTGCGTGCCCAAGGGCCCCTGCGTAGCTTTTAATGGCCCACCGTATAACTAGCTGTTGCTCTCCGCTCCACTGATAAGACGTGATGTTTGTCGTTGTTGTGGTGTAGGTACTTTACGATTTAAGTTACAAATTTTTGCGAAGTAACCAAGTTATAGGTTACTTATGGAGGGAACTGTGAAGACGTCTGTCAAGCTAGAAAGGTCAAGTCGGCAGAATCAATTGATTTTTAGGTCAAAATTTAGTGCTCAATTAGT
Source organism: Zygaena filipendulae (assembly GCA_907165275.2). Taxonomy (NCBI): domain Eukaryota; kingdom Metazoa; phylum Arthropoda; class Insecta; order Lepidoptera; family Zygaenidae; genus Zygaena; species Zygaena filipendulae. Next base: position 1,040,954 of record OU015670.1, on the reverse strand, counting down.
GCTAATTTAGTGCTGAAAAAAAAAATTTGGTGCTGTGATAGGTGGAACAAAAATGAGAACACTGCTAACTTTTTATTAAGCTAGCAGTGTACCGTTCGTGACCGCGTTACAATACAGTTGCAGCGGAATTCGCATGGGCTAATAATTTAGTGCTCAATTAGTGCTGCCATTGTAGCGAAATTTTTTTGAAAAATAATCGTTTTTGAATTTTTTTTCAAATAAAATACTGTACTAGCGACACCGGCCGGTCTAAGAGCTCAAAAACGGGAACTGATGAAATTGAAACACGTCACCATTTAGCGCTCAATTAGTGCTGCCAGTATAATAAAGAATTTTTGAAAAATAACCTTTTTTTTAATTTTTTTCAATAACTTTTACTTAATTAAGCTAGCAGATTTAGCTAGCAGTGTACCTTTCGTGATCGCGTTATGATACAGTTGCAGCAGAATCCGCATGAGCTAATAATTTAGTGCTCAATTAGTGCTGCCATTGTAGCGAAAAATTTTTGAAAAATAATCGTTTTTGAATTTTTTTTCAAATAAAATACTGTACTAGTGACACCGGCCGGTCTAAGAGCTCAAAAACGGGAACTGATGAAATTGAAACACGTCACCATTTAGCGCTCAATTAGTGCTGCCAGTATAATAAAGATTTTTTGAAAAATTACCTTTTTTTTAATTTTTTTCAATAACTTTTACTTAATTAAGCTAGCAGATTTAGCTAGCAGTGTACCTTTCGTGACCGCGTTATGATACAGTTGCAGCGGAATCCGCATGAGCTAATAATTTAGTGCTCAATTAGTGCTGCCATTGTAGCGAAAAAATTTTGAAAATAATCGTTTTTGAATTTTTTTTTTCAAATAAAATACTGTACTAGCGACACCGGCCGGTCTAAGAGCTCAAAAACGGGAACTGATGAAATTGAAACACGTCACCATTTAGCGCTCAATTAGTGCTGCCAGTATAATGAAGAATTTTTGAAAAATAACCTTTTTTTTAATTTTTTTCAATAACTTTTACTTAATTAAGCTAGCAGATTTAGCTAGCAGTGTACCTTTCGTGACCGCGTTATGATACAGTTGCAGCGGAATTCGCATGGGCTAATAATTTAGTGCTCAATTAGTGCTGCCATTGTAGAGAAATTTTTTTGAAAAATAATCGTTTTTGAATTTTTTTTTCAAATAAAATACTGTACTAGCGACACCGGCCGGTCTAAGAGCTCAAAAACGGGAACTGATGAAATTGAAACACGTCACCATTTAGCGCTCAATTAGTGCTGCCAGTATAATGAAGAATTTTTGAAAAATAACCTTTTTTTAATTTTTTTCAATAACTTTTACTTAATTAAGCTAGCAGATTTAGCTAGCAGTGTACCTTTCGTGACCGCGTTATGATACAGTTGCAGCGGAATTCGCATGGGCTAATAATTTAGTGCTCAATTAGTGCTGCCATTGTAGCGAAAAATTTTTGAAAAATAATCGTTTTTGAATTTTTTTTCAAATAAAATACTGTACTAGCGACACCGGCCGGTCTAAGAGCTCAAAAACGGGAACTGATGAAATTGAAACACGTCACCATTTAGCGCTCAATTAGTGCTGCCAGTATAATGAAGAATTTTTGAAAAATAACCTTTTTTTTAATTTTTTTCAATAACTTTTACTTAATTAAGCTAGCAGATTTAGCTAGCAGTGTACCTTTCGTGACCGCGTTATGATACAGTTGCAGCGGAATTCGCATGGGCTAATAATTTAGTGCTCAATTAGTGCTGCCATTGTAGAGAAATTTTTTTGAAAAATAATCGTTTTTGAATTTTTTTTCAAATAAAATACTGTACTAGCGACACCGGCCGGTCTAAGAGCTCAAAAACGGGAACTGATGAAATTGAAACACGTCACCATTTAGCGCTCAATTAGTGCTGCCAGTATAATAAAGAATTTTTGAAAAATAACCTTTTTTTTATTTTTTTCAATAACTTTTACTTAATTAAGCTAGCAGATTTAGCTAGCAGTGTACCTTTCGTGACCGCGTTATGATACAGTTGCAGCGGAATTCGCATGGGCTAATAATTTAGTGCTCAATTAGTGCTGCCATTGTAGAGAAAATTTTTTGAAAAATAATCGTTTTTGAATTTTTTTTTCAAATAAAATACTGTACTAGCGACACCGGCCGGTCTAAGAGCTCAAAAACGGGAACTGATGAAATTGAAACACGTCACCATTTAGCGCTCAATTAGTGCTGCCAGTATAATAAATAATTTTTGAAAAATAACCTTTTTTTTTATTTTTTTTCAATAACTTTTACTTAATTAAGCTAGCAGATTTAGCTAGCAGTGTACCTTTCGTGACCGCGTTATGATACAGTTGCAGCGGAATCCGCATGACAGCGGCATCCGGCCGGTAATAAATAAAAAAATTAAAAAAAAGGTAATTTTTCAAAAAATCTTTATTATACTGGCAGCACTAATTGAGCGCTAAATGGTGACGTGTTTCAATTTCATCAGTTCCCGTTTTTTAGCTCTTAGACCGGCCGGTGTCGCTAGTACAGTATTTTATTAAAAAAATTCAAAAACGATTATTTTTCACAAATTTTTCGCTACAATGGCAGCACTAATTGAGCACTAAATTATTAGCTCATGCGGATTCCGCTGCAACTTTATCATAACGCGGTCACGAAAGGTACACTGCTAGCTAAATCTGCTAGCTTAATTAAGTAAAAGTTATTGAAAAAAATTAAAAAAAAGGTTATTTTTCAAAAAATCTTTATTATACTGGCAGCACTAATTGAGCGCTAAATGGTGACGTGTTTCAATTTCATCAGTTCCCGTTTTTGAGCTCTTAGACCGGCCGGTGTCGCTAGTACAGTATTTTATTTGAAAAAAAATTCAAAAACGATTATTTTTCAAAAATTTTTCGCTACAATGGCAGCACTAATTGAGCACTAAATTATTAGCCCATGCGAATTCCGCTGCAACTGTATTGTAACGCGGTCACGAATGGTACACTGCTAGCTTAATAAAAAGTTAGCAGTGTTCTCATTTTTGTTCCACTTATCACAGCACCAAATTTTTTTTTTCAGCACTAAATTAGCACTAATTGAGCACTAAATTTTGACCTAAAAATCAATTGATTCTGCCGACTTGACCTTTCTAGCTTGACAGACGTACTGTGAAGATCCCATTCCATAGCTTTTGCTGTGTTCGCATACAAACATGAGGACAGAGAACTTTCTATGTTTAAGATTCAACTAGTGCAAATACAATTACTATTAGAAAAAATTAACACAATAAATTGTTTATTACGTAGAACCTCCCTGGCACAAATTCACTAGACAATATACATAAGTCTCTCACTGGTTGGTATAAAGTGTGACGTTACTGGTTACCGAGAAAAAAATTAAAGTAATCGTCACCATAGCAGTTTTTGGCGGGAATCGAAGGCGGTAGGTAGGATGTAGGTACTTAGGTACCTACTTCCGAGAAAGATTTTGCGAACAGCACCATGGCGTAATATCTCCATGATTTGCAATTACAAACCGTACTCCGTAGGTACAACGATGCCAAATACATTTATTCTACTATAGGTACTTGAAACGGACTTGGGACTTGGTGTCGTCGCGGATTACCCTCAGGAACTCCAGAATGTTAATAATAGGAATGTGGACTACTTTTGAAAATCAAAATTCTAATTAGTCCGTCAGTTAGAAAATAAAAAAACAATAGACACGTATTTTTTGCTTTTCTAAATAAATTAAAATATACAGAGATAAAGCGCATTAAAGTTTAGAGTGAGGGGGTCGTGACGTCACTAACCGCTAAAACCGCCATACAAACTGTCAGAATAGTGACGTCACGCGAATTTTCAACTTAATATATCGTCGTTATTTTTTGATTACGTAAAAAAAGAAAAAATACGTGTCCAATATTTTTTAATAATCTACAAGACGGACTAAAAAATAAAAATTAGTCCACATGCCCATTTTAATAATGTAACTTTCTCTTAAAATGGAAAGGAGAGAAATAATATAAAATGCACGGAAAATTATTTTACGTGTATAATTAAATTATATTAAATACAACATAACTTTTTACACATTTAACATTGCTTGTTGGCTATTGTATTTTAAAAAATCCAATTGAATTTTTTGACAAAATTTTTCTGTAATATAGGTACAGTTGGCCAGTAGCCACAGTAGGTAGAGATGGATTTCTATCTTAATATCTAATAAAATAAATTTATAATGGATCTACTTTGAAGGCTTGGAGAGTTCTTCCAGAGCTTTCATCTCAGCTGAAAAGAAAATTAAAATTCAATTATTATTTTGTCAATGAACTATGTTTGACAGTACAGTCGGCTTATTATATGATTACTTTTGACAGGTGTCAAATCTTATTCCATAGCATTAAAGTCCAATTTCTAACACTGTTTACATGCATTGTAGTTTTTATGTGTTGTGTTTGTGTGAAATAAAGTTCTTTCCAATTTTAATTTGACAAGTGTTTACATTTTTTTTTTCTGGCTGTACACTGGCACCTTATTATTAAGTGTCACTACTGTCACTTGTACTGTGTGTGTACTTATTTAAACTAATATTTTTTTTGTGAAGTTTACCCCTTTCGGGGAGGCAGAAGGAAACTTATAGCAATTCAGTGGTATATTTCTTTTTCTGAAGTTATTTACATCGAAATGCATTTCAATGCTTTACTGGAACTTTTGGCAGCAAATCTTCACAGTTGAACCTTAATAGGACGCTCTGTGGGAAGTTGTATAGTAAAACGAAAACCTCCTGACGAACACCCTATTTCATCTTATTTAATTCTTCCCGCCAAAAGTCCTCCTTTAAACTAATCATAAAGACGAAAGTTCTTTTTTTTAAGACGAAAGTTCTTTTTTTTTTTTCAAAGCAAAAGAGTGGAAGTAATTTTTTTTTAAAGGGAACTAGCAATCAATCTCTAAAATGTAAGAATGTGGCAGTATGCCTGATTGACTTATGATTTTTGTTTTTTTTTTTTTTCATACAAAGTAATAGGTAAATACCTGCAGCAGCAATGGCCTTCTCTTCTTTCAGCTTGGCATCTCGGATGACCTTTTCCTTTGCTTCGATTTCACGAAACTTGGTTTCCTTTTTCGATAACCTATTCTGGTGGAAAGCTCCATAGAGAATACCTGCTGTGAGAAGTGACCAACGGCTGAACTGGAATTGCCATAAATGTTTTTGTCAAAAGTTGTATTCACAATGTAAAAAAAAACATTTAAAACCTTGAAAATCACAGTGTAATCAAGCCTATGGGTAACAGACAACTAATACAATACTTTTTTTTAAATACATACTTAAGGTAAGTATATACTAAACAACCAGACTCCGAGTAAACACAAAACTGTTCATCACATAAATGTGAAATCCCTCAATTGCAGGGATTGAACCTGTGATGTTTCAAATTCTCTCTGGCTAAATGCAATAAATATCCATAAAAATAAAGCTATCAGTGCCCAACTGCAAAGAATATATTTTAATCACTGCATTTTATGCAAAAGTTTGGACATCCAAAGAGGTAACATAGAAACCGAATAAATACTATGTTACTGGCTATCATTTTAAAAATAAATTTATGAAAAAAAAATCTAATGCACTTCCTGGAGCCTCTGTGACTTCTGAGAGTTATGAAAACCTTAAAACACAGTGTTACATAATTTTTTCATTATTAAAACTAGTAACAATTAGAAATAGTTTGAATACTTACTCTGATGAAAGGAGATACCCTAACTGGTGGTCCGTAAGGTAGATCAGCCATTCTAATTAGATTTAAGAAAATTATTTAAAAAAGGATTGCCGAAAAATCCAATAAATCCTCTTTTTTTAGTGAGACAGCCAAACGAAGGAGGTTAGACTTTAGAGTCGAATTGCCAGTTCACACTTCCCCTGGTGATATTTATGTACTATTCAGTTTGCTACTTGCTGAACTCTGTGTCCAATTTAAACTAAAAAGCACGTAAACTTAAAACATGTTTGTGTTTCACTTCTTTAATTTCATTTAATATAGCTTAAAATAAATAAAATTATTTATTAATTATTATTGGCAATTGGTATCCAAAAAAAAAATTAGTTAAATGAAATGTTCCGTTCCGTTATTACGGATGAAAGTGGCCGCAGTGCCCGCAGTGACGAGAAAGTTCTGTTGTACTTGTAACACTTGTAACTTTCAGTATTTGGTATTGGAGATCAGAGAGAAGGTAATCACTACGTGTTGGAGATATTGTCGCAGTATCCGTATTCCGTACTAGGCAGTATGACGTCATAGTCGTCGCCATTTTTGTATTGTGAGCACTGGCGTTTTCGAGGAAAGGTGCTCTCAGTGATCATGTGGTGATCAACCAATGACTGGTCAACCACTGTGTCGGTCGGTTGACATGTGGACATAGATAAGCAATAGTGTGTTAACCCACACTGGAGAAATTTTGAGTAAATCGTGTTTTAAAAGTAGGAGCGCCATTTTGTGTCAACATTTTTTATGTTCAATATTTAGTTACATATTTAAGCAATGTAATAAGGTAAACACATAATTAAAAAACGTTCCCTAACTCTCAATAAATCGTTCTGAATGAATAACTTAATTTTGTGGGTTAACATGTTATTGCTTATCTGCGTCCATGTGTGGTTGATAGCATAACATGATGATGAAAATGCATGATAGTATACCGGAATGCGTTCCGTTTTAAACAATATACTCGTAAAGGAATGGATTTAAAGAACTTTATTACTTCTTAAGAACAATGTAGTTCACTTACAATGAATTTTTATTTGAATACTTAAATCAATAAGTTCCAGCTAATCAAAACATTTAAGTTATCTTATCATACTAATATTATAAATGTGAAAGTGGAATGTAGATGTGGAATGTGGATGTTGGGTTGTTTAGATGTTTGGATGTTTGTTACTCAATCACGCAAAAACGGTTGAACGGATTTGGATGAAATTTGGCATGCACGTTGTCAGAGGTACAGAGAAGAACATAGGATACTATACTAGCTAGTCACTAATATACATTTTAAGTTTGCTTTATATATTTAAAGGGTTGCATTCTCTTAATTGAGTTGGTAGGCCATTATAAAACCGTGCTCCTTCAGGCATAATATTTTTCTGTCCATATCCAGTTCTATGTTTGAAAAGTTTTAGCTTATTCGTGTTTCTTAAGTAGTTTGGCTTTGTTTTATCGTTATTTTTCGTTATATCTTACGTACCATTAGTATAACGGAACATCACGTTGATAGGTAATAATAATAATAATCCACATCACAACACACAGATCTACTTGATCCCACAGTAAGCTATTATTAGCTTGTATCGTGGAAACCAAGCAAACGTGGTGTATACTACATAGAATTCTTCTTCTTCTTTAATAATGGCGTCTATAATTATAATTTGCCAATGACAAACTACATAGAATTACTTATATATTATACATTAGATATATAAACACACCCAGACTGGAAAATGGAACCCTGTGTTCATCACACAAAATCCACCCCCACCGGGAATCGAACCCGGAACCCCTGGATTAGCGGGTAGGCATGGTGACCTCTGTGCCAATCGGATCGTCGGGTGCATACGGTGCATACATATCAGCTGTTCAATGACGTGCGTTGTCAATGTTGTCAAATGTCAAATTTAGAAAATGACATCTTGATTTTTGACAAATCAATCAGTCGTCAAAATGGCGTTGATCATGCCGCTTGTTTCCGTCGCGGTTTCTATTTTATACACGCCGTTTCTTCTGTTAATTCTGTGCATAATATTCTTAGCTTCCATTGGAAAATCTTTGGGCCTACGTAGGCTTTACGTGAACATTCTACTTAAACTTTTCGAAGTAAGTATATTTTCAATCTTTACCTACTAAAAACTAACACCGCATTCAAAATACTTATGATTTTCATTGACAAAAGCCCTTATTAAAATGCGTATCAGGTTTTAAAGTTAATTTATGTTTTTTTATATACGTTTTGACCTGGTAGTTGATTACTATATAGAAAAAATCCAATAGGAAGTAAATTCGCCTCAAAAACTCGATTCCACGATGATGGTTATGATTGGTTATGATCATGGTTATTTACAAATTCAAATTACGAACTCACATATACATAAAATGTACAAAATGAGTCATTGCGTACCTACATCCTATTTTCTAACTTCCAAGTTCCATAGGTTTAAATTAATTTTATTAGTGTAAGGCAAAGACATTCTATGTGTAAGGAATAAGGATTAATCTTTGATATACCTAGGTATAATAGAGTGTTGTAAATTATATTTTCGATATGACGGATTAACACCAAGATTGTGTTGTTTATCAATGCTTGTTGCACGACGTTTAATCTAGTTACTTTGTTTCTGAATCGCTTTATCCGGTTGCATTACATAAAATGGTTAGGTTCTCTTAGTGAATTTTATTTTCAACATGTTATCTATCTCCAGCTTGGTACTGCAATGAACTTTTTGTTATTGAATTGCAACTTTAAAAAAAATATGACAACAGTGGGTGATCTTATCACTTGCAAGTTATATTTGCCAGACTACCTTAGGTTGGAGGAGACAAATTCATGAGGATCAAGGAAAAAGATGATCAAAATATGTTATGTGACTAGAGTCAGATAATTTAGTTAAAAAAGCAAGTTAATTTCAGTAATTATTTTATTGCACTGCAACAATTCTGTCTATTAATCATTATATCTTAATAATAAAATATTAATATTTTTTACATACATCTTGGAGACACTAAAAGTTAATAAAAATTAAAAACATTTTAAAAATGAGTTTTTTTTTATAGGTCATAGATTTGTTGCATAGATTTTGATATTGGCAATATTGGAAAAAAATAAAATACTTTATTTAAAGACTTAAAACTTCCATCGAAAATTCACTTAAAATCACATAAATTTATAATTTTCATAACAACTACACAACACAATTACCTGTTCAGTCAAACTGCTACTGTGTATATTGACTGTAACATACATAGTGACTACAATCTGTTTTGTCTACTTAAATAAATAAACAAAATAAATAATATCTGTGTTACAGACTCCTTGAACGTACATAGGTACCTACATAATATAGTTTAAAATTAGAACGATATTATAAAATGATTTGACAATGTAAAAAAATAAAAATAATGTGATTGATAATGTTTGTATATTTTATTAAAAATATCTAGCTTTTAGCTCTTGAAACAATGTGGTCTTCGAGCCGTACTGCAATTTATTAGTAATAAAATATGTACAGCGGTCGGTGAAAGAAAAATTTGTGAATATTGTTTCTGTGTGATATGTCATTGCGTCGAAGTAAAAGAATTGCATTGAAAAAATCTTCGACAAAAATGTCACGAGTGAGTTCGGCGTCTTCAGAACGACAAAGACTAGAAGCCCGTACGTCTAGGGAGCTTGCCGAAATTCAGCTCCGTGAGGTACGACTTGAATCTGAACTCAAGAAAAAGGAAGCTGAACTCAAAAAAAAGGAAATTGAAGCTGAACTCAAGAAAAAGGAAATTGAAGCAGAAAAGGCATTGATCAAAGCCAGACATGACGAAGAGTTAGCAAGTTTACACAGCAGGAGCTCGACGCGATCGCGATCGCAGAAGACAACCGAAATCTGGGTGGAGGAATCCCGCCCCTACAGTCAAGTTCCTGTTGATGTACCCGTCGATCACGACAAACTGAAGGGTGACGATCCAGCGCAGCGCGACATGCACGACGAGCCACGTGATGTAGTGGACAGCAGCGGTGCGCGGGTCGACTACCGCGGCGACGATCGACGGCGTCTTGAAAATCTAACTAACTCTTTATCTAATGCTTTAATTGTATCTCACAGTAACAATGATAAACTTATAGGCAGACTCACAAGTAAAAGCTTACCTACCTTTTCAGGCGATGCACTCGATTGGTTGCGTTTCAAAAATGCGTACGATATCACGTCTAGGGTTGGCCGCTATTCGGACGAGGAGAACCTTGCCCGACTTCAAACGTGTCTTCAAGGCGAGGCGTGGGAGGCTGTTGCTGCCCGATTGATTGCGACTACTTCTGCGTCCGACGTCATGAGGATTCTCGAAATGCGGTTTGGTAGACCCGACTTAGTGCTAGGTAGGTTAATAGCAGAAATGAGGAGAGTGCCTAAACTGACTGGTATACGATCTGAGGTAATACTACTTGCGACTAAAGTAGATAATTGTGTAGCCGCTATACAGTCAACTGGAAATTTAGGTTATTTATACAGTCCAGAATTAATTAGTGAAATTTTGAAAAAATTAACTGAGCCTTTATTTTATCGTTGGTTAGATTACACTAAAGGTACGAGTACAAGTGAGCCACAGTTACCGCTGTTCGCTAAGTATCTTATGTCGGAAGCTCAGGAAATTTGTAAGCGCGACGCGATTGAGCCGCCGCAAAAGTTCATGAAGGTCGGTTACTCGACAAGTAAATCGCGTACTCTTCATACGACTAATGCGGTGGAGGAAGAAAGCCCAAGTGACAGTGTATTCATGACAAGTAACGACACTGCACATGAGACGATTAGCGTGGTATCTTCTTCCAAAAACGAAGAGACGGGTTGTATATTTTGCTCGGAGGTAAGTCACACGATTAAGACTTGCCCTAAATTTAAGACTGAGCATATAGATAAGCGCTGGGAGTGGGTTATGAAGCGACGCTTATGTTTTAGGTGTCTTAGTTCTACTCATCGGCGTGACAGATGTAGATCTAAAAAGAAATGTTCGAATTGCAAAATGACAGGTCATCACACTCTCTTACATAAGGATAGATCCAAGATAGAGGAAAAAGCTGACGAAAAGAGAGAAGATAGAGAGACAGCTGCGAATGTATGGTCTACAAAAAAAAAGGTTTATTTAAAAGTTATTCCAGTTTGTGTAGAAGGTCCTGCAGGTAATGTAAATACATACGCTCTTTTAGATGAAGGTTCAACTGTTACTTTAGTTGAGAAAGAAGTGGCAGATCAAATTGGAGCTACTGGACCTGAAACTATGCTGAACCTTCAGGGTGCTGTAAGTGGCAGTAATGACATGCCTAGTCGAATAGTAACATTGACAATACGAACGAATGAGGGAACTCATCAACTTGATAGAGTTCGTACTGTCAATAGTTTAACATTACCTGAATATACTGTCACTGAAGATCAGCTGTCTTTTGAGCATCTTAAGGCGATTCCTTTGACTGCGTTCGACGGTAAGCCATCCCTATTAATAGGTCAAGATAACTGGCATCTCATAGTAAGCCGCGAAGTAAGGGAAGGTAAGAAGAATGAGCCAGTAGCTTCCAGAACTCTGCTAGGATGGGTTCTACATGGTTTCTCGACATCCTTAACCGGAAATACCTTTGTATCTTGTCATTTGCAACATACTGACGACAAGCTTCATGGCCTTGTGAAGGATTACTTCCGACTTGATAGCATTGGGATCAAATATCAAGCTGATAAAAGATACTCTCCTGATGAACGTCGTGCTTTAGATATTTTAGACACTAAGTCTAGAAAGATAGGAGATAGGTGGGAGACAGGTCTGCTATGGCGGAAAAATGACGTGAAGTTTCCCAACAATATACGGAATGCCGAACACCGTCTACAAATAATTGAGAAGATGATGGACTCTGATGCCGACTTCGCGACTGATTATTCAAAGCAAGTTCAGAATATGCTGGACAAAGGTTATGCCGAAGAAAGTCAAGATATGCCATCAGGACGAGTGTGGTTCCTTCCGCATTTTGGCGTTAGAAATCCTAACAAGCCCGGCAAGCTACGGCTTGTACACGATGCGAAGGCTGAAACCAAAGGCGTATCACTAAACACCGAACTTCTTTCTGGTCCTGATCTTTTAAACTCTCTTATCGGAGTCTTGCTGCGTTTTAGAGAACGAGCTGTTGCTGTCACAGCTGATATTCGTGAGATGTTTATGCAGGTTAAGATTAATAAAGATGATCAGAATGCGCAATGTTTCCTATGGCGTGGTATGGATAGAAAGATCTCACCTCGTATTTATAAAATGTCTTCCATGATTTTTGGTGCAAAGTCATCTCCTTGTACTGCAACCTATATTCTAAGACGTAATGCTGAAGATTTTAATATGTCACATCCACGTGCTGTAGAAGCCATTAAAAACCGTCATTATGTTGACGATTATTTAGATTCTACTGATACTGAGGAGGAGGCCGAGCAGCTGGTGAATGATGTTATCATGATTCACAAAGCTGGTGGATTTGATATCCGAGGCTGGGTTTCAAATAGGCTTACTGTACTGCCTAAGGATACAGACAAACTATCTGTCAGCCTTCTTCAACAATCAGAAGACGCAGAGAGGACTTTAGGTGTCAATTGGAAACCTGTTTCTGACACTCTAGGTTTCGATCTAAGCCTGAAAAAGATAAATAAAGACGTGGTTGACTGTGTACGAAAACCAACAAAGCGAGAAATCTTAAAAGTAGTGATGTCAGTGTTTGATCCACTTGGCTTGTTGTGCCCCTTCATGATAAAAGGTAAAATTCTTCTCCAAAACCTTTGGCGGAGTGGAAAAAGTTGGGACCAGCAAATTGATGACGTAATATCACCGCAATGGTTTCAGTGGCTTCACAAACTAAAGAAATTGCGAACATTTTCAATTGCACGTTTTTATGGGTTTATCGAAAAGGATAATCTTCAGTTACACGTATTTGTTGATGCCTCCGAAGAAGCCTATGCCTGCGTGGTGTATTTGCGTAGGTACGAACAAGTTGTTTTCATTGCGGCAAGGAGTCGGGTAGCGCCGTTGAAATCAGCAACGATACCCAGGCTTGAACTTCAAGCAGCACTTTTAGGGGCAAGACTTGGACAAACTGTTATAAAAGAACAGTCTCTTGTCATCAGTAAAAGGTATTTTTGGACTGACTCAAAGACTGTTTGGTTTTGGATAAATAAAAACCCTAAAAAGGATGGAGTGTTTGTTTCAAATCGTTTAGCAGAAATAGATGAATTAACCAAACCTCAGGAGTGGAGATGGTTACCCGGGACCCTTAATGTTGCCGATGAAGCTACTAGATATAAGGATAATATAAACGACAAGTGGCTTAGTGGTCCTGAATTTTTGTGCCTCCCGGAAGAAAAATGGCCCCAGATGAATCCAGAACCCGAAATTGAGAGCATTTTCTCAATCTCAAGTTCTAAAGAACCACGAAAACTTATACTTGATACGCGTTTTTCTAATTGGCGCCGCCTTGTAAGAAGTATGTCATATGTTTTATTATTTGTAGATAGATTCTGTTTAAAAAAGTCAGTGATATTGCTTATTTCTCCTGACTATGAAGAACGAGCTGAAAAAATTATATTAAGGCAAGCACAGTCTGAAATGTTTGAAGCTGAGATTACTGCCCTCAAGAAACTTGAAGATTTAAAGTCATGCAGTAAATTACTCGGATTGAACCCTGAATTAAATACAGATGGTTTACTTGTAGCTAAAAGTCGTTTAGATTCGAGTAAAGATCTTCCTTTACATCTGAGGCGACCAATCATTTTAGATGCCAAACATAACGTAACAAAATTGATTATTAACCATTTTCATAAGAGACTAGGTCACAATAACGCAGAAACACTAGTGAATGAGTTACGTCAACGTTATTATATTTTTCGACTTAGGACTACGGTAAAGAACATGATTAATAAATGTGTAGTCTGTAAAACTAAGAGGAGTCGACCAGTGCAGCCGATGATGGCACCTCTTCCTGAGAACAGACTCCAACATCATTGTAGACCCTTCACTTACTGTGGTATCGATCTTTTTGGTCCAATGATGGTTACTATTGGTCGTCGAAAAGAAAAACGTTGGGGTGTAATTTTTACATGTTTTAGCATTCGTGCAGTACATATTGAACTGGCATCTTCTTTATCAACTGATTCGACTATTTTAGCTATCCGAAGAATGGCAGCTCGTCGTGGTTTTCCTAGACAAATTCACTCTGATAATGGCACAAATTTTCGGAGTGCAGATAAAGAATTACGAAAAGCTGTTCAAGAGATGTTGTCGTCTAGTGATATGGCTCAGAAGGTGAATGAGCAAGGTGTAAGATGGACATTTAATCCGCCTGACGCTGCACATATGGGTGGAGTTTGGGAGAGATTAGTTAGATCTGTGAAGACGGCTTTATCCTCAACGTTGTTAACAATATCTCCAAAAGAGGAAGTTCTTCACACTTTATTATTAGAAGCGGAAAATATTGTAAATAGTCGTCCACTTACTCATGTATCATTAGATATCGATGATGAAGAAGCACTTACTCCGAACCATTTTTTGATAGGAAGTTCGGATGCCTCACCGCGGTCTGGAGAGTTTTCAGATGACGACTTGCATACACGAAAACAATGGAGGCTCTCACAACGGTTAGCTGATAAATTCTGGTCCCGCTGGCTGCGAGAGTACATTCCAAACCTGCAAGTACGTCATCGTTGGACGTCGGACGCAGGAGGTTCAATCAAAGTCGGCGATGTAGTGCTTATTGTAGATAGGAGTGCTCCGAGAAATATCTGGCCTAGGGGTAGAATAGTAGAGGTCATCCCTGGACGTGATGGACGCGTGCGCATGGTTGCAATAGCAACCAAAGGTGGTATATTACGTAGGCCTGTAAATAAAGTGGTTCTGCTTGTGAGTCTGCCACCCCAGTAGGAGTAGGTAAACGAGGAGGAGTATTGTTACAGACTCCTTGAACGTACATAGGTACCTACATAATATACACTCAGCGTCACAAAAATCGCACCTCTTCAAAAATAAGTTTCAAGCATGTCCCGCCAGCAACGAATACATTAAACCCAATCAATATTGGTATCAATTGAAAGTATATTTAATGACCTTTAAATTAACATCAATTAGAATTCCTAAATACAACAGATCTCATTAGCACGTAACATTAAAAAAAAAGTTGTCAAAATACGCAATACAACGGCCACTCATTGCACCTCCCTACAAGGTTATAAAACGGGCGACCTGGGTTAAATGTGGGTCATTCGCTATTCAACCTTTGTAGTGAACAAACGTTAACAGTTACAGCAAGAAAAATACCCCAGAAGATGGATACCACTGTAGATGAAGCTGCTCAAGTCATTGCACTACTGCAATCAGGGATGCGGCAATGTGATGTTGCTCGGCAACTGAACTTGAGTCGTTTTTCCATTCGACGAGTGTTCCAACGCTTCCGAGAGACTGGTGGCTATATCCGAAGACGTGGATCTGGAAGACAACGGTGCACATCCGAAAGAGACGATCGCTTCATTGTTTCGAAGTCTTTACGTAATCGGTTCCCCAATGCTGTTGAGCTGCAATAACAACTGCGATCAGCTCGCAGAACTTCTGTAAGCGTCTCCACGATAAGAAGAATAATGCGGGAGAGAAAATTGCAGCTCACAGGACTGTTACGGGGCCAAAATTGACTGCACAGCATAGGAGAGACCGGTTACAATTTGTCCGTGACCATGTAGATTGGACAATAGACCAATGGAGGGCTGTGCTCTTCTCGGATGAGACAAGGGTTTGTCTTTTCTGTAACGACAGGCGTCGCAGAGTGTACAGGAGGCAAGGGGAACGATTCGCATAAACCTGTATTCAAGAGACAGTCGAATACGGGGGTGGCTCGTGCATGTTCTGGAGCGGCATGTTAATCGACGGCAAAACGAACCTTGTGTGTGTTTCTCGGACCGGAAGTGCTCGCGGGCAAGGGTCGCTGACTGCTCATCGGTACATAACGGAGATCTTAGAGGAGCAGGTTGTCCCTTAAGCGGGTTTTATTGGTAGTGGGTTCATGTTAATGCACGATAACGCCCGCTGTCACACCGCTTTAATTGTAAGAGACTACCTGAAAGAAGTTGGGATCCCTGTTATGCGCTGGCTGGTGCGAAGTCCAGACCTGAACCCTATTGAGCACCTTTGGGATGACCTGAAACGACGAGTACGGGCACGTGATCCTGCCCCTACCACTCTTCAAGACCTCCAAGATGCCGTCGTTGCAGAATGGGACAACACTCCCCAAGAGACTGTTGTCACATTAATCAGGTCCATGAGAGAACGCATGGAAGCAGTCATCAGGGCTAGGGGGGGTAACACTAGATTTGAAGTTGATTTTAAGGACTTTGATGTAATTTTTGCTGATAAAATAAAATTTAATTTTTTAATCATTTGCATTAGCTTGATTTTTTTATTCCCTGGTAAACGAAAAACCAAATCTATTGATTTATTCAGAAATTTAAATAAATTGCCTTTCCAATGATACCCTATAGTCATATGTCTACCATTGATTAATAGGGTTAAAATGACTCTGAAGGGAATTCTTAAAGAAGTGCGATTTTTGTGACGCCGAGTGTAGTTTAAAATTAGAACGATATTATAAAATGATTTGACAATGTAAAAAAATAAAAATAATGTGATTGATAATGTTTGTATATTTTATTAAAAATATCTAGCTTTTAGCTCTTGAAACAATCTGTATTCTGTACTAATAGGAAAAATTGATTTTTTGTTTGTTTGTTAAAATCATAACACCAAAACTGTTGGACCGGTTTAAAAAATTCTTTCACCATTAAAATGTGACATTATCCTTGAGTAATATAGGCAATATTGTAAACCGGAATTCCCACGGGAACTCCGAAATTACCGCCAGTGAAACCCCAGGGAACAGCTATTAAAGATAAAATATTGTTAAATTACATGATGAAACCAACACATACATTGTTCAGATGAATGGGCATGTTGACTAATTTTTATTTTTTAGTCCGTCTTGTAGATTATTAAAAAATATTGGACACGACGACGACAACGACGCGATGGACTTCTAAACTACTAAATCGATTATGATGAAATTTGGTCACTATGTTGTAATTTGGTCCAACTTAAAAGATAGGATAGTTTTTTTCCCGATATTCCTGCGGGAACTCCGTAATTAATGCGGGGAATAGCTAATCACCGTAAACTATTGTCACGGGTACAAAGAAGGATATAGAGTACTTTTTCCCGGAATTCCCGCGGGAACTCCGAAATTACCGTGGATGTAATCGCGGGGGACAGCTAGTAATATAATAAAGATACCACCACATGTCAAAGGAAACCATATAGTTATTGTACTCTTTGCAACATGAAAACGAAAAAAAAGTACTCTATGGTCTACAGGTCTATAACCTACCTGGTCTACCTACTCTTCAAGTAGCCAGCCCTGTTAAAATACCATGTTAAACATAAATTAAAGTTGAACGTATCTTAAAAAAATTATATTAGTATTGGACATACATATTTATATTTTGTAGTGTAAATGATATAATAATTGTTTTTATTGAATAATAATTATCATAATTTCTAATGGAACATCTGTTCATGACCTGATGTAGCTTAGACTTTGGACATCTGATATGATTGAGTATTTACTAACACCGATAATACTGATTGGATTTAGGTATTTATAGCAAAAATGTATTATTATCAGCTAACAAAATCATGTAGGAACTACAAACTGAACGCGGGTGAAACCGCAGGGAACGGCTAGTAGTTAATAAATATCGGATATCATCGACAATGATTACTCATTGTTAAAAATTAAGACGTTTAAGTTATTAGTGTTATTTTTTTAATTATTGTCTAGTATTGTATTTACTATGTCATAGAATATTTAAAAAAAAAACAATCAATTTTAGGTGTATGAAAGAGTTTCGAAGTGTGTGTGTGGGTGTGCGTGTGTGTGTGTGTGCGTGTGTGTGTGTGTGTGTGTGTGTGTGTGCACGAAAGTAAATGTGTGTGAATGTGAATGCAGGAATTCAAACAGGAAAGTAACAGTCAGCCGCAGAAATACGTACACACCCCTGACACTTCTGACAGACAATAGGAATATTAAGTGTGTAGAAGCGACACTCTCCCCCTCCCACCAATGTCATGCCTCCTCATGCCCCGCGAAAGTTTGGCGATAGACCACGGAGCAGATACCTACAGAGCTGTCTGCTCCGTGTGATAGACGCATGTAGATTCTTCTTCGTCTTCAATTATGGCAATCTATCGCGGTTTATCGCATTTAATTCTGCCAATGTACGTATTTTTAGCAATTTAAGTAATCATGGCGAAACGCCAATGACAGTGTTAGATTGTTCCCCAAGATAAAACACAATTCCCTCTCGAAAACCAGCTTCTTTCTTGGAAAACAATATGGCTGCTGAACGGTGGTGAAAATATCGAATAAATAACGCGACAGGCGTCCACTCGCTACGACCTCCATGTCTCCACCGGTCAACAACCAGATTCTACACGTGACAATTATTCACTGGCAGGCGGCAGCAGACAATTACTGTCAGCTCGCCGTCAAGGCGTCAACCTCCCGATACACACACACGCACAACAAGTACACACGTGTACAAGCGGGCCATCTTACTTGTGGGCAAGTAGGTACCTACTTGAATCAGTTCATTTGTATGGACGGGCCGGTGGAAGCCTGAAAAAAGAAAAACACGCAGGAAATGACTGGTGGTTACAGATTACCCACCTTGTATTATATTAAGTATTAATTCGTTTAATTTTATCTATTTACTAGCTGTGCCCCGGCGGTTTCACCCGCGGTAATTTCGGAGTTCCCGCGGGAATTCCGGGATAAAAAGTACCCTATGTCCTTCTCTGTACCCCTGTCAATGTGCATGCCAAATTTCATCCAAATCCGTTCAGCCGTTATTGCGTGTTTGAGTAGACGTATGCGAGGATAAGAGCTCGAAAGCGCATTTTCATCCGACTTGCTTCAAATTTCTCGTCACTGCTCAGCTCCTATGTATCTTAGTGTTATGTTGTATAGCCTATAACCTGCCCAGGAGCATGGACCACAATCGCACCAAGTTTGGTTAAAATCCCTTCAGTAGGTTTTGACCCATGGGTGCACATACAGACAGACAGACAGACAAAAAATTTACTGATTGCATTTTTGTCATCAGTATCGATCACCATTCATCCTCCAATATTAGTTTTGAATATATATTCAATGTACAGAATTGACCTCTCTACAGTTTTATTATAAGTATAGAAGATAGATATAGATTCGTTTAATTTCATTTATTTATTTTGCGATAGTATCTATCACCCTGAATTATTGTTTAATCATGCGGATCGATATCGGTTTATTTGATAAATAATACTCAACGTTCATAATAATTCGCTATCAATTAGCACACTTTGATCGCTGGTGTCTCGAACCGGACATTGTGGACTAGCTGTTTCCGGCGGTTTCGCCCGCGTTAATTTCGGAGTTGCTGCGGGTATTCCCAGATCAGAAGTGCCCTATCACCTATGTCCTTTGACCTTTCCTGTACCAGAAGTTAAGGCGTGAATTCTGAATAATAATGGACAGAGTTGTAAATAAAAATTAATCGTCGAATCGGTCGGACCAATTCTGACGGTACTTTCACTGCTAATTAGCTGATGTTAGGTATAAGAAGTAAATTAGGCTACTTTGGAGTTCCTGCGGGAATAGGGAGGGATGTTGACTACTATTGAAAATCAAAATTCTAATTAGTCCGTCAGTTAGAAAATAAAAAAAACAATAGACACGTATTTTTTGCTTTTTCAAATAAATTAAAGTATACAGAGATAAAGCGCATTAAAGTTTAGGATGCGGAGGTCGTGACGTCACTAACCGCAAAACAGCCATACAAACTGTCAGAATAGTGACGTCACGCGAAATTTCAACTCAATATATCGCCGTTATTTTTTGATTACGTAAAAAAAGAAAAAATACGTGTCCAATATTTTTTAATAATCTACGAGACGGACTAAAAAATAAAAATTAGTCGACATGCCCAATGCCCATTCCGAAACTCACGCGGATGAAACCGCGGGCACAGCTAGTTTACAGTAATAGTTAGAGCACCTATACTCAACCTTAGCCCGCCGAGCTTTTGTGGGTGGCCTTTGCCCATCAGAAATAGTACTTTGAAAGTTGTCAAATACTTTAAATTTCGCACGGATCCACAGAAAGTATGGACGAAGTATGGAGTCTAATAGGTCCGAAGACCGAAACTTGTCCAGATAGAGGCTAGAGGATAGAGGCTAGTTTCCTAAATTTTCTTTTTTAGTCCGTTTTGTAGATTATTAAAAAATATTGGACACGTATTTTTTTTTTTTTTATGTAACCAAAAAATAACGGAGATATATCAAGTCGAAATTTCACATGACGTCACGCCTCGCTACAGTTTGTTCGCACGTTATAGCGAGCTGTGACATCACGAGTCCCCCACCCTAAACTTTAATGCGCTTTATCTATGCATATTTCCATTATTTTAAAAAAGCAAAAAATACGTGTCTTTTATTTTTTTATTATCTAACTGACGGACTAAATAGAATTTTGATTTTTTTACCCAGGAAACTTTTGGCTTTTTTGGCTTGTTCAACAAAAATAAACTAATTTAATTATTTAATCACTGTCTTTATTTTCCTTTTATATCAAAAATTTTAACATCACACTTATTAATTACCATCTTACATTTTTTTAACCCAACAACCACAAACTACTTAGAGATCCAACAACCCACCATCGACACCCTACCTCCTAATCATGCCAAAGATAAAAACCACAGACCAATAACATAAATGAAGTGGCTGTCCGACACATTTCATTATTTAACACTCTTCCTCAGCCACAACATTTATTACTCCTAACTTTACAACAAATTCTTTAAGCTTAGTCTTGCAAACAGGTTTAGTAAATATATCAGCTATTTGTTTATCAGTTCTTATATACTCAACTGTAACCAAACCTTGTTCGACCTTTTGTTTAATAAAATTATATTTAATTTCTAAATGTTTAAGTTTTCTTTGATCATATGTTTGAACTGACTTAATCGTGCTTTGGTTGTCCTCATAAATCTTAAAGTTATCAATTACAATATTTAAATCTCTTAATAATTTAATAATCCAACATGACTCTACACAAGCTTCACAAAGAGAAATCAATTCGGCTTCTGTAGTACTCAGAGCAACTACAGATTGCTTTTTAGACTTCCAAATAACAGTATTTCCATAAATTAGAAATAGATACCCTGTGGTTGATTTCCTATCTACATCTCTCCCCCAATCAGCATCTGCAAACCCAACCAATGGACATGTGTCATTTTTATTAAAAACTAAGTTATAACGAATTGTTTGCTTAACATATCTTAAAACTCTCTTTAAGGACTTCCATAATGTTTCGTTAGGTTTAGATTGAAATCTACTTAGGTAATAAACTGAATAAGCTAAATCTGGTCTAGAATTTACAGTAGCATATAAAAGTGAACCAATTAATGATCTACATTGCTTTTCATAAGACATATCAATTTTATTGTCATCTAATTTAAAATTTGTATCCATTGGACTGTCAGAGCCTTTGCAATCTTGCATTCCATATTTTTTAAGAATATTTTGTAAGTATTTTGTCTGATTAATAAAAATAGAGTCATCTTGCCTTTTAATTGTGATACCTAAATATGTCAAGTCTTGGTTTCCTAAATCTTTCATTCTGAACTGAGTCGTCAAGAAGTGTTTTAATCTATTTATTTGGGTTAAGTCTCTTCCTAAAAGTAATAAGTCATCCACGTACAAAAGTACATATAGGTCGTCTTTCATGTATAAACAGTAGTCATTATCTGAACGTTTGAAACCATAGTCTGTCATTGTATCAGTAAATCGTTCATACCAGTATTTGGGAGATTTTTTAAGTCCGTATAACGATCTTTCTAGTTTAAGTACATATGCGTCCTTTCCTTCAAGGTCATATCCTTTGGGAGGTTTTAAAAAAACTTTTTCATCTATTTTCCCATAAAGGAATCCTTTTACATCCATTTGGTTTATTTTATAGTCATATTTGACAGCAATTGCTAACAGAGTTCTTAATGTTTGCATTTTTAATACCGGAGAGTATACATCTTGTATTTGGTCCTTTTGTTGATAGCCTAATACTACAAGCCTTGCTTTGTGTATCTCTTTGTCTCCTACTTCTTTTTTCGTAAAAATCCATTTTGTATCTAGGAGCTTCATATGTGCTTCTCTTTTCACCTTTATCCATGTATTGCTTTCTTCTAGAACATTTATCTCTTCCTTAACAGCATTCTTCCATAATTCACCATCTTTTCTATCATTTATTTCTTCATATGTTTCAGGTACTTCTGTGACGTATCCCGATAGCAATGCAAATAATACTTCATCTTGATCATCTTCAAAATTTATTTCATAATCTTCTTGCCATTTTGGTTTTTGTATTTTCCTTTTCACTCTTCCTGAATCCTGAATTTCCTGTGTTTCAATATTTCTTTCTTCAGCTTGTTTTATTTCAGTCTTGGCAGTATTTGTATCCTCTTTTCCTATTTGTTGTTCTACAATTTCATCTTCAGTATTTTCACTTGGGTTCTCTAATCTTAAAATTTCCACACTATTTTCATCTTTAATATCCTCTCTTTCTTGAAATATCACATTCCTTGCAACAATTACTTTTCCTGCATCCCGATCCCATAACTTGTATCCATTCAAACTATATCCTACCATAGTCATCTTTTTCCCTTTTGGGTCCAATTTTTTCCTTTGTTCCTTTGGGATATGCATATATGCACTACTACCAAAAACTTTCATATTTGCCACATTTGGTTTTCTACCAACCCATAGTTCAGAAGGTGTCAAATTTTTTGATGCTGTAGGGCATCTGTTTGTCACATAAGCCGAGTACAATATAGCTTCACCCCATAATGATTTGTCTAATTTAGATTCAATTAAAATTGTCCGAGCTCTGTCTGTCAATGTCCGGTTCATACGTTCAGCAAGTCCGTTCATTTCTGGGTTGTATGGAACAGTATGTTGCAGAGTAATGCCATTTTGATAGCAAAAGTCCTTGAATTCGTTTGAGACATATTCTCCTCCCCCATCAGTCCGTAAGTTTAGTAGGCCCAAATTAAAATGTTTAGTAGCATAGTAAAAATATTGTTTAAATTTCTCAAACACTTCAGATTTGTGCTTTATTAAATAGACTATCACATAATGGGTAAAATCATCTATAAATGTCACATAGTAGTTATATCCGTCCCAAGTCTGTGGTGTGATCGGCCCACACACATCGCTGTGTACAAGTTGTAGTGGTTTAGTCGCCCTATTTCCAGGTTTGTCAAATGGCAATCTTGTCATGCGTCCTATCATACATGTTTCACATAATGCATTCTCTATTTTAATTCCTTTTAAATCTGTCATTCCCTCTACCATGTCATTATTGATTATTTGACTTAAACTATTCATTGACAAATGTGCAAAGCGCTTATGCCATAGATCAATTTTTTCATTATTTTTAATATTTGAATAATTACAATAGGTATTATTTAAAGTTAATTCTACCGAAAATAAAGAACCTTCCGGATAGCCAATAATTATTAATATTTGCTTAGGATTATATATCTCAACACACCCATTTGAAAAAATTACAGTATAACCAGCACTTTCTAGTTTTGACACAGACAATAAATTTTTACACAGATCGGGAACAAAGTAAACATTTTTGACAGTATGGTAATAAGTAACTCCATTAACCATTGTTTTAGTTTTTATATTACCGATTCCTATTGCAGTTAAAGTTATGCCATTTTTGGCAGCGCAAATTAATTTAGGACTTTTAAGCATAACAAACCCATCATTAAACAATTTTTTGTCATTAGTGAGATGATCAGAGCAACCAGAGTCTATATACCATGATGTTAAGCTTGACATGCCACAATCCATGTCAGAATTACAAATAAAAGCATTGTCATCTGAAAAATCCTGAACCAGATACGATTTTTTATTAAATTGTCCATTTTCTCGCCTACTATAACTTCCTCTTCCGCGTTGACTGTTACTACCCCTGCTTGGTTGATTGAAGCTTCCTCTAGCTGGCTGACTAAAAACTCTTTGATGAGCAAATCCACCACGGCCCCCTCTGTGAATACCTGACCCACTTGAAAAATTACCACGGACAAAGTTCCTATGATTGTGTGAAGATCCTCTGTTAAATGTTTCTTGACGATGGTAACACTGATAATACTTATGACCTGGACGTCCACAGTTGAAGCAGTTAAATGCAGATGAATAATACTCGCTCTCATCTTGTTTTAAAACTTTCTTTCTTTTTTCCTCTTCTCCCAACAGTCTTTCTTTCACAAAACTTAAATTTAAGTCAGGCATAGTCTCCAATGTAGTAATAACAATTTCATATGATTTAGGCATGGACAACAACAAGTAATTTACCTTCTCTTCTTCCGATAGATCAGATCCCGCATTCTTCAATTGAGTGAAAATTTGCTCCATTTCTGTAAAATGATTTTGTAGCTTGGACTTTTCATGAAATTTCATATCCGAGAGTTGTCTACGTAAGAACATTCTACTTCTAGTATTTTTCTTCATAAAATTGTCTTCTAGTTTTTTCAGCATGGAATACGCAGTGTTCTCATCTTTTATGTACTCGATATGGCTGTCAGCGACAACACTCACTAAAATGCTTTTCGCTCGGGCCTCCTGCTTTTTGTTTGCTAGGTCACAGGCAAATTTCGATTTTAATATTGCATCAATACAATCTTGCTCATTTAATATAATTTTCAAACGGTATAACCAGGTATTAAAGTTCTCTCCATCAAACTGTTTTATGTTGTACGTTTTAAATTCTTGAGGTGCAGCCATTTTGCTCGTATCAAAGAAATATTATCAAATAGGTAATCCAGCAATTCTTTGTTTGCGCAGTGGAAGCGTGCTTTTGGCTTTTTTGGCTTGTTCAACAAAAATAAACTAATTTAATTATTTAATCACTGTCTTTATTTTCCTTTTATATCAAAAATTTTAACATCACACTTATTAATTACCATCTTACATTTTTTTAACCCAACAACCACAAACTACTTAGAGATCCAACAACCCACCATCGACACCCTACCTCCTAATCATGCCAAAGATAAAAACCACAGACCAATAACATAAATGAAGTGGCTGTCCGACACATTTCATTATTTAACAGAAACTAGCCTATTGTGTTATTTTTATCTCTTTTATAAGTCAAATAAACGATGAAAATCGATTACGTTTTTTACAATGTTGTGGCCCGTAGCACCAAAACGATAACGTATTTGTGGCCCTTATAAAAAAAGATTGAGTATGGCTGAGTTAGAGGATGGATTTAACGGTTGCTAAACTTTAAGTCGAAAATAATTGGCCGCGTGTCCACGGAATAGAAAGATGGAGGGTTTCTTGAAAAATATTAGCTGTTCCCCGCGGTTTCACCCGCGTATGTTCGCGCGGGAATTCCGAAATAAAAAGTTTTCTGTATCCCTGACAACGTGTATGCAAAATTTCATCATAATCGGTTGGGCCGTTAAGCCGTAAAAGCGTATAACAAACAAACTAAACACACATTAGCAAAGCCTTGACAGTTCATTTTTATTTATTTTATGTAAGTAGGTACGTTTTTTCGTCGCCAATCATAAATTTTGGATATTAATAGATAGTAAGTATATGAATGCGTTACTACTTTCGACTACAAGTACATTATAATTTATTATATTATAGCTGTCCCCCGCGATTTCATCTGCGGTAATTTCGGAGTTCCCGCGGGAATTCCGGGATAAAAACTATCCTATCTTTTAAGTTGGACCATATTATAAATGGTTACAAAATTTTATCAAGTCCATCGCGGACAAACAACGTGAAACGTGATTTATATACATTAAGAAGATATTAAGATAGTGCGCTCGCTTCAATACAATTTCACGAGCTCGCTGTATCTATTCTGCTCCGATGTATGTCTGACTCTGCAGTGAAGACACACGTGTGTCGAAATTGCCCGAGTCGGTTACATAAGGAGGCACGTTAGGTATATAAACATTAGGCAGTATGTAGGTACTCGAACATAATATGCCTTCGTCATATTTGTAAGAAACTTAGACACGCAATGACTTTAATGTTTAAAGGTTAAGTGGGTCTGCCGTTTTTGGTTGCGTCACGGATATTATACTGTGACTAGCTGACGACCGCGGTGTCACTCGTGTGTTTGTTTTTTAAATTGCATTTGATTAAATTGCAACTTTTAAATTTAATGTGCCAATGTTTAAGTAGTTATCTATGTAGATAGGTTACTCATGAGTTTGAAATCTTGAGATTTCCAATACAAATAAAGTATTAAAAAAATTGAAAGAATAAAACTATGATATACTAGCTGGGCCCCGCGGTTTCACCCGCGATAATTTCGGAGTTCCCGCGGGAATTCCGCGATAAAAAGTACCCTATGGCTTTCTCTGTACCCCTGACAACGTGCATGCGAAATTTCAAATTCGTTTAGCCGTTTTTGCGTGATTGAGTAATTAACATCCAAACATCCACACTTTCACATTTATAATATTAGTAGGATTATTTAATACTAGCTGTGCCCCGCGGTTTCACTCGCATGAAACGTTTTTATATAACGATTTATTTTCCGATATCCGATATAAATGAAACAAAACCTATACCTATGTAGCTCCAGGCTAAGCTTAATCTACCTATGAAAACCGCACGACAATCCGTTCAGTAGATTCGGAGATTATCGTGAACAGACAGACTGACAGACAGAAAAGAATATTAAAAGCTCTTTTTTGTGGTTGGTTACTCTTCTTTTATGTCTTACTAACTTGGCCCCATAGAGCCTTTTGATCCTTGTCGGAGAAATGATTGATTAAGCTAATAAAAAATATATAGGAAAATCGCCGATTTCTCGCTGACTGTACGATATTTTTTTTTTTCAAAATTTGTAAATACCTATAGCAATAACTCAAAAAATAAGGGATGGTTTCCTAAGAACATAATCGCGTAGCTTCAACCTTTAAGGTAGCCGCCCTTACTGACCCGTCTCAAATTTCCACCTGTATAATACTTGAATCAGTTCATTTGTGTGGAGTGTCACCGGGCTGCTATAAACATACAACCAACATCTTTAAATATTATAAAAATTATTAATAAACTATTATTATTTTAATGGTAGAAATATTACAAAAATGCATAGTATCTATGAGCTATTAAATTACTAGTCTGAAAAGGGATAAAATTTGCCATCTTACCATAATATTTCACTCTATTTCTGTCAGTACGCCATCTTTCATGCCGAACTTAATATTCTCTTATCACACCATTATTGCTAATCTTATCTTTCAGTCACACTCACACCACACAATACAATCACTTCGCAGAGATCACATCTCTATTTCGTTAGGTTCACACATTTCTGCCCGAATTGTGTTAAAACAAATTAGCGAAATATCTAATCACGTGTCACGTTGTTTGTCCGCGATGGACTCCGAAACTACTGAATCGATCATGATGAAATTTGGTCACTATGTTGTATTTGGTCCAACTTAAGAGATAGGATAGTTTTTATCCCGGAATTCCCGCGGGGACTCCAAAATTACCGCGGATGAAATCGCGGGGGACAGCTAGTTATAATATATATTATGTAGTTACCTATGTAGTACCTTCACCCGCGTTAATTTCGGAGTTCCCGCGGGGATTCCGGGGTAAGAAGTACCCTATGTCCTTTTCTGTACCCCTGAAAATGTGTACCTACATGCAAAATTTCATGATGATCGGTTGAGTAGTTAAGCCGTGAAAGTCTAACAAACAAACAAACTCACATATTAATTCGGTTCTGTAGGCTAAGATATATTTCCTTTTCGGATTGATAAAAAACTAGCTGTCCCCCAAAGTTTCACCCGCGGTATTTTCGGAGTTGCCGCGGGAATTCCAGGATAAACTATAATTATATCATAGATATAACCTTCCCCTTGAATCACTCTATCTATTGGTGAAAACCGCATGAAAATCCGTTTAGCGATCTTTGATTTTAACGCCAGCAGACAGAGAGATACGACGGAGGACTTTGTTTTATAATTTTAAAATATTACTTAGCTTTCCCGCGCGGTTTCACCCGCGATAATTACGAAGTTCCCGAGGAATTGTTCCATACAAACTTACCTTACCATAATTTACCCTTTGAGGTAGATTTTTCAAAAACCCTTTCTTATCGGATGCCTACGTCATACAAAGAACACACCCTCCAAGTGTCAGGTCTCAACGATCAGCGGTTTAGGCTGTGCGTTGATCCATCGCGTCGCGTCGGTCATTCAGTACGAAGCATTTTATTTGTATAGATAGATGTAGTGAAGTGTTTTGTTTTTCTAATTACCGCGAAAAGTTTTTTGTGGAAGCTTTTTGATATCTCTTTTGAATGGTGCAGGATTGTTATTTAACAATCTTAGAAGTTAAATGTTTTTTTTTTTCTTTTTTGCGGATGGTGCTAACTTCGTTTCTGTGAGACACCAAAACATTTTTTATTTTTGTCTGTAGGTATGTTTTTCTCGCCTAATCTTCAGAACGGTTTAAATTTTCATATGATAGTATAACTTTAGGTCCAGGATATAGGACGTAGAACAATTTGTCATCCGGAAATTTTTATATTTGGAGATGTTAACTAAACAGCACCCATACATATAATATCCGCCCCGCCTTTAGCTGAGCTGGGTTGCAAGGTCACATACAAACATACACATAATATTGTATACTCTTTGACTAATGTTTTTTTTTTCTAAATTCTATTTAGTCCGTCAGTTGGATAGTAAAAAAAATAATAGACACGTATCTTTTGCTTTTTCAAATTAATGAAAATATACTTGGATAAAGCGCATTAAAGATTGGGAGTAGGGGTTCGTAACGTCATATGCGGGTAAGAACTGCACCTGCTTGTGACATCATGCGACATTTCGACTCAACGTATCTCCGTTATTTTTTGCTTTTTTAAAAAAAGAAAAAATACGTGTCCAATACTTACTTTATATGAATCTAAAGGACGGGCTAAAAAAAAATTGTCTAATAGCCTATTACTAGCTGTGCCCTGCGATTTCACCCGCATGAGTTTCGGAACTCCCGCACGAACTCCGAAGTAGCCTAATTTTCTTCTTATAACATCAGCTAATTAGCGGTGAAAGTCCCGTCAAAATCGGTTCAACCGTTTCGATTCACCCGCGTGAGTTTTGCAATACCCGCACAAGATCTCCAAACTTCCTTCATAAGAACCTTCTCGTTACGATAACAAACACAACAAAAAAAGAATGGGGATGTGGACTACTTTTGAAAATCAAAATTCTAATTAGTCCGTCAGTTAGAAAATAAAAAAAACAATAGACACGTATTTTTGCTTTTTCAAATAAATTAAAATATACAGAGATAAAGCGCATTAAAGTTTTAGGGTGAGGGGGCGTGACGTCACTAACCGCTAAAACCGCCATACAAACTGTCAGAATAGTGACGTCACGCGAAATTTCAACTCAATATTTCGCCGTTAATTTTTGATTACGTAAAAAAAGAAAAAATACGTGGCAGAGCATGCAAGATAACTTGGGTTTAGATCAGGTACTTCTTTAATGTTTGTTTATTATTCTTGTGTGTTTTGCAGAAATAATATTTTCTTAAACATGCGCGGAAATAGGTATTGTCATTACTTATGAATAAAGAACACGCGAACTATCGTATTATTTATGTAGACTGAAAAACCAAAATCACTTTCCGGCGCGTTCTTTGAATTTGGAACGAAGAGCGCGCGGGCAATGTTGTATGAAACGGTGTGCTGTTTGAATTTAGAACCCTTTCATCTATCGTGCACATTGGTCATTGCGTTCTTGTGGCTGTATAGCAACAGATGCGTTTACCATTCGTCACAAACTGTAAAATAAAATAAAAAAGTTGACGGTAAAGCAGAGTTCGTTGTTATTTTGTTAATAAATTAAATTTATTATGTAAAAGGCTCTTTTCTATTTCCTTGCAATTTTTTAAGAAAAGCACTAAATATGCCTCGGCCGAAATGGCAATTGCCTATTTCGCTGCCTTTGCAATAATGTACTATTATTCTATTCTATTCTCTTTGTATTTAAATACCTATGGATTATTATTATTTATTTTATTCAACCAAAGAACAACAATCGTAACAGGTATATTAATCGTTTTATTACATCGTTTTCATTCGGATTTCCATAATATATTTTTTTAAGTATGACTGCTTTTTATTTACTACGCCTAATAAGCAAGTAATTAATCTATCTTAATGTATATAAATCACGTGTCATGTTGTTTGTCCGCGATGGACTCCGAAACTACTGAACGGATTTGGATAAAATTTTGTAACCATTTATAATATGTTCCAACTTAAAAGATAGGATAGTTTTTATCCCGCAATTCCCGCGGGAACTCCGGAATTAATGCGGGGAACAGCCAATCACCGTAAACTACTGTCAGGGGTACAATTTCTTTCCCGGAATTCCCGCGGAAACTCCGAAATTACCGCGGATGAAATCGCGGGGGACAGCTAGTACTATTATAAAGAGGTAAAGTTTGTGAGTTTGTTGAAGGGGTAAACTCTTCATCTATCTATAATCTCTTTAACTAACCGATGTTGGAAATTCTTTCACTTATCGGTAGTCCCTGAGTGACATAGGGTATTTTCACCCCGAAATTACTGCGGGTGAAACCGCGGGGGACAGCTAGTAATGTACTAATATAGGTGCGTGCGTTATAATTTTTGTGTATTGTGTCAAATAAAGTTTTTTCAAATTCAAATACAAAGTAATAAAACACAAAAAAATTTCGATATCACCAATATCAAAATCTAAGCAGAAGTGATTGTTTTAAAATTACATATTTATGCGAGTGGATACAAGACAGTTTATTCCCAGTCCGTGGACCCACTGCCAGGCGCTTCAGCGTCGAGTTGGTCCACGGGTGAAAAAAAACTCCTCGTAGACCCACCGGTGGGTCCAGCCGTTGGGTCCACGGATCGTGCGTCATTATTATTGGTCCGTAGTCTCAAAACCCATCCGGCGTGCGTCGTCTACACATATTATCACACATCGCTCTTGGCCAGTAATCTTTTTGCGTCGTAAAACGACATAAATACGCTAATGGAGGCCTTTGCCACTGTAGTATCTAGTGAGAACAATAAGAAGAAAAAAATTGTCTATGTCACTTTAGGAAACAGATATCCAACAAAAACTTAAATGTGAAGAAGAAAAAAGACACGCTTGTTTCCTATACGAGACAGATCAGACAGAACAGTTTTAAAAGGGAGCGCCGGCTGTGTTTATTCCATCCTAACTTACAATGGGCATGTTGACTAATTTTTATTTTTTAGTCCGTCTTGTAGATTATTCAAAAATATTGGACACGTATTTTTTCTTTTTTTACGTACTTAATCAAAAAATAACGGCGAAATATTGAGTTGAAATTTCGCGTGACGTCACTATTCTGACAGTTTGTATGGCGGTTTTAGCGGTTAGTGACGTCACGACCCCCTCACCCTAAACTTTAATGCGCTTTATCTCTGTATATTTTAATTTATTTGAAAAAGCAAAAAATACGTGTCTATTGTTTTTTTAATTTCTAACTGACGGACTAATTAGAATTTTGATTTTCAAAAGTAGTCCACATCCCCATTATACGTTTTTATAAATGCAAATGTGAGTCTGATTGCACGCCTTAACAACCGATTATCGTGGCTCGTCCCATACAATATGTACACGTGGTCAGGGGTACTGAAAAGGACATAGGATACCTTTTAGACCAGAAACAACTACTGTTCCCATGGGGGTAGAAAATCGCCGTTTTCTTCCTGAATGACCCTCGACAGTCGACTGCTAGTTTTATATAAACTTGCTTCATCTACTCGTGATCTATGTCTGTGCCTTGCTTGACCGATTCTTTCGTGATTCGTTTCGTGTACGTTCTTCATTATTATGTAAAACTCCCCGGCAACTTTTATCGTGAAGTTTATTTGTCATTGTTTTTAAAAGCGTATTGTTTTCAAGATAAATTTGTTTTTGAGTCACATCGATGATTAAAATCAGTCTTTATTACAGATAACAATAAAATAAATACATATCAATTAACATATTATATTATATCAGCGTAGCTAGCGAACCTTGCTGCAACGCCAGGGTTCGTGGGTTCGATTCCCTCGTATGGTTAAACATATTGTGGTAAACAATATTCGTCCTGAGTCTGGTTGTTTAGCTTGTCTCATAATAATATTTAAGTTCTCAAAAAAAAAAGTTTTAACACATCTTATCAGTTCTAGCTGACCCGCGCGGTTTCACCCGCGGTAATTTCGGAGTTCCCGCGGGAATTCCAGGATAAAATATAGTTATAAACCTTTCTCATGAATCACTCTATCTATTGGTGAAAACCGCATCAAAATCCGTTGCGTAGTTCTAAAGATTTAAGCATACATAGGGAAAGAAAGGACAGAGAAAGCGATTTTGTTTTATACTAAGTATGTAGTGATTTGATGCCCATAGAAAAAGCTCTGCTTATTTTGGGTCCAAGTGGCGCTGTGTAGTGATGTCCAAAGTCCAAACATTAATATTTAAGCTGGAAAAATGAATTTTGACAGTAGTTTGAAGCAATGATTTTTAGAAGTTCAACCTCTAACCTTCGTCTTTTCAAATAAATAGTTCAGTGGCACGTGGATAAAACCGCGCGAGCGAACTTGTCTATCCATAATCTATATAATAAAAATGGATCGTCAAATGTGTTGATAAGCGCATAACTTACAAACGACTGCACCAAATTGGAAAATTGTTTTTTTTTTTGAGTTCGTTATTGTCAGGACAAGGTTTATATAAAAGAATTTTGGAGTTCCTGCGGGAATTCCGAAACTCACGCGGGTGAATCTCCGAAACGGTTGGACCGATATTGACGGGACTCGGGAGTCACTGCTAATTAGCTGTTGTTATAAGGAGTAAATTAGACTGCATTGGAGTTCCTGCGGGAATCCCGAAACTCACGCGGGTGAAACCGCGGGGCACAGCTAGTAATATTATAAATGCGAAAGTAACTCTTGTTTGTCTGTTACGCTTTCACGCCTTAACGACTCAACTGATCAGTCAGTCAGTCAGTTGTCAGGGGTTGAGAGAAGGACATAGGCTACCTTTTATCTTGGAATTCCCTCGGGAACTTTGAAATTAACGCGGATGAAACCGCGGCAACAGCTAGTATAAAATAAAAAGGAGAAACAGGGAACTGTTTGACCATCAGCGACAAGCCCAAAACGCTGGATCCAGCTCAAGACACTTGAAATTTTGTTAACACTTGGCGTTCCAAATTCTGCCGATCCAAATTGTTTGTTCTATAGCTTCGGTAGTTATTCCATACAAACTTTGCAACCTCTTTTCAACACCTTAGGGGTTGAATTTTAAAAAATCCTGCCTTATCGGATGCCTACGTCATACAAAGAACACACTCTCAAAGTTTCAGGTCTCTACGATCAGCGGTTTAGGCTGTGCGTTGATCCAGCATTCACTCAGGACAAAGCATTTTATATATATATGTATAGATGATCGGTTTTATACTCACCAGTATGGCAGACAACACATCGAAGTGGCAAAACAGAGGCACGACAGTTCTGACGAGGAAGAGGATCCTCCGGTCCCTCACGACAAGCCACCCTCAGCCATCGTCAAGGAGAGCGGAGGGAACGGTGAGGATCTACTGTTATTCTCTTTACGGATCTAAGGTAACAAAAATATATCTAATATCCTAAGCTTTGTTTTCTCTCCTTCCCCAGGCACCAAAATGACTGTGATAGAAAGAGAGGAGATTCTAGGTCCGTCTCCGGAGCTCAACTACAAGAGGAGTTCCAGCCAGGAGCGAGTGCCGAATGGTCATCGACTGGAGCCGGGGAAAGGCGAGGTAAGTCAGGTAAGTCAGCCAGCCAGGACGTAGAGGTGGTAGTATTTGGTACTTGCACGCTCCACCTGGGGAAGTTCCGCCTCCTCGCTAATGGGTGCTGTGTCGCGCGACTACCAGGCGGCCTGGACGCGGAGATAGTTGCTCCGCGTGGTGGGTTACCGCCTCCTCGCTCATGTGTGCCGGGTAGCAGCCGCGCTGTGTCTCGCGACTACCAGGCGGGCAGGACGCGGAGGTGGTAGCAGCACGTGCATGCTCCGCCCGGGGGCGTGCCGCCTCCTCGCCCATGTGTATCGCGCTACTACCAGGCGCCCAGGAAGCGGTGGTAGTAGCTGCACGTGCGCGCTCCACGTGGTGGGCTACCGCCTCCTCGCTCATGTGTGCCGGGTAGCAGCCGCGCTGTGTCTCGCGACTACCAGGCGGGCAGGACGCGGAGGTGGTAGCAGCACGTGCATGCTCCGCCCGGGGGCGTGCCGCCTCCTCGCCCATGTGTATCGCGCTACTACCAGGCGCCCAGGAAGCGGTGGTAGTAGCTGCACGTGCGCGCTCCACGTGGTGGGCTACCGCCTCCTCGCTCATGTGTGCCGGGTAGCAGCCCTAGCAGCCTCACCACAATACCCCAACCATTCTATAGCTTGAATCGCTTGTTTTCAGAACAACCTTTTCCATCTATCGCACTGCTTGGACCTGGTGAAGGCCGGGGTGGAATCCATTATCGAAGACCAGGTGACGTCTGTGTTCGAGGCCGAGGAGTTGAGGAGTTGGAACCTACTGACCAGGACCAATAGGTTGGTTACTCTTACTAGTCATTATTATTTCAGTGTGCCTCTTTAGGGCTACCGATTTGGTGTCATCATTGTCTCCGTCCTTTTTTTGGAAAGAATGAAAGAAAAATAAAGAGACATGTTTTATTTGGAGATAGACACAATACGATTAGTTACACACAAACTTACTATTAGAACACGATTAAAAAAATATTGAAGATAATGAAAAACCACAGACAATGTTTGTGCGATGGGTCCCCATGACCAAAAAAGTCTTGGCATAATATGTATACTTGACACCTAGAATTTTTTTAACCCGGAATTCCCGCGGGAACTCTGAAGTTTTCGCGGGCGAATCCGCGGGGATCGGCTAGTACTATAAATATGTAAATTTATGCAAACGAGTTTATGAATAAACATTGGCCACGTTTCGCTTCGAAAATTTCACATTGACGAGAAGATACTGCGTCACTACGAATTTGAACCGTCGATTCGTTAAAAAAAAAAACAAACAATACAAAATATTGTATTTTTTTTTTCTTTTTTTTCTTTTCAGGCAGTACGAATTCCTGACGTGGCGCGTCACTATCATATGGGCAATGGGCTTCGTTGTTCGTTACTTGTTCCTGCTGCCGCTGAGGATACTCATCTTTGTCGTTGGGGTGAGTATAGACTCTAGAAACAATGGTAAACTTAGGGCTCTGTGGTTCTCCAAAGACGTTGACTTGAAACTTTCTACATGGACGATGGCGTGTATGCAGTTTCATACTTTATTGCACCATAATATAGTAGATTTCACGTCAAAGGCACACATGCTAATTAATACTCGAATAATTATTTAAAAAGTTCTGGTGCCTGAGGTGTATACTCAATTACTTGGCATTTTACTTAAATTACTAGAAATTGACTAGAAAACAAAACGTTGATAAATGATAAGTTTTCAGTGGCGAAACCACATTTGAATTTCCAAAACAAGATGGCCATGGTGACCAATAATTTGTTTTATGCACGAGAGCATTAAAAGTAGTTTTAGCCCGATGTATACACCCACCATAAACAAGAACTTTAAGAGCATGAGACGTGAAAAAGAACAATATAATTTTAGGTAGTGCTGAATATTTTAAATAAAATAAACGTATGTTTTATTCGCACCGGGAACAGATTCTAACCATGCTCACGACCACGGCGCTGGTCAGCCTACTCCCGGCCGGCAGGGTCCGAAACCTGCTCGGAGAGGTCACATACAAAATGTCCATACGGGTGATCGCCCGCGGCATATCCGTTGTGACCTACTTCCATGACACCCAATACATGCCGAAGGCCAACGGGTTCTGTGTTGCCAACCACACCAGCCCGATCGATGTTGCCGTTCTCAGCGTCAATAATTGTTTCTCTTTGGTAGTAAACACTTTTTATTATTTGGCCGATCTATTGTTGATTGTCGGATTTGATGGGTAAAAATCTAAGATGCACGGATCCCAATGCGCGGTAAATGATCATAGCTACTAAAGAAATAAAAAAAAAATATTCGAAAAGTAAAATGTTTTTTGGCTTAGATGCCATAACGACTTATTTACTCGCTACACAACTTCCTACGAAGATAAATCTTAAAATCTATTTATGCTAGCTGTGCCCCGCGGTTTTACCCGCGTGAGTTTCGGAATTCCCGCAGGAACTATTTATTCTAAAATAAAAGTAGCCTAAGTGACTCCTTATACCAGCTGTCTGCCAGTGAAAGTCCCGTTAATATCGATCCAGCCGTTTCAAATATTAGCCGGAACAAACAGACAAACAGATAAAAATAGATATTTTTTTCTTTTTTATGCAAGTACCGTATACCGTATCGTATACTTTAATATACATTTAGT
This sequence comes from Zygaena filipendulae, assembly GCA_907165275.2. NCBI lineage: Eukaryota > Metazoa > Arthropoda > Insecta > Lepidoptera > Zygaenidae > Zygaena > Zygaena filipendulae. The sequence goes on along the minus strand of OU015670.1, from coordinate 1,004,566 downwards.
GAAAAACTGTTAATTTGGAATTACAAACAGATACTTCAATTTTATTTATATGTATAGCTATGAATTGAATATAACATCTACTTGTTTAGATACTTTTTTAACTCAATCGAAATTTAATAAAACAATAATGTTTTATTAATTATAGAGGTAAAATCTGCAATCTGTTTTTTTAGATCTACTATAAATCGTACATAGACTAGATACGCTTCGCTTAACTAGTTCCAATACCGCGAAAGCTTATCAAAATTCAAAACAACACAAAATCGTTTTTGCGTGCACGATATAAGGCTGTTTAAAAAAAAAAAAAAACTATACCCCAATACAGAAAATCAAATTTAGAGTTGAATTTCAATTCGCCGCCGATTGTGTATCTTGGGTTTTTAGTGCATCAATGGGACGATAGGGTTTGTGACGTCCGGTTTTTTTTTTTTTTGCATCTGGCAATGTGGCATCGAACGTTTCGGGAGCAAAAAGTAATGTGTTCACGTTGGATTTTTGTCGGAGGATTGTGTTGTGTTTATGAATGTTAAACGGTATATTATAAATCATAATTATTTTTAATCGTGTTTTGGAGGTCATCAGCGAAGTTTAATTAATGACCAGTTTGCTTAACCGACCCCGTGAAACTGAATCTTTACTTTGATGTAGGTAACTAGCTGACCGCCGCGGTTTCACCCGCGGTAATTTCGGAGTACTCGCGGAGATTCCGGGATAAAAAGTACCCTACGTCACTCAGGATCACTGTAGCTAACTATAAGTTAAAGAATTATCAAAATCGGTTCATTAGATCCAGAGATTACCCCCTACAACGTCACAAACTTTTGCTCTTTATAATATTAGTATAGAATAGATATATGTAATAATATGTAGTATATACCACGTTTGCTTGGTTTCCACGACACAAGCTCATAGCTTAGTGTGGGATCAAGTAGATCTGTGTGTTGTGATGTGGATTATTATTATATTATATATATTAGACTAGCTGTCCCCCGCGATTTCATCCGCGGTAATTTCGGAGTTCCCGCGGAGGTTGCAAAAGTACTCTATGTCCTTCAGTTCCCGAGGTAATTCCGGGATAAAAACTATCCTATCTTTTAAGTTGCCCATATTATGAATGGTTACAAAATTTTATCAAAATCCGTTCAGTAGTTTCGGAGTCCATCGCGGACAAACAACGTGACACGTGATTTATGTATATTAGATAAATGCGAATATGAGTTTGTTTGTTTGTTGCGCGTTCGCGCATTAACTACCCAACCGATCGTTATGAAATTTTAGATACACGTTCTTAGGAGTACAAAGAGTTTTTTTTATCCCGGAATTTCCATGGGTACTTCGAAATGTACGCGGGTGAAACCGCGGGGAACAGCCAGTAGTTATATATGTATATTTAAAACGTCGTTTACGTTCGTCCGTCATGTACCCCTCCACTTTGTATAGGTGCCTCTTTTTAAATTACCTATTTTTAATTAATGATTTTTGGTTGTCATATTTATAATTTACTAGCTGTCCCTTGCGATTTCATCCGCAGTAATTTCGGAGCTCCCGCGAGAGTTCCGGGAAAAAGTACTCTACGTCCTTCTTTGTACCCCTGAGTTCTAGAGTTCCCGCGGGAATTCCGGGATAAAAACTATCCTATCTTTTAAGTTGGACCATTTTATGAATGGTTACAAAATCCGTTCAGTAGTTTCGGAGTCCATCGCGGACAAACAACGTGACACGTGATTTATATATATTAGATATTAAATAGATTGAATAGTAACATTTTCACACAGTTTCACGCCGTCTTTCCGCAAAAGTACCTACATAATTTTACCATTTTATTTTTAAGCATTAATATTAAAAATAGACCCATTTAATTATGAGTATTGAACAGTTGAATCATCATATAATATTATAACAAAGTTCTTGACGCGACAATTTCGACACACCCTCGCTTGACAAACTCTTTTCAGAATAAAAAATGTGACATAAACTAAAAATCTACCCACATTTTATACAAAGTATGAATCACAATTTGAACTTTTCAATGCTCAACCACCGGGTCTTCTAATCGTGCATGAGAATAAATTATATTATTATCATCGAATGCATAATGTATTTTGTAAGAGATCACGCTGTATATCTGGCGTGACGAGTGTTTTGGTTGGTACAGGGTGTCCGCAAAAGATTTGGCCCTCATATCCCCTTACATCTGTGAAGATACTATCCCCCTAACTTAATGTTATCAACTCTTACGGCCGCACTCAGAGTCGACTTTAATGATTACTTAGTTAAGTATAGATTTTTAAAACAAAACTGCTGCAATCAGACAAGTTTAACAAATTAATGTTAATTGGCATTTAATGACATGTAACTTAATTAGTTAAATGCCAATTAACATTAATTTATTAAACTTGTCTGATTACGGCAATTTTGTTTTAAAAATCCATACTTAACTAAGTAATCATTAAAGTCGACTCTGAGTGCGGCGGTTACCCATTATCTTAAACCAACAAACCAATAATTCCCAATATCCATCATGCCCAACATTTTCAACAACTCACCATTTCCAACCTATTTTCAATATTTGAAACCCCGCACCCACCAAATTTCAACCTACGTTCAATATTTCAACCCTGCTTTCAACACTTTTATCCCGGTCACAATATTTTCATCCCGCACTAAACATTTTCATCCCGCGCTCAATATTTTCAACCCGTCTCTGCGGCCGCCCTCGCCCATCACCGGCCGCCCTCGCCTCCCCCCCGAAGGTCTGGTGGCTGATCGTGTGCACCGCGTGCGTGGGCACCCTCCCCGACGGGCAGCTCAAGCACCGCATCAACTACGCCGTCTCGATCATGTGCTTCAACTTCCTGTCGCGCTCCATATCCGCTGTGATCACGTACCACGACGCGCACAACAAGCCGCGCAGCGGCATCTGCGTGGCGAACCACACGAGCCCCATCGACGCGCTGGTGCTCATGTGCGACAGTTGCTATTCGCTGGTGAGTGGTGTCCAGTGGGTCAGGGCCGTCAGCGGGTCAGTGACCGAGCTGCTCGCGACTGCTGCTGCTGCTTTTGAAGTGGATACTTCTCGGGCACTGCCTTGTTCGCAATGAGTCGAAATATTTCCAATTTTTTAAACGCTCGCTCTTCGACTTCTGTAACAAAAGACAATTTGATTTCTTGTATATGTTATTTAATGATTAGAGAAACACGTTGTCTAACGTATGGTGTGACCTCACTTTACACATACCTACATATTACATAAGAAGTATCCACTTATATTACCGTAATTTCATGATTTGCTGCTTTTTTTTTATTTTTATTTTCGTTTATTTATCGTATCAAGCGTCCATAAACTCAATATTTAAGTCAAAAAGTTTAAACTTTTCCTTTTTATGTTGTCTTTGGGCCTTTTCCGTTTGTATTTTTTTATTGACGTTGAGTTTTACGACTCTATACTAGCGTGATGATTACTGTTAAGTCGATGTATTCATTCACGTAGTGGTTATAATATACTCTTTGTACTCATTCAAGAATGTGTTTGTGGCGACATTAAGCTTACTAATTTATAATCCTATATATATTATGTATTGCATAATTTGTATAACGCAAACAACCATTGTTCTTAAATGAGAAATTTTGATGTTTCCATTCTTAAATTTCAACAACTATTAAAGTATATTTAAAAACAAAATAAAACTAATAGTTTTAGTTGTAATATTTCGGTTGGTTTTTTTACTTTCTGTACTTTTAAATCGATTTACCAACAACTCTGTATGGCAGGGAGTCTCAAAAAAAATCGTCTAGTGGCAGTCCAGAGGTGAAGCATCCCTAGAAGTACCAGAATCACCCGCTCCGTGATTTTTCGAAGTAAGGTGTTAAAATTGCACAACATAAAATCTGTTCTTATTGCCGTAAATGGACCGATAAAACTAAAGGACTGACAATCGCCATACTATCGAACGTGACTCGGAAAAAAAATAATAATGTATTAAATCTAGATGGCGTGACAAACTGAGCTGTCTTATAGGTTGCAATTTTTTTCCACTAGGTTCGCTAGTCAACGACAAAAAGTTTGTTTTTAGCGTTTCTACAGATCATGAACAGATGGCGTTAGAAAAAAAAAATTCTTTGGAAACATGTATGATATAACTTGTCGATACTTATTAAGTACGCCATCGGTTACTATTCAGCCGTATCACTACAATATTAATCCTTCTACTCAATGAAAAATTGTACAATGGTTTAGTTAGGTTCACCGATGCTTCATTTGCTCAATTTTTTTCCATGTCGTTACTTTTGGCGCCGTCTAGTGCTCTTACTTAGAACTAGTTTCGAAATCACGCTCGATAATATGGCGATTGATAGTCCTCTAGTTTAGTTTAGTCCATGTTGCCGTATAAAGTATTCTTGAATCTCATAATACGTTATCATTGCCATTAAAAATATATGAGAATGAAAAAAATCGCGGAGTATGGAGTGATTAGATGGGCCTAGGTGGGCCTAGGGATGCTTCTATCTCTAAACTTTCCAGTTTTGATTATATTTCTATTAAGTACACCCAAATGAAGTGGTAGAACGGGGAATTGTTTTGTCTTGTGTTGTGTAATGAACGCTTTGAGCGGGTCGAAATGTATTGTATGTTTCATTGATTTTATTGCACGATGGGGGTTTTAACCTTTGATTAACTACGCCATGGATATCGCAAGCGCCAAAATAGTATATAACTCCTGCATATACTATGTACTTATGTAGTAACATAGAGTTCTGTCATTAGTGCGGGTCGCTTCGAAAATAGACCTACAGCCCTCGCGACAAGGTGTCATTTTTATTGAACACCTACAAAAGTAAGTTGGTGCTATATTATTAGAAGTGTCAGTATGACGAACGATATCTGTCGGATAGTTAATCAAAGGATTCATGTAATTTATGGGCTTGAAAGTAATAAAATGCCAATGTTGTAGGTAGGGCAGCGTCATGATGGTTTCCTAGGTCTGCTGCAGCGAGCCCTCGCGAGGTCATCGCCCCACATCTGGTTCGAGAGGTCCGAGGTCAAAGACAGACATGCAGTCGCTAGGAGGTGAGGCTTTATCATATTTTATTCTTTATAACCTTCAAGCAGGACAGGAGCTCTCCTAAATTTTGCGATTCGATGATTTTCATTGCCTTTATTCCAGATTGAAAGAGCACATATCAGTTCCGGACAATCCACCGATCCTGATCTTTCCCGAAGGCACGTGTATCAACAACACATCGGTGATGCAGTTCAAGAAAGGGAGCTTTGAAGTCGGCGGCACCATATACCCTGTGGCTATCAAGTGAGTGTTGCCATCAGCAGCCGCGCTGTGTCGCGCGACTACCAGGCGGCTAGGACGCAGAGGGGGTAGCAGCACGTGTACGGCTCCTCCCGGGGGTAGTACCGCCTCCTCATGTGTGCCGGGTAGCAGCCGCGCAGTGTCGCGTGACTACCAGGCGGCCAGGACGCAGAGGTGGCAGCAGCACGTGCACGCTCTGCCCGGGGGATGGCCGCCTCCTCATGTGTCCCGGGTAGTAGCCGTGCTGTGTCGCGCGACTACCAGGCGGCCAGGACGCAGAGGTGGCAGCAGCACGTGCACGCTACACCCGGAGGATGGCCGCCTCCTCATGTGTCCCGAGTAGCAGCCGCGCTGTTTCGCGCGACTACCAGGCGGCCAGGACGCAGAGGTGGCAGCAGCACGTGCACGCTCTGCCCGGGGGATGGCCGCCTCCTCATGTGTCCCGGGTAGCAACCGTGCTGTGTCGCGCGACTACCAGGCGGCCAGGACGCAGAGGTGGCAGCAGCACGTGCACGCTACACCCGGAGGATGGCCGCCTCCTCATGTGTCCCGAGTAGCAGCCGCGCTGTTTCGCGCGACTACCAGGCGGCCAGGACGCAGAGGTGGCAGCAGCACGTGCACGCTCTGCCCGGGGGATGGCCGCCTCCTCATGTGTCCCGGGTAGTAGCCGCGCTGTTTCGCGCGACTACCAGGCGGCCAGGACGCAGAGGTGGCAGCAGCACGTGCACGCTCTGCCCGGGGGATGGCCGCCTCCTCATGTGTCCCGGGTAGCAGCCGTGCTCTGTCGCGCGACTACCAGGCGGCCAGGACGCAGAGGTGGTAGCAGCACGTGCACGCTACACCCGGAGGATGGCCGCCTCCTCATGTGTCCCGAGTAGCAGCCGCGCTGTTTCGCGCGACTACCAGGCGGCCAGGACGCAGAGGTGGCAGCAGCACGTGCACGCTCTGCCCGGGGGATGGCCGCCTCCTCATGTGTCCCGGGTAGTAGCCGTGCTGTGTCGCGCGACTACCAGGCGGCCAGGACGCAGAGGTGGCAGCAGCACGTGCACGCTACACCCGGAGGATGGCCGCCTCCTCATGTGTCCCGAGTAGCAGCCGCGCTGTTTCGCGCGACTACCAGGCGGCCAGGACGCAGAGGTGGCAGCAGCACGTGCACGCTCTGCCCGGGGGATGGCCGCCTCCTCATGTGTCCCGGGTAGCAGCCGTGCTCTGTCGCGCGACTACCAGGCGGCCAGGACGCAGAGGTGGTAGCAGCACGTGCACGCTCCGCCCGGGGTAGTACCGCCTCCTCATGTGTGCCGGGTGGCAAACGCGCTGATTTAAGGGTTTCATGAGCTGATATCACACGTTTCCTTCCCCCAGATACGACCCTCGTTTCGGCGACGCGTTCTGGAACAGCTCCCGGTACAACATGATGCACTACCTGCTGAACATGATGACGTCGTGGGCGATCGTGTGCGACGTGTGGTACCTGCCCGCGATGCGGCGCGCGGAGGACGAGTCCGCGGTGGACTTCGCCAACCGGGTGAAGGCGGTGGTGGCGCGGCGGGGCGGGCTCGTCGACCTCATGTGGTGAGTGCGGGCGGTTGGGGGGAATTATACAGCGTGTCCTTAAACTGCGAAAGTAACTCTGTCTCTGCCTCTCTGTCTGTCTGTCTCTGCCTCTCTGTCTGTCTGTCTGCTACGCTTTCACGCCTTAGCGGCTCCGTTATCAGGGTTACAGAGAAGGACATAGGGTACTTTCTATCCCGGAATTTCTGCGAGAACTCCCAACTTATTGAGAGCGAAACCGCGGGGAACAGCTTGTAAAAGGAGTTTTCCTAAACAACGTTAGCCTTTATAAAACAAGATTAGCTGCCTTTTACAACATCAGCCCTTATACAACTTTAGCTTTTACGATTTTAAATCAATCTAAACAACGAACGTTATCGCACAAAAATTATCTTATAAAAAGTAGCCTTATAATACTATAACGTTAGCCTTTATACAAAAGTGGCTCTTATATTATAACGTTAGCAGGTACTGGAGTTTTAAAAGCAGTTACGCAACCGACAATTGAAAATCTATATCTATACTAATATTATAAATAGGAAAGATTTGATTTTTTATATGTTTGTTACGATTTAACTCAAAAACTACTGGACCGATTTCAAAAATTGTTTCACCGTTAGAAAGCTACATTATCCCTGAGTAACATAGGCTATATTGTATTCCGGAATTCCCGCGGGAACTCTGAAATTAACGCGGGTGAAACCGCTCGGGACAGCTAGTTAGTAATAATAACAAAACAACAACAAAACAAAAAACCATTTATTGCCAAAAAAAAAGAAATATATACAATAAGAGAACCTAAAATTATATCGTTAATGGAGAGAATCGCGAATGCGCGAGTCGCTTCAGCACAACATTAACAAAAGAAACATACTTACATATAACATACTTACATATATTGTGGCAGTAGGAGTGCATTCAGCGTGTGCTGGATGAACATCCTTCATCCAGATGTTCACCCACCGCTGGTTTTCAATGCACCCCTTGCTCGGACTAGGGTGTTTTACCGTGACAAAAGAAAAATATTGTGAAAGCGGGTTATCCTGCAATAAACTAAATAACCTATTATCGTTCCAGGGACGGCCAACTAAAGCGTATGAAGCCGAAAAAGGAATGGCGCGAGTTGCAACAGGAGGAGTTCAGTAAAAGATTAAAAGGCGAATAATACAACGATTCAAAATTAACTGAATGATAGTTAAAACGCTACAAACACAAATATCTTCGGAGTGGGAGTTAGAATGGATTGTTGGAGCCACGTCCCGACAACGGTGACCAAAGACGTGTTCGATAGACAATGTTGAGTGTGTACCCCAAAGACTCGTGAATACGTTTCGTGAGAAAATTTTAATAACTTTGACGTCTCATATCTCGAAAACTATACAGTTCTCGACGATCGAACGTTCGGTGTTGCGTTGAGCGCGCTCCGGCCTATGCGCTGTCGAAGTATTATTTTGTCTGTATGTTACACCTTGTATAATTTAATTATACAATTTACACACAAATCTTTTTTACTCTCTATGAACTTTTGGCGGGAATAGAAGGTGTCGGTTCCGTAATTTATTTTTGTGTCCAAAAATAGTTGAATATGAGAAGGAGCGATTTATTTATGTATGTGTGCATGAAGATATATTGTTATGTTACTCCTGTCAAATAATAGAGATTAATATTATAAAGAAGCGACGCGCCGCCTCCCACATATAAGGCTATAACCGCCGCACTCAGAGTCGACTTTAATGATTACTTAGTTAAGTATAGATTTTTAAAACAAAACTGCCGCAATCAGAGACGTTCAGTAAATTAATTTCATTTGGCATTTAATGAGATGTAACTTAATTAGTTAAATGCCAATTAACATTAATTTATTAAACTGCAGTTTTGTTTTAAAAATCTATACTTACTTAACTAAGTAATCATTAAAGTCGACTCTGAGTGCGGCGGTAAGACTAATTTTTTTTCTAAGTTCTATTTAGTCCGTCAGTTAGATAATAAAAAAAATAATAGCCACGCATATTTTGGTTACAAAATTTATGAAAATATACTTGGATAAAGCGCATTAAAGTTTGGGAGTGGGGACTTGTAACGTCATAATTATGCAGGTAAAAGCTGCACCTGCGTGTGACGTCACGCGACATTTCGACTCAACGTATCTACGTTACTTTTAGCTTACGTAGAAAAAGAAAAAATACGTGTCTAATATTTTTTACGAATCTACAAGACGGATTTAAAATAAAAATTTAGCCAAATAGCCAATTTCATACCTCCGCATAACCCCGCGAAAATGACCTTCAAGGTAAAGACCGAGGAAAGTTTGTCACATGTAGAACTTTTATGTGACAGTTATTCACTGACAGCTGACAGTTACTGTCAGCTCGCTGTCAACCCTACGATACGCACACGCGCACAATACATGTACACGTGTACAAGCCGGCCGTCTATACTTGTGGGAGAGTACATGAATCGGTTCATTTGTATGGAGCGTCACCGGGCTGCTTCTGTGTCCAACGAGAGCTGCGAGCGAGATTTTGCAATTTATAGCACCATCGTTGCAATTTCAAACCTACATATATTTATTTTAAACTAGCTGTGCCCCGCGGTTTCACCCGTTTGAGTTTCGGGATTCCCGCAGGAACTCCAATGCAGTCTAACGTACTCCTTATAACAACAGCTAATTAGCAGTGAAAGTCCCGCCAATATCGGTCCAACCGTTTCGGAGATTCACCCGCGTGAGTTTCGGAATTCCCGCAGGAACTCCAAACTTCTTTTATATAAACCTTGTCCTGACAATAACGAACACAAAAAAAAAACAATTTTCCAATTTGGTGCAGGCGTTTGTAAGTTATGCACTTACCAACACATTTGGCGATTCATTTTTATTATATAGATTGATATTGACTGAATGCAGTGTGTGCGAGAGTCCGTATTACAACCTACTACTTACGGTTGTAGCAAATCTTATTTACTGTGAGTTTTTACATCTTATTTAGAGCAGAACTACGTAGAGTAAAATATAGTAATAATAATTTTGCAACATAGTAAGTATATAAAAGTTTTTTTTTTCTTTTTCTAACCGCCGAAAGTGTTCATTTTTTGGCACTTTTTGTTTCAACATTTTGATATCAAGTACAAATGTTACAGAAATACTATTAAAATGAGTATTTGCCCTATTTTATTTCCATAATCTCCTGTCGTATTTTTTTTTAAATAAAGATACATACCGATTTTTTGTATCGAGTTTATATTATTAGTTTGACATCTTTTAATGGGTAAGTAAAATGCACGTAACTCACACTTTATCAAACGATTACTAACGCCATCTGTTATACAAAAATTGTACTACCTTTGTAACTTTCTTTGTTAACTTTGTAACGGATCCTGAGGAAAATACCAAGTTGTAGAACAAACAAGTGAAGCCAGGGAAAAAGACACCATCGCCGTGCACGTACACAGAAACACGCACACACTTACAAGAAAAAGACACCATAAATCCTAAGTAAATTTTGCAAATCCATACACTTTCCTAATCACCACATGCATACGCAACCGGCTTCACTTCGTTGTTCGAAACGTTCCGTCTTTAGTTTTTTTTTGGTCTGAGCTATTATGTTGACATCAGTTCATTAACACCCATTAAAGTGGCCTATTTGAACTTAAATTGTTATTATTTTAATTTATTTAAATGCCGTGTGGTATATTATTTGATTTTCGTTTTAAAAATCAAAAATTGTTTTAATTTTGAATGCTTTTTGTTTGTATGTGTAGCATATTGTTAACGCGGTTTGGGTAAAATGGAGTTGTGATTTTTTTTGAAAATTTTCAGCATTTATTTGGTTGATATTAAAATAAATAAATAATGTAAAAAAAAAACGCGACCTCCTACCGTCATTTGGACAAAAGTCTAGCGATTGTATCAAAAATGGGCACGCAGATGTTGCCCGTTTATAAATCTGGACATGAAAAACGTATTATAGTATTTTAGTTTTGAAAAGTAGTTTGGTCGGATGTTGAGATCGGACCATATCATGCTTTTCATGTCCAGAAATATTGAGCACAGCTATTTTTTTTGTAACAGAGTCCCCATTTTCGACACAACCATAACAAACTGACATCATGGCACTCTCAAACCGTCATACGGTTTGAGAGTGCCATGATGTCATTTTGTCGCAGTATGTTAGTATGTTTGCAACAAGTCCTTATTCACTATGACCATAACACTAATTTCTAATGTTTTGACGTTTGGAGCTTTTGGGACGCGTTATGGCCATGGAATGTTGTTTGGGCATATTGAATAAGGGCCAAGAGGGTTACAAGTATCATCAGCCTGTAAATAATGTAAACTTCCTAGATCTAAATAATTTATAGTGAACATTGGATTTTGTATAATATTATATGTGAACGGATAATTGTAAACATCTTTAAAGTCCTTGCTGGGATGGAAAAAAATCTAATTTACCTAGATATTTCATTTAAAAGATATATCGACAGGAGGATAATTATGTAAAATAAGTTATAAGTGTTAACAATTGTCCGCTAACATGTATATATCAATATATATACAGGTGTACCCTAATCTGTCTGTGTTACACGAAAAGAGAGATAGAAAGATATTTTTTTATTGGTCCAAATGCGACTCGGTCCATATTTTTCAGGCGTTAATAAAAGAAAAGTTTCACTTCAAACGCGTATACACTGTTTTTTTGTTGTAAATAATGTACTAGATGCAAAAAAGATAGTTTGGTTTACATCCTGTATTAGGCACAGACGCATTTCGGTGAGCAATATGAAGGAATGATTGCTCAAATGTGATAGGATGTATTTATGGTTGAATTTAAATGCATATAGGTATGATATCTTAGAAATACACAAATAAAATAATAGAAAATGTAATGTACTAATTTATATTAAATATTGTAATATATAATTCGATATATCTTGTTTTATATTTTCCTACCCTGGAACCTATCATCTCTTCCGAGTCTTAATAACCTTCTTTTAATACATTGAAATTTCGATCTTTAACCACTGTACATGAAGTCGAAAATATATGTACAAGCGGTGTGGTGACCACTTCACTAATCAGAGAACTAATAAGTCACTAAAGATTCCATGAGTAAAGAAACGTATTTGGATTATCTTCGTGAAAGTAGGGACCATCCGCTCTGAAAGTCATATCTTCTGAGATATCTATACCACAGATAATATAATATAATACTATATTCTATTCTAATCCTACTAATATTATTATGTGAAAGTAATGTTTGTTACTCAATCACGCAAAAATGGCTTAACGGATTCGGATGAAATTTGGCATGCACGCTGTCAGGGGTACAGAAAAGGACATAGGGTACTTTTTATCGCGGAATTCCCGCGGGAACTCCGAAAGACCACGGGTGAAACCGCGGGGCATAGGTAGTATTATAATAAAGCTGAAGACTATCTCAGGAACTATTGGTTTTTGTATTGGATAGTCTATCGAGGAAGGCTTCTAATAGGCTGCACATCGCGCTACGAGCAATAGGAGCGAAGCATCAAATTAACGCGGGTGGAAACGCGGGGCAGAGCTAGTTAAAAATTAATAAAAAATAGTTGATAGGAGATAATGTAATATAGGGTAAACTGCACAACTCTCTGATCAATATAGGTATAAAAACATACAGCCGAATGCAGAACCTCCTTTTTGGAAGTCTTAAAAACACCAGGACCGCAGAGCCGCCTTGACTCTCGCTCCATAGCTAGTTTATTAATAATGCACCTTCATGCATAGCAAAGGGATCAGACACTGTTAATAAATATTGAATTGGCGCAATGGTCACCATGCCTGCCCGCTAATCAAGAGGTTCCGGGTTCGATTCCCGGTGGGGGTGGACTTTGTGTGATGAACACAGGGTTCCATTTTCCAAAGTATAATATATATATAATAATATGTGTAGTATATACCTCGTTTGCTTGGTTTCCACGACACAAGCTTATAGCTTAGTGTGGGATCAAGTAGATCTGTGTGTTGTGAAGTGGATTATTATTATTAAATAGACAGATTGAAATCAAAGTGACTTTATTTTATGACAAACATATACTCCACACACGAAAACGTAAAGAAGTTTCACTTCAAAAGACTTTGATTGATATACTTTGAAAATTTTTAATAGAGTTTCACATTTTAGGAATGTTGATTTTTTTTTCTATACTTATTTAAATATGTGCAACTGAAGGACCGCAGTTCAAATGGGTTCATATAAATAAATCTAGGTTGAAAGTAACGTTATTAAAATTTAAAAAAATAAAACAAAAATTACTGAAAAATACAATAAGTAATTGCGACTTTCTTTATACACCGTGTAACAGAAATTTAAATCAATATTTGGGAATATGAATAAAATATTGAATATAGACTAAGATACATTGAAGAAACTAATATTATTTATGATATTATATTCAGCGGACAAAGAGGATCATGAAAACCGCTGTAGTCACTTTGTGACACAATAACAAAAAGACGCTTTGTGATGTGATTCCCACAATATGTGCACGTACAATTAAAACTCGACCTTATTCTCCCCAAGTTTTAAGTTACTTAGGTTATACACGTACGTTAGGTACTGATGTAATAAAAAAATGCGTGAACACTTGGTTGGAACGCAGTTTCAGCGCCTCGTAGTTTCCGAGTTTAGTTTAGTCCGAGTTCGTTCCAAAAACCACTAACCAATAAGCGCGCATCTTCTATGGTGCACCTATGACGCCGTGACGGAAAATAAATCTTTGCTCCCATCCGTACCGTGCGATAAGGAACTACGTTCCAATAACGTGACATACAGTTCGGGATATATTCTTTGTTATGCAAATGTCCTCTTTGTTTACCTGGTTACAGCGTTAATAAGCTCTCTAGCATATGTTTCGATTGTTGTATAATATTTTCACATTAAGGCACTAAATATATTATTTTAATGTCACCCTTCCATTACACGTTGTATATCAGGATTACACTAAAGCCGTGTTCGCACTAAACTGACAGACAACATCCAATACTAATTAGATTAGCCTTCTCCCTAATTGTAAGAGTACTGGGTTTTAAATTTTAACCTTACATCCAAATACCGACCTTACACACTTGTTTGTAAAGTCGAAATTACAATGGACATTATTTTTTTCCAAAATTGGATTGCCCGTCGTTTGTCTGTAAGCCTAGTGTGAACACGCCTCTTACATTTAATAAATGCACTATTTTTTGTGAAGTTTTTAGTATTCATCGTTTTCGAAGGGATGGTATTTGTGGCCCAGGGAACTGTAAAGTAAAAATATTTACATGAGATAGAAGAAAAGAATAATTTATTAATTATAAGAAAAAACAAAAAAATTGTTAAAAAACTTTGCAAAAAATATATTATCAACTGGCAGGATTTTCGATGAAATTTAAAACGCAAGATAGCAACTAATACATTTCTTTCCGGACGAAATGAAAGCAGGCAAAGCCACGGAATAAAGCTTGTAGACAATAAAATTCCATGTGTGCATTGAAAGTATTCAAACCACAATTACAATTATGATATTTAAAGCTGGATTCCTTCAACTGGCAAAAACCATTTGCCATTCGACTGTTGCAAAAACTGACAATTTGACGGTAGCAAAAACTATTGGCAAAAAGTATTTGCCTTGCGACTATTGCAAAAACTATTTGTCATTCGATTATGGCAAAAACTATTTGTCATTCGATTATTATGGCAAAAACTATTGGTCATTCGACTACGGCGCGTCTACTCACGCAGTCATCGGCACGAACCGCCCGTTGCAGTCGAAGGTGTCGATGAGCTGCATGTCCTCCTGGGAGAGCTTGAAGTCGAGGACCTCGAAGTTGCTCTTGATGCGCGACTTGGTCACCGATTTGGGGATCACGATCACGTTGCGGTCCATCTGATATCTGTTCACATTTCATAAGGGTTAAAGATGTTAAGACAGGGATATCTGTTAACATTTCATAGCCGGGGTTAAATAGGTTAAGACGGGGATATCTGTTAACATTTCATAGCCGGGGTTAAATAGGTTAAGATGGGGAGATCTGCCCCCTTAGCCAAGTTGACAATCTACAATATTTAACGCATAGAAAACTAGACTAGAAAACTTTGGTCAGCCAATCAAAACTCTAGCTTTACGTGACCACTTGAAAACTAGAGTTTTGATTGGCTGACCGAGTGACATGACGGTTCGTTACTTATGTTTTCTATGCGTTAACGATTGTAGAATGTCAACTTGGCTAACCCGGCTGTTTACATTTCATAGGAGTTACAGGGGTTAAGACAGGAATATTTGTTTATTTTTGCTTGCAAACCTCGTATCTACCCACTTCGGTGATGGTACGGTACGTAGAGGGACCGTCGATTTGTCAATAAGAATGATGACACGCCTGTCATGCCATCATCGCAACGCAACGGATCCCAACGGCTCCCCCGCCCGCCGCTCACCTGATCAGCACCTGCGCGACCGTCTTGCCCAGTCTGTCGGCGATCGCCTTCAGCTTGGGGTCGTCCATCAGCTGGGGCTCCTCGGGCTTCGCCCACGGCCGGTCCGGCGAGCCGAGCGGCGAGTACGCCGTCAGGGCTACGCCTTTACTCTGGCAGAACGACAGCAGCCGCCTCTGGTTGAGGTACGGGTGGCACTCCACCTGGGCAGGGAGACGGATAGTCTCTCTTTAAAATTCCATTTACATTTTATTTCAAAACTAGCTGTGCCCCGCGGTTTCACCCGCGTGAGTTTCGTAATAGGAACTATTTATTTCTAAAATAAAAGTTGCCCAAGTTACTACTTAAAACTCCAGTTATCTGCCAGTGCATGTTCCATTAAAATTGGTCCAACCGTTTTAGAGGTTAGCCGGTACAAACGGACACAATATGTATAGATTTATTCTTAACTTTTTAAGTCTTGATGACCCGTCTACATGTTGTGATGATGACAGTGTGGTGTGGTTTGTGTTCTGATGATGACAGTGCACTGTGGTCCGTTTTGTGATGATGACAGTGTGCTGTGGTTCATGTTGTGATGATGACAATGTGCTGTGGTCCATTTTGTGATGATGACAGTGTGCTGTAATTCGTGTTGTGATGATGACAGTGTGCTGTAGTCCGTGTTGTGATGATGACAGTGTGCTGTGGTTCATGTTGTGATGATGACAATGTGCTGTGGTCCATTTTGTGATGATGACAGTGTGCTGTAATTCGTGTTGTGATGATGACAGTGTGCTGTAGTCCGTGTTGTGATGATGACAGTGTGCTGTGGTTCATGTTGTGATGATGACAATGTGCTGTGGTCCATTTTGTGATGATGAGAGTGTGCTGTGGTTCGTGTTGTGATGATGACAGTGTGCTGTGGTTGTCGGCTCACCTGGTTGACGACCGGTTTGACAGCGGCCACTTGGAGCACCCGCTCGAGCTGCGCCTTGTTGAAGTTGGACACGCCGATGCTGCGCACCAGGCCTTCGCCTACCAGCGGCTCCATCGCCTTCCACGTGTCCACGTAGTCCACGTCCGAGAACTGGATTTTGCCAGCCGCGTCCGCCGGGAATAGGCCTTCGCCTTCCTATACGGCGTGGGGAGAAGATAATGAGATATTTATATTTAGAAAGATCAATGCAAACGGGACATCTTAATCAGCGTCATGGAACTTAGTGCCACGGCATAATGTTGAGTGGTAGCCATTTTGGTAGCAACTATTCTAGTTTAAGACTCACGGTTGTACTTATTTTATCTATATGGTATCAAACAAACTTTTTTCTATTCTATTCTATTCTATCTGTATTAGCTATAGATATAACATGCTTTGTCCTGAATGACTGATGGATCAACGCACAGCCTAAACTGCTGATCGTAGAGACCTGAAACTCGGAGGGTGTGATCTTTGTATGACGTAGGCATCCGATAAGAAAGGATTTTTTTTTGCAAAGTTTGTATGGAACAATTCCGCGGAAACTTCGAAATTAACGCGGGTGAAACCGCGCGGGGCAGCTAGTAATATTATATAGAGGTAGGTAAGTTCATGAGTTTGTGACGTTGTAGGGGGTAATCTCTGGATATACTGAAGAGATTTTGAAAATCCTTTCACTTATAGGAAGCTACAGGGATCCTGAGCGACATAGGGTACTTTTATCCCGAAATTCCCACGGGAACTCCGAAATTACCGCGGGGGACGGCTAGTACTATTATAAAAGAGTAGATTACGCGATTCCGTACACTGAATATTTTTATCAAAAATTTAGAGAGGGCGATAAAAGACCATAAATCACAAAAACAAAGTTTTTAAAATTCTTCTCTGTGTGTCTGTCTGTTCAAGATAATCTCCGAATCTGTTGAATGTAATGTCATGCGGTTTTCACAGGTAGGCTACGCTTAGCCTGGAGGAACATGAAGGCTTTATTTCATTTCACTTGGAAGTCGGGAAAAATAGTGGTTATATAAAAAAAAATTCACGCGGGTGAAACCGCGGGCACACACCTAGTTTATTGGTCAAAGGTTATTTTGATAAGACTATTTTGTTATCTTTATATATGAAGACTGTCAAAGAGAATGTATCGAACTGAGGCACACATCAGCCTATTCTAATCTATTTTTCTGTTACGGGTCTGCTGGAAGAAATTCCACATGGAATAATCATGGTACCCTTGCACATGATTAATTTATTATACATTTTATATACTTGGTTCTGGCTTGCTTCCCACTCTTTCCTGTAATTGTATTGTCATATTATATATAAGTTCTGTAAATGTTTAATTTTTTTGTTTTTAACGATAGTACGCCTAAATGACAGGTCACAGTAGGATGACATACTTTATGATAATACCACACATATCTATGCATAATAATTATTCCACCTGTGATTACAAACTGCAATAAATAAATAATAATCTTTATATATATAAAGTAAAAAAGTACTCTAAGTATGTCCATCTTTGTACCTACCCCTGACAGTAGTTTACGGTGATTAGCTGTTCCCCGCATTCGTTCCGGAGTTCCCGCGGGAATTCCGGGATAAAAACTACCCTATCTTTTAAGTTGGACCATATTATAAATGGTTACATAATTTTATCAAAATCCGTTCAGTAGTTTCGGAGTCCATCGCGGACAAACAACGTGACACGTGACGTTTCTGATGATTGATCTGATTCTGTGATTTATACGTCTAATAAAGTCGTGTTAGTTACACTATTTATAACTCAAGAACGGCTGAACCGATTTGGCTGAAAATTGGTGGGGAGGTAGCTTAGAACCAGGAAACGGACATAGGATACTTTTTATTCCGGAATTCTCGCAGGAACTACGGTCGGTGAAATCTCATGAAATTTTGCATACTTAGGTAAACATTGTCAGGGGTACAGAGAAGGGCATAGGGTAGGTACTTTGCATTCCGGAATTCCTGCGGGATCTCCGAAATTTCCGCGGTTAAACCGCGGAGCACAGCTATAAATAAATATAAATTCTTTATTTTTATGTTGTCTTTGTTTGCATTAATTGTTATTAAATAAAGAAATAAACCTCTTTTTGGGTGCTGGATCTGGGCGTCTACACGGATCGCGCAACACCTAACGCGGGCCACTTACCTTGTACGCGACGGGCCAGTGTATCAGATACAGGTCGATGTATTTCAAGTTGAGGTTGCTGAGCGTCTCCTGCAACGCGCCGCGCACCAGGTCCGGCCGGTGGAACGTGTTCCACAGCTTCGAGACTATGAAGAGGTCCTCCCTAGACATGGGTAATAATGATATCATCTACCTGATACCACATTAATCTACTAGCAAGGAAACCGAGCAAACTAGAGCTAGCCGGCTCTAGTTCTTGCTATAAATGTGAATGAGTGTTTGTTACACTTCTTGTTTGTTTGTTTGCTGTTTTTTTTGCATACATGTTGACAGTTGTTGTTTTTATCCCGGAATTCCCGCGGGAACTTCGAAATTAACGCGGGATACGGCTAGTTTTTAGATATTTTTGACATGGCTAGCAACATGATCACTATAAAATGGTCCTTATTTCTATGGCAATAAGGTCTGAATTGCCTCACAAACTTCGTTCTGACCTCTTGACGACACCCTCGGCGATCTTGGCAGTGATGGCGGCGCCGACCTCCTTCTCGTTGCCGTACACGTAGGCGCAGTCGATGTGCCGGTAGCCCACGTCGATGGCGTACTTCACCGCCTCCGTCACCTCGCCGGGCTTCGACTGGGGAGCGGACGGTGGCGGTTGTGGGCACAGAGATAATAAATTACCTAGAGATGACATGTAGGCGGGGCAGGCGCCCCACGGTTGCAAAAGGAAGTTAGAGCAAATGCAATTTTAAAAGTAGGTAACCTAAGTTACTGCTTATAACATTGGCTATCTGCCATTGAAAGTTCCGTTAAAATCAGTCAAGTGGTTTCAGAGCAAACAGACAGAGAGCTTGAGAAAATTTTTAAAAATTGATTTTTTTATGTTAGTACCATAATATTATCTTATCTTAGTCAATGGGGCAGGCAGATAAAGCCTGGGCACTTCGACCCTTGGGATCTTTTGTACCATTCCCATCCTGTGATCCTCCCTCTAGTCCCTGAAAACCTCGGTGGCAAAGGCTAGTGTGCAGTGGAGGGGTAGGAACCTAAAGTCCTCTGGTTCTGGGTAAGCCGTCCCCAGAACCCATATGTATGGTACGTATGGGTTCTACTTTATAGTTTACTTTCGTTTGCATTTAGTGAAGAGCTGGTAATTTGGAATTACAAATAGACTTCAATTTTATTTATATGTATAGTAGATAGTAAATAATATGTATGGTACGGTAACACAGTATTGTCTTTGATAAGATCACAAGTGAGCATCAACTTGTTGATATTTATCGGACACAGTAATCTTTGTTTTACTATATCTTGGTGGCAAAGGTTTAAAAGATCAACTCATCCATTGAATTTTTTATCATGCTTACTTGCAATTCATAAAAAGTTATCTGTTATGAAGTCAAATTCCACAACCATCGATAGTAAGTTTAATATTATTATGTACTAGTTATTCACTGCGGTTTCACCCTATATATTCCTATATCCTTTTCTGTACCTTGCCTTGTATAGTTTGCAAAATTTAATGCTGTTTCACCCGCAGTAATTTTTGGAGATCCTGCTGTACTCTATGTCCTCTGGACCCCTGACAATGTCTACACAAAATGTGCTTTTATGGATTTAAATTTAATGACACTATGTATCCACTATGTATCAACATTATGAACTGCCTGCCTGAATTATAAATAAATAAATAAATAATAAAGTTAAAGGGCAAATTTTAATGAAACTTAGCAATAAGAGTTTAAATCCAGAGTCAACATTTTTAGTACTTAGGTACTTTTTATACTGGTTTATACTTTATCTACAGCAACAAGTTCCCATTGGGTTTGGTAACTCACAACAAATACAAGCTATTTTCGAGTTTTTAATGATTGTAATAATTGTTATGTAAATAGTAAGTAGTGTGTTTTGTTGAAACAACTGAGCGGCATAATCACATGGTGATTAAGCTCATTAATAAAGATAAAAAAAAAAACATTTTTTTTAATACCTAACTTTTCAGGATGAGACAAACAACGCTCCCAAACCTTATTTTCATCCTATTCCTAAAAGTTCCCGAAGCATTTCATACAAACGCGAAACTGCTGCTATCAGCATGTAATGAAATAAATTTTTACGACAATCTACTGAAATTGTAGGTAGGCATGGATAATATTCAAGGGTGTAAAATCGAAGTAGGCCTCGATATTTCGGACAAAGATTTCTTATTTCTTACCTTCCAAGTTCCGATGCCTAGTATGGGGCATTCGATGCCATTGTTAAACTTCACCGTAGGCGTTTTTAAAGACATTTTCTTAATTACTTACTGTTACTTACAGTAAATTTATACTTTACCAAGCCGGCCAATATTTAAGAAATTTTGAAACCGACTAAAATCGAACCAATTTAATCAACTTTTTTTTAAAAGCCGTCGTACGTACTTCAGCGATTTGCTAATGTCAGCGTACGAAAATATTTTAGAAATAGAACATGACGTAGAAGTTAGGTAGGTAGGTAGCTCTAGTTGATGTCTCGTACAATTTGAAATTGCAGTTTATCATGATCCACTACAAAATCTTTCTTAAGCTACTGCTACACTTGCGTGTTAACGCGTAAATTAGTGCGCTAATTAAGGCATTACGTTCATAGATGTGGCCAACATTTTAACGGGTTAACTTAGTAACGGCATTACTAATGACGTTAAACCTCGGGTGTCGGTTTTTGGACACATCAAAGGGTTTTAGCTTCTCATTCTGCGTGACGCACGCGCGGAGCAAGACCGTATTTACTTTGTTTTAGCGGGAACAATAAAAATACGACAATGGAATGCAAAAAAACAGCTGTTTGAAGCTTGGACCTCCATTTTGTGCTAACTCGTTATTTCACTAGAAATTAACACAACGGCACGTTGCAAACTAAATGTAGCCAACACGAATTATGATGCCTTAATTAACGCGTAGTTGGACATTCATCAACGTTAACGTTAACGCAGGTGGAGAAGTAGCATTAGAGTTGTTAGCAAACGCCAAACACAAATTAATAAATAATAATTTAATAAATAATTATGACTATTATTGTTTTACATACACTTAAAAAACCGCCTCCTCAAAACAAAAGCCCCATGAAATATAACAAAACCCACTTTTAATCACACTAAAATGTAAGCTTAAATTATTCAATAAATGAGAAAAAAAAAACATTTATTTACCTTCCATGTCCCCAAACCGAGCGAAGGAATTTTGACTCCATTATTTAAAGTGCGAAGCGGAACTTTTGGCGCCATTATTAAAATCCTGACAAACTTTGCCACACGTCTTCCCAATGCAAAGGAAAACGGAATGAATACTCAAGTCTCAATTTTATCAGCTATCATTCTGAAGTTACTCGGTAACTATACATTAGCTTTAGGTTATCTTGTTAGTTTATCTACCGAACAGTTACGTAGTACAGTTTGTTATCTTTGGAGTACCATAAACTTTTGCGTTAAAAAATGATTGCACAAGTCGTTACACAATAATAGTTATAGACAAACAATTATTATTAAGTAATTAATATTTTATTATGCATAATCTTATCAATTAATATTTTATTTTCAAGATAGAGGTTTTGAACCATGTTTTTTTAAATTAATAAAACTGTATCACTAACAGAATGCTATAGGAGATAAAAGAATAAACTTAAAAGTAACTAGGTAGGTACCTAGTTTAAAAAAACATGTTGGCATTCTACTATCGTAGAGTTAAATTTCCAGTTAAACTCCAAATACGATTGATAAAATCTACAAAATACTGGCTAAATATTGACAAATTGCAAGAAATGAAAACACGATAAATTTTCAAAAAGAAAATAATTTATTTCCAATAAAAAAAGGATTTCCTTAAAATTAGTATTTTTTTTACAAAATATCTAGTCAAGCACGGGTTGTTGAAGCGTGGTGGGTTCCGTTCCTTTACATTTTTCATTCAAGTCAGAATCAGATTATTGAATATAAAAAAAATATCCCATTTCCTATGACCACAGACCAATTTCTAGTCCACAAGCCACAATCGCTCTAGGCCTCAGCTCTAGACTACTATATGCCTTACCTTGCCTATGTGTTTTCTCGAAATGAAACTGCTTCTATTATTGTGACGCTGTGTTTTATGGTCATAGTGAATCAGGGGCCAAATTTACTCTAATTTAATATATCAATGCCTCTAATCGTTTATTCTAGTGAAAATTATTCGAGCACGGCAGAGGACGATCCACACGTGAACAAATTGTGGGATATGAATTTGAAAATTTGTTTTTTTTGGAACGTAGTTGAACGTAAGGGAGCAAAGATTCTTTTTCCGTCACGGCCATAGATGCGCGTAACCAATAAGGTTACTTAGTGGTTTTTGGAACGAAACTACGAGGCGCAGAAACTGCGTTCCATTCCAACCGAATGTTCCACGTCACTCATGCATTTTTTCTTTTAAAACGGATTTCCTAAGTACCATATAAAGTAAGAAAGAGATCAGTATGAAGAGTGCTGAAATTAAAGATTCAATGAAAAAGTTTTAAATGTATAGGGAACGGTCCATATTCAAAGTTTTGGAATGAAATATTTAAATGTATTACCTTGTTTTATTTTTAATATATTAAGGCTTGATTATTTTATTATTTACATACATTCAGCGCACTTTAATTTTTATTACATCTATTACCTATATATTTTATAAATTAAGGAAAAAAATAACAAACTCGCAAAAAAAGCAATTTAGCATTTTACATTAATGAAATTAATAAAAAAATCTTCATGATTCAAAATGGAGGATACTAGCCGCCATAGTGGAATTTTAATAAAACGACATTCCATCAACAACATTTCAACAGCAACTGCCCGCGGTTTCGGGATCCCCTCGGGATCTCCTTACTGTGCTGCTGTGTGTAAACAAGCTGACAGACCTTTTGCAATGAGGACGGCTTTTAAAAATTAAAATCCTATTTAGTCCGTCAGTTAGATAGCTCAAAAATAGTAGACACGTATTTTTTGCTTTTCAATATCAATGAACATAACTCAAATAAAATGCATTAAAGTGTAGGAGTAGGGGCTCGTGACGTCACAACTAAGTATAAAGTGTCCCTAGGCGTGACATCACGCGGAATTTCTACTCAATCTATCGCCGATATTTTTACTAGCCGTTCCCCGCGCTTTCACCCGGGTTAATTTCGGAGTTCCCGCGGGAATTCTGGGGTAAAAAGTACCTTATGTAAGGACATAAGGTACTTTTTACCCCGAGAAGGCTCTGTACCCCTGACAACGTGTATGGAAAATTTCATGATGATTGGTCGCGCCGTTAAGGCGTTAAAGCGTAACAGACAGACAGACAGACAGTTACTTTCGCATTTATAATATTAATAGGGATTAATCCACATGACGGACTCTTTTATTCACCTAGCCCATTAATACATACATTATAGTCCAGCTAAAGTATGCAATTCGAATATCAGCCTTAAAACAATAGTGATAAAGCTTGGAATAACAATACTTCTTGAAACATGACAGTACAAAAGATCTCTTAAAAACATTTTTTAACGTGTCTGGTAAGCGACCGTTAATATAACCTTTATTTCTATAGCAATAAGGTCTAGAATGTCTTTTTAACTTGACAGTATTATATGCGCTAAGGCTAAAACAGCTATCACTCAATATGGTCTAGACTAGACATTCTTGATGTGACTTGTAAGCGGACCACTCTTATTGATAGCCCTTATTTCTATAGCGATAAGGTCCAGAACGTATTTTCAACTTGACTTCGTACATATGCTGGGAAAGCTATACCCATTGCAATTAGTAAGCTTACCGCGCTAAAATAGCCCTTATTTCTATAGTGTTAAGAAATAGAATGTCTTTTGTTCAACTTCACAGTGTTACATACGCTGAGAAAGCTCTCACTCATTGCATCTTGTAAGGGGACCGCCAAAGTAGCCCTTATTTCTATAAAAATAAGGTCTACAATGTCTTTTTAAGGTGGCAGTATGTATTAAATACGCTAAAACAGCTCTCACTCGAGACTTTCCCGATGCGATTTGCGAAATAGCCCTTATTCCTGTAGAATTAAGTTCTATAGTGCCTTTTTTACTTACATATGCCGAGAAAGCTCTCCCTCATTACGTCTCGTAAGCGGACCGCCAAAATAAACCTTATTTACATTGGAATAAGGTCTACAGTATCTTTTTAACTTGTGTATTAAATGCGCTAAGACAGCTCTCGCTCGACGTTCTCGGCGCATTCGGCGAGCGGACCGCCGAAACCGCCCTTATTCCTATAGAGTTAAGGTCTATAATGTCTGTTTTTTATTAATTTTTTTATTCGCACACGCCGAGAGAGCTCTCCCTCGTCGCAAGTTGTAAGCGGTCCGCCGGAACAGCCCCTGTTCGTATAGTCTTAAGGTCTAGAATGTCTTGCGGTGCACGGCGCGGTGGCCCTCCTCGTCGTACTCGCGCTTCGAGACCCACATCTTGCGGAACGTGTCCAGCGACGCGAGGATCGAGCCGCCGATCCACGTCGAGTAGAGCCGCTCCTGCGGCGCCGAGATCTGCCGGCCGAGTTGATCGAGTTTACATAATGGGCATGTTGACTAATTTTTATTTTTTAGTCCGTCTTGTAGATTATTAAAAAATATTGGACACGTATTTTTTCTTTTTTTACGTAATCAAAAAGTAACACCGATATATTGAGTTGAAATTTCGCGTGACGTCACTATTCTGACGGTTTGTATGGCGGTTTTAGCGGTTAGTGACGTCACGACCCCCTCACCCTAAACTTTAATGCGCTTTGTCTCTGTATATTTTAATTTATTTGAAAAAGGAAAAAATACGTGTCTATTGTTTTTTAATTTTCTAACTGACGGACTAATTAGAATTTTGATTTTCAAAAGTAGTCCACATCCCCATTACATTATACAACGTGTTAATGAATTAACTGAAAACTAGAAAGTAGTTTGCTCAGAATCAACTAGCGAATCGATCGCACTATGTTTTAATATAGGTTATATTTTTTCATTTTTACTAGCCCATATCTAAATTATTTATAATACAATATTAGGCGCGTACGCCGCCCGCAGCGAAAGAATTCGAGCCGGTAGGCGCGGGCGTAGCGCTTGGAATCTCGTAGATATGTCACCTCCAAACTAAAATGTTGAATAACTTTTAAAGTATGCATTTTTTTTTGACATAAAATATATTTTAATCATATTATTGTTTATTTTTTTAAATGGGGTGTATCAGGTTTTCAGTTAATTCATTAACACGTAGAAGGGGGTTAAATAAATAAATAAAGGGTGTGCAAACATGTCGTAATGCTATATGCTAATGCTATATGCTAATATTATAAAGAGAAAAGTTTGTGAGTTTGTGATGTTGTAGGGGGTAACTTCTAGGTCTACTGAACCGATTTAAAAATTCATTTACTTATAAGAAGCTTAACTGATCCTGAGTGACATAGGGTACTTTTTATCCCGGAATCCCGCGGGAACTCCGAAATTTCCGCGGGGCACAGCTAGTAACCGATAAACGCCCGAAAGCGCCCAGATTTTAATCGGGTTTGAACGCAAGCAGCTGTTTCCCATTGCAATACTAATATTAACACTAATATTATAAAGAGGAAAGATGAGGTTTTTTTTTTTATGTCATAGGGAGCAAACGGGCAAGTGGTACACCTGATGGTAAGTGATTACCGCCGTCCATAGACATCTGCAACACCAGAAGGCATGCAGGGGCGTTGCCGACCTGGAATGGGGATGGGAACTGGCTTTCAAGTGGGGCTGCCGGAACACACCGTCAGGTGCTTGGCGACAGATTTGCAACTTGAAGGCGGTAGCTAGTCAGCTGGGTACTAGAGAGCACCCTACCACCATGCAAAGTGCATGCAAGTTTGGTTTTTGTAAGATGAGGTTTTTAGTTTGGTTTTTGTTACGATTTAACTTCCGCTGGGGTTCAGCTAGCAGTATATGCGCATATATTATAATGTAATTTATGTATATATTTTGCGATTTATTTTTGCCTTGTTTGAGATTCCTATGTATGAAATTAATATAAAAGTAGGTATAATTTAAGTTTTCTCTCTTCGCTCACATCCGTGACGCCACATGCGGCACCAGCGGAAGATCAGCGTCGGGCCCCCCGGTTCCCGACTTATGCTGAGCTGGTTGCCTTTTTGTTGCGACACGCTGGTTGTGCTTGTTTTTGTTATTGCATATATTAACGGTTGTCGTAACAAATAAAGTTTATTTCATTTCATACCCTGATCTTCATGTCCTTGGGCGCGAGCCGCCGGATCTCGGCGAGCAGGCGGTCCCCGAAGCCGCGGAACAGCGTGGAGCCGCCGCTCAGCACGATGTTCTGGTACAGCACCTTGCGCAGGTCCATGTCCGACTTCTGGATCGCGAACATCAGCACCTCGTGCAGCCCTGCCGGCGGGCACACTCGCACCGGTTAGTGATCGTGATCCCTAATTTGTTTGTTTGTTTGTTGCTTGTTATGCTGAGTCGGTGTCCAGTTTGGCATCGCAACAAATATTCGGACATAGATAAGCAATAGTGTGTTAACCCACATTGGAGAAATTTTGAGTAAATCGTGTTTTAAAATCATAGCGTCATTTTGTTTCACTACTTTTTTTATGTTTAACATTTTGTTGGTATTTAAACAATCAAATAAAGAGGTTTTTAGTAAAAATTAAGTAGGTATAATTTTATTACACTAAAGTAGATACTTTTACTTGTCTATCCTAAAACAAATTGTGTCATATATTCAAATATTAAGTACAAATGTCAAACCTACCGCATACATCAAATAACCCGCCCCTAACACATAATTATAAAACGTTTTATAACGCTCAATAAAGCGTTCTGAATCAATAACTTAATATTGTGGGTTAACATGTTATTGCTTATCTGCGTCCATTTAACAATTTACTCCTGCTGAAGATCTCTGCATTTTACGTACCTATTTGTATTTTTCTTGTATTTCTATTTAAGGTATTTTGATGCTGATGCCAAATAAAGTATATTATGTCTATGTCTGTCTATGTCTAGCTTAACTACTCAACCAATTGTCGTGGAATTATGCATAGGACAGTTTTTATCTCGGAATCTCCGCGGGAACTCCGACATTTAGCGCGCGGTGCCGCGGGGGAGAGCTAGTAAGAGATATTACAGAAATAAAAACAATGGCGCTGCCTCAATAACTAATAAGGATCGTCAAAAAATCCACAGAAATGAGAACTATACTAGAACTATAATTTATTGAAAATGATATTGATGAATGAATTAATCTTGTTTTTTCTTATCTTATCTTAATCTTATCTTAATATATATAATAAATCTAATGTATATAAATCACGTGTCACGTTGTTTGTCCGCGATGGACTCCGAAACTACTGAACGGATTTTGATAAAATTTTGTAACCATTCATAAAATGGTCCAACTTAAAAGATAGGATAGTTTTTATCCCGGAATTTCCTCGGGAACTGAAGGACATAGAGTACTTTTTTCGCGCAACCTCCGCGGGAACTCCGAAATTACCGCGGATGAAATCGCGGGGGACAGCTAGTATGTATATAAAAATGAATTTCTGTTCGTTTGTCTCGCTAAAACTCGAGAATGGTTCGACCGATGTGAAATAATTCTTTTCTTGTTGGGTCCTTAATTATCAGAACGTTTGTATTAAAGAAAATTGGGAGTTCCTTAGGAACTCCGAAAATCACACGGGTAGAAACGCGGGCACAGTTAGCAGGATAAGTATCTACTCATAATTGGCTGTTTGACTAAATTTTTTTCTTAGGCCGTTCCCGAAGGAACACCTCGGAGTCCACACACTCACCTTCGCACTCCTCGCCGATGAGGTCTGGCCTGAACAACACCTCCGGTGCTCTGAACCTCGCTGGGCCGATCTGGAAATATTTATTCATGTATTTATAGCTCAATCTGAGAGCTCTCGCGGGAATCCAGTACCCCACGTCCTTCTCTGTACTTCTGACATTGTGTATGCATGATTTCATAATGATCGGTTGAGCCGTTAATGCGTGAAAGCGTAACAAACAAACAAATCAATAAACTTACATTACAATAGTATATTAGTAAGGATATTTTGCTGTGTACATATTTTCTTGCTATAATATAAATTGTATCGGTTGTTTGTTGGCCTAAATAAAGAAAAATAAAATAAATAAATTTTAAATTTATTTATTTTATTTTTCTTAAATAATAAATTTTATTTAAGGATTATTGAATACTAGCTGTTCCCGGCGGTTTCACCCGCGGTAATTTCGGAGTTCCCGCGGAAATTCCGGGATAAAGTACCCTATGTCCTTCTCTGTATCCCTGACAACGTGCATGCCAAATTTCATCCAAATTCGTTCAGCCGTTTTTTCGTGATTGAGTAACAAACATCCAAACATCCACACTTTCTC
Organism: Zygaena filipendulae; assembly: GCA_907165275.2. Taxonomy (NCBI): domain Eukaryota; kingdom Metazoa; phylum Arthropoda; class Insecta; order Lepidoptera; family Zygaenidae; genus Zygaena; species Zygaena filipendulae. The sequence continues at coordinate 975,740 of OU015670.1, read as the reverse complement.
ATTTATAATATTAGTAGGACTTGCAATTTCACTCGCGTTAATTTCGGAGATCCCGCAGGAATTCTGGGATAAAAGTACCCTATAATACAGGATGAACGGCTGACACTCTGTATACAGTATACAGGATGTGAGGCTCACTACCTGTGTGCAGTATACAAGGTGTGAGGCTCACTACCTGTGTGCAGTATACAGGGTGTGAGGCTCACTACCTGTGTGCAGTATACAGGGTGTGAGGCTCACTACCTGTGTGCAGTATACAGGGTGTCAGGCTCACTACCTGTGTGCAGTATACAGGGTGTGAGGCTCACTACCTGTGTGCAGTATACAGGGTGTGAGGCTCACTACCTGTGTGCAGTATACAGGTTGTGATGCTCACTACCTGTGTGCAGTATACAGGGTGTGAGGCTCACTACCTGTGTGCAGTATACAGGGTGTGAGGCTCACTACCTGTGTGCAGTATACAGGGTGTGAGGCTCACTACCTGTGTGCAGTATACAGGGTGTGAGGCTCACTACCTGTGTGCAGTATACAGGGTGTGAGGCTCACTACCTGTGTGCAGTATACAGGGTGTGAGGCTCACTACCTGTGTGCAGTATACAGGGTGTGATGCTCACTACCTGTGTGCAGTATACAGGGTGTGAGGCTCACTACCTGTGTGCAGTATACAGGGTGTGAGACTCACTACCTGTGTGCAGTATACAGGGTGTGAGGCTCACTACCTGTGTGCAGTATACAGGGTGTGAGGCTCACTACCTGTGTACAGTATACAGGATGTGAGGCTCACTACCTGTGTGCAGTATACAGGATGTAAGGCTGACACTCTGTATGTAGTATACAGGGTGCGAGGCGCACCTCGAGCTGCGTGCCGTCCGGCAGCGTGTAGTGCGCGCGCTCCGTCTCCAGCGTCTCCTCCTTGAGCGGGTTGGGCGACAGGTAGCAGGCGCGCTCCTTGATCGCCTTCACGATCTCCAGCTCGGCCGACGTGCGCAGGTTCACGCCCTCCTTGCGGAGCAGCAGCCTGCAGCGAGCGGAAACAAAAAAATCAGAAGTGACAGGTGACAACACAGCAGAATAGGCATGTTGACTAATTTTTATTTTTTAGTCCGTCTTGTAGATTATTAAAAAATATTGGACACACGTATTTTTTCTTTTTTTACGTAATCAAAAAATAACGGCGATATATTGAGTTGAAATTTCGCGTGACGTCACTATTCTGACAGTTTGTATGGCGGTTTTAGCGGTTAGTGACGTCACGACCCCCTGACCACGAACTTTAATGCGCTTTATCTCTGTATATTTTAATTTATTTAAAAAAGCAAAAAATATGTGTCTATTGTTGTTTTATTTTCTAACTGACGGACCAATTAGAATTTTGATTTCCAAATTAGTCCACATCCCCATTATCATCAAAGATATATGACATGTGGTAAAATTACCTGCAAATATTTACAGGGCTCAAAGTATACGTTATAAAAAACAGGATAAGCGAAAAAATAATATTATGAGTTCAGTAGGTTTTCAGAATATGAGGAAAAATCATATACATACACAAGGTACACAACACACGTAGCTCACTTATACGTATACAAGGCACGCGCCACACACAGCGAGCGATGGATCAGCTTTTCAGCTCGATCGAGGTCATTGACCTTAAGATACCCGGCGTCGGCGATGTGTTTAAAGCGATTGAGCCGGTGATACATTTCTTTTGGGGCGAACTAGGCATTATGAGGTGGCACCAGGCGTTGTGATAGGGCACCAAATATTATAAGGGGCACCAAGCTCTACACAAGCACCACACATTCCGATGAAGCACCAGGCACTATGAGGGGAAACATGGCATTATGAGGGGAATTAGGCATTATGATGGGGCAACAGGCATTCTGATGGAGCACCACACATTTCGATGAGGCACCAGGCATTCTGATGGGGCACCAGGCGTTATGAAGGGCACTAGAAATTTCGATGGGGCACGGCATCAGGGGAGGCAACTTGGCATTATTAAGGGGAATAAGGCATTATGATGGGGTACCAGAAATAGGGAAATTTTGGTGTTTATTTTTTATAATTATTTTATAAACCTTTATGTATTAGTAGTATAATAGCATTATTCTTTTACATATATCTTTTGTACTTTCAGAGATATGACTCGTTAAAAATTCAAGTTAGACATGGAAAGCGCTAGTCCTATAGTGACGTCACTCGGCTTGTACCGCCCTACAAACGCCATACAAAATTCCGTTTTAGAAAGAGACAGACATAGTCAAAATTAAACAGTTCATAACTATTTTATTTTTTAATCAAATCTATTGATTTTGGCGCTTATAATTAATGTTATGCTTATCCATGATATTTTAGTGTAATTATTGTATATCAACATTTCAACAACAGTGAGACGGGGGGTAGTTCATAAACCGACACACCTGACCTACCTTCATGAAAGCAAGATCAGTCTACCCCCGACGACCGCGACGACGCGCGTGTGTTATGACTTGCGAGACAGTGAAATCGTATTGCGGGAGAGCGTGTATGTGTCGGATGCGAGTGTCCCGTGCCCTTGAGTGAAGTGCGAAGTGGCCGGTTGGACCCCTAGAACGTTGTTTTACCGTGAGTACGCCAAATCCCCTTTGTTACTCCCCAACCCCTTCTTTTTTTTTGACCCACGGAAAATGCTTTATGCATACCACCACCATGTGGCGGGCGGTGGTTATGTGGGGATCTACCCAAACACAAGGGCACCAGACTGGGCACTACGCGGTCACCTGAGGTAGCGCGTGACGTCGCGGCCGGCCACGTCGACGCGCATGATGCTGTGCGGCATCGCGAACCCCTCGTAGATGGGCACCGCGTGCGTCACGCCGTCGCCCGAGTCCAGCACCACGCCCGTGGTGCGCCCCGTCGCGTACCTGCCCGCCGGGGGGGGGGGGGGGGCGACATTATAATAATAATAATCCTACTAATATTATAAATGCGAAAGTGTGGATGTTCGTATGTTTGTTACTCAATCACGCAACTCAATCGAGCAAAAAAGGCAGAACTGATTTGGATGAAATTTGGCATGCATGTAGCCTTTGACATGGAAAAGAACATAGGCTACCTTTTATCCCGGAATTCCCGCGGGATCTCCGAAATTAACGTGGGTGAAATAAAATTAATTATTGCATACTACACGTTGTCAGAGGACAGAAAAGGACATAGGGTACTTTTATCCTGGAACTCCCGCGGGAACTGCGAAATTACCGCGGGTGAAACCGCGGGGTACAGCTAGTATAATAATAATCCACTTCACAACACACAGATCCACTTGATCCCACAGTAAGCTATTATTAGCTTGTGTCGTGGAAACCAAGCAACACATGGTATATATTACATAGAATTACTTATATATTATACTAGCTGACCCCCGCGGTTTCACCCGCGGTAATTTCGGAGTTCCCGCGGGAATTCCGAAATAAAAAGTACCCCATGACACTCAGGACCACTGTAGCTTCCTATAAGTGAAAAAATTTTCAAAATCGGTTCAGTAGATCCAGAGATTACCCCCTACAACGTCACAAACTCACAAACTTTTGCTCTTTATAATATTAGTATATAGATACACACCCAGACTGGAAAACTCGGTTTATCCTCCTAATGTGAAAGTGTGGATGTTTGGATGTTTGTTAATTTCAATCACGCAAAAACGGCTGAACGGATTTGGATGAAATTTGGCATGCACGTTGCCAGGGGTACAGAGAAGGACGTAGGGTACTTTTATCCCGGAATTCCCGCGGGAACTCCGAAATTACCGCTGGACACAGCTAGTATCCGATAAACGCCCGAAAACGCCCAGGTTTTAATCGGGTTTAAGCCCAAGCACCGGGGTGAAGCTGTTTGACATTGCAATCTATGTTAATAAATAAAAATAAATCAGTTTATGGCTTTAAAAGTAAACTAAAAGCCTTATCTTCTTTTTCAGCAAAAAAACGAGTATAGTAGTGGTGGCCAAACTATTTGAAAAATTTCTTTATTTAATATCATGTATAAATATTGCTATGTGAATATAATTATGTTTTTACTATCCTATTATATCATATGTTATTTTTATTATTATTCTATTTACTATCAATAAATCACTATAATATATTATGTATCTATACAATTTATATATATATATATATATATATATATATATTATTTATGTAATGTGTATGTATTTGAATTGGCGGGCAGACATACGATCGGGTATCGCGCGGACGCATCCCCGCGCCGTATGGGTTCCGCTGAAAACCACCGCTGAGACGGTGTCCATTTTGGCATCACGGAAACTATATCCGATTCATTTTAAATTTGATGCATGTATTACTTTTAAGAAATTTTGTGATGCCAAATAAAGTTATGTCTATGTCTATGTCTATGTCTATGTCTATTATAAAGAGGAAAGATGAGATTTTTAGTTTTGTTTTTGTTACGATTTAACTCTGAACTACTACTTGGCCGATTCCAAAAATTCTTTCAGCCATATATATCATGATATATATCCATTGATATAGGTATATCCGCCGCCGCCTTTTGCTCTGTATTTACTTTTTATCTGTCTAACCGCCGCACTCAGAGTCGACTTTAATTATTACTTAGTTAAGTATGGATTTTTAAAACAAAACTGCCGCAATCAGAGACGTTCAGTAAATTAATGTTAATTGGCATTTAATGAGATGTAACTTAATTAGTTAAATGCCAATTAACATTAATTTATTAAACTTGTCTGATTGCGGCAGTTTTGTTTTAAAAATCTATACTTAACTAAGTAATCATTAAAGTCGACTCTGAGTGCGGCGGTTAGTTTTTATTTTCTCTTCTGGGGCAATAAAGCATATTTGATTTGATTTGATTTGATATATCCTCGCACCCTGGCCAAGACCGGGATCAGATAAGCATGCGACTCACAGGCTGAGCACGGCCTGCATGGACAGGAAGAGAGCGGGCACGTTGAACGTCTCGAAGAACACCTCCGCAGCCTTCTCGCGGTTCCTGCGCGGGTTCAGAGGCGCCTCCGTCAGCAGCACCGGGTGCTCCTCCGAGAACGTCGACAGCTGGTCCTGGGGACCGAATCGAAACATTTCATCTAAACATATAATATTCTACAACGTGTTAATGAATTAACTGAAAACCTGATACACCCCATTTATAAAAATAAACAACAATATGATTAAAATAATATATTTTATATCGAAAAAATTAATAGTTTAAAAGTTATTCATCATTAGTTTGGAAGTGACTTATCTAAGAAATTCCAAGCGCTTCGCCGGCGCCTACCGATTCGAATTTTTTTGCTGCGCCTAATATTGTATTATAAATAATTTAGACATGGGCTAATAAAGTAAAAAAATATAACCTATATTAAAACATAGTACGACCGATTCGCTAGTCTATTCTGAGCAAACTACTATCTAGTTTTCAGGTAATTCATTAACACGATGTATAAGCATACTTGTTTACTATAACCAACAATGGTTCCTTGCCCATAATGCGCTTCCCAAAAACACAATTGGGTATTTTCTGGGGTATGAAAATCAAAAGTCCTTCAGTTAGAAAATAAAAATAATAAACAAGTATTTTTTTCTTTTTCAAATTAATGAAAATAACCATAGATAAAGCGCATTAAAGTTTGGGTGGGGGGCTCGTGACTGACGTCATTATTCGGTATAAGCCCCGCACAAACTGCACCGGGTTGTGACGTCACGCTAAACTGTTATTTTTTTAAAAATTAAAAATACGTGTCCAATATTTTTTATTAATCTACAGACGGACTACAATAAAAATCTAGTTAAGAAGCCAATTCCATACACTCCAGATGTAAAAATATTTGAAATTTTCAGCCCCTTTAGCCAAGTTAACAATCTATAATTAATAATCATTGACACAGAAAACTAAGGAACCCGAAATGTAGTCATGGAATCATGCAAAACTAGAGATTTGATTGGACAATTTTATGTAACTAACTTGAAATGATAATTTTTTACTAAGTTTTCTACACATCTACAATTTGGCTAAGGGGGGCAGTTAATATGTGGTGAAGTGAAGATACCTTGCTGTAGATATAATTCCAGACGCGCTCCATATCATTCCAGTCGGTGACGATGCCGTGCTCCATCGGATACTTTATGCTGAGCAGCCCGCGATGCTCCTCAGCCCGGGGGCCCACGAACAATTCGCCTTCCAAAGCGCCGGCCATCACACGCACGTGTTTGGGGCGACCGATGCTAGAATGTTTCAGTGAAATTTTTACAGCCACCCTTACTATTAATTAATGCATATGTGAGTTTATTTATTTGTATGTTGTTTGTCAGCATGAAATTTGCATATGCATCGTCAGAGACTGAGAAGGAAGATGAGGGTGCTTTTAATCCTGGAATTCCTGTGAAAACTCTGAATTTAACAGAGGTGGAACAGCCAGTATTGCAATACAACAGTCATGTACATAGATAGCAATAGATATGTATTCTTTAATGATTAACGAGCTTGATGTTTGACCACAGCTCACCTCATTACAAGTGGTGTGGTCGAATATTTAGGCAACTTTAACCGCCGCACTCAGAGTCGACTTTAATGATTACTTAGTTAAGTATAGATTTTTAAAACAAAACTGCCGCAATCAGAGACGTTCAGTAAATTTATGTTAATTGGCATTTAATGAGATGTAACTTAATTAGTTAAATGACAATCGACATTAATTTATTAAACTTGTCTGATTGCGGCAGTTTTGTTTTAAAAATCTATACTTAACTAAGTAATCATTAAAGTCGACTCTGAGTGCGGCCGTAAGAAAAACAGTGATTAACATAATAACTGTGCCTAATACTAGGCTCCATAAAATTTTTAAGTCATTTAAAGGACAATGTATAATACGCTTTTACAACAAACTCCCAAACAATGTAATTTATTTGTCAATTAATAAATTCAAGACCCTTATTAAACTAAAGCCACACTACAAAGCTTTGCTTATTGTTGTTGGGTTTCTTGGCTCTTAGAAATAAGTGAAGCTCTTTGTAATGTGGCTTGAGCCTAAGCTATTATTATATTAGCGCCTTCTGATCCTATGCCTATGATCCTTTGGGGTCATTGATATATTAAAAAACCCTGTTTGGAGTTGACCATGAGCACCAAGAAAGATTTTACACTGTGTAATAAAAGTACATTTGGACATAGATAAGCAATAGTGTGTTAACCCACATTGGAGAAATTTTGAATAAATCATGCTTTAAAATCATATCGTGATTTTTCAGTTTTCACATTTTTTTATATTTAAATGTTTTTTGGTAATAAGGTGAACACATAATTAAAAGACACTCTATAACTCTCAATAAAGCGTTTTGAATCAATAACTTAATATTGTGGGTTAACATGTTGTATATACGGGGTATTGTAACAAGGCGGCCGTATGCCGTTATGATATCCCGCCTCATTTCTAATATTTATTATTTATTTTTAATCTGTTCTTTTTATATTTAAAAATTTTTACTTTTGACTTTTGATAGATCTAGATACGATTTTAAAATAATACAAGAAGCTCTAATTTATAAAAAATCTTTTATTTTGAGCTAGTCGAGGCTTTTAACTACCACGAACCTCACAATGTTATTGCTTATCTGCGTCCATTTTTACTGTTGTAACTAACTGATGTGACTGGAGACTGAAAGACACTACATCATATAAAAAAAAGTCGCCTTCTGTTGTCTGTCTATCCCTATGTATGCTTAGATCTTCAAAACTATGCAACACATTTTGATGCCATTTTTCTTTTTATAGATAGAGTGATTCAAGAGGAAGGTTTATATGTATGGTTTTAAATCCTGGAATTCCCACGGGAACTCCAAAATTACTGCAGGTGAGAGAGCTAGTTTTAAATAAAAATCAATTATTGTCTTGCTAAAACTCAAATGGCTGGGCCGGTTTCGCTAATTTCGATCTTGTAATATTTGTGGAAGTTCAGGAAAGGTTTAAGAAGTATATTAGGCTACTTTGGAGTTCCTGCGGGAATTCTGAAACTCATGCGGGTGAAACTACTGGGCACACAATAGGCATAAAGGCCACAAACAACCTGTAAACCTGTAAAGGTTTTTAATACCTATAAGAAATTTCTAACGAAAAAACAATGTATATTTACTTTAAATAAATAAATAAATAATCTATGAACTAAACAAATACTTACTAGTTCGGAAACCTGCATTTTGGTATTTGATCGCCTGCAAACCCCGCTTTGATGACTCCTGAACCCTATACACACAGAAACACATCAATATTTGACAACCAATACAAATGATTTTCCGATGACACATTTATATGAACTATTGTATGAAAATACATATAAATGTATAAAGACTTCACGCCTGAGAACAGCAAGAGTGTGTTCGACCCAATTTCCCTATTGGTTTTTTTTATTAATTCCAATCATTACAAATTAGGGATCGCCTTTCACTAAGTATCGATCTTTATATCAAGTTACGACAGTATTTACATTGTCAATTACGACGGGTTGGTTGACTATAACATCGTTTAGCTCCATTTTTGCGAATTTAAAGCAAATTTAGACAAAAAAATGATTTTAGGTTAATTTTAAACTTTATTTTAAACTAAAGTCTAAAGCTACATTCCACAAATTAACTAGACATATGTCTAAAGACTACATTCATTCACATTCTCTGTTCACATTCACAAATTAACTAGTATTCATTCAAAAATCAGAACTTTTTTTTTTATTCGGTTTGGCAACTAACGGGCAACTAGACCGCCATAAAAATCAGAACCAGTCATCAGTATTACCAACTCTCGAATACATTTAGCCCTAAAGGTTAAATCAAAAACCCCTAAATCCCCCTAAATGAAATAATATTACTAAAATATACTTACTTATATAAAAATAAATAGCACCAAGATTTTTGCCTTAGTTTCGAAATTATTAGGATGAAAATATTGGTCTTATAAAATACCAATATTTAATATAAAAAATCCTGGCCCGAATAATAAATTAATATAAACTAGTTACAAAAATTTAAAAATTAAATATAGAAAAAACATAAGAGGCCAATAAATCCATAAAAATATGATAAATACTAAAAAAATGAATGCCATTTACCTCCTAAAAGGGGGAAAACCCCTAAGTTGGGAACTGTGTACAGAAAAAGCGTAGACGAGAATTATTAATGACATGAAATCAGAATTGAACATGTTTCTAGTTTTTTTATTTTTTTATTTCTTGCCGACAAACCAGTTTAAAAAAAAACACCGGCCTTTTGGCGGGATTTTAGCAGTGACGGACGTAAGTTTTATTTCTTTGTTTTACAAAGTTTGTCGTGATTAATATTGTGCAAATGGATTTCGCATAATAGTTATGAATAGTGTCTGGAAACAGTGAAATAAGATAAAATGGGGCTTTCATCGGGAGGTTTTCGTTTTACTAAACAACTTCCCACAGAGCGTCCTATAAAGGTTTATCTGTGAAGAGTTACTGCCAAAAGTTCCAGTAAAGCTTCAAAATGCATCTCACCAATGCATTTCGATGAAAATAACTTCAGAAGAAGTAATATACCACTGAATTGGCTATATGAACCAAGTTTCCTTCTGCCTTCCCCGAAAGGGGTAAATTTCACAAAAAAAGGATCCCTTCTGCAAAATTGCCAGATTTATTTAATCCTTTATTGCCGATTTATTGCACATAAAATAACAATATTACAGTACCTAAAAAAGGAGAATGCAAATTGCCGTCTTATCGCATAGTTGCGATCTCTTCCAAATAACCAATGATGCGAAAGGAAGAACAAAAAATCATAGAAATGGGTGGTTTATGATTATACTACTATACAGGAAGTCATACTACTATACAGGAAGTCTGAAAACCTCTGACATATTCGAAACTATATTTTTAGATGTGGAAATTCAGCTGGGGAATCAGTTTTTAAGGCCTCAAAGTTTCGTAAATACAGGTATACAGGAAATTTTTTTATTCAGTGCTCAAACTTTTACAAATTAAACTTTGTGGTGGTGGTGGTGATGATGTTGCTAGTAGGCGAATGAAAGTCGGCCTGACTGGAATAAACTATTTATTTTTCTCACCACTCACACACACAGTTTATAAGAAGGAGTGAAGCAAAACAGCAGTTTATAAGCTAATTATAATAAGCGGAAGAAACTTAATTATTACTTAGGTATGCACTACAAAGCAAAGTCTTAAGCAAAACATTAGGTACGCGCACTGCGTGAACGAGAACAAAGGAATTAACGAGATACAGCGACGTGCGCTCCGCGTAAGAAATGAATTCTGACTGGTGCGGGGCTGCGGCGCGTGCGCCGATCGCTCCGATGCGGCGAGAGCCGTTACATCACTCGTCTAAACAAAAGAAGTGGTCGATGCGTGCGCTTATCCATTGCGCCACATAATCGACACGACCAGCTAATATTTTTGTATAGTAATTTTAGAGAATTAGTGTTTGTTTGTCGTATGCAAAATGTATGTATGTATGTTTGTATGTATGTATGAATGTTTGTATGTTTCTTTAGTTAAGAATGTGTTGTGAATGACGTGAGTGCGTGAGTGAGGCCACAACTTAAAGGAGTTTTAATAAACACCTTTCTTATATTTTGACAAGTCTTAGTACAAAAAAGTAAAGTTATCGTGAACGAAAGATGTGTACTTTGCAATTGATTTATTGGCTACTCTATTCACCACCGCCACCGCTGCGCGCGAACCGCTCGTTCGGCTAGGTATTTACGTGGGTTACAATGTACCGACAGCTGATCGAGTTCGTTCACCCCCGCCGCAACACCCCCGCGTACGCGGCACGGCGCGCGCGCCCATTGATATTATTACGAATAAGATAGTGCCCATATTTTGCTAATTTAAAGCCGGATAAAAAAATAAAAAAAAGTTTTGAACTAATTATGGAAATGTGTTCTATTACTGATACTGAACCACCAATAATTTTTTGCGCATTGCTTAGAAAATATTCCTATACATATAGAATAGGTACCTAGTTTGAAAAAAATCACTTAGGTAATTTTTTTTAGCTTCTGTCAAAAACCATTTGAGGTTACTCGGTTAACTGGTTAGTATTATAGTCGTTAGGTGTGTAAATATTTTTTTATTGCATAGTAATTGCCTAGTTCTTTATTTTATTTTGGAAATCTCATGATTTCAAAATATATTGTGTTGTTTTTTTACTTCAATCGCGTTGCTTTATCTATCAAATCACGTCACAACAGTAACCACTAGTGTTTATGTTACACACACATACCTACCATTCGAACTTTTCTATTTTTATAGGTAGATAAAACATCGTTACAAAAATATATATTTTGGAAATAAAAATATTATTTTAATTTTATACATGTATTAAATATTTTCCCCAAGTAATGTACTGTAGGATAACAATCAATAACTTTTTTTACAAATCTTCAATGTATTCGTAATGCAAGTCATATTTGCTAGATTTCAAATACGGAAAACGTAAAAGATTTCGCTCCTCATGTATTCGCAGTGTAAAATGGCTTCCAAGGGTGCCAAAAAAATATAACGCACGAGAGCAAATTATTTGCTCGATAATAGCGATACCACCGTCTTTATACTTTCTTAACTCTTCTTTATTTGGAGTGTAATAATATACTGTGTAGTTATATAGATTAAGTAGCATTTTTAACTGGTGTAATTCTTGTGCAAAACCATCAGAAGCTATAAAGATATTATTAATAAATGTTTTTCTTTTTCTAATTACATCATTAATTTTTATCGCAGTGGTAGTAACTGAAGGTGCATTGGTGCTCAGCGCAAAATCTTGTCTCCTCCAGTGAATACTAATAAAGCTTTTACATATAATTTCATTGCAATGGAAATATTTTTCAACATATCTTTCAGCTTCCTTGGTCAGTTCTTTGTTAAACTTCATGCTCTTTATGCATTTCCAATAAGAACAACTCCCGTAGTGATGGAGTGGTGGTATAAATTCGATACTGAACATAATTTTTCTATCATTTGGGCGTAAAGATAACAATTTCCACAAAAGCGAGCCACTCTCTGGGAATTTTACACAAATCACTTCCTTGGCTGTTAAATTTGTGTAACCCCAAAAATTCCCTTTATAGAAACATTCATCATTATTTATTGCCCATTTTTTAATGTACGTGCCATTTTCGAAAGGATACTCATATCTTTGCAATACATATAGAGTGTCAATTGTAATGAAGTTTTCAGCAGTTTTCCTAAATAATTCCTCAAGTTCTAAGACCGGAGCATAGGTCTTAAGCGATGATATATCAAAAAAATTACTCCAGGTGAAATAACAGGTGTAATTTTCCGAACGCCAATGTGGAACTTTGTACCAAGGGGGTAAAATAAGGTTCCATATAGATTTCTGGCATCGCTTTCTTAATTTTGTCACTAATTTAGTGAAAAAAATATAGACATCTCTTCGTGAATTAAATCCTTCTGACACATCCATATCATAAAATATATACAATTCATCGTGATGTTCAATGATATTACAAGTATTTTGATATGCGTGATGATTATTATGGAAAGTATTTTTTGGTAAAATATCGAAACTCGGTGAACTCTCATTTATAAAATATAGTACGTCAAATAAATTGATTAAAAGAAAATACACCAAATTCGTAAAAAGAAGCATTGAATAAAATTAAGAATGAGTTTAAATAAAATGTAAAAAAAACCTTGTAAAAATAATTCAATTAACCTATATTTTTTTACGATTCTGGCTATTGTCAAAATGACAAATTTTGGATAAAATGTTATGAGAATATTACTGCATTTTGACTTCTCGGCTTTTTGGCTAAGATAGAGTGATTTTTTTTTAATCCTTACTTAAAATCCCTTAAGTAATCATTAAATCGACTCTGAGTGCGGCGGAAAGTGTAGTAAAACTGCGTTTTGATGAAGAGATTTTTCAGTCGGCGTGCAAATCTCGTAACAAAAAAAGAACGTTAGGAAAGATCAATACATTTTGCTTTTGCGTTTATGCACGATTATTTATTATTCGTCCGTTTAGTGGAGAAAAAAAGTGTGTGTGTCACGCGACTGGAGTGCACTTCTTATTATTTGTTATCTCTGCTTAACAATATAAATATTACAAAAATAAAAACATAATTAATAACAAACAATATTATAATCTCACCAATGCATTTCGATGTAAATAACTTCAGAACTAAAAGAACAAATGAATTCGCTGTATCGGCTGTTTCCTTTGCCTTCCCCGAAAGAGGTAAACTCACGATGAGGTTTTTCCCCTAAATTTAGGGGGTAAATGTATGCGCTGGAATTTTTTTAGGGGTATCATAATATTTTTAGGGGTATTTTTAGGGGTCTTTTTGGCTTATGTCTTTTTCTAATTTTTTATATTTGTTACTAATTATTTATTATTAATTTATTATTAGAGCCTGGATTTTTGCCACAATTTTTAAATAACAATTATTAATAACTTAGAGCAACGCGCCCTCGGGCCCTGTTGCTCTAAGATTAATAATGTCGAATTTTTTATATTAAATATTGGTCTTAAAAAATCGAGAGATTGCTTTTGATGAATTTTCTTTTTTGATAAAACCAATATTTTCGCCCTAATTGAAACTAAGACAAAAATTTAGGCGCTATTTTTTTATTTTTTTTATTAAGGGTTTTTGGCTTAACCTTTAGGGGTAAATGTTTTGGAGAGTTGATAACACTGGTAAACTAAACAAAAAATATATAATAAGTGTTAGGAATTTTAGCGGGATTTTTAGCAGAGTGAACGTCAGTTTTATTTCTTTGTTGTGCAAATTAGTTTATCGTGATTAATATTGTGTGAATATGGTGGATTTTGCATAGTAGTGATCCATTAGTGATGAACAGTGTGCAGAAACAGTGAATTAAGATGAATTAGGGCCGTTCATCGGGAGGTTTTCGTTTTACTATTAACTTAACTTCCCACAAAGCGTCCTATTAAGGTTCAACTGTGAAGATTTGCTGCCAAAAGTTCCAGTAAAGCATCAAAATGCATCTCACCAATGCATTTCGCTGTAAGTAACTTCAGAAGAAGAAATATACCACTGAATTGGCTATAAAGACATACCGCCGCACTCAGAGTCGACTTTAATGATTACTTAGTTAAGTATAGATTTTTAAAACAAAACTGCCACAATCAGACAAGTTTAATAAATCAATGTTAATTGGCATTTAACTAATTAAGTTATATCTCGTTAAATGCCAATTAATATTAATTTACTAAACGTCTCTGATTGCGGGAGTTCTGTTTTAAAAATCTATACTTAACTAAGTAATCATTAAAGTAGTGCGGCCGTAAGTTTCCTTCTGCCTTTCCCGAAAGGGGTAAACATCAGGTGTGCGTTCCGTGGCTTCGCACGAATGCACTCGAACGCGCTCGAGCGCGCTCTGAACCCGTTCTGTGGCTTGGTGAAATTTTACTCTGACAACTGTCAGAGCGTAGTTTCACCCGTTCCGTGGCTCAGAGTGCAGCAACCAAACAACCATCTCCGAAGCAGGTTAATTTTCACTCTGACAGCTATGTATCGTTTAAGAAGTGTCAAAGTTTGCGCCAAAAACCGGATTCGTCGAAAAAGAAATCAATCGGAGTTCTTACGAACAAAGGGGAGGTGTCGTTGTCATAAAAAGTTTATAATTTGATGTAAAACAGTCTTATTTGCAATGTGAGTTGAGAGAAAACAAATGGCGCCTGAAATTTCAAATATTTTGAAGTTATAAAAACAACTCGATCGTTCTGTGGCTTGGTTGCAACTCAAACGAGTGAAATTTTAACCAAACAACTGCGCCCAAACCCACGGAACGCACACCAGAAGAATAACTAAGGCGCGTTCCGTGGATTCGCACGAATGCACTCGAACACGCTCGAGCGCGCTCTGTACCCGTTCTGTGGCTTGGTGAAATTTTACTCTGGCAGCTGTCAGAGCGTAGTTTTACCCGTTCCGTGGCTCAGAGTGCAGCAACCAAACAACCATCTCCGAAGCAGGTTAATTTTCACTCTGACAGCTATGTATGGTTTAAGAAGTAAGTTTGCGCTAAAAACCGGATTCGTCGAAAAAGAAATCAATCGGAGTTCTTACAAACAAAGGGGAGGTGTCGTAGTCATAAAAAGTTTATAATTGGATGATAAACAGTCTTATTTGCAATGTGAGTTGAGAGAAAACCAATGGCGCCTGTAATTTCAAATATTTTAAGGTTATAAAAACAACATTTTAACCAAACAACTGCGCTCAAACCCACGGAACGCACACCTAAAGCGCGCTCCACATTCGCGCGCGCTTTATAAACTTCACCAAAAAAAAAATAATATAATAAGTGTCAATTATTGTCATTTCATGATTTATATTTAGACATAAGTCGTTATGTCTAGTTATTTTGTGATTTATATCTAAACATTTTTGCAAATAAAGTGTAATAATGAATTTACAGTACTTCTTAATTGTAACTCTATCATACACTATGGCGCAAAATTTTGATACCGGTTTCTGTGATAAAACAACAAAAATTTGCAGTGATAATGTGATGGAAACTCAGGAGCTTGCGTCTAAAAAATATTTGTTTTATGACGTAAATCCTCCAGAGGGGTTTAATTTACGACGCGATGTTTATATGCGCTTCGCTATAATGCTCGCCGAATCTCGAAGATCCGGTAAAAAATCCAACTGGAATCTAGTCCTACCTCCATGGTATAGAATGTATCATTGGAAGTCAGATAGCAACCGACCCATACCATGGAGTAAATTTTTTGATGTTGATTCATTGAAAAGCTTCGCACCTGTAGTTGAACTTCATGAATTATTCAATAACAGCTCAGAAAACGTATTACAGATAGACATTCTTTATGTGTTGCAAAATTATGAAGATCCATTCGAAGGTGGCACTTTTATTGATAAATGGGAGATGAGTGATGATGAGAACTGTCACTATGATGGTGATTACTGGGGCTACACTAATATCGACGTCAGGGAGGTGATATGTGTAAAATTTCAAGGATCAATTTCAATGCTATGGGAATTAGTGTCTTTGCATCCACATGATAAAAAAATTATGTTTGCACATGGAGAAATACCATTACATGATACATATGGAACTAAACCATATTGGGACTGTAGAAAAAGCATGAGATTTAATAGAGAACTGATAAATGAAGCATACAAATACATTTCAAAGTATCTTGAATGCGAAGAAGTTAAATGCAATAATTACATCAGTGTACATTGGAGAAGGCAAGACTTTGCACGTGGACGTAGTAAATTAGTACCTTCGATAACAGGCACTGCTAAACAAATTGATGCAGTCATTAAAAAGAGAATGCCAGATGTGAATGATGTATTTATAGCTTCAGATGCTGCCGTCAGCGAATTGAGAAAGTTGGAAAATCAGCTTATATCATATGGTTATTCAGTCTATTTTTATGTGCCAAATGAAGCAGAGCTACTAAAGTATAGAGAGGGTGGTGTTGCCATAATTGAACAAATAATTTGCTCACATGCTGCTTATTTTCTTGGTACACATGAGAGTACATTCTCTTACAGGATTCAAGAAGAGAGGGAGATCTTAGGTTTTGATAGTAGCACAACATTCAATAGGCTGTGTCCTGACAAAGGACATTGTGAACAACCTTCGGTATGGACAATTGTTAACTAGTGTACACTGATAAAATAATTTTTATTGGAGGACATTATTAAGATGTATATTATACTGAATGGTTTGATGCTAATATATATTATGTATGTGGTCTGAGATTTATAGTCATATAATTTGAGATAACTATCTATGCTGATATAAAGAGGAAATTTGTTTGTTTGTTATGATTTAACTCAAAAACTACTGGACTGATTTCAAAAATTCTTTCACCATTAGAAAGCTACATTATCCCTGACTAACTTAACTTAGGCTTTATTGTAATCCGGAATTCCTGGCGGGAACTCTGAAATTATCGCGGGTGAAACTGCGCGGCACAGCTAGTATTGCATATAATTATTATTGAATACTATAAAAAATATACTAATTATAGGGAATATTCTCAATAGAAGCAAATATGTGTAGATATACTATACATATAGACACATCAGCTGTAAATAAACAATAGTATAGAATAGTATAGTTCTAAGTTTATCAACCAAAGACTACATTTTCCTAATAACACTAGATTTGATATAAACATTCATTAAAAATATCATTTCTAGTTTTGAAACGTTTTGCAAATAAGTTTATTGTGGATATTGTTGTGTGGTGTAATTTGTGCTGTAGTAATTTTAATTAGTAATAAAATGTGGTTCTATTATGGTATTGAAATCTATTTCAATGTACATATGTCTATATATATTAATAAAATAAGAGTCTGTAGGGGGATCACGAATTTTTTCGCTCTCGTCTAGTCGATATCGAGCACTTTTTTTGTATGGAAAATGAACAGCGCCATCTATCCAGTGTAGTTCATTTTCCATACAAAAAAACGCTTTGACATTACGACGATATCGACTAGACGAAAGCGAAAAAATTCGTGCTCCCCCTACTGTATGTATGTCAGAATGATAACTTTTTACTAAATGTATATTCAATATTTATTATATTATGTATAGAATGTCTTTGATGTTAAAGTATATTTATTTTAGGCTAGTTTATCAGAGTTCCTGCGGGAACTCCGAAACTCACGTGGATGAAACTTAGGGCAGGGCACAGATAATAGTATAGCTTAGGGGCACAGTGCATAACTTCATATAATAAAAAACGTCTGGCTTGAATAATTGGCTATATGGTCATAATTTCCTTTGCCTTCCGGGAAAGGGGAGAATTAAAAAGAACGAGTATAATGTTGCTGTGCCAGAAGGACCGAAAAAAGCGTGGACGGAGAAGTTTAGTAGGTAGGTAGCGACATCGAATTTCTCGAGCAGTTTGCCAGTTTCCCACTTAGTCTGCAGGCGGAACCACAAATTAGACTTGGGCTGCACTGATATTATACAAAGTTGTGACCGTCTGTGGGTTCCATTGGAAATCTTTCTTCTTTTTTATGGACTTTCAGCCAGTTTCAAGTAAAATTATTTAAATCAAGGTATGTATTTTTTTTAAATGCTGCGTTGTACGGTTTGAAATTGCAAGCAATGATGCTATAGCTTGCAAGAATTTTCTCGGAGCTCTTACAGGAAACCGTAGAAATCACCTCGAAATGTCATCTTTTTGAGCACAACCCGTCACTGAAAATTATTGTTTAATACAGCACCATTTTCAACCATTTTTTATCGACACGAAAATAAATGACCAAACCGCCATCTTTGATTCCCGCCAAAAAGCTCTCCCATTGGAATTTTCGTTGAAAAATGTTTTTTTTTTTTGTTATGGCATCGCGCGGTTTGCGCATTTCTTGAAAAATGGTTTTCGAACGTAAAATATCGATTGTTTACATACCGTAGGGTTGTCCCCATATAAACTTATACGCCTTGGGACTGATAAATTATTTATAGAGTAAAGAGTCAAATATAATTTCGAGTGAACTAGTTTTTTTAAATTTCGGAATACCAGTTTGCCAAGATTTACGCGTATTAAAATAACAGACCTCATCCTCCGATGATGCGAAATCATTATATTCTCTATCTCTCCGAATTCGTTTGGGTAAAAACTTAACTTATAAGTAGGTAGGTATATACCATGTTCCAGGGGTTATAAATTAAAGGGGCTTCTATAGCCGTTTCTGTACATATTTTACATTGGAACTAATACTCAAAAACTGTTCTTTAAAAAGTTATTTGAGACTTTAGTATTCGATTACACTTTCCGATTTTCTAGATTGGTGTCTCACAAATTGTAAAGTGTAATTAGGTAGGTACTATCTACCAGTTCTACCACCAGATCATTCAGATGTTGATAGCCCGGCCCGGCTGGCACCCGGGTGCGGCTGCATCCAGCGCGGCGCTCCTATGGAAAAGACGCCCCTGATGAGATAGCCTTTAAGTATACGGGCTACGTTGCCGATCATACTCATAGAAAAAAAATACGATCATACTACTCACTGCCGCGCATACATATTACATAGTGCTATTCGCATTTCAGTTCACATTATCACAAATAAAGCTCTGCTCAGATCACGACACTAATCGTTCGCTCATGTGAAAATAAAGAAGAAGCATTCAATAAAAAAAAATCATAAAAGGTCTAGTTAATTTGTAATTTTAGTGGTCTGAAATTCTGAATAGTACCTACCTACGCAGTATGCTGCAGTATATTTCTACTTTGAAGTTTGACAACCCTAGCCGCCTAGCCTACTCCAATAAAAAAAAAACTGGGTGTTAGGTTATGATTTATCTCTAAGTAGTTTGTGTTATGATTGTGCGAAATATTGTTTTTATGAATGCGTTGTTTTAAAATAGCTCAATCACATAAAAAATGAAATAACTTTAATCTAAATCATGTGAATACGTGTTACTGTAAGTTAAATAGTGAACATACTAACTGCTGAACAGAATTTGTGTTTGGTAGGTAAAAGATTTCGGAAACAAATTGTCGGAGTATGATAGATAATTCGACTGATTTCACCAAAACCGGTACGTACCTGCCAACATTGTCATCATATAGTTCAC
This sequence comes from Zygaena filipendulae, assembly GCA_907165275.2. Classification (NCBI taxonomy): domain Eukaryota; kingdom Metazoa; phylum Arthropoda; class Insecta; order Lepidoptera; family Zygaenidae; genus Zygaena; species Zygaena filipendulae. The sequence goes on along the minus strand of OU015670.1, from coordinate 956,144 downwards.
ATACATCATCTTAATATCTGGTCACTGATGTCCACTGCACAAACCTTTCTAAGGATCTCCATGACGACCGCTCTTGCTCTACCTTATGTCTTATGGTGGTGTATGGTGTGATTTGTGGATGAACTGATTCAAAAGATCAGGCTTCTATTCACATGTACTACTACCACTATACAGTGTGCCAAACTTCGGAAGTAAGAATGTCCTCTTATGCCTATATAGACTGAAAATAATAAAAACAATAAACAACAATCAGGTATCTTGCCTTGTGGTAAACACCGACATATTTTCTGTTTGTTTTCAGATATATTCCAAACATGGGTGAGTGAATTGGTCGTGGTGTTTTTAATGATTTGGCACCTTGGGTCCAAAGAGTTTGCTGCCTCGTAAATTAATTGTAATAGACCAAACGTAGAAATTTGATAAATAAAGAATATGTGTAATTATAGACACATCAGTGAAAGCTGCTAGGCTATAAATAATAATAAAATGCAGAATTCAAAATTATTTATATATAAAGTTGGTTTAGTTGTGTTTGATGTTATAGAATAGTTCAATATAATATTATGTACAGTGATTGCACCATAAGTCAAGTCAAGGGGCAGTTGCTCCTGTTGACCCCTCTCCCCACTTATATTCACACCTGGCTGCTGATCATTATAGATTGCAATTGTTGATACAATACTTTGATACTAAAATTGTTACTGTTTAAATGTCTTTCTCTACCCTTTGCATTGATACAAATAAAAAAAAAAGCATTTTGTTTTGCATGGATGGCAACGGGTGAAATCTTTTATTTCCTATCCACAAATACTTCTGTGCTCTATTCTTTATTTATATTTATTATTTAGATTATATCATCTATACATCTTTAGTTTAAATAATATCAAAAAATGTAGACATGTACAGTGGAATTGTAGAAAATAATGGTAGTAGTGCTTAAATAAAGGATAGCTGTTATGTCCTAGGATCTATTTTAATATTTTTTTCGGGAAAAATGTGCTCCGTTTTTTCTGTTTGTTTTCGGTTTGTTTGAATGGGTATTGAGTGAAAACTACTGGACAACTTTTGGGTGAAATTTGATAATGTAGACGCAATATGTTTGGATTGAAGTCAAATGGTAACTATTGCCAATATGCAAAGCATGAGCACCCACGATTACTGTTACATCAACCATTTGTAAAATGATGAAATCTATATAGTAAAAAAAAATGTTTAAAAAAAAAAACTGCTGTTCACACTTATCTCCGAAATAATGAATATTCATCCAGTTTTTACAGATCGCTAGCTTGGGGCAACAGTTATAGCAGGCTTTCAATCAATTTTATTACTTAAAAAAAAGTTATAGTTGTTTAAAGGTGTTTGTAAAAATCAGCTGTTCATGAATACTTAGGCACTAAAGGTGAGGTGTTAGGCACTAGATGTCCCCAGGCAGTCCTTAGGATGCAAATAATATAATTGTTAGGATGTCACTCGGATTTACTGTGGCTTTCTGTTAGTAACCTTTGTTATAAGACCTTTTTGTAGATATGCAGTTCATTATTTCTGGAGTAGTGGAGTCGTGCATAGTGCGAGGGAAGTTTTGAGAGTTCAGTTAGTTACCCACCTTCAGCTGCGCCTCACGAGTCATAGTGGCACCCTCCACGCTTAACCAGAGACCGTGTTAGTATTTTACAGCAAAAAGCTTATCCCACTTATCGGCTCCAAATTGGAATTTCTTACTTTACATCTGCACCCACCGATTGTGATTAGATATTATACCGTATTATTCTGACTCGATAATATTTATTTATTTCCTCAAACGCCTAGAACTCCATAAAACTTTTTACAAACCAAACTCTATATTGCTTGGCTTGTAAAAATGTAAAAAGATGCGCACTTGAATGAAAGTGTTCTTTTACACATTCATGATCCCCATAATTCACCCCCCCCCCCCCCCCCTCCTGTGCATGTGCATGGATTTTTTTTTTATACATACATTGTCGACTTGGCTAAGGGGCCCTTGAGTTAGTAGCTTACTTGCTCTCGTACAAGTAGTACACCCTCGAACGAACGCTCCGCCTTACGAATAATCCTGTAGATTTCAATTCCAATTCATATAATATAGACATCAAACGGTGACATCTCGTCGGGGAGATACGTCCACACCGCCATGACCAAGGTGGACGTCATGGCTGCGAAGCGGCCGTACAAGCACAACTTCAGATGTGAGTACACAAAAAATAATTTAAATAATAGACTTACTGGAGGCAGGCAGGCGCGCCAAGGGTTAAGTGGAAGTCCTAGGACCTTTTTTTTTACATGGAGAAACGCTGTTAGATAGGACGTCGCGTACCACCGCGGCTCGGGGGAGTCGCAGTGGTTATGCCGGGCTCCGACCGGCTAAAACTCCGTGGTGCTCCTCCCCTGTCGCAAAGGTCATCAGGTCAGGGGAACATCTTAATAAACTACCGCGACGAAGTCCTAGGACCTAGCTAGAGCAACCTGTCCAAAACTTTCTTTTCGATCTGGAATTCCAGGACCGGCAGTTTCGACAATGTTTTGACAACGTTATCGTATCGATCGTTAGCTAGGGACCCAAAAATCATAACAGTCAACATTATTACAGTAACCAATGTTACATTAAATGCAAGCCTCGACTCGAAACTTTGCAATTCACGTGATGTTGGTTACTGTAATGATGTTTATCGATATGATTTTTGGGTCCCTAGTTAACGATCGATACGAATTAACTTGAAGTGTCTGTTTGTAATTCCAAATTAACAGCTTTTCACTAATGAAAGTATTTATGGTGCTTTCATACATAAAAAAAACAATTTCAAAATTTTTCTCTGTCGGTCAGTTTGTTCCGGCTAATCTCTGAAACGGCTGGACCCATTTTAGCGGGACTTTCATTTGCAGATAGCTGATGTTATAAGGAGGATAACTTAGGCTACTTTTTTTTAGAAAAAAATCGTTCCTACGGGATTTACGAAGTTCACGCGGGTGAAACCGCGGGGCACAGCTAGTAAACAGACAGACAGAGAAAATTTTAAAAATTGCTTTTTTTATGTACCGTAAGTACCTACCGTAGGTATATATTTTCATATGCATTTAGTGAAAAGCTGTTAATTTGAAGTTACAGACACTTTAATTTTATTTATATGTATACTAGCTGTCCCCCGCGATTTCATCCGCGGTAATTTCGGAGTTCCCGCGGAGGTTGCGGGAAAAAAGTACTCTTCAGTTCCCGAAGGAACTCCGGGATAAAAACTATCCTATCTTTTAAGTTGGACCATATTATAAATGGTTGCAAAATTTTATCAAAATCCGTTCAGTAGTTTCGGAGTCCATCGCGGACAAACAACGTGACACGTGATTTATATATATTAGATGTATGTATAGTATAGATGTACAGACTAGCAGCTACCCCGCGTCCCGCGGAGTAAACCGCGTCCGTTTCGGAATTTCCGCGGGAATTCCAGGATATAAAGTAGGTACCTATATACTCTATAACGTGTAATGCAAAATCTTGTGTAGATCGGTTGAGTAGTTAGGTGTCAAAGAAATGTATAAACAAAATAAACAAGTTCCATAATCCATTAATATACGTACTTACTTATCTAATATTAGTTGGACGCAGATAAGCAATAACATGTTAACCCACAAAATTGAGTTATTGGTTCAAAACCATTTATTGAGAGTTAGGGAACGTTTTTTTAATTGTGTTTACCTTATTACATTGCTTAAATATGTAACTAAATATTGAACATAAAAAATGTTGACACAAAATGGCGCTCCTACTTTTAAAACACGATTTACTTAAAATTTCTCCAGTGTGGATTAACACACTATTGCTTATCTATGCCCAGTTAGGATTACGGAAGTATGGATTACTAGGCTATCGGATACGATAGATAATGTGTAGGTGATGAAATTAAAGCGTGTACCAGACTGTTGTAAACAAGCCCCAAACCGAAGTTTTCAATAGCGGTTTAAAACAGTGCGGACGGTTGTTTGTAACGAAATTATGAGCGAACCAACCAACGGTAGTTTTAAACCAGCCTCCCGCCAAGGTCACCTTGTGGGGAGGTTTGTATAAAACAGTCTGGTACACACAAGTGAATTTAATAAAACTTCGAGGGTAGTTCTAACAAAATCAGAAATTATTTCCAATAAAGAACATCGGCCATTCAAACGGCCATGCTTATTAGTGACAACCGCCTGAAGTCTCATCGCTTGCATAAAATTTCGTTTTTTGATAGAGAAAAATTCCTAATATTCTTATTCTTAATATCTCAAAGTATTATTTATACAATAATTAATAATTGTTATAAATAGAAAGAAGAATTAAGTGTCCCCTTCCTTGAGTGCGCGCGTGCCAAAAAAAAAAATAAGTACTTTTCTTTTGTCTAATTAAAAGTGAATATTTTGAATTCTTTTCCACGATTACGCCAAATGTGCGAGGTTGAAGACGTAATATTTCCATTGATCGAAGGTAATATTAAAATTATCGTTCAGTTTGAAATTTATAATAACCTAAAGAAGGTGTTCTCCAGGGTATGAAAATCATAATTCTAATAAGTCCGTCAATTAGAAAATAAAAAAATAATAGACACGTATTTTTTGCTTTTTCAAATTAATGAAAATAAACAATAAACATAGATAAAGCGCATTAAAGTTTATGGTGGGGGCTCGCGTGACATCAATATTCAGTATGTCCCATACCTACAAATTGCACCGGGTTGTGACGTCACGCGAAATTTCACCTCAATGTATCGCTGTTATTTTTTGATTACGTAAAAAAATACGTGTCTAATATTTTTTACTAATCTACACGACGGACTAAAAAAAAAATTTTGTCAAGTAGCCAATTACTCAATAGTAGGTAAAGAAGTTACAGTGTCATCTAAAAAAAAAAAATTTGCAATAATAATAATCTTCGTATGATTATTCTTAGATCCTTAATCGTTATGAAGGATCTCGTTATAGATACATAGTTTCACCCGCGAGAATATTGGAATTCCCTCAGGAATACGTTTTAGCTGACGTTTACTCCGTTGACTCAATGTGAAAGGAAACTTCGTACCGAATTTCATGTTTCTATAGCTTCAGTAGTTCTTTTGACCGAGCGTTGATGAGTATGGTGACGCTGCGCGAAGCTAGCATTGTGTAAGGAGGCGCGGATCTACGGGGGGCAGCACACCATAATGCACCCACATTTGCCCCCCTGAGGACTAAACTATGTACTTTAATCAAACCCTATAAAAAATTGCTAAAAATTTGACCCTGTAAGTAAATTAAAAAAAAAATGGTGAAGCAACGAAAATTGCCCCCCCTCAACCAAACCCTAAATCGGCGCCTGTGAGTCTACATTTCGAAACGAACTAGGTAGAATTTGTTAACGACATATTATATATAAGAAGTAACTAGGTATATTTTATGTGCGCAATTTATTTAAAAACTATACACGACTAGCTGTTGTTTTGTTGTTATATAAACATAACACTACATTAATAAAAATAAAGATTTGATCAAATAAGATTGTGTTCCGACCCGTAATTAAACGAGGGTAGAAAAAATTTGTTGTGAAATTACTTTAGTTATGGGTATAGTAAAAATCAAGTCATGTACCTAAACCAGCGATGTTTTTTTGTGATCAAATTAAATGGATTGACATTACAAATAATTTTTGATAAAAAGTTTTTGTTACATACAGCCTTATTATAAGTGTGTGTTTATCTCACTTCTCCCGCAAAAAATGCGATTTTTTAGAATGGACGCACGTTTCCTATGGCATCTCTTAATGGTTAAATACTTTATGAAAAACTCTGCTGACAGATGGAGAGCCCCCAGCGAAGAAGCCGGCGCCATCAATACATCTCGATGCTGGGTTCAAATGGAATTTGCAGGTAATTATTTTTATGTATCCCATCAAGCAAAACTCGTTGAAAGTGTTAAAAACTATGGGTAATCTTCGTGACTATTCTATGGCACTATAGCAGCAGGTTTTAGTCAACGGATTTATAACATGCATGCATGTATGCAGTGTTTTTTTCGATATTTTTATTTCATATTCAAATATTCTTTTAAAAAGCATTTTATTTTATTAATAAGTATCGAAAATTCGGATTGTTTATTAAGATCATCCCCGTTAATTTCGGAGATCCCGCGCAACTCCAGGTTAAAGTACCTCATGTCCTTCTCTGTGACCCTGACAACGTGTAAGCAAAGTCTCATGACGGTAGCTCTAGTTAAGATGTGAAGTATTTTACTTCCTCAATTACACATCCAAGTTCCAACAATCATTATTATCGTTATAATACCTGTTCAACGCGGTTTCACTTGCGTTAATTCTGAAGATCCCGCGGAGATTCCGATATAAAAGTACCCTATATCCTTTGCTGTAGCCCTAACAACGTGTAGTATGCATAATTTAACGTAATTTGACCCTCGTTAATTTCAGAAATTACCCGGTGGAATTCCGGGATAAAAATTACCCTATGACCTTTTCTGACAACGTGTATGCAAAATTTAATGAAGATCGGTTGAGCCGTTAAGGCGTGAAAGCGAAATAAACAAAAAAATAAACTCAGTTTCGTATTTATTTATAATAGTAGAATGTAAATACCTAAAACAGTCCTCATGACAGTAGCTAGAGAGCTATCTAATGGTGAAAACTGCATGAAAATGCGTTTGTAGATTTTTTAATTTATCGCGAACAGACAGACCGACGTGGCGGACGACGTTGTTTTATAATATGTAGTGATGTAGTGAAGAACGGCGCGTTCAAACGTTGCAGGCGCTCGCGAACGCCGCGGACGCGGTGGAGTCCGGCGGCAAGTCGCCGGTGTCCGCGCTCAACGAGCTCGGCGTGCGCGTCTCTTATACCGTGCTGAGGCAGAGCGGGCCCGCGCACTGTCCCAGCTTCACCGTCGCCGTCACCGTGAGTATTTACCCACACACACCCACGTACGCGCGGATCTAGGAATTGGGTGGGGAAGGGGGGAAATTTGGTTGCACCGTGAAATTAGAATATCCGGGATCAGAGATTTTTGTAAGGTCTGATTTAAGTATAATAAGCTACTTCAGTGTTCAGGGGGGCAAGTAAACCAACTGCCCCTCGTAGATCCTGCACCCACTAACGCAGACAGTGCACATAATCTCGGATGTAACTAAGCTGGAGGGGGGTCAAGAAAATAAAACAGCAAAAATATCCTTATATGACACTTTAGTTTACAAAAACACAATAGTATATTTCATTATAAGTGCGGAAAGCCTGTCATTGCAAAGAGTTCCGACAAATGTCTACCCGAGCCGAGGCGCAGCCGAAGGTGAGGGTTGACAGTCGGAACTCTTTGCAATGACAGTTCCGCACGTGTACTGAACAACTATTTTTAATACAGTTACGAAAAAATTAAGCAATTTAATAAAATATCAAAAACACAACAAACTCAACTAAGTTCCAACTGTGATCAAGAGATGGCGCTACTCGTATTAGTAATACGAAACCTACGTTTCGCAATGCAAAAAGTGTGTCAAAGTCGTGTCGCCATTTTTGACAGTTGGCAAAGAGAACGCACGAGTTCGGGAAAGGTAAACAAAAAGCTCGAGTATGTAATAGCCCACATCCCGAACGCTAAACGTCCCTGCAATACGCCACTTTTTGAGCAACTGTATTAAAAAATTATTTGTCGGATTTTTTAATCGGCGAGAGACGAAAAAATTGCCGTGCTGCAATCTTGTTATTTCAATGCAGTATTGATGATATTGATTTTGATTTTTTTTTTATAAAGGTATAGGTATCCTTTTCTGTACAACGCGTATGCAAAATTTCATGATTATTATAGCTTAGGTATAACGTAGGTTTAGGAAGACACCCGAGTTATCGCCTAATGTCTAACGCCAATAATAATGACGTTCATAAATAAGCGCACTAAATGTTGGCTACATCTGCGGATAGCGTCAATAGGGTACTTGCGTGATTTTTTATTTTCAGTCTATTTTAAAGATATATGGCCTTCTTAAACAAAGCAAGAAAAAGAAAAAAATATATGCATAAATTAATTAAATAGAGCGTTTCAAAGTTCCTACTTTAGACCTTACCGTCGAAACGCGGAATGACGTCACTTGTTCAAAATTACGCCTTATTAATCTGTGATAGAGATGTCACTGTCGTATTGACAGGGTCATGTGACACTGACAGACAGATAACTTAAATATCCAAAAGCGAAATTAAGGTTTAACCTTGTCGATTTACTTCCAAAAGTTCCAGTAAAGAATCGAAATGCATCTTACCGATGCATATTAAAGTAAAAAACTTCAGAAAATGGAAAATATGCGTTGACTGTATGCACTTAGTTTCTTTTGCCTTCTCTGAAAGAGGTAAATGTTTCCTAAAAAAACGTCAGTGACGTCATGTGTCAAGCTTGGCTGTGATTGGTGTTTCGTTGCAACGTTCTGTTTCACAAAATTAAAAGTTGAATATTTTGGAAACTATTGAAAATTTTTTAGTAAATCTTTCACGATAACGCTTTTCTAAGGCTCTATTTTTGAAATATTGACATTTGACACAATTTCTTATTATAAATTTCATGCAAGTACCCTAATTAACGCGCTAATTAACGCGTTAAGACGCAGGTGGAGCAGTAGCATAAAAAAGAAACACTGTTTTTTTTTCAATCTTATATTCTAGTCTAAATTTTTGATCTATGTTTTATAAACAGCTGTTTACTTGTTGCTTAGTACAAAAGTACAATCTTGAAGTGTGATTTACATAATAGAAATAGACGAAAGACTTGTTAAATTGATGACAATATGGATAAAGTGAAGTATATAAGTGACGTTGAACTAAGATGCAAACATCCTATTATGATGTTGAATGAGTTACAAATGGGTTTTGTATTCAGAGATTTGCGCAAGCTCGGTGTTGAACACAGGCCTGTCTTCTGGGTGCAAGTGACTGTTAGTATTTCATTACCAAATTTTTCTTTTTATAATCCTTACATCTGTCTGTTTGTTACCTTTTCACGCTTTATCTACTCAACCGATCATCATGAAATTTTGCATATATACATTGTCAGGGATACAAAGAAAAATTACGGAATTTAATTTGTTAAACTTCTTTTTATTCAGTTTTCATTTGTTTTCACACTAAACTGAGTTGATGTTTCATCTTTGGTAATTATGTTGTCAAAGGCTATATTGTAACCTGGAATATCCGTGGGAACTCTGAAAAAACCGCAGGGGAACAGCTAGTGGTCTATACTTATAGGAAGAAGTCAAACTATGAGCCAGTCTGTAAGTACTTGCTATTTTATGAGCCTACTAGTAGAACTGTATATAATTTGTACTGTATATAGTTTGTACTGTATATATTTTGTACTGTATATAGTTTGTATACGTTGTTTATTATAACTATGATGAGTTTAGATCATACCCCACTTGGATCATGCTGGGTGCTTATTGAATATGACCATAACATGCCACAAAAACTGTTTATCCTTCATGCTAAAAGAAGTTTCACTTCAATAAAATACATTTTAACATGTCTAGTTAACTGAAGTGATTAACGCACAAACAGTTAATCAATTCAAAAATAGACTGGACAGACATTGGAACAGTAAAGCATAAAATATAGTTAATCAACGAAAGAAGAGAAAGCAATGAACTGAATAACCAAGAGTAGATATAGGCGAATCAGCGAAAGCTGCTAGTCTATAAATAAATAAATAATAAATAAATAAATGTGGATTGTGTTTTTTGGGACACGCGTTATGGGAGAGGAATACTGTCGGTCATAGTGATATAAAACTAATATTATAAATGTGAAAGTGTGAAAGTGTGGATGTTTGGCTGTTTGGATGTTGTTACTCAGTCACACAAAAACGGCAGAACGAATTTGGATGAAATTTGGCATGCAACATGCATGTCAAGGGTACAGAGAAGGACATTTAGGGCATAGGGACATATTCCGGAATTCCCGCGGGAACTCCGAAATTATCGCGGATGAAACCACGGGGCACAGCTAGTAGTGATATATTATATAGTTACTAACTGTCCCCTGCAGTTTCACCCGCGGTAATTTCGGAGTTCCCGCGGCAATTCCAGGATAAAATATAGACATAAATGTAATTTTTTCGCCGTTGATATTACCACGTCTGTCCGTTCCGTCCGTTCGCCAGGTGGCGGACATGACGTTCCAGGGGTGGGGGCACAGCAAGCGCGAGGCGCGCGCGTCCGCGGCGCGCGCCTGCCTCGAGGCGCTGCTGGCGCGCGCCGGCCGCGTGCTGCCGCCGCCCGCCCACGCCGTCGACTTCACCAGCGACGAGCCCGCCAAGTACCCAGGTGAGCCCTGGGCTACCACCGCCTGCGGAGCTAAGATGCGCGCCACGATATGTTTATCGAACGAAAGATAAAATGGGGATGTGGACTACGTTTGAAAATCAAAATTGTAATTAGTCCGTCAGTTAGTAAATAAAAAAACAATAGACACGTATTTTTTGCTTTTTTAAATAAATTAAAATATACAGAGACTAAGCGTATTAAAGTTTAGGGTGAGGGATCGTGACGTCACTAACCGCTAAAACCGCCATACAAACTGTCCGAATAGTGACGTCACGCGGAATTTTAACTCAATATATCGCCGTTATTTTTTAATTACGTAAAAAAAGAAAAAATACGTGTCCAATATTTAAAAAAAAAAAAAAAAAAAAAAGTCAACATGCCCATTATCGACACGACAAATATTTGTGGGCGTCCAAGCAAAAAAGTGCAGTAGTCCCCACTACTGGTAGACAAAACGATATAATTATGTGTCGACGAGAATCGATAAAATGGCTCGATAAAATTTTATCGTGTTGCGCATCTTAGCTTCGCAGGGCCCTTATTCACTATGACCATAACACGCCGCGATAAGATAAGACGCCGCTAAAACTCGCAGAGACGTCAGTCTTTCCCTCGTAATCAAAGAAGTTTTACTCCAAAAAAATAAAACAACGTTAATATGGCATAAACAATTAATTTCTAATATTTTAGCATCTGGAACGTTTGGAAATGCGTTTTTGGGACGCGCGTTATGGGCAAGGAATGCTGGTGGTCATCCCTACTAATATTATAAATGCGAAAGTAACTGTCTGTCTGTCTGTCTGTCTGTTACGCTTTCACACCTTAACGGCTCAACCGATCATCATTAAATTTTGCATACACATTGTCAGGGGTACAGAGAAGGACATAGGGTACAGGTGTGATCGGTTTTTATCCCGGAACTCCCGCGGGAACTACGAAATTTACGTGGGTGAAGCTAGTAGTGAATAAGGACCCTGTTGGCAAAACAGTGCTGTACTGCGGGCCATAGAAAACACTCCCTTCTTCTCTACAAATAAATAGATGTATAGATATTGTGGTGAAGACGACCCGATTGGCGCAATGGTCACCATGCCTGCCCGCTAATCAAGAGGTTCCGGGTTCGATTCCCGGTGGGAGTGGACTTTGTGTGATGAACACAGGGTTCCATTTTCCAGTCTGGGCGTGTCTATAGTATAATATATATGTAATAATATGTGTAGTATATTATATACCACGTTTGCTTGGTTTCCACGACACAAGCTTATAGCTTAGTGTGGGATCAAGTACATCTGTGTGTTGTGAACTGGATTATTATTAAAAAAAATAAAAATAAAAGATACTAATGTGTATATTTTATAATGTATGTCTGTTCAGTTGCAAACTTCCAATGCCTCGAGCCAAAGATGAAGCAGAACAACATCAAGCCACCGATCATCACGGCCGGTGAGTACGCTCCAGGGTCGTCAACTGTACAATAATTGAGCAGTAGTCCCTAAACTAGGATATAAATAGGGTTGGCATCACTTTCATCTCGTGATAGTTCCATCCACGAAGCTAGGGTTGCCACAAAAAATATGTAAACGTAGATATATATCTTTATTTTCTTAACCAGTTAATTCCGAAAAGAAGTGATTCATCTATACTAATATTATAAAGAGGAAAGATTTGATTTTTTGTTTGTTTGTTTGTTACGATTTAACTCAAAAACTTCTGGACCGATTTCAAAAATTCTTTCACCATTAGAAAGCTACATTATCCCTGAGTAACATAGGCCATATTATAATCCGGAATTCTTGCGGGAACTCCGAAATTATCGCGGGTCAAATCGCGCGGGACAGCTAGTCAATAATAATAAATATAATAATATACACTAGGGCCGCGTTTCAAGCCACGCATCGAGGCATCGCATCGCACCTAGCGCGCGTCGGAACGATACAGTTGAGCTAACCTTGCGGAGCTAGGATGCGCAACATGATATTATGTTTATCGAAAGAAAGATAAAATTGTCGACACGACAAATATTTGTGGGCGTCCAAGCAAGAAAGTGCATTAAAGCGTACGGTAGACTTAATTGGACATAGATAAGCAATAGTGTGTTAACCCACACTGGAGAAATTTTGAGTAAATCGTGTCTTAAAATTATAGAGCCATCTTCTGTCATCATTTTTTATGGTCAATATTTGGTTACATACTTAAACGTCACGTTTACTCTGCGGTGTCGCCCCTCCCCCCCCCCCCCCTCCCCGGCAGCGTCGAACCCCCCGCCCCCGTCGGCGGCGGCGTCGCTGTTCGGCGTGGCGGCCACCGTGCCCACGCTCAAGAGCCCCATCAACCTGCTGTACGAGAACTATCCGGGCCTCAGTTTCCTGTGCACGTACGGCGACAACACGCCGCTGGATGTCGCTCAAGGTGAGACCACACACACACGCAATCACAGACACACACACACACACACTCACACGAGCGGTCACGCACGCGCACACACACACACACATACACACGCGCGCACACACGCACACGTCACACGCATGTACGTTAAACGCACACGCCATACACACGCACACGTCACATGCATGTACATCAAACACACACGTCACACACACACACACACACACACACACACACACACACACACACACACACACACACACACACACACACACACACACACACACACACACACACACACACACACACACACACACACACACACACACACACACACACACACACACACACACATGCACGTCAAACACACGCACACGCAACACACACATGCAAACACGCACGCGCGACACACGCGGGCGCGCGCGTTTTGATATCCTACCTAAATTTTATTAAGTTTTATTTTTAAATTAAAATCATGTGTTTCTATTTTTCCGTTTATATTTTCATCATATTTTTATAATGTCAGTTATCTGTTTGTGTCTGAAAACTAAACATAAGTATAATAACTATGTCTGTTTCCCGCCGCCCAGCTCCAGTGCAGCTGAGCCACAGCATGAGGTTCAAGGTCGTCTGCCAGATTAAGGACAAGAAGTACGAGGGCTACGGTGAGTGATGTCGATGACGTTTGCAAACGTTGCGCTAAATGTAGCGCTGGATTTCGGTGACACTAAATGTAGCTTGGTTTGAAACGTGTAAGAAAGCATTTCTCTGGTTATCTCATAACTACTACTTTTCGCCCTCGTCTAGGGTCGAGCAAGAAGCTCGCCAAGCTGGCGGCGGCGCGCGCGGCGCTCGCAGCGCTGGACGAGAACCGCGTCGAGCCCGCGCCGCTCGCCGACAACGGCGCTGGCGCCGGCTGCCTGCCGCAGACCATCGCCGATCACGTCGCCAAGTAAGTGTATCCGTGCTGCTACCACCTCCGCGTCCTGCCCGCCTGGTAGTCGCGCGACACAGCGCGGCTGCTACCCGGCACACATGAGTGAGGAGGCGGTCCTTGCCCGGGCGGAGTGTGCACGTGCTGCTACCACATCCGCGTCCTGGCCGCCTGGTAGTCGCGCAACATAGCGCGGCTGCTACCCGGCACACATGAGCGAGGAAGCGGCCCTCCCCCGAGCGGAGCGTGCACGTGCTGCTACCACTTCCGCTTCCTGGCCGCCTGGTAGTCTAATTATCTACGCTGAGCTGTACAGTTTTGATGCGATCCGCAGGCTGGTGAACGAGAAGTTCAACGAGGTGATGAAGGGCGACGTGGTGCACTCCAAGCGGAAGGTGCTGGCCGGCATCGTCATCACCAGCAACAACAAAGTCGAAGGCGCTAAGGTAAATCACCTATTTCACACAATCAGTTAGTCCCTTTCTATATGATCTGTGATCACTCTCAAAGAAAACGCCATTCCCCGCCCCCCGCCGACTGCGTGCCTCTCCCCGCCCCGGCGGCGCCCTGCACTCGTGCACGCGAGCCGCCCACGACCAGTACGGAGTGGTGTTTATCTCATCTTTCTTTCCCGTCCAGGTGATAGCGGTGACGACGGGCACCAAGTGCGTGTCCGGGGAGCACATGTCGGTCCGGGGCCGCGCCCTCAACGACTGCCACGCCGAGGTGAGCCCGCCACTACCGCTATACGCCGGATAGTATCTATATACTCATTATTATGAACGGATGCAAATGGATGGATCCGTTTGTTACTCGATAGTGCCAGGACGTCTAAACAGAATAATAATAATAAATAATAATAATAATCCACATCACAGATCTAGTTGATCCCACAGTAAGCTATTATTAGCTTGTGTCCTGGAAACCAAGCAAACGTGGTATATACTACATAGAATTACTTATATATTATACTATAGATATATAAACACACCCAGACTGGAAAATGGAACCCTGTATTCATCACACAAAGTCCACCCCCACCGGGAATCGAACCCGGAACCCCAACCGGAACCCCCGGAATGGGGATGTGGACTACTTTTGAAAATCAAAATTCTAATTAGTCCGTCAGTTAGTAAATAAAAAAACAATAGACACGTATTTTTTGCTTTTTCAAATAAATTAAAATATACAGAGATAAAGCGCATTAAAGTTTAGGGTGAGGGGGTCGTGACGTCACTAACCGATAAAACCGCCATACAAACTGTCAGAGTAGTGACGTCACGCGAAATTTCAACTCAATATATCGCCGTTAGTTTTCGATTACGTAAAAAAAATACGTGTCTAATATTTTTTATTAATCTACAAGACGGACTAAAAAAAAAATTAGTCAATTAGCCAATTTCGAAGACCGTTTAAGATGCCCCCGGCCGCAGGTGGCGGCGCGGCGCTGCCTGCAGCGGCACCTGTACGCGCAGCTGCTGATGTACGCGCAAGCGGAAGGTGAGCCACGTGTTCTTCTAAACTGGTGGTGGTGGTGGTGCTTTTAAACACAGGAATTCAATTTGGAAAACTTATTTGTTATTGTGAATCTGCTGCCAATCGTAGAGAATGGTAGAGAATGCCGCAAGGCATTAAGTTCGCCATTTGTACACACTGTCTATTTAGGTTATTCATAGTTGATTTATCCATAACTGTAAGTCGTAAAGACGGATCCCCAGATTCAGGCTTGACCTATTGCGGGATCCAAAATTCACTCGATGTAAAGAAAACTTATGGTAATAAATTTATTCTTATTCTTATTCTTATTCTTATTCTTACTGTGCAATAAAGAATAAATAAATAAATTTTATTGCACATTTATGTACAAAAGACGGACTTAATGTCTAAGGCATTCTCTACCAGTCAACCTTTTGGCTAGGGGATAGATAGATAAATCGTACTGGCTTTGTAGATTTTTCAATTTGGTCTTTTTCTGGGGTGTGAAAATCCAAAATTCACAAATCCAAAATTCAAATACATAATATCTGGGCGACCGAGCTTCGCTCGTTGTGATAACTTCTCCCAGAGAAAGGTGCTTATAGCGTCATCTGTTGTTAAGTAGAAAAATAAACACTCATTTTTCATTGCCTGAAAAGTGGATAAAACGACGTTTTCTAAAAATGAAACCTAGCTAGATCGATTAATCGCCCCCGAAACCCCCCCTGCTTACAAAATTTCATGAAAATCGTTGGAGCCGTTTCCGAGATTCAGATTATATTTGGACGCAGATAAGCAATAACATGTTAACCCACAAAATTAAGTTATTGGTTCAGAACCATTTATTGAGAGTTGGGGAACGTTTTTTAATTATGTGTTTACCTTATTACATTGCTTAAATATGTAACTAAATATTGAACATAAAAAATGTTGACACAAAATGGCGCTCCTACTTTTAAAACACGATTTACTCAAAATTTCTGCAGTGTGGGTTAACACACTATTGCTTATCTATGTCCATTTATTTATTTTATTTATTTATTTAACAAAATACATATACATATATATGTATATCGTTTAAAGGTAGTAGATAGATAGATGTATAGTACTAGACATTCCCGATGGTTTCAGAGTTCTCGCAAGAATTGCGCATTAAAAAGTACGCCATAATATTATGTTCTTTCTACGAAAAACTACCAGTATGTGCAAAATTTCACTGCTCAATGAGCAGTTAAGGTTTGAAAGTGAACAAACAAACTCACTCTCGCAATTCTTTGCTCATATTCCCTGCCCCCCCCCGCTGTCCCCGCTGTCCCCCCCGCTATCCCCCCTGTCCCCCCCGGCCCCCGCGCAGACCCCCTGGAGCCGATCCCCGAGAGCGACGTGGAGCCGCTGCCCGGCGCCGGCGGCGGCTACCGGCTGCGGCCCGACCGCCAGGTGCACATGTACGTGAGCACGGCGCCGTGCGGCGACGGCCGCATATTCAGCCCGCACGAGCAGAACGAGCCGGAGCCGGACCGGCACCCGAACAGGTGAGCTGCGCCCCCCCCCGCCGCGCCGGCCCCGACGTGTTTTGATTCCCATGTGATTTCATTTGTTTTAAGATTGCCTGCTCCCCCCCCCCCCCCCCCTGAAATCCTGAAGTATTAATTAGTTTAATGTAATGGGCATGTGGACTAATTTTTATTTTTTAGTCCGTCTTGTAGATTATTAAAAAATATTGGACACGTATTCATTTACGTAATCAAAAAATAACGGCGATATATTGAGTTGAAATTTCGAGTGACGTCACTATTCTGACATTTTGTATGGCGGTTTTGCGGTTAGTGACGTCACGACCCCCTCATCCTAAACTTTGATGCGCTTTATCTCTGTATATTTTAAATTATTTAAAAAAGCAAAAAACACGTGTCTATTGTTTTTTTATTTTCTAACTGACGGACTAATTAGAATTTTGCTTTTCAAAAGTCGACAACATCCCTATTATTGTAATAAGTCACTCTCTCTTATTGGACTAACAGTGTCCCCGATTTACTTTGAATCCCTAATTTCCCCACCGCTATAAGATACCAATACCACTCTTCAATCCCCCTTACCTCCCTTCAAGATCCCTTACTGACCTCCCTCCAATCCCCTCACTGACCTCCCTTCAATCCACTCGCTGACCTCACTTCAATCCCTTCACTGACCTCCCTTTAATCCCCTTACTTCAATCCCCTCACTGACCTCCCTTCTATCCCCTCACAAACTTCATAAGTTTTTCAGTCTTTATGAAACAATCTATCATTATAGGGCTGGGGTCTTATAATTATCAAAAATAATTAATATTATAATGTCTTGCCCGCAGGCTCGCTAGAGGTCAATTAAGGACCAAGATCGAGTCCGGTGAAGGCACCATCCCGGTCAAGAACTGCACCAACGTCGTGCAGACTTGGGACGGGGTCATGCAGGTAACATTCTCCTACACACATGTCAATATTATATCACTCCTGAGTTCTGACTTGTGGTTTTGGCAATACATAAAGAATGCAAGTATAGGACGCATGGAGTTTTTGAAGATAGACGGTTTTTCGGGTTCCGTGGACCTTCGGTGCCATTTCAATGTAAATAATTTCAGATAAGAATAAGTCTCGATGGAAGAAAATTATTTTTATTCAAATAGGTACACTAAAAAACCATGCCTTATTATCCAAACTAAACGTTTATTTTTAGCTCAATCTGTTGCAATCGGTTTAAAAATTGAGTTGCAAGATTCCACCCGTACAAACATTGCAAGAAAGCTTTTAAAAACGTCCGACTCGGCTGTACGGGCTTATCTGCCTTTGCCTGAAAAAAAAAAAACAGCTTATTTTGTCACAAGCGTGACGTGTGTCATGTGCTTGTGCAGGGCGAGCGCCTGCTGACGATGTCGTGCTCGGACAAGGTGGCGCGGTGGTGCGTGGTCGGCGTGCAGGGCGCGCTGCTGGCGCAGCTGCTGCGGCCCGTGTACCTGCACTCGCTGGTGCTCGGCTCGCTGCTGCACCCGCACCACATGTACAGGTCAGTGGGCTGGCACCGTAGTGCAGGTCAGTGAACTGGCACCATAGTGAAGGTCAGTGAACTGGCACCACATGTACAGGTCAGGGTACTGGCACCATATTGCAGGTTAGTAGACTGGCACCATATTGCAGGTCAGTGAACTGGCACCATATTGCAGGTCAGTGAACTGGCACTACATGTAAAGATCAGTGAACTGGCACTATAGTACAGGTCGGTGGACCGGCACCACAGTACAGGTCAATGAAACGGATCCTATATGTACAGGCCAGTGAACTGGCACTATAGTACAGGTCAGTGCACCGGCATCACACGTACAGGTTCGTGGGTAGATAGTCGATCCCCAAACGGTTTCACTCGCTCTATGTCACTCAGGAACACTAACTTCCTATAAATGAAAGATTTTTCAACATCGATTCAATAGTTCCAGAGATTACTTCCTTCAAACAAACTCACAAACCTTACCTTTTTATAATATTAGTGTAGATAAAACTAGATCCTACAACACCCTTACTAGAGGTCATCATATTTAAGCAATGGATCAAGAAATAAAACAAGAAAACTATTAAAAAAAACTATTTAATTAATAAAAGTAAACAATTATGCAAATAGAAAAGTTCTGTCAATTGATTTCATAACGTTAGAGGTAGGATATTCTCTGTACATTTTTGATTTGCGCTTTATCCTTCGCGGTGTAGTCAGAGAGCCCAACTACCTATTAACAGGGGCGAAACTATTACCTAAACTGAATATTACAATAAGGTTCTAATTACTCTATAGAGAATGGCGACTGGCGATGCGTCATCAGATAGAAGGTGCCGCGGGCTCTGTAACACAAAATACACGTTAAAACACAATTACAAACTAGCTGTTTACACGTGGCTTGCCTCGCGTGCAATGGGCATGTTGACTAATTTTTATTTTTTAGTCCGTCTTGTAGATTATTAAAAAATATTGGACACGTAGATATTTTTTCTTTTTTTACGTAATCAAAAAATAGCGGCGATATATTGAGTTGAAATTTCGCGTGACTTCACTATTCTGACAGTTCGTATGGCGGTTTTATCGGTTAGTGACGTCACGACCCCCTCACCCTAAACTTTAATGCGCTTTATCTCTGTATATTTTAATTTATTTGAAAAAGCAAAAAATAGACATAGACATAGAAATAAAATACGTGTCTATTGTTTTTTTATTTTCTAACTGACGGACTAATTAGAATTTTGATTTTCAAAAGTAGTCCACATCCCTATTCCGTCAACTTTTAGTTCCGTATAGCTGTTCGCCGCGGTTTCATCCGCGGTAATTTCGGAGTTCCCGCGGGAATTCCCGCGTTCCAGTATAGCCTGTGTTACTCAGGGATAATGTAGCATTCTAATGGCGAAACAGTTCTTGAAATCGGTCCAGTATTTTTTGAGTTAAATCGCAACTAACAAATAAACAAAAATACAAATCTTTTTTCTTTATAATATTAGTATAGATAAACACGTAACCTATGGATGTTAATCTTATCTCCTTGCTGAATTTTACCGTTATCGGTTCAGCTGTTCAAGTGGGAGTTTATAGATATAAAGATTTACATGCTCAGATATAATATTGGCACAAATTCGAATGGCTAGGTGTCAGGTGACAAGATTTTAGATTTTAGTCCGTCATGTAGATAAAAGAATCAAAAGATAACGGCGATACATTGAGTCGATATGTCGCGTGACGTCACGATCCTGTACAGTTCATACGTGGTTATGACGTCACTTAAAAATTTTAATGTGCTTTATCTAAGTAGGTTATATATTTTTTAAATTTGAAAAGAGAGAAAAAATTAACAATCCTACAGACTAAATACAATTTTTATTTTCATCCACTCACCGCATCACCCAGTACTCGTTAACCTGTCACCGTTCGGTGACAAACCGAATAGTCTCTTGAGAAACGTCTTAATTTTAGACTCGCTACCACCCAACTCCAACGTGTACGTGTAGGGCAAGTTGAACGGGGGTTTAGCCCCGACGATGTTGTTGCTCTCTTTGACGTAATGCGTTAACTCTCCGTTGCCGTTCTTAACCAGAGTGCTGATCTCGCGCATAACCGTAAAAACCGGTATGACACTCTTACGGTTTTTGATGAGAAACTCTAGCGTTCGCAATAGTAGATTCCCGTTTTCGCTTATCCCGCTCGGCGTGAGAAACGAAGCGAACCGCTTCTGGCGTTTTTTCCGTGGCACGGTTCGAGCGGGTTCGGTTTTGGCTGGTTTTCTGACGGTTTTTAAAGTTTTTTGCGGTTGTGACTGGATATGTACAAGTGTCTTTTTGTGCGTCGCTTTTAGCATCTGCGTTTGGTACGTTGTTGGTTTGTATAGCTGCGTTCTTGCGATCGATCTTTGTGTTTTGTTGTCTGTGGATTTTATCGGTTTTTCGGTAGCGTCTCTGGAATGTTGGTGGTTAGTTTGTTGTGTTGATAAATGTACAGTGTAAAAGCCGTGCAGTGCTTCGCTTTCGTTACCTGTGGAAGTGAAATTTATAATGTGCTGAATATATTTACAAGACAAGAAATAATTTGGTTTCCCTCTTAGGATCTACTATGTATACATACATGCACAATAAAATGAGTCGTTAAGGGTGTGTTTATTTACTGGTGAAGATCAGTAGATAGCAAAGACCTATCATTGTAAAAAATACACCAAATTATGGTAGGTATGTACATAAGAGGTTAAATAATTTCAAATTTGAACACCATAGAATATAAACCATATTTATGGCAAACAAATTCCGTTATAAACTAAAGTTTGCGTGCAACGTAGTAACTAGTAATTGCATGGGTGCGTTCTATGCTTATTGAGTCTATGGTGGGGTGTAGAAGCCGCTAGGTGAGGCGATGCTATAAGTATTGTCGGCGGCTCCACGCTTACGTCCGGTCGAGCCCGTGTCCCATGTGCGCGCTGGGTGCGCCCGCGCAGCCGCCCCGCCTGTACTGCTCCCACGACGGACAGGCGGTGGCCACGAACGTGTCCGGTCGCAGGATCGATTCCGCGAAGAATTGGTACGAGCGCCAGTGGCTGCAGAAGACTGTGTACGCGCGCGCGTGTGGGGGGGGGGGGGGGGGGGGAGGAGTTATAGTCTATTATAACGCGCCACAAAAACTGTATTTTCCTTGTGCTCAAAGAAGTTTCACTTTTTTATTTTTTTTTATTAAAAAATTAGTAGGTACGTTTCATTACAAGTGTGAAATGTCTGTCAGGACAACGAGTACCGACTTATCGGCCGTCTGAACGAGGTGTAATGACAGACCAGTCCCGCACGTGTAATGAACGATTGTTTTTAATAAAAACAACTGACTTAAATGAAAATAGCGGCGGGCGGCGGGATATATCAAAGTCGATATAGGCCGACACAGCAGCAGCGACAGCACACACCGCTCTCACCTCTAGGCTCGCCGCTACGCTGCGTCTTGACGGGTCATTTTTTTTAAGTCATTATCAGTATTCTTTAGTATAGAACTCACATTTCCTCAGGAAAAATTGTTGCGGGATGACTATCTCCAGCTCACATCCTGGCTGAGGGCTGATGCCACCGTTTGGATAGAAGTCCGCATGGCCTACCGGGTCCATGACGCCTGTGCACCGAAAAAGGGTTCTTTGACAAATATAGCGACGGTAGTAGATATAATAACTTGTTGTCTGTGGCTACCAGGCACACATAAGCTACGTGTTGGAACCATAAGGGGGATTGTGTTAGTGATGGATTAATTACATTACAGCGCTTAGCGTGCTAATTGTCAGTATGTAATTAAGTGCTTGTAAGCTGCTAGAGCCAATGCTGGACAAATTTTCTTTCTTTATTACTAAACACTAATCTGAAAAATTTTGGAGCAAAGTGATTTAATTTTATTTTGCAAATTTTCTTTTCACTTCTCATGCTCTGAAAGTGCTTATTTGTGCAAGATATGGGCTGCACAAAATCGAATTTTGTGCACGAGTGCATTAATGTATCTACTCATAAATGTATCTACATATTATATTAAGGCAAAGAAAATCAGCCATACAGCCAAACACAATAAGAAGTTCATAGATAGAATTTGTTATTTTATAATATTTACTTTAATTTATTTGCCATATTATGTATTTTTTAAGACAAAAGCCGTTGATATGTTAGGTGACCCAAATAAAAAAAATATCGGGAGAAACCTGGTGACCCAAATAAAAAAAAATATGCCGTTAAAAACCATTTCCTTCAGTACTCAAAACTTTACTAATTTTACTTTGAATTTTAATTAAAGAAATGTTATGTTATATTACTGTTTTTTATATTTCCTCGCACTCGAAGTGAAAAGCAGAGTTTATAACTCGTCCACAAAACCATTTTATCCTCGACATTACTATCAATAGTTTCGGATAAAATAGGTTCGTTTTGTGCACTTGTTGTAAAATCTACTATTATGCGTTATATTTGGAAAAAAGTACCAGGCATACAACATAAATCACGTGACACGTTTTTTGTCCGCGATGGACTGCGAAACTACTGAACGGATTTTGATAAAATTTTGTATCCATTTATAATATGGTTCAAAGTTCGAAGATAGGATAGTTTTTATCCCGGAATTCCCGCGGGAACTCCGGCACTAATGCGGGGAACAGCTAATCACCGTAAACTATTGTCGGGGTACAAAGAAGGACATTGAGTACTTTTTTCCCGCAACCTCCGCGGGAACTCCGAAATTACCGCGGATGAAATCGTGGGGGACAGCTTTATGTATATTAACTCCGAGAGTTGTCATCACCATCTGCGACCATCTCCTGGCTCTGACCTTGGTGATTGACTCGGCGTTTTAATCGTTGGGTACCAGGCGCACATAAACATGGAAGTAGTAGACACTTACCGAATATACCCGCGTCGGTGTGTATGACGTCCACGAACTCAGCGTCGGTGGGGTCGAGCCGCTGCTGCGGGCCCAGCTTGTTGAACAGCGGCAGCGCCGGGTCCAAGCCGGTTATCCTCGACACGCGACCTGAGCAAGCCGCGAACGTGTTTCCTTTGTTAGTCAGAATCCTAACGATGCGAATGTGATGTTTGTTTGTTTGTAACGCTTTCACGGCTTAACTAGTCGACCGATCATCGTGAAATTTTGCGTATACGTTGTCAGATGTACAGAAAACGACATAGGGTACTTTCTATCCCGGAATTCCCGAGGAAACTCCGAAATTAACAATAAAGAAGTCGCCTATTCTTTACTCTCGTCTTGACTTTGAGTTTCGGAACACTGTGTTAGTGAGTCAGTTGATTTACCAGTCCGAAGCGTGGCTCCGGCGACAGCAGCAGCTTGGGCGCCGAGGCTGTGCCCCACCAGGTGTGTCCTAGACAGGTCCAGACCCCTGCGGACGTTCACGAGATTACAGTGAATTTTGATCAGCAAATGCGACATAACAGTAATAAAAGAAGGAGTTCAATCAGGAGAATCAACTTCCAAAAAAAGGAGGAGGTTCTCAATTCGTTCCCCAATTTCAGTGCTTTTTCCCATCCCAAAAGTGCCCAACGTATCTAACAAAGTTTTCACTTCAAAAATATCTAAGAATCCCGCTAATATGACCCTAGTGATTGACGGACGTCTGAGTAACGCACCTGGAGACCATGTAGTCGAGCATTTCCGCGACGTAACGCCCTATGTACCAGGTGTTCTCGGCCGCCTTGATATACCAGGGGCCCGCCTCCAGGCGGCTCGCGTCCACCATTATCATATTCACATCGCCGCGCAGCAGGTAGGCTGGAATCGAGCACGAGCGATCAAATTAAAGCCACCATCAGCTAGCTACCTTTAGCCAAGTTGACAATCTTTAATAGTTATTGTTATAGAAAACTAAGGAAGTTATCGTCATGTCAAAGGCAATTTTCAACCATCATTTTTGCCAAACAACTATTACCACGAAAAGAACGTGACACTCTTCGCCCTCCTCGCTTCGTACCGCCGCGCGCCGCGGCGAGCCTATAACTGAGAGCTGCGGCAGTGGTGTGTGCTGTCGCTAGGGTTGCCACCATTTCTATTTTAAAATATAGTATTTTTCCAAAGAAAGATGCAAAAATATATTACTTTTGGCCGTTTTGGGAAATGTAGGGAGAAAAGTACACATTTATTTTTAATCATTATATTATATCCATCGTACAGCATTCATCGAAAAATTATTGCCAGTTTGACAGTTGACGTTTTGTTAGCGCGAATGCGTTTCGTTCTGAAATTCCCCGTGCTACACTGCGGGTGTGTTCCAGACCAGTCACAGTTACAAAAAACCACAGTTGAATTAGGGATAAAAATATAGTATTTTTCTTACTATACGTATATTGTCTGTAATATATTATAGTACAATTGACTGAAATATAGTACGATACTATATATTATAGTACGGCTGGCAACCCTATCTGCCGCTGCTGTATGTGTCGAATAGTATCAACTTGAATGTGGCACTCTCTCTCCACCGCTCGCGAATTTTGATTTTGGGAGTATACAAAATATGTCACACAGTCGGTCTGCTTGCCTTCTCTGATCATGAGCCCACTCCCGTCGTCAGGCGTTTCCATGAACGCGTGGAAGAACACGACCGTGTCGTGATGGAAGTCCACGTTGGACAGCGCCAGGCGGTTGTCGTCTCCCACCACCAACTCCTGGTACTCCGTGGGGTTTTGCCTGTGAATTGAGAACAGTTGATAACTAAGAATGAGCGGATTACGGAGCTTCAACGATCAATCGGAACTTCCAGTTCTGACTTTCCGATACTTTTAAATCGGAGGTTTGTGCATGTCGTGTAGGGAAATTCCCCCTTCTCATTGGAGAGGGGGTATGGGGGGAGTCCCAGCCCCCTTCGGTCACTGACCTGGTGTAGAGTTGGAAGGTTATATCGTTGCTGCTCCTCACGAAGGGACACTTGGCTTTGTCCACCGGTGCTATCTGGAGGAGCGCGTCTTCAAACATCACTCCGAAGGGGCCTGAAAGGGAATAGGCTGTCATTTTAATACTTTAGGGAGTTCCCTCGTAAATTCCTACATAAAAAGGTATCGAGTGTCTCTTTCTGTACCCCTGACAAATTTGGACATGCAAAATTTCATGGCGATCGGTTAATCCGTTACGGCGTGAAAGCGTAACAAACAAACACACTTACATCCACATTTATAACAGTGAGGATATTAATCTAGATTTGATTTACTACTTAAAAAGCATGAATTATTGAGGGTTTTCCAAAAAATACCTCGTTTGACCTTACTTAGATGATACATCCTCTACAGCAAATTGAAGCGGTTGGATCGCTTTTGCATAACACACTTCAACTATGGTAATGAAAGCTAGTAGTAGATTATAGTAATTACATAGTTTCCTGTTAGACCGAAGGAAAGTTGTCGGGTTCATATAAAACTATCCGTTCACGCAACTACGCGTATTATGTGGCTTAGGACGGGTTGAGGAGATTGCACTATGTTAATTAGTTTGAGCCACGGAGAAAATATTTTAACTAGAGAGGTGCGCGGGCGCAACGCTCGCAAAGGTAGTTAGTTACAGCAAATTCCAAAACTTCTTTTGTTGGCATTCCAATTGGCTACTTGACTAAATTTTTTTTTAGTAATAAAAAGTTTTTGACACGTTTTTTTTTTCTTTTTTTTTCGTAATCAAAAAATAACGGCCATACATAATATATTGAACTGAAATTTCGCGTGACGTCACAACCCGATGCAGTTTGTACGGGGCTTGTACCGAATACTGACGTCACGACTCACGAGTCCCCCACCCTAAACTTTAATGCGCTTTATCTATGTTCATTTTCATTAAATTGAAAAAGCAAAAAATACGTGTCTATTATTTTTTTATTTTCCAACTGACGGACTAATTAGAATTTTAACCCAATTATATTTGCCACAATATTTCCAAAACTGTGAAAGAATACTAACCAAATGGCGTGACGTTTAATACATTTTTAGTGCATTAATAAACGTTTTTGTCCGTGATGAATATAAGAAGTTTTGTTGTGCGAAAATCACCCGGCGACATTGGTTTCTATTGTTTCCATTCTAAACTGATTTGATGTCCCTTCTTAAATCTGTCCTGTGGTTTGGGCTGTCAAAGCTGAGCGGTAGAACTCTCGCCTCTTACTCAGAAAGCGGGGTTTCGATACTGGACTGAGTAAAACTAACGGAAAGATATTTGGGGCAGCGCCATCATGATCTTTAATGAGTCAGTCAGTCAGTTAAGACATGAATATAACTCATACTAATATTATAAATGTGAAAGTGTGGATGTTTGTTACTCAATCACGCAAAAACGGCTGAACGGATTTGGATGAAATTTAGCATGCACGTTGACAGGGGTACAGAGAAGGACATAGGGTAATTTTTATCCCGGAATTCCTGCGGGAACTCCGAAATTGCCGCGGGTGAAACCGCGGGGAACAGCTAGTAATTCATATAAATTTTAAAGTAGCTATATCTGTTACATTTTCACGCCTATACTAAACCGATCGTCATGAAATATTGCATACACGTTATCGGGGGCACAGAAAAGTGCATAGGTTGTTTTGACACCGTAATTTCCGCGAGCACTTCAAAATTAACGCGGGCGAATCCGCTTGGGACATCAAGTCATACATGTACCTATGCATAATTTTATACAAGTTGTGCCCCGCGGTTTCACCCGCGTTAATTTCAGAGTTCCCGCGGGAATTCCGGGATAAAAAGTACCCTATGTGCTAATTTGATGTATAAGCTATATTATTGTAAAGTTTCATTTAAATCCATCCAGTAGTTTTTGCGTGAAAGAGTAACAAACATCCATCCATCCATCCATCCATACATTCTTACAAACTTTCGCGTTTATAATATTAGTAGGATTTTGACACATTACCTACACACGAGTTTGCTAACCCGTTGCACGTAGAATATCTTGAAGGAGCTGATACGTGCAAGGAATGCGACCTACTCGGTGTATAATTTGCGACGTGCCGGAGTTCAGCAGGCTATTCGTTCAACTAGCTGTTGGCCGCGGTTTTACTCGGGTTAATTGCGCAGTTACGGAATTACGGGATAAAAAGTACGCTATGTCCTTCTCTGTACCACTGACAACGTGTATACAAGATTTAATAATGATCGGTTGAGTAGTTACGGCGTGCAAGCGTAACAAACAAATAAACTCACATTCTCATTAATAATCAAAAACTCAAATCAAAAATAAAATTGCCGTTAATATAGCTCCTGAATACTAAAACCGAGACTTCTACAATCAACATAATATACTAATATTATAAATTCGAAAGTACATAAACTATACATACACCTAACTACATGAAGTGCTGGCGGTTTCATGCCCCCTTTGCGACTAACCCTTGTATATTAAAGAGGGTTTTTCTTTTCACCACGGAACCCTGGAAAGAAAAGTGGTTCACATGCCAATAACTGCATGTGTGTATATAAACTTGATCAGTCAATTATGTCGCAAAAAAACGAGTTATTGTAGCGCCATGACGGTTACATATGCAGCGGGAGTCGAAGAGGGGGCGCGAGCTGAAGTGGCCGTGATTTGTTTATTATATTTTTTACTAAATTTCGGTGAACATAGTTTGTTATCCTTATGACTTTTTAAACGTTTGTATTTACAAAAACACGATAGAATACTTACGTGTTTCTGTATTTCTAACCTGGTTTCGGAATTCCCTCGGGTTCTCTGTCGCGAGACGCAAAACACCTTTTCCATTAAAAATTACTTTCTAGAATTTGATCTTTACTCGTTTAAATACCAACCGGTTCGATTTCCGGCTGAGAAAATTTATTTTTATTGAATTAGGTACTAGTTCGCCACGGTTTCACCAGTTTTAATTTCGGAGTTCCTGCGGGAATCCCTGAATAAAAAATACCCTGTGTCCTACCCTGTGCCTACCTCTGATAACGCGTATATAAAACATGATGATCTGTAAAGGTGTGAAAGCTTAACAAAGAAAAAACAAAGACACGTTCATTCGCATTTACAATATAGTAAGGATCAAAATCCGCTCCGAAAAACACCTTTTTTGCTATTCCTGTATGGCCAACTAAACTTAGCAGTTAGCACCCTATCCATAGATATTTTTGACATCTTACTGTAAAGTGAATATTGAATAATGTTCAATACTTACGGATAACTGACAAGAAACACGCCAGTGGAATAGCGGACTGCATTATGACCACACAATTGTTCTTATTACCTAATATTTTTAATTAACTATAATATAATTTTTACTATCAAACACATCACTAGCCAATAGGATTATTAAAAACAATTCCTCCATTAAAATTACTTTACTTTTGCCATATTACGAATTAAAAGGAAACGTAGACTGAATAAACGAAGTTCTTTGCTCTGTTATGTTTTAAAAAAAAAAGAATCGAGCTCACGCGTTCCAATATTGAAATATGGCGCGTTAATTTTCTTTTCTTTCCGTCGTGTTGACTAAAAGCGCGCGTTTGCTGCAATAGATTTTCACCGAGTAAATGCATTTTCTTTATTAAGTCAGTTCGGGTTGCGTTCGATGCACCTTCTCTAGTCTTTGAATATCTATAGGTAACTATGATTAAAAATGCGTATGTGTGTTTGTTTTCATGCCTTAACTAGTCAAACTCAACCAACCGCCATTAAATTTAGCATACACTTTCTCACGGGTACAGAAAATGAGAGTAGTAGGTACTGTTTTCGAAGGATATGAAATTTGGTTAACAAAATTTGCAATAATACGAGCGAAGTCGCGGGCTCCAGCTTGTGTAGTTTATTAAGAGAATTGTTTTTCTGTCTCTTTGTGAGGAGTAATCTCTAGAAGTACTGAAACTTTTCTTAAAATTGTATCACTGATACCGATATTTCTGATTAACATAGAATATATTTACCTACGTTTTATCGCTGTACAAAGGTCTTCCATAATGAATTCTTTATGTGCTTCAATTTTGAATAAAACTAAAGCTCTGTATCTTCATGACCCGTGCGAAGTCAGGGCGGGTCGCTATAGCTTACTTATATTATTCGAACTAGTTTGGTAACATAGTTGACTCGGTTGAACGCCTTTGGTTATGTACCTACATATCATCTAGACTGGATAGAAATGGATAAAATAGGGCTGCAGCTCCAGCTATATGTGTGAATATCTGAATGCTGTTTCTCGAGGTGTCTGAACCCGCGTTTATTTTGGAGTTCCCTCGGAGATTCCGCTGGGATAACAGGGGGATGAATCTCCTTCTCTCGCGGAAAGTTTGGCAACCCTAGAGCCCTGTTTACGTTCATCATAATTCATAGTTGACTGTAAATATAATCAGTGCCTATCCCCAAACAGGATTAAAACGTGCGAGATAAGGGCCCTTATTCACTATGACCTTATGGTCAACTTTACTATAATTAAAAGAGTAGAATCCGTGATTCTGTACATTGAATATTTTAACCAAAAGTTGACAGGGGGCGATAAAAAGAAGAATAACCAACCACAAAAAAAAGTTTTAAATTTTTTTTTATGTCATAGGGGGCAAACGGGCAAGTGGCAACCTGATGGTAAGTGATTACCGCCGCCCATAGACATCTGCAACACTAGAAGGTATGCAGGTGCGTTGCCGATCTGGAATGGGGATGGGAACTGGCTTTCAAGTGGGGCTGCCGGAACACACCGTTAGGTGCTCGGCGACAGATTTGCAACTTGAAGGTGGTAGCTAGCCAGCTTCTCTTCTTTGTGTCTGCCTGTCTGTCTATCTGTTCGCGATAATCTCCGAATTTACTGAACTTATTGTCATGCGGTTTTCACAGGTAGATTAAGCTTAGTCTGGAGCTACATATAGGCTTTATTTCATTCATATCGGATGTCAAGAAAAAAGTTTTTATATAAAAACGTTTCACGCGGGTGAAAACGCGGGGCACAGCTAGTATTATTAGTATTATCTCGCGTCGCGTTAAGATAAGGCGCCACATGAATTGCTTTTCCCTCGTGTTCAAAGAAATTTAACTTTAAAAAAATTCATTACCAACGTTTCTTTTGTCACAAAGAATATAAATTTCTTATATTTTTGCATCAGGAGCGTTTGGGATTGTGTTTTTCGGACGCGCGTTATGGGCACGGAATGTTGTTGGTCATAGTGGATAAGGGCCAAGATCCGTCGCATTGCATAACGACTTTCCACCGCTCTATACGCGTGTTCGCTTATGTAAGCGATGGGTGATCAAAAAACTCTTATACAACGTGTTAATGAATTAACTGAAAACTAGAAAGTTGTTTGCTCAGAATCGACTAGCGAATCGATCGCACTGTGTTTTAATATAGGTTATATTTTTTCATTTTTACTAACCCATGTCTAATTTATTTATAATACAATATTTGGCGCGTACGCCGCCCGCAGCAAAAAAATTCGAACCGGTAGGCGCGGGCGTAGTGCTTGGAATTTCGTAGATAGGACACCTCCAAACTAATGTTCAATAACTTTTAAAGTATTAATTTTTTCGACATAAAATATATTTTAATCATATTATTGTTTATTTTTTTTTTAATGGGGTGTATCAGGTTTTCAGTTAATTCATTAACACGTTGTATACCTAAATAAGAGTTGGGAGCGAGTTGTAATCACCCAGGCATCAGCTCAGTTCAGTATAACAAAATCAAAAGTGAAAAACTAATGCATTTTCATCGAAACTAAACGTGTAGGTACATAAAATTTGAGCTGAATCGGTTGAAGACATCTGCTTCATAATTGAGTTGCAAGATTCCACCACACAGAGAAAATTATAAATCAACTAGAGAAGACATGTAGGTGGGGCAGCTGCAGGGTTGGCGCGCTACAACCGTATCGTTGCAAAGGAAGTTGGAGCTAGGAGTTGAAGGAGATAGGCTATACTTTGTATCCCAGAATTCCCCCGGGAACTCCGAAATTAACTCCAAACTATATTAAATTTTGCATACTACCTACACGTTGTTAAGGGTAGGTAAAGAAAAAAAACATAGGGTAGTAAATACTTTTATTGAACTAACCTCTACGCCACAAGTTACGAACCATAAGTAATAACAAAAATCCTGAATCGCGCTAATGAAGTTTACGCGCTACAGTCGGAGCCGCGGTTCCACGGGCATACTACCTCGCCCGGCGGGAAGCTTCCCCTTTGGTGGCGGTCGAGCCATATCATTATCCCGCTCCCACCAACACATATGTATTATTAACTACATAGTTGTGCCCCGCGGATTCACCGGCGTTAATTTCAGAGTTCCCGCGGGAGTTCCGGTACAAAAAGTACCCTATGTGTTAATCTGATGTATAAGCTATATTATTGTACTAAAGTTTCATTTAAATCCATTCAGTAGTTTTTGCGTGAAAGAGTAACAAACATCCATCCATCCATCCATACATACAAACTTTCGCGTTTATAATATTAGCAGGATAGGATATGATGATATAGTGGTAAAGTTGAGTGTAAGCGCCTAAATGACAAAATGGTTTACAATTTACATACGGACGCAGATAAGCAATAACATGTTAACCCACAAAATTAAGTTATCTATTCAGAACGATTTATTGAGAGTTAGCGAACGTTTTTTTAATTATGTGTTTACCTTATTACATTGTTTAAGTACGTAACTAAATATTGAACTTAAGAAATGTTGACAGAAAATGGCACTATAATTTTTAAACACGATTTACTCAAAATTTCTCCAATGTGGGTTAATACACTATTGCTTATCTATGTCCATACTACGTACGCCAGGGCGCTGTGCGGGCGCATCGAGGGCTACCTGTCGTCGCTGCCGCCGCCGTTCCGGCTGCAGCGGCCGATGCTGGCGCGCGCCGCCAGCACGGAGGCGCGCACGCCGGCGCGCGCGCCCTCCTTCAGCGTGTGCTGGAGCCACACCACGCCGGTGAGTCGCCACCCGCCCCGTCTACTGTTGTGACGCAATCTGACGCAATTAATTGGCTACTTGACAAAAATTTTTTTTTTCATTACTCATACTCGGAAAGTAGGTCTGAAGTTGCCTGAGAAGCGGGTTGAAAGTAACACTTTTCAGCCCTAGGGAGAATCGCTTTCAACTGACAGCTGGATACTGCAGAAACTCAAGTTTTTTTTTTTATGTCATAGGGAGCATACTTACTGGCCAGTAGCACACCTAATGGTTGATTTATGTAAAATAAAATTCACTCATTTTTTTCTTTAGCTAATTCCTATTTTTATTTTGACTTTCCTTGCATTCGTAATGAAAAGCACAGTGTTATCCTCGGGAGAAAGACTTATTTAGTCCCTCGATCTAACCCCGTCTCGGGACTAAATAAGTTACTTTCACCCCTAGGATAACAATGTACTATTAGTCCGTCGTGTAGATTAGTAAAAAATATTGGACACGTATTTTTTCTTTTTTTACGTAATCAAAAAATAACAGCGATACATTGAGTTGAAACTTCGCGTGACGTCACAACTCGGTGCGGTTTGTATGACGCTTATAATGACTATTGACGTCACGAGCCCCCCACCCTAAACTTTAATGCGCTTTATCTATGTTCATTTTCATTAAATTGAAAAAGCAAAAAATACGTGTCTATTATTTTTTTTATTTTCTAACTGAGGGACTAATTAGAATTTTGATTTTAATATCTTGGAGAATACCCAATTTTGTGGCTCCACTACAGTCATTATCGCCGAGTACAAACGATTATATGCGAGCACGATACTGTAGAGGGCGTACTCGGCTGTACTCGCCGATCATCGTCTATGATCGCCTGTGACCCGGGAATGGGGATGTTGATGACTTTTGAAAATCTTAATTCTAATTAGTCCGTCAGTTAGAAAATAAAAAATCATTAGACACGTATTTTTTTATTTTTCAAGTAAATGAAAATACACAGAGATAGAGCGCATTAAAGTTTAGGGTGGGGGTTCGTGACGTCCGCCATACAAACTGCACTGGTTAGTGATGTCACGCGAAATTTCAACTCAACGTATCGCCGTTATTTTTTGATTACGTAAAAAAAGAAAAAAATACGTGTCCAATATTTTTTATTAATCTACAAGACGAACTAAAAAAAAATTAATCAAATTGCCTATTGTGACGCAATTTGACTCTATTTTACATTTGGACACCGATAAGCAATAACATGTCAAAATAACATGTCAACCCACAAAATTAGGTTATTGATGCAGAACGCTTTTTGAGAGTTATATAACGTTTTTTAATTCTCTGTCACCTTGCAAATTTTGAACATAATTTTTTTAGTCCGTCTTGTAGATTAATAAAAAATATTGGACACGTATTTTTTCTTATAAAATAAGCAAAGTGGAGACCCCTCATGTCATTTTGAATCACTGTGTCACGTCATTTTACGCACTGCAGATGTTTGACATCGAAAATATATCTCCAAATATATAATAATAATAATAATAATAAAATCGAAGACGAGCTATTAAATATATTCTTTCCGTCAGTTGCCGGAGATCGTGAACGCGACAACCGGCAAGCTAGAGAGCGGGCAACCCTCGCTGCTGTGTAAGCAGACCATGTTCGCGCGCTGGCAATACCTCATGAAGCGGCTGCCGAAACTGCAGGAGGTAATGTGCTTTACATCCAACGTTAATCGTAAAGCGCTTCAAGCACTTTTTAACAAAAATGTTCTCCAACATCTATAGTATACATTTCTTCACTGATTCCTTATTTTTTTGTTTGCTGCGCCCAGGAAACCGAGTTCGGCCCGCAGCCGGTCGACGCGCCGTCCAATCTGGAGACGCTGCTGTATAACGAAGCCAAAAACCTATGTCCCACTTACCAAGTGAGTATCCATCTCGCGTATGCGCGCCTGGTAGCAGCACACCTGAGCGCTTATTACAACTTGCATTTCAGGACACCAATTTACCGCCGCACTCAGAGTCGACTTTAATGATTACTTAGTTAAGTATAGATTTTTAAAACAAAACTGCCACAATCAGAAACGTTCAGTAAATTAATGTTAATTGGCATTTAATGAGATGTAACATAATTAGTTAATTGCCAATTGGGTATTCTCCAAGGTTTGAATATCAAAATTCTAATTAGTCCGTCAGTTAGAAAATAAAAAAATAATAGACACGTATTTTTTGCTTTTTCAATTTAATGAAAATGAACATAGATAAAGCGCATTAAAGTTTAGGGTGGGGGGCTCGTGACGTCAATATTCATTATAAGCGCCATACAAACCGCATTGAATTGTGACGTCACGCGAAATTTCAACTCAATGTATCTCTGTTATTTTTTGAGTACGTAAAAAAAGAAAAAATACGTGTCCAATATTTTTTACTAATCTACACGACGGACCAAAAAAAATTTTTTGTCAAGTAGCCAATTAACATTAATTTATTAAACTTGTCTGATTGCGCCAGTTTTGTTTTAAAAATCTATACTTAACTAAGTAATCATTAAAGTCGACTCTGAGTGCGGCGGTTAGGGTGCTAAATCGGATATAATTTAGAATCTCTCACTCACTGATTCTAAATTGTATCTGATTTAGCACCCTAATGTGGTGCCCTGAAATTGCAAATGGAACCAAATGGTTCCAATTTAGGGTCGGTGAGTGAGAGAAGAGCGAGTGATCACAATACATTTAAAATGTACCCTAAATCAACTACTCTAGGGTACATTTTAATGTAGTGTGATCACTCGCTTTAGGGTACAATATAGTGTAGTGGGATTACTCGCTATCTCTCTCTTACTCACTCACTGATTCTAAATTGTATCCGATTTAGCACCCTAAATTGGTGCCCGAAATATAAGCGGTTTACAAAAGAGTATAGTAGATAGATAGATAGATGTTTTATTCTCTCTTTTAAAATTTACATTTAAATTTTATGCCAAAATATAAATAAATTCACAAAAGAGATTGTCATTAATAATTATTTTACAAATTCTATCATAAAATGGTAAAAGCTGATAATAGCGACAATAAAAAAGTCAAGTGTAAAAATTTGACCAAAATAAACAATTTAAATAAATAAAAATATGTCATGAATACTCTTTTACAGAGTATAATGATTTATCCAATAAAAGGTTTTTCAGTCGGCGCGCAAATGTTTCGTCCGAGGTTTCATTTTTAATGTCTACAGGTAGTTTTTCATATAGGGTAGGACCGATAACGCGCGGATTTCTGTCCATCAGTGCCAAAACGTCGTGGCACCACCTTAAGTCGCCCTGTCTGTCGGGTTACTCTTCCAGGAATACCGATCCGCCCAAAATCACTCAAGTTGCGTCTTGTGAAAATTACTACGTCAAATATGTACTGTGAATAAAGCGTCATTATTTTATATTTCGTGAATAGATCTCTGCATGAATGACCCAGTTTAACTCCTGCTAATATGCGCACAGCTCGTTTTTGCATCCTAAACACCCTGTCCGAGTCTGTGGAGTTTCCCCAGAGTATTATGCCATACGATAAGATGGAATGAAAATATGCATGATAAATTTGTAATAGTGCTTCCGGGGAGATTATAGGCTTGAGCTTTCTCATCGCAAACACGGCACCACTCAGTTTTTCACTAAGTATTTCAACGTGATGTTTCCAGTTTAGGTTGCTGTCTATGTTAAAGCCAAGAAACCTGCTAGTTGCAGAAACTGGCATTGGAGTTTGTATGGTAGGGGACGTAGTGGAATTTCGAGCTGAGAATAACATCACGTTGGATTTGGTAATGTTAAGAATGAGACCGTTTGTCGTAAACCATCTTTGCAACTGCTCACAGGTGGTTGCGATCCTTTTCTCAAGTTGTTCGTATGTTGGTGCGCTAACTATGACCGTGGTGTCGTCCGCAAACAAGACTATCAAGCCATCAGAGATACAGGTCGGTAGGTCATTTATAAACGTGAGGAACAGAGTGTTTCCTAACGCTGATCCCTGCGGTATTCCGATCTGTATGGCACCTGCCTTTGAACGCATTCTACTGCCCTCTATTTTCACCTCAACGGTCTGATACCTATTACATAAGAATGAGGTTAATAATTTGTGAGCATTTCCTTTAATTCCGTAGTGTTTAAGTTTTTCTAACAACAAATTATTACTTATGACATCGAACGCTTTCGAAAGGTCGCAGAATATACCTGCTACCTTATATTTATCGTCGAGCGCTGTAGCGATGCAGTTGTATAAATTGTATGCAGCTATTGTGGTGGACATATTTTTTCTGTAAGCGAATTGTTTTTCTGTCAGTAGGTCATTTCTTTCGAGATGGCGCATTAAGCAGTTTGATAAAATCGATTCAATTATTTTTGATATATTGGGCACTATACTTATTGGTCGATAATTGTCTGCAGAGGTCTTCTCACCTTTACCCTTGTACACCGGACACACTCTTGTGCTCTTGAGCACGCCAGGATACACGCCGATAAGAAACATAGTGTTAATTAGTTCGACGAGTAAACCCGACAGCACCGGCCAGATGCACAAAAGTATGTTTAAGGATATATCATATATATCCTGGGTGTGTAGTGTTTTTGTCATCGTGCGTAGTGTTCGGCTTAGATCCGAGATCGTGACAGTAGGTAAGGCGAAGTCGGGGATGTCCATATTATATAGATGTCTATCTAAGTAACCTATGGATTTTGTCTCGTCTGTCTGTATGGTGTATTTTGACGCAACGGAAAGAAAGTGTGTGTTAAGGTGGTCGGGTACGTCGCTCTTTGGTACAAAATTTAAACTGTTGTCCTTCAAAGATATGGTGCGTAATACAGGTTTCGAAGATGTTTCTTCGTTTAATATACGCCACATCTCTTTAGTTGGATTTTTGCTAGTGATTATTCGGCCCTCAATATACTTTTGACGAGCCGTTTGTATTTCAGCTTTGATACGGTTTGCATAACAAGTTAAACAATCTGTGATTATTTTTTCATCCGGATATTGGTTTAACTGTGCTCTCTCTCACGATTACCAGGCAACTAGGGCACAGAGGAAGTTGTTGTCCGTGCACGCTTCACCTGGTTTTACTAGTACCACTCCCTTGCTTATGTGCTCCTGGTAGCCGTTGTGCCGATTCTCACAACTATTAGGCAACTAGGACTCTGAAGAGGTTTAAATTACAGTAGTAGAGTTCAAATACTGACCAAAATGTATACATATTGGTGCTGGTGACTGTACTGTTCCTCACTCAAGTGCGCATGGTAGCCGCTAGTGTGGTGTCTCTCACGACTACGATGTGATACTGCTGCTGCATGATCTGACTGGGTTAGTATCACTTGTTCACTTATATGCGCCTGGTAGAATAGAAGCCGCACCAGGTCATGTAGCTGACACAAAACACCAATAACTTTAAGATTCAATTAATGACCATGACCTTATTCTTAAGAACGATTTGTTAGATTTCAATGGGCATGATGACAAAATTTTAATTTTTAGTCCTTTCTAGTCCTGTAGATAAATAAAAAATATTGAACACGTATTTTTCCTTTTTTTAGTGATAAAGAAATTACGGCGACACATTGAGTTAAAATTCCGTAAGACGTCACACCTAGGTACACTTAATGCTTAGTTATGACGTCATGACCTGCCACTCCTAAACTTTGATGCGTTTATCTAAGTATTTTTTTCAATAAATTCGAAACAGCAAGAAATGCGTATTATTTTTTAGTATGTAACTGACGGACTAAATAGAATAGGCTAGTTTCCTGGGTAAAAAAATCGAAATTCTATTTAGTCCGTCAGTTAGATAATAAAAAAATAAAAGACACGTATTTTTTGCTTTTTTAAAATAATGGAAATATGCATAGATAAAGCGCATTAAAGTTTAGGGTGGGGGACTCGTGATGTCACAGCTCGCTATAACGTGCGAACAAACTGTAGCGAGGCGTGACGTCATGTCAAATTTCGACTTGATATATCTCCGTTATTTTTTGGTTACATAAAAAATAAAAATATACGTGTCCAATATTTTTTAATAATCTACAAAACGGACTAAAAAAAAAAAAATAGGAAACTAGCCTAGATTTTTATACCATGTCAGCATGGCCATTGAAATCAAGTAAAAAATTTACTCTTAATCGTATATGAATACCGCGTTGCAGAATGCAAAAGAGCGTCTGATTGAGGCGTTCGAGAAGGCGAAGCTCGGGCGTTGGATCAAGAAACCGCTGGAGCAGGACCAGTTCATGTGTGAGCTCACAGACCCGGACCCTAAAGCGCTGTTCGCCTAGGCGGACCGCGATCTAGGCGGTAGCGCGCTGCAGGCGGACCCCGGGGTTCGCGTAGAGAGCGAGTTCGGTGATAGCAAACAAACTAACGCAGTTTTTACTAATGCCGTTGCTAAAACTGACGACGCCATAGACGATTACCCTAAAACAGACAACACAGCACAAAAAACACCCGATGCTATCGTCTCAGATGAGAAAACAGACTTAGCTAATGAAAAACTCAATAATGCTGTCAGCGGCGCGCTAGATAAATGCAAAAACGATAACTTGAACGCTAACATCGAAGGTCACAAGAACAATTTGGACGACACTCGTGTCGGTGAGGAGAATATAGCTAGGATCGAGTTTAGGTCGTTTGAATACTTAGAGAGTCACTCGTCGAGCGTCATACACAACGATATCACTAACGTCAACGTGTACAGCAGCGACGGAGCGAGCG
Source organism: Zygaena filipendulae (assembly GCA_907165275.2). NCBI lineage: Eukaryota > Metazoa > Arthropoda > Insecta > Lepidoptera > Zygaenidae > Zygaena > Zygaena filipendulae. The sequence goes on along the minus strand of OU015670.1, from coordinate 917,405 downwards.
CGTGCTCCTCCGAATCGGACCTCGATACCAACGCTCACGATTTGAACAACTACCCACCTATCCAAGATACTAATATGTTCCATAGTAAAAATAGAAATTGCATGAACGCACCAAACGATGATCCAAAAACGAACGTCTCGATCGATAACAAAGAAAATATCAAGCCGCTGACACACCCGTTGTTGCTGAGAAAGATGGCGTTGTACGGTAAAATCAAAAAGAAAGTTTAAGAGCCCATACTCAATTGATATAATTTTAAATTCCGATAGTGCCGAAAACTAATGCCAGTAATGATTCGAATGAGAAATTTGTTGACATTTACAATTTTTTTGCACGTTTGACTATAAAATATACGTAGGATACAATTATTATGTAGTTTTAACAAAAGAAATTAATGATTTTTTATTTGATAGATACGACTATTATATAAAATGTATGATTTAATGTTCCTTTTTTTATAACGGCAACACTTTAAGTGTCTTTAGTTTATAATAATCGTTATTTATCAAATAAATTGACAATTTGTACAATTTTGCACGATTTTTATAGCATAATATGACATGCAAAATATTGTAAATGTTGCAATCTCTTGAAAATTGGTATGAATATTATACGTATTAGACTTCCGTAGAATCAAGTGCAATATATAAACTTGCCTGACCATAACCCAGTAAATTATAGTGTAGGAGCCGGTGTTGTGTATTGCACGTGATAATTGGATGCTAACAAAGAGTATTTTTCTGCAATCGTGTATCACCGAATTCTGTCTCTACGTACAAAATACATATACGAAAACTTTTGCAATGGTAAACGCACACTGAAGCCTGCATCGTGCTATAGTTAGTTTGCGGTCAATCTTGGCGTCAGTTTAGAAGAAGAGAAAAAAAAACCCGCAGCTGTAGATAGAGATGTCTGTTGAATATTACACACTAAATATGTTGGAAAAGCATGTGGATGTACATGGAAATGTTCTTTATTTTATTGATACCTATAGTATTATGAGAGTTAATGATTCAGTATGTTTATTTCGTAAGTATTATAAAGACTCCTGTACTATCTTTCGAAAGTAACCATTATTTCAAAATATAGTATTGTAGCAATAATATAATTTTAAAAGTCTGTAAAAATGTGTTTCCATCGTAATAGTAGTTTAGGAGCTAGCAGTAAAACAATTATAATGCGCTGGTCGTTAATCGGTTATTGATTTCTCACTTCATTCCCATGGATGCCTCTTTTTAAGTAAAATTAAATTATATATAGTAAAAACAGTTTTATCGCGTACCTACACTCTCAGAGAAAATATTGATTCAATATGTAAAAAAACCAATAGACTAAACAAGTTTGTGTCCCAAATAAAATTAATGGAGACCTGAATAATTGCAAATTGACCTAAAAAAATCACAATAATTATTTTCAAATTGTCAGTAGTAAAGTACTGTATTAGCAGTTTTCTTAGTAACTTTTTAATGACTGAGGGCGATAGTGCCATTGTCAATGTCGGTAAAAATAGAAAACCATGTCTAAGATATGTCATTTACAGTAAGTAAAACGAAATCTTTCGTTGGATATGTAAAATAAGGGTAAATAAGTTTTTTTTTAAATGAGTTTTTTACGCAGGAGTTTAATTGAAAACCGCCGAAAGTATTTACAAAAAATTGTTATTTATTTTATCTTGCATATCCATCGATTGATTAACTTTTTTTTTTTTAAATAATATATCTCGGAAGATGCGAAAAGTCAATTTTTGTCCAAACGTCTAAAAAGTTTTTTTCTCTATTACAATAAAACTTTAAACTCTAGATTTTAACGCATTTCTCGCATAGTTATTATATTATATGTATAATTCTAACTTTTTTTGATCTCCCGTTTCGGAAATAGCTCGGCAAAATAAAGCATTTTCAATTTTAGTTTTTTTAGAATATTTAAATCGCATTTAGTAGTAGTTTTGAGTCTTGTAATAAATAAAAGATTCAATTATTACATTACAATACAATGCTTTGTTGCACCAAAGATTTTTTACAATATAAATTACTTAATTTCATGGCAATTACATTCATGCATTGAAAGTAAACTCGTTCGGAATTTTCTTAATTTATTCCAAATAGTATGGGAGATTAGGCTGAATAGTCCAACTCCACCTGAACTGCTAGGATCCTAAGGGTCAGTTCACACCGAACGGAAGATGCTCGAGCACTTTTGTGGTGTCACTGAAAAAAGAACCTTATTTATATAAAATTAAAGTACAAAATCCAACGCACGTTGTCAGTTTGCTTGAATGGACTGACGCTGCATGGCTGCGATGGATTCTGTACATAAAGACAAATGCAGTACGGTTCTTTATTCATTGACATCAGAAAGGGCTCGAGATTTTTTCCTTTCGGTCTGCGTTTGTGAAGTTAGGATTTTTACTCCAAAGTCTAAACATATTTCGATGCGATTTTCAATGTCACTAAAATTATACCTATTAAGAATGTGTACGTGAAGTTATCTTGGAAATGTAAGCGAAAGTACGATTCTAGTTTTTAAGCTCATCATAATATTATTGTTAAGTAATAAATTATTTCAAATTATTCATCCGTTCATTTCATTTCAATTGTGTTAACTTCCCTTCGACTTCGACTTATTAACTTACTAGCTGTTGCTCTTGCGGTTTTACCCGCGTGTATTTTGGGATTCCCTCGGGAACTCTATTCTCCGGTGTAAAGTTGTTACTCAAGAATATGTAGGTACTGTAGTTTCATATCGGATACTAGTGGCAAAGAATATAGAATATCACTAAGTAAAGAAGCAACACTCCGCCTTCCACCAATTTTATGCCTCATGCCCCGCGAACGAGTTCAGTTAAAAATTGACAGCTGACAGTTACTGACAGCTGACAGTTACAGCTCGTTGTCAACCTTGCAATACGCACAACACATATATGTACAAGCTGGCCGTCTATAATTGAGGGAGGTAATCGGCTTATTTGTATGGAGTGTCACCGGCGGTGGTTCAAACGCTTTCTTATTATATTATAGGAAGTATAAATATAATAGTTAAAAAAAAAACATATTACGTCATTATAATGGTAAACGATTCGTTTATTTATTGATACAATAAATTTTAAGGTACAGCCTTCATGGTACAGGATAGTTTGGTCGTGTGAATGGAATGAAGTTATGAAATTATTATATGATAATAACTTAGGATTAAAATATGTGTGCAAAATTATCAGTAAATTATGATAGTTAAGAATTAAGAATCTATTGATTATATTGTACATAATACAATATATAGGTAGGTATTTACTGTGAGATTTAAAAATGAATTAAAAAAATTAATGGCACGTTTAAAACAAAATACCTACTATAGTGCTTAATTAAAATTTTAAAATATGTAATTAATGTCTGCAAAAACTAAGACTGTAGGTATTTTAGGTACGTCATACAACCATAGATTGGAATTGTGAATAGGTATGGAAAAAACAATCACACTTCACAACACACAGATCTAATTGATCCCACACTAAGCTAAGGGTGTGTCGTGGCACAGATAAGGCAACACGTGGTATACCTATACTACAATTGGACATAGATAAGCAATAGTGTGTTAACCCACATTGGAGAAATTTTGAGTAAATTAAAGTTTTTTTATAGCGCCATTTTGTTTCAACATTTTTATGTTCAACAATTACTTACATATTTAAACATATATGTAATAAACTAAACACATAATTAAAAAACGTTCTCTAACTCTCGATAAATCGTTCTGGATCAATAACTTCGTTTAGTGGGTTAACATGTTATTGCTTATCTGCGTCCAATTATTATTACAGTTATTATTATTATTACAATTATCATGTCATGATATACTACACTATAGATGTACAAACACGCCCGAACCGGAAAGTGGAACTCTGTATGACTAATCTCCACCCCAACCGGGAATTGAACCCGGAACCACTGGATTAGCGACAGTCATGGTAACCACCGCGCCAGTCTGGTCATCGAAAGCGTTTATGTTGAAAACGACCATTTCCTAAAATGTCAGATTTCCTAAAATAATTACCACTTCCTAAAATGACAAATTTTCCTAAAACATCCACTTTCCTAAAATTACCCGACATTCTTGGTTAGGTTAATACTACATATCTGTTATTTGATTTGATTTGATTTGATATCTGTTATGGGCATCCTACATATAATGTCGGGGAGCTCTAGCCGCCTTGCCTATGAGAATTTTAGGAAAAAGTTGTCATTTTAGGAAATTAGTAGGTTAGGTTTTGAATCATTGGCATTTGCATTTCTTCAAAGCGGCGTGTATGAGGTTAGTCAACTCCGTGTATAGGAGACACCGTCTGCTAGAAGGTTTGCAGATCTCCCTGTGGTCCACTGACACGCCACACAACGCCCCGATGCCAGCATCTTGAATAACAAAAACAATGTGTTGACATTGTCGCACAGCGCCATCTAGTGCCAAACTAAGCAGAGCTTGTACTATGGGTACTTGACAACTGATATAATATTATGATAGCTACCTAAGTGCAGTACTTTCAGGGTACCTAATCACAATATTTTTTGTCAGTAAGACGAGGGGATCGAACCCGCGACATTTCGATTCTGGCGTGGCAGTCGGGCTTACTTATCACTACACCAACAGTGTAGTAAGATAATTCTGCACAAGTGATAACAGAGGTCAGGCCCGGATCTAGGATTTTTTCGTACCGGGGCAGCAACTTGATAGGGCGCCCCTCTCCAGCGTTTGAGATAAATTATTTAAAAAACTGACAAATATAAGACGTGGCAAAATTAGCTGCAAATATTTACAGCCCTGAATGTATACATTATAGTAAACAAGCTAAACGAAAAAAAAATAATATAAGTTCGGTAGTTTTTCTTGATTAGGAAAGTAGATTTATTGAAATAACATTGAAACTACATTCACAAGGTACCTACACAGTACATACACGTAGCTCACTAATACGTATCGACTATCGAGGCACGTTGCCAGGCACACAGCGAGCGATGCATCAAGCTCGATCGAGGTCATTCACCTTAAGATACCGGCGCGCGCCGATGTGTGTGTAAAGCTTCACAGGTTTTCTTTTTGATTGATTTATTTTGTTTCGAATTTTTATATGGATTTATGAACATGTTTATTAGCCGTGTATACTTTCAACCCTGTAAATATTTGCAGCTAATTTTGCCACACCTTATATTGTATAATATATGTTCATTTGTGGTGTGGGGCATGTGCGGCGCCTTTTTCTTGCAAGTCCTCACAGCCGAGTGCCAACCAGGCTTCCGTATGCTAGCTATGCCACGTGTCGCGGTATTCCCCCCCCCCCCAGATCCTGGACTGTAATTTGCGCATACGACGCCCTCAAATATACCTGGCTAGGCCGTATTTGAGTGATCCAGCCGCAACTCACCCGCGGAGTCCGCGCTCACGATGCGCAGCCACAGCACCGACATGAGCGTGCGGCCCGTCTCCACCAGGCTGCGCACGCGCGGCCGCGACGCCTCCGCGGCGCGCAGCCAGCGGGCCTGCAGCGACAGCACCAGGGCACCGTCTGGGGGGGAAAATTATATCTTACTAATATTAGGTACCTTGTCTTACTAATCTATACTTATATTTTAAAGAGCTAAAGTTTGTGAATTGTGAGTTTGTGACGTTGTAGGGGGTAATCTCTGGATCTACTGAACAGATTTTGAAAATTCTTTCACCAATAGAAAGCCACGTTATCTGTGAGTGTTATAGGTTATATTGTAACTCGGAATTCCTGCGGGAACTCTACGATTACGGCGGGTGGAACCGCAGGAAACAGTCAAGCCTACCCGCTAATTAAAAGGTTTCGGTGAAGGGGTGGACTTTGAGTGATGAACACAGAATCCCACTTTCCAGTCTGGGCGTGTCTTTTCCTGCTATCAATAATGTACATATTGACAGAAAAAATCTTAACGAAAAACAAGGGCTTACGCGGTAAAAGCAGGGGTCAACGACCTTTAGGTATGATCCGTCGCCTGCGCGTCGATTTATTGTGTGCTCAGTCATTTTTCGTGAATAATGTATTTTATTGGGGTGTCAAAATTCAGTAAAAACTTAAATATTTTTTATTTTTCTTTTTTATGGCTATAATAGTTTCTTTGAGTACAAGTCCTAGGGAGTCCATTACCTTTACAAATCTCCATTAGCTCGATACTCCTGGCCGTGATTGGGGTCTTGATATCAGCTAGCGGCGACCCTCTGTGAGGCACCGAGTAGAACATGAAGCCAGCGCTGTTAGACCAGAGGCCAGCTCTGGCTTTCGCCTTTGTGATGTCTTCTGGAATAACCATGACTTCAATTAATTCCACAGCTGATGAAGAGGTTGAAGGTATTTTTTGCGACAAACTGAGGATTTGAACGTGGAAAAAAAAAACAATTCTTAACTTATAAGTATACTAGCAGTTCCCGAGGGTTTCACCCGTGTTAATTTTAGTAGTGCCCTAAGAAAAGATCCAGAGATTTCCTAACAAAGGTTTTGGTTGCAAAAGTGTAAGTTTACCTTCGATATTCACAGATGGTTCTTCGCACGACTCCACGTCTAATTTACTGACAGTATTTCTACTAGCATCACTTCTTCTTCCTCGGCCTTCTTCCTCGGTTATCTGCGTCTCTTCCACATTCACTATATGGCTTTGCGTTTCATCCACTTCGTTATGCTTTTCGTCCGCTTGGTTCGTTGCTACATTCCTTTTTTCTGGTTTGATTTCTTTTTTGTCATCACTGTATTCAGCTGCTTCGTATTTTTTAACTCTGAGGAATGCCTCGTACGCTGAAACCACAAGTTACACACACAAGCTATCACATCTGTATCTCGAAGAAGCTATGCACCTCCACTTCCTACCCTTACACGATCCTTTTCTGGTCATATTCTGGCCATATTGATGGATTGATAATGGCAAAATGGTCAATCAAGTCTATAAATTGGTTATGAACTTACGACCAATGATTTAATCAGATCAATAAAATAGTCACACAAATTTGTCACTCGCCCCCACCTTATCCTCTTGGAAGTTTAATTGCCAAGAAACCTTTTGTTATTGCTCGTTTTTTTTTATAAGAGGAAGCTCCATGCAAAATTACATGTTTGTATGCCCAGTGGTTTTAGCTGTGCTTTGATAAATCAGGCAGAAATCAGGGTAAAGTCGTTTTCTATACAGATGAATTGATCAGAACCAGTCAGGAACTCGACTCACCTTCGCAATATATCTGCTTGATGAATAGACCTCCTTTAGAATGCCCCACCCAAACTATGGGACGATCGCCCACACCTAAATCCAACAACTGCTGGGACATTTGCTCAGCTCGCTCGTGAAGGCGCAACCTGGGAAACGGAATCTCCATCATCACTCAGCCAGCTAACGTCCTCAACACGAGAACCTCCCCAAGGATCTCTATTACCTGTCCTGCTACTTCTCAATGGTTTCCGCAATATTCACCAATTCTTAGGTCCACTAATGACCTGCCTATAAAATCTCAGTATAGTCTATCTATACTGAAATGATGAAGAGGTAAAGTATGAATGTGGGGAATAATCTCTAGAACTGACGAACCGATTCGAAAAATTCTTTCTCTGATAGGAAATTATAGGATACTTTTATCACTAAAAAGTTCCTGCATAAATGCCGAAATTCTTGCGGGTGAAACTCATAGTAGGTAGTGAAATGAAAATCAAATTGGCTGTCTTGGGTAAGAACCGAAGCGAAGATTCTTTGTGACAATTTTGACCCCATCTGGTTTCAATAATAACAAGTTTGAGTTTAGATTTATTACCTTTTAGATTCCTTGACCCACAGCGGCCGCCACAGGTGTGGGTCACTGGTATAGTTGATCGATATGACTCTAGCGTTTGGAAAATCAACTTTGATCCAATCTTTGGGCCAACAATGCGAGTAACATCTATCACAGATACACCCACAGCCGGCGTCACAAGCTTTATTGACACTTTCACAATTATTCCTATCGTTTGCACAATCGCAATTGTCTTTTTGACTATAACCATTATCATTTTGACTATTACAGTTATCTTTATGACTATTTTGATTATCATTTTGACGGTCGCAATTATCTTTTTTGTGATTATAACTATTATTTTGGCACAAGCAATCGTGGATCACATCATTTTTAAGTCTATTATCGTTTGCATTATCACATTTCCTTTTGTTTTCGTATTCGAATAAATCCCTAACGAATTGAGCTTGAGTTTCGTAGTTGTCAATTATTTCAACGTGATTCAATATGGTGTTGTTGTAGAATTTCTCCGTTATAAACACATCATTGTCGCCGATCATTTTTGTTAGATCATTGTAAAATTCACTATCGTCACTGTTAGTTTGGTAACTGCTATCGTCGTAATAAACTTCGTTTTCTTTCTCGTTTATAACAGAGTTGTAGGAATTATCGTCTCGTTCGTTACAATTACAAATTGTTGGGATGGAAGCGGGTCTCCTGAGGGGGATTCTGTTCGGGCCTAGTTTGTATTTGGACGTCCATTCTCCTTGACGCCATGTGTTGGCTAGTGACCCTGGAAAAGAAAAAAAACCGCTTGCAATGCTACCTCGGAAGACCTTTATCGGAGCGGCCGACGGACCTTAGAAAGAGCTACAGGGACCTACTTACCATACAGTCCGTGCACAAAGATGACGTCTAGAGTGGGAGTGGGGGGCTGGTGCAGTACCACGCACTCCACCTTGGGCTCAGGGTGCAAGTGCTCCTTGCCGGCGGGCCGGGGCTTCGCCGCCGGCTTCGACGCTGCTGTAATTAATAACCATACTAATTATAGTACTTTGATATTATAGCGCCTCTCTCTTGTTATAACTTCACATCAAATTTTCGTACATTGCAACTTTCACTGGACCTAATATTACAAGCGTGAGTTTGTTTGTTTCGCTCTTCTCAGGCTCGATCATCATAAAAAATTCTATACATGTTGTCGGAGATACAGAAGACATAGGGTACTTTATCCCGGAATTCCCGCGGGATCTTCGAAATTAACGTGAGAAAACCACGGAGAAAAGCTATTACTATAAATATACGAGAGTAAATCTGTCTGTCCGTCGGTACCTGCTATCTGTGGCAGCGGAGCGGTGACCAGTCTGTGGAGAACTACTGTTGCTGTGCTCCACAGACAGGAGACACACCAGCGTCTGGAATAAAAATATAATATAATATAATATTAATCCTCAATATTATAAATGCGAATCTGAGTTTATTTGTTTGTTACGCTTTCATGCCGTAACCACTCAACTGATCATCATTGTTTGTTTTGTATAAATATATGTAAATAACATTCCCGGAATTCCTACGGGAACTTCAAGATTAATGCGGGTGAAACGGCGGTTAACAGCTAGTATTAGAGATAATTCTATACCAAAGACATTGTTTCTCATCGAACGTCAATGACATTCGGCAAGATACGAAACACGATTCTCTCACTAAAACCGGTTTGTTGCTCAGAAGTCAGAATATAAATTTGCTCAATGATAATATACAATTGTAAATTAATGCGCACTTGACTCTTTGCTCGTAATGTCAAGGCGATGGAAGCCATAATTTCAACCAGGTGGCGACCTACGTATTTGCGTAATTTTATAAGTAGCAGATACAAGTGAACTTGTAGTCATATTAAACCACGTCGATAACAATTGGATTGCAGTAGTGGGCGGGGTCAGTATCTAAGTTGAAACTCATTTGAAAAATACGTTTTTTTTTAAGTGAAAACTTCTTTAGCACCATTGTGATTTGAAAATTCGATTACACGAAAAACCTATACAATATGTTAATGAATTAACTGAAAACCTGATACACCCCATTTAAATAAATAAACAATAATATGATTAAAATATATTTTATGTCGTAAAAATTTGTACTTTAATAGTTATTCAACATTAGTTTGGAGGTGACCTATCTACGAAATTCCAAGCGCTACGCCCGCGCCTACCGGTTCGAATTTTTTTGCTGCGGGCGGCGCGTACGCGACAAATATTGTATTATAAATAATTTAGACATGGGCTAGTAAAAATTAAAAAATATAACCTATATTAAAACATAGTGCGATCGATTCGCTAGTCGATTCGGAGCAAACTACTTTCTAGTTTTCAGTTAATTCATTAACACGTTGTATACCTAATATGTAACGAAAAATACATCATCATAAATATGATTTAACTTACGAGGAAGGTTAGATTCGAAATCGATTTCGATTCATTTCTTGTTTCTGATTCATTAAATTAACAAATAGTAAGGTGGGTAGGTACCTAGGTAATAATAGTGATATCTAAATATATAAAAAAGGTTTCACTGCTGTCGTGTAGTTTTGAGCACATTTCCTTTTTTTTCCTATTGCGTTTCTATCAGAAACGTGATCAGAAACTAGGCTATTAGATTTTTAAGATTCTTCTTCTCCTTAGCGGAGGTTGCGAGGTCCGGGACAAAAAGTGACCTAGTTATTAGGTACTAGCTGTGCCCCGCGGTTTCACCCGCGGTAATTTCGTAGTTCCCGCGGGAATTCCGGGATAAAAAGTACCCTATGTCCTTCTCTGGACCCTTGATAACGTGCATGCCAAATTTCATCCAAATCCGTTCAGCCATTTTTGAGTTATTGAGTAAACGTATATGCGAGGATAAGAGCTCGAAAGCGCATTTTCATCCGACTTGCTTTAAATTTATCGTCACTGCTCACCTCCTATGTGTCTTAGCGTTATGTTAGATATATAGCCTATAACCTGCCCAGGAGTATGGACTACAATCGTACCAAGTTTGGTTAAAATCCCTTCAGTAGTTTTTGACCCATGCGTGCACATACAGACAGACACAAAAAATGTACTGATTGCATTTTTGGCATCAGTATCGATCACCATTCATCCTCCAATATTAATTTTGAATACATATTCAATGTACAGAACTGACTTCTCAACAGTTTTATTATAAGTATAGATGTCATCCTATCCTGCAGGCTGCACCCCTGACAACGTGTACCTATACACTATACATCAAATCTCATTTGACTAGGCGTAACGTAATAAACAAACAAACTCACTTTCGTATTTATTAACAGAAGTTAGTATTCTATCTAAAACAAGAGATTTACGGCCGCACTCAGAGTCGACTTTAATGATTACTTAGTTAAGTATAGATTTTTAAAACAAAACTGCCGCAATCAGAGACGTTTCTGATTGCGGCAGTTTTGTTTTAAAAATCTATACTTAACTAAGTAATCATTAAAGTTGACTCTGAGTGCGGCGGTTAAATTGACAATTTGCAATTGGCAGTCGCGTTACATTGAAGCAATTGCCGACCCAGGGTCTCGCGATAGTCAATTGTCACCGAAAGTTGATACACCTTCAGTATTTCACTAGCTGCCAACCCGCTTTTTCACTCGGAATAGGGATGTTGACAACTTTTGAAAATCAAAATTTTAATTAAGTAGTCCGTCTTTTAGAAAATTAAAAATCATTAGACACGTATTTTTTTTATTTTTCAAATAAATGAAAATACACAGAGATAAAGCGCATTTGTTTAGGGTGGGGGCTCGTGACGTCACTTACGGCTACAAGCCGCCATACAAACTGCACTAGTTAGTGACGTCACGAGAAATTTCAACTCAATGTATCGCTGTTATTTTTTGATTGCGTAAACAAAGAAAAAATACGTGTCCAATATTTTTTATTAATCTACAAGACGGACTAAAAAAAAAATTTGTCAAATATGTAGCCTATTGCCGACCCCGGGTCTCGTGATTGCAACCATAATAGTCAATAAAATTGTCACTGAAAGTTGAAACACGCCCAGTATTTCACTAGCTGTTAACCCGCGTTTTCACTCGGAATTCCTTCGGGAGCTCTTCGGAAAGTATCCTATATCACTCAGGGATACTTACTGTATCTTTTTATCGTAAGGTTCGATTCAGCAGTTCCATAGATATCCAAACTTACAAATAAGTATTAGGTACGTACCTACTACCTAGTACCTATACCTACCTATATACCGGTAATTAGGTAGTATAAATAAAAAATGCGTCAAAATTCCATAATAAATTATCGTTAATTAATATTTCAACCAATTTACACAACATCTTGACAAAACCTACCTATAAACCTTCCTCATGAAATACTGTACCTACCTATTGGTGAAAACCGCGTGAAAATCCGTTCAGCAGTTTTTGAGTTTATCGCAAACAGACAGACAACCCAGCGGACGACTTTGTTTTATAATTTTTAGTGATTTGCTCCAATAAAAGTTTTTTATAGTCCTCCTTTTGTTTTCATATTATACAGAAATAAGGTTTGTGTGTTTCTGAGTTTGTGACGTTGTACGGGGGTAATCTCTGGATCTACTGAACCGATTTAAAATTCTTTCACTTATAGGAAGCTACGGTGCTATAGTGACATAGGTTACTTTTTATCCCGAAATCCCCGCGGGAACTTCGAAATTACTGCGGCTGAAACCGCGGGGCATAGCTATAGTCTATATAATAAAAATGAGTCGCCAAATGTCTAAGCGCATAACTTCCAAACGACTGCACCAAAATGAATAATTGTGTTTTTTTGTGTTCTTTATTATCGGGAAGGGGTTTATATAAAATAAGTTTGGAGTTCCTGCGGGAATTCCGAAACTCACGCGGGTGAATCTCCGAAACGGTTGGACCGATATTGACGGGACTTTCACTGCTAATTATCTTTTGTTATAAGGAGTAAATTAGACTGAATTGGAGTTCCTGCGGGAATCCCGAAATTCACGCGGGTGAGACCGCGGGGCAACGCTAGTTGTTTCATAAAAATGAACCACGAATACAATATGTTCATTGTAAGTACGCACTTGTACCTACAATCGCCCTCGTATTGCGATTGCTAAATGACTCACAATCAGCACTCACAAGTACGTACAGTCAAAGATAACAGTGCAATGGCTGGCAAAGTCCACAAGACTATTGTCAACTACTTGTACTTACTGTTGAGCAGACAATGGGACAAACATAAATGTCATATCCATTCGGATCGCACGCCGCAGGGCGTGTTCATATGACGGATAAAAAGGCAGGGCCCTTATTCTCTATGACCCTATGACCAACAACATTCCTTGCCCATAACAAGAGTTGCCATTTGCCAACTATACTGTTTTAAACAGTATTGTCAGTATTATACTGTTTTTCACTAAATTATCCTTTTTACTGTTGAACAAAAATAAAGTATAAGTACAAAATACTGTTTTCAGCATCAAAATGCAAACACATTGTTATGTGTTATAATAAGTATTTAAAAACATAACTGAAATTGTCTCATATGATCATATCTACTTCACTGAAAGAGTTTTTTCAGTAATGAATTCTAATTGGCGGGAGGATAGAAATAGAGTTGGTATCTATTAATATAAAAAATGAGCTCTAATTTTTTTTTTAAAAGATTGCATTATACTATCTGTGGTTTTGCGAAAAGCTCTAAAAAATATGTAGGTATTTAAAACAATAAATACCTATTGTTCATTTTTCTAAAATACTGTTTTAATATTCTTCATATACCTGAATATACTTGATTTCTTGTAAAAAAAGTTGCCAACCCTACCCATAACGTGCATCCCACGTAGTGATTACCTTCTCTCTGGTGCATCCCAAAAACACAATCCCAAACGCTCCAGATGCAAAAATGTAAGAAATTTATAGGTATTCCTTATGACAAAAGAAACGTTGCATTTAAATGTATTTTTTTAAAGTGAAACTTCTTTGAACACGAGGGAAAATCAATTTAAGTAGATGTATAATAATTAATGGATGTACAGATTGTTAACGCATACCTACCCACCGATAACGTAGTATATGAATAATTAATAGAAATAGCACTATTTGTACAAACCTCTGTGGTTTCTTGTGCTATTTTATGTCAAACATAAATTATATTTTATTGTAAATTTGGTAAATAAATAAAAAAATAAAAAGTGGCGCCTTATCTTAACGCGACGCGTTATGGTCATAGTGGGTCATAGTGAATAAGGGTCCAGCTGTCCATTTATAGTGCGAACTAGCTGTTCCCCGCGGTTTTGCCCGCGATAGCGAAGTTACCGCGATAATTCCGAGATAAAAAGTACCCTATGACCTTCTCTGTAACCCTGATAACGTGTATATAAAATTTCATGATTATCGGCTGAGTGGTTAACGTGTGAAAGCACAATCAACAAACACACAAATAAACTTACATGCATTTATAAGAGTAAGGTGGACACTCCTACACAATTTTCAGGAAAACACAACTCATTTAAATTAAATAAACCATTTAACTATAGGAATTTTATTTTAATCCCAGCTAATATAATATTATAAATGCGAATGTGAGTTTGTTTGTCTGTGTATTTGTTGGTTACGCTTTATCACGTTCATTATGAAATGTTGCATACCTACACGTTGTCAGGGATTCAGAAATTGACATAGGATACTTTTTAACCCGTAAACCAGCGGGGAAAAGCCAGTTTATTTATAAAGTAAAAATTTATAAAACACTAGCTGCACCCCGCGGTTTTACCCACGTGAGTTTCGGCATTCCCGCAGTAACTCCAAAGTAGCATAATTTACTCCTTATAATTAGCAGTGAAAGTCCCGTCAAAATTGGTCCAACAGTTTTGGATTTTCACCCGCGTGAGTTTAGGAATTCTCGAAGGATCTCTTTATATCAGGAACCTTTGCGGACGCAGGCACAACAACCCTTCAAAGTTTCATCACAATCGGACCAATGGTTTAGAAACGCACAGAGGAAAAACATACAAACATTCATTTTTTTTATAAAGATTAAACAAATGCCCATCTTAAACGATTTAATTGAAGTTTTAGTCAAATATTTTATTAAAACAGATCTTTTTAATACAACAATTAAACTTAATTTGTTACAGCAATATCAAAGCACCCGGCCCTGCCCCACTTCGCCCTTCGGGGGCCCAAAGATTATCGTATACCTCAATTAAAGTTTAAATTACAATATATGTATATCTCGGTACCGCCAAGTACATATATTTAATATTATAATAGACTCGTAACAAAAGAAACAAACGCGTGTGACCTTCATCTGTGCCACTTGGTACACTCGTGTGGAGAAGTGTTATAATAATAAAGACTATTTGAAAGAAAGAAAGAAAGAAAGAAACAGTATTTAGTCGATCGTGATGCAAAGCGAAAGTTTGCTAACTTGATGACTAAACACGAAATTTCGAAAACTAGGTAGGTATGTACTCAAATAGTTAAACCTATAGTTCATTGGTAGGAGACGTAAACTATAAGAACTTTCTTAACTCCCAAATAACGCAGGTGTGGGTAAAACCGCAGGGAACAGCTAGTAATAGGTTGGACATTTTCACACAGCGCTACGAGACCGAACTAAGCTGAAGCATAGCTATAAGCAACAATTAGATAGGATTTTTATAGCGGGTGGCACAAGATAGCGGCTGCTTTGACCCTTGTAAGGCCCCTAAAATTTACTATAACGTTATTAAAATAACAAGTAAAAAAATAAAATAAATAAATGAATGCAATAAAAAATTATTCTATTCTATTCTATTCTATTAAGTCTCGTGTTACTTGATAATTTTTATTTTATACATAAGTATTTTACTAACTGTTCCAGTGAAAGAATTTTTAAATCGGTTCAGTAGTTTTCGAGTAGATAAAAAACAAACAAAAATACAAAAAATCTAATCTTGTGTTTGTTGTCATGAATGAGTGAAACAAATAAAATTACTATGGAAGAGAGAAGCGATATGAATAGATTGATAAGCGACGTTTTCGTCGCGACAGTACTCGACTATCATGTTTTTATCTATTGCTATTGACTGACTATTATAGTCACGTGTTGCCACGGAAACTGCGTGTTATGTAATGACCAAATAAATAGTTTGGTACAAGTAGGTGGAGTAGAATTTTAGCATGTTGGTGAATATAGGTGCTATTTTACTTGAAACTGGCTAAATCCTTCTAATATTATAAACGCGAAAGTTTGTAAGTATGTATCGATGGATGGATGGATGGATGTTTGTTACTCTTTCACGCAAGAACTACTGGATGGATTTAATTGAAACTTTACAACAATATAGCTTATACATCAGATTAACACATAGGGTACTTTTTATCCCGGAATTCTCGCGGGAACTCTGAAATTAACGCGGGTGAAACCGCGAATCTTCTAATATTATCAAGAAAGTGAGTTTGTTTGTTTATTACGCTTTGACGCCTCAACGGCTCATCATGAAATTTTGTATACACGTTGTCAGGGATACAGAGAAGGACATAGGGTGCCTTTTATCCCGGAATTCCCGGGGAACTCCGAAATTAACGCGGGTGAAACTACGGGGAACAACTAGTCCTTACTATTACAAATCCGAAAATGCGTTTGTTTGTCACGCTTTCACGCCTTAACGGCTCAACCGATCATCATGAAATTTTGCATACCTACCTACACATTTTCAAGGGTACAGAGAAGGATATAGGGTACTTTTCATCCCGGAATTGCGGCGGGTACTCCGAAATTACCGCAGGTGAAACCGAGGGGAACTGCTAGTAGATCTATATTTAATACATATTTCTCATCTGAATCAGTCCCAAGTTCCAACAGCGTAATTTAGCATTAAAAATAAATCGGTTGATTTCTTGTGACTTTCTCACAAACACTTTGTATGTTTTGGAAGCGTGCCACGCACGTGGGGTCAAGAGTTATGTCATAACATCAATATAGACACACATTTTTGCATAAAAAAGGGGGTAATGACCGCTTTCATTGACGCAATAGTTAGTAGGCATGTAGTAGGTATATATGGACGCAGATAAGCAATAACATGTTAACCCACAATATTAAGTTATCGATTCAAAACGCTTTATTGAGAGTTATAGAGCGTTTTTTAATTATGTGTTTACCTTATTACATTATTTAAATACCAAAAAACATTTAAACATAAAAAAATGCTGAAACAAAATGACGATATGATTTTAAAACACGATTTATTCAAAATTTCTCCAATGTGGGTTAACACACTATTGCTTATCTATGTCCATATATACAATAGAGATTTTACACAAAGAGTGTTAGTCCTTACTAATATTGTAAACGCGAAAGTTTGTGTGTACATGGATTTACGGATGTTTGTTACTCTTTCACGCAAAAACTACTGAACGGATTTTAATCAAACTTTACAATAATATAGCTATCAGAATAACACATAGGGTACCTTTTATCCCGGAATTTCCGCGGGACCTCTGAAATTAAGGCGGGTGATATTGAACTAATTATTGCATACTACATCTAGGTACCAGTTGTAAGAGCTACAGAAAAGGACATAGACTGCAGCTTGTTTCATATAAGATTCCCTTCGGAATTAAACTCAATAATAATAATCGAATGCGTGTACAACGGAGTAAGGTGGTCCACCGTAATTGAAATGCATCACTCTCCGTGCACTGAACGGGGTTCTTTGGCCCTATAATCTAAATTGATTCTGAGGTATAATACACAGATAGAAGGAAATCTGTGCTCTAGATTGCCCACGCCTGGAAGTTGCGAGAATTCAGGAGGATTTAGGCGTACCTTGGGTTAGGGATAAAAAAAATCCCACTAAATAAATGATTTTCGATTTCAAACGTAATACCTACTTACATTAGAGCTATGAAATACGGGTGCAGCTTGACGTTCCCTTGGCCGCCATCATGCGCGATCGCTACGTCACCGGGCACCGCCATCTTGTGCACAGGATCACATCTTCCGTACACCTGGGAAGCGGGAGAACCTTTGAACTAGGAACTTTGGAATGAATGTGAAGCTCAAGGAGTCAATCTCCAGAGGGAGTTGACGGGAATCGAAGATGTAATGTCTGTACCTAATTTTTCCTGTAGCGGTTTTTAACGGAGGTACCTATTTACGCAAGTAGCGGCTAGCGACGACTTCGAAAGTTAATAATGTCCAACACACATAGTAGAAGGGATATTAACTCTTTATTCCAAGGTGGTTTAATGGTTGTAATTATTTAAATACATATACGTAGATAAATTGTTAATTAGATAACATAGATATACAATTACCAATTAATTAGAACTCAAGTAGAACCAAATTTACGAAACTTTGAGGCTTAATATCTTGAAAACCGTTGATTTCCCAGCCGAATTTCCACATCTACAATGTTCGAACTAGTGTAGGGAATATCATAGTTTCGGATACGTCGGAGTTTTTCTGACACCCTGTATATACAACGTGGTTATGAATTAACTGAAAACCTGATACACCCCATTTAAAAAAATAAACAATAATATGATTAAAATATATTTTGTCGAAAAAATTTATACTTTAAAAGTTATTGAACATTAGTTTGGAGGTGACCTATCTACGAAATTCCGAGCGCTACGCCCGCGCGTACCGGTTCGATTTTTTTGCTGCAGGTGGCGTACACGCCAAATATTGTATTATAAATAATTTAGACATGGGCTAGTAAAAATGAAAAAATATAACCTATATTAAAACATAGTGCGATCGATTCGCTAGTCGATTCTGAGCAAACTACTTTCTAGTTTTCAGTTAATTCATTAACACGTTGTATAGGTAAGTTATATTGTATAGTAATTGTGGATAAATAAATTTAAAAAAAATACTCAGTTTTAGTATGAAAACTGATATCGCCGGGTGATTTTCGTACACACACGCAATAAAACATCCAACATCCACTTATTATATTAAACGGCATTCGGTTAGGAACTATTTTTATAATACATAGTTTTTGGTATGGAAAATAGAGTAGGCACACTTTGGGCAAAGGAAGTTTTGGAAAAGTTAGAGCATTCGCTCTAACTTCCTTTGAAATCGCGGCGCACCTGCTCCGCCTGCAAGGCTTCTCTAGTTAATGGGCCCTCTTCACAATGGCCCATGATGGCCCATCAAATGATTGTCCATCATCGTCGCCATGATCGGACAACTCTCTCCACGATGGCCCATGATGGGCCCATCAAATGATTGTCCATCATCGTCGCCATGATCGGACAACTCTCTTCACAATGGCCCATGATGGCCCATCAAATGATCGTCCATCATCGCCGCCATGATCAGACAACTCTCTTCACAATGGCCCATGATGGCCCATCAAATGATCGTCCATCATGGCCGCCATGATCGGGCAACTCTTGATAAGATGTCTATCGTTGTTCATTGGTAGATGATAATCAATGAAAAGGCTTGTATATTCTATTACCGGCATTATCTAAGAAAATAGAAAACTTAACAGATTTTTAGAGAAGACTGTATCCGAGACAACTACGTACTACTGAGTACCTAATCGGTGATTGTGTGGACGCGCACGCAACAATGGGTCATCATTCTTTTGATGTACCGTCAGTTTGCCGATGACCACTACCGGGAATGACGGCCAGTCCACGCATAGGCAATCATGCCCTCTACACAATCGTGCATGTCTATAGTGGCCCATCATGGTCCATTGTGAAGAGGAGTCATAATATGTTCTTTTCACTGTGGTCCAACACGCAGCAGCAACCGCCTACACTGCTATATCACCTCTAGGCTTCGTCGTAGCGGGGCGCGGGGAGGTACAAAGTTAGCGGGGGACGAAGAGTGCCGCTCCTTTAGTAAAATAGAAGGTAATATTTACACGTACTGTTGGACGTTTAGTCTATCGATCATTTTTATCTAGTTCCGTGCAAGTATTATATTATTAGTTACTTGTTAGATAAGTAAGTACATAATTAGGCCCTTATTTATTTTAACACTACGCAAACTTGATAATTATGCTCTCAAGTGTCTGTTTGTTCTTCATTTATTTATTTCAACACATTCATGTCATATTTTTACAAGTTTTATTTATTTAATATATTGAGTACTCATAACTTTTATTGATGGATGAGCTCGAGCATACTCAGTTTGTGTACAGCAATAAAGCCCGCTCCACATTCTTAACGTGAAGGTGGAGCCGATGTTCTCCGCCGTTTCTCGAGGTTTTCTTGCGTTCTCGCGAGATTCTCGCGAGAATGTGGTTGTTTTTCAAACCATTATAATTATTTACAACAACAAAAATCTTTCGTTGTTACAAAACTACAGCTACAGTTATTCGTAGAAATATCCCTAAGAAACATAACTTATGTTGATATATTTTAATTCCCAGAACAAAGAGACTAGAGTTGTTGAAGGAGTCCCTAAATTTACTGAACTGAAAGTTGGAACTTGGAACTGCGGGGAGCGGCTAGTACATGGCTATAGTACTTATTTCAGATTAGTTAACATTATAATCCAAACAGACTTCTTAACAGACTGTAATGTAACGTAATTTGTATGTGCTGCCTAACTACTTACTACCTATTAAGAAAAAAATTACCCAGATTGCTAATTAAAAAAACATCATCTAACGATCCCATAATGTCCATGTCATAGATAATATTATAATACTATACTAGTTCCATGTTTAAAAACTTACTTGTAAACTTGTTACAAAACATCCGCTTAATACGGTCGAGTAATTTACCGCAATGTATATTAACACCTTTTTTAATTAACTACATCGAATACACAATTAACAACCAATAAGCGAAGTTAAACAATTCATAAAATATTTAAAAGGCCTTAACAACGGTTTTATTTGAACGGACAAAAATAAAAATGGAATTCCGGTTTGATTTTTGCGCGCGCAATCTAAATACGACTATTCGCGCCGCCGTTTCCCGCGCAACTGTTTCCCTTTCAAATGAAATAACTTCACAATCTTGTTTCAACAACAATGCTATTTGATATCAATGTAAACGTGATAAAGTCTAAATTAGTCTACATGAATACCTACGTAATAAAATTATGCACACAATCCGTCGCCAAACCTTTGCTGTTCTAAAAAATCGTTCAGCCTTTGTTAGTAAGATTAAATGGATTTATGTGACGGAAATTGTATAATAATTGTTTTTATATTGTTTACTACAACACGTGAATGCCCTTTGAAACGTATTGTTCTTGTTCATTGATTTTATTCAAATTCAATTACCTACTTATTTTATTGCGGTTAAAACGGAATAATTACGAAACTTCTTACACATAAATGATTAGAAAACTTAAATAGGATTTAAAGTTTCTCAGAGTTATCTACCAATACTCTGGCCGTTCTTATTTTTCCCCTTTATAGTGATCCTATATGAAAATACTCTCCATCTATTTAATCATTACTATTATAAATGTTTTTTATTTGTTTGTTACGCTGTCACGCCTTAACGGCTCAACTAATCGTCATGAAATAAAATTTTGCATACCTACTACATGTTATCAAGGGTACAGAAAAGGACATAGGTTACTTTTTATTCCGGAAGTCCCGCGGGAACCCCAATTAACGCGGGTGAAACTGTAAAATTTCAGTAAAAAATTGCATGCCAATACGGCGAATATGCGCCTCGATTTTTTATGTAACATAACATCCTAATGTATCCATATTCAGCAAATGAATGAATTATCATTATTAAATTTTGCATGCTACACGTTGTCACGGGTACAGAAAAGCACATAGAGACCATAGAGTACACTTTTAACTCGTAATGTCCGCAAGATCTCCTATATTAACGCAGGTGAAACCGCGGGGAAAAGCCAGTTTTAAATTAAATATTAAAAGAATTTATTATTTAGAAATAGATATACATAATTACAAAAATAATACGTTGGTAAAACAACTTTTTAAATATTTTTAGGTATGCAAAACATTTAAAATATTTACCAATATTATAAGATATATTTGTTTAGCGACTGGCGCTAGTTTAACCAGACTAATTTGCTCGATGTGAGTGAAGGTCATGCCACGAAGGTCATATCGCAAAGTTAACAAACTTTGTGACAGCAGTCACCAGCACTATTTGAAACATTTGCGTGGAATGAAACGTAATTTTGACATTATATCCAGTGTTGCAAGTTAAAGAAGTTTACCTTTTATTGACGACATTTACAAATGTAATGTAAGCACAAACTACATAAAGATACTAAAATATGTGAGCAATATTTTTGTACTGTAAGAGCGTTTTGTACTGAAATTTGGTATGTATGCCAGTATTAGTAAACAGACAACAAAAAAATTATAAAACTTTTATCCCCCAACCCCTTAAATTAGGGTATGAGACTTGACATAATTTTGACTTACAAAAAGAAATGAAATCCCAACAATGCCAAGACGACACCATAGGTGCGTTCCGTGGATTCGCACGAATGCACTCGAGCGCGCTCGAGCGCGCTCGACACCCGTTCTGTGGCTTAGTTAAATTTTACTCTAACAGCTGTCAGAGCGTAGTTTCACCCGTTCCGTGGCTCAGAGTGCAGCAACCAAACAACCACCTCCGAAGCAGGTTAATTTTCAATCTGACAGCTATGTATTGTTTAAGAAGTGTCAAAGTTTGCGCCAAAAACCGGATTCGAGGAAAAAGAAATTAATCCGAGTTCTTACGAACAAAGGGGAGGTGTCGTAGTCACAAAAAGTTTATAACTGGATGTAAAACAGTCTTATTTGCAATGTGAGTTGAGAAAAAACAAATGGCGCCTGAAACTTCAAATACTTTGAGGTTATAAAAACAACTCGATCGTTCTGTGGCTTGGTTGCAACTCAAACGAGTGAAATTTTAACCGAACAACTGCGCCCAAACCCACGGAACGCACACCATATACCAGCACTTTCAAAAAGTTATCAGATCTTATGTAGAGCCAATCTTCTAAAACTACACGCCCTAACTCTACAAGGTCTAACTTCACAAACTCTACACTTTAGCCAAAATATGTGGCTTGGCCATTTCGTAAAGAACTATTATATAACAGAAAAGTGAACAATGGATCAATTTTTCACCTTAGGCCCATGTGAATGTAGCGAAATGGCCAAGCCACATATTTTGAATAAGGTGTAGAGTTTGTGAAGTTAGGCCTGGTAGAATTAGGGCGTGTAGAGTTAGAAGCTTGGCTCTACATAAGATCTGATAACTTTTTGAAAGTGCTGGTATATGGTTTCGTCTTGGCAACATTTTACATGAAAATGTTTTTGTCGGGATTGTATTCACAGAAAATGTAGTTTATTTTAAAGGAATATTCAAATAACACTGTTGATTCCAAAAAGAAGAGAAAAAAAAAAAGGAATATTTTTTTAAGATTATGACAACACAGTGTAGTCGGCCATTGAAGTTTGTGGAGAATTTGACATTTAGAAAAAAAAATGTGATTTCGTTGATTATTTTTAAATAAACAATAAGGTTTAAATAAGAAAACTTAAGATTATAGTGTATAAATATAAAATTATGGTTAACGATACGTGATAATAAGAGGATAGTTTCGGTGTTGGAGAAGAAAATGTATTGAAATTACATACGAATCAAGTGATTGAAAAAATTGTTCCTTTTTTTTTCTCTGCTTCGTTTGTTCGAGGTAGGTAAGTTTTTTCATAGTAGAGTTTTTATTGATTATTTTTACATTCTCACCTCAGCTTTTTGGTGACGAAGGCGTTGTATTGGTTAATTACATACATGAAAAACTTGTATTTTTTCTTATTTGCTATTAAAAATAATACCTACCTACTGTAATGAGATTTGCGTAATTTGCTGCTTTGCGTAATTGCTAAAATAAATGAGCTCATTGCGGTGTATTGGCGTTTTTACTCACTTACTACTTGTTGTTTTGCTAGTGCAAAATTAACATCGCAATTCCGTTTCCATGTTTTTTTGTTTACATTTCTGATAACCTATGGTTCAAATACTCTGTTACATAAAAATGTTTTTGTTGGTGTTGTCATTTGTCAAATAAATCGCCAAAGAATAATTCAGATGTATTGGTAATCAGCTATTAAACCGATATTTACAATAAGTAGGCTGTAGGATGTCATTTTCCAAACCTTCATCTCGTACTGTATTAGCCAGTGTCATTGTTAGCATAGTGTGTCTCTGCTCGGGCGAAGACACAATACATCGAACAGCATTCTGAATGCATTGTCAAGCAAGTGGGACTCCCCTCTGCTGGGGCACTGGATGCGACTTCATGCCACTAGCTTGTAACCAAGAGCCAACTTAAATTAATTTTATTTTATTATATTTGTACTGACTCTAGGTTTTTAAGGATACTGTTACTAAAAAACTATGGATATTTTTTCCTAAATAAAGGTTATTATTATTATTATTTTAACTAACCCCTTATTGTATAGTTGTGTTTAGTTAATTTTTTTTAAGTTTCAGTGAAAAAATCTACAATGAATACGAATCCAGACAACGATCCTTTAAATGCCTATGGTGAATATGCCGGATATCAAAACTACGGATTACCGGTCCATTTAAACAATCCGACATTCCCTTACAATGTCAGACTGGAGGTGCCGCCCAGTAACACTAACTTTGTACCCACTGTTAATAATGTTATGAACAATCTAAATCCATTTTATAATAGTAAAGAATCATATAATATAGAAAATTTAGATGAAAATGAACCGGTAAAAGAAAGTGTTGATAGTAAAGAGAATCTATTAAATGATTTGATAAGCAATAGTGAAACCCCAGTAAACACTGTTACCAGCAAACCTCAGTCTAGTAAAAAAGCTAGTGCTAACGTTAAATCTAGTTCAAACACAGTAAAAAAAGTTAAAAAAACTAACAATAAGAGAACTATTATCAAAAAGGAAAAAGTTGAAAAGGGTAAATATACATCGTTGAAAATAAAGGACGCAGAATACCCATTCTACGGTTGCTCCGTGTGCAATGTGAACTTCAAAACGTTATCGGAATTAGATACACATGTCACAGTACACAAGAACAGAATAACGAGTTACGATCTCAAGTTGAGGAATCAATTAAAAAAGAAAAAATTGAAGAAGGACATGAAGAAACGAAAGAAGCTTAAACTACCGGTTAAGAATGAAAATTTAAATTTGGAAATCGAAATAAAACCGGAAGACGGGTATATAGGAACGGAGAGTGCTAAAAACTATTTGGAAAACAAAAACAACGTATTCGAAGATAGCAATAGAATTATTAATAACAATGAAAACGTACCAAATAATGTTATGCCTCAAGATAATGTACAGAATAGTTTAGAAAACGCACAAAATGCAGCACAAAATGTTGAACATAATCCACCTAAAGTTGAGAAATGTGCTGATGAAAAAGCGGAATCAAAGAAGAATGTACAGGACAAAGTCAGCGGGGAGACGTTGTTCAACTTGCAAAAGATATACAAATGCTTTGCGTGTCAGAAACAATTCACGTTGAGCTATTATTTGAAACTGCACGTCAGGTCTCATACAGGTACCAAAACAAATACGTCATATTTTTATAATTCTCGTTATTAAATATGCATTTATCTTGTTTTTTTATATTTTTAAACATGATATAGAAAATAAAAAATAATGTAATTTTTTTTTCCAATATCATATTTTGATAAATCACTCAATGTGTTGGTCTAAGGAAGTGGTGGGCAAACTAAAGCTCGCAAAAGGATGTAATCCGGCCGCGGTGTTCATTCGAAATTAAACTTTAACAGTTATGCATGTTTATACTTTATGATTAACACTTTTCAAAACAAAATGCAAGTTTTCTATAATGGGCTTGTCAACCAAATAGGCATGTTAACTAATTTTTATTTTTTAGTCCGTCTTGTAGATTATTAAAAAAAATTGGGCACGTATTTTTTATTTTTTTACGTATTCAAAAAATAACGGCGATATATTGAGTTAAAATTCCACATGACGCGTGCTTTATCTCTGTATATTTTAATTTATTGAAAAAGCAAAAAATACGTGTCTATTGTTTTTTTATTTTCTAGCTGACGGACTAATTAGAATTTTGATTTTCAAAAGTAGTCAACATCCCCATTTTAATTTTTTCAGTCCGTCTTGTAGATTAATAAAAAATATTGGACACTTATTTTTTAATTTTTTGCATAATCAAAAAATAACAGAGAAACATTAAGTTGAAATGTCGCGTGACATCACGCCGTGCTTCGGGTTACAGCAAGTTATGACGTCATGAGCCCCCACTCCTAAACTTTAATGCTTTATATCTCAGTATTTTTTCAATAAGTTGAAAAAGCTAAAAATACGGGTCTATTATTTTTTTATTAATCTACAAGACGGACTAAATGGAATTTTGATTCTCATAACCCAGAAACAAGCCTATTATTATAGCCCTCCTCCGAAATTTCATAAACTTTCTGGCCCTTCATGAAGAAAGTTGCTAAGCTAAGCTTAACTGATTTTTTGCGGGAATCGATTTCACAAACTTCTATCTGTGAGCTCTTTGGCTTCTTTGAACAAATATATCGTGACACGAGTGTCGTGCCACGCGCCGTATGGCGTATGAAATAATTAAAACACTTAATTACGTTCAGTTAAAAAGAAAGATGAAACACCTGTCGTGACAGACGAAAAAAAAAAAACGGTGTTCTGTTATGCTTTTATTTTGTCTAGACGAGAAGCCGTACGTGTGCAGCGAGTGCGGCCAGTCGTTCATCACGGCGAGCAAACTCGGGAGGCACAACAAGCGCATACACCTCGCCATCAAGTACACCTGCCGGATATGCTACAAGGTGTTCACTAGGTAACCGTGCTCTGACACCTGGGCTATACTAATATTACAAAAAAAAATATAATCCTACTATTCTACTAATATTATAAACGCGAAAGTTTGTGAGTATGGATGGATGTTTGTTACTCTTTCACGCAAAAACTACTGGATGGATTTAAATGAAACTTTACAATAATACAGCTTATATACATCAGATTAACACATAGGGCACTTTTTATCCCGGAATTCCCGCGGGAACTCTGAAATGAACGCGGGTGAAACCGTGGGGCACAACTAGTATTAGTATAGATATAACATTGTATATGTAATGATATGTAACCAGATATTTGAAGCATTATTTAAATGACCTGCTTTTATGCCCTTGTAATAATTTATTGTTTTTGGTGTTTCCAGATTTGAATACTTGACCCGGCACTTCGACAAAAACCATGCAGAGGACAAGCTCGAGGGAGAACCTTATGGTGGGTTATTAGTTGAATAATTCATGTTACTCCTAACTAATATATAAATATATAATACATATATAAGTTTGTTGTTTGTTTGTTATGTTTTCATGCCTTAGCTACTTGACCGATATTATTATGAAATATCGGATTAAACTATTACACCTCCATAACGTCGCCAGTTAAATAAATTAAACAAATTAAAATATTATGTAATTTCCTATGTTCCAGACTACAACGCCATCTTGCCATACCTGAAGGAACTCGAAGAGCAACTCCAGAAGCAGCAGGAGGAGAAGGAGATCAAGGTTCAACCCAAAGCGGAGGACCTGTGGCTGGACCAGTGGCCCGGGGAGGACCAGCCACCGGTCCAGGACCAGAGCAAAACGCAGCAGCCCTCGGACACGGAGCAGACATACGATGGGATCCACAGTATAGTGATTGAAGAAGTGAAACTGACGGCAGACGATGAGGTGAAAGTTGAAATGGGAGATGTGAAATCGGAGGTCGAAGATGGGAATGCAAGCGAGGGGGACAGAGATGGAGATATGGCTTCAACGGGAGATGTCAAGGACGAAGAGTGAGTTTCAGCTTTCTCTTTTCAACCGAATCGTTATTCACACGGTAGGTTGTTGGGCTATCACTAAAGCAAACTCTACGACGCGACGTAGTGAGCAGCGAGCCTGTATCCTCTTGGCCAAGTTAAAAATCTTTAACCGTTATCTCCATAGAAAACTAGAGAACTTAACCTTCCCCGAAAGGCAAAGGCAAAGGAAACTTAGTCCATACAGTCAATAATTCGGATGTTCTTTCATTTTACTAAAGTCATTTGCACTGAAATGCAATGATGAGGTGCATTCCAATGCTTTACTGGAACTTTTGGCAGCAACTCAACCTTAAAAGGACGCTCGGTGGGAATTTGTATTGTAAAACGACAACCTCCTGACAAACGCCGCATTTCATCATATTACACTGTTTATCACTAATGGACCACTATTATGCAGAATCCACCACATTCACACAATACCAATCACGATAAACTAATTATTTGTAAAACAAAGAAATATAAAACTGACGTCCATTTCTGCTAAAATCCCGCCAAAAGTTCCACTCGTGTCATAGTTTTTTTTTTTTCTCTCGTTCCCGTCGCCAGCCAATCCGACGACGACTACTTCCCGTCGAACACTTGGGCCGCCCCGCCGCCCGGCGGCTCGCCGCCCCCGCGCGCGCCCTCGCCGGCGGGGCGCGCGCGGGGGCGGCGCGGCGGGGCGGGCGGGGCGCCCCTCTCGTGCGCCGTGTGCTCGAAGCGCATCAGCTCGGCGTCGTACCTGCGCGTGCACATGCGCACGCACACCGGCGAGCGGCCGTTCGCGTGCTACGTGTGCGGCCGCGGGTTCATCACGTCCAGCAAGATGCACCGGCACGTGCTCACGCACGCCGAGAGCCGGCGGCCGGACGGTGAGCGAACAGACACACACACATACATTTATGTATACAACGTGTTAATGAATTAACTGAAAACTAGAAAGTAGTTTGCTCAGAATCGAGTAGCGAATCGATCGCACTATGTTTTAATATAGGTTATATTTTTTCATTTTTACTAGCCCATGTCTAAATTATTTATAATACAATATTAAGCGCGTACGCCGCCCGCAGCAAAAAAATTCGAACTACGCGCGGGCGTAGCGCTTGGAATTTCGTAGATAAGTCACCTCCAAAGTAATGTTTAATAACTTTTAAAGTATACATTTTTTCGACATAAAATATATTTTTATCATATTATTGTTTATGTTTTTAAATGGGGTGTATCAGGTTTTCAGTTAATTCATTAACACGTTGTATAAGGTGTGGCAAAATTTGCTGCAAATATTTACAGGGTTGAAAGTATACACGGTTATTAAAATGTTCACATAATAAAAAAGCAAAAAAAAATAAATTCAAACAAAATACATCAAACAAAAAGAAACCACACACACATCGCCGGTATCTTAAGATCAATGACCTAATAAGTATTGGACCAGCTGATGCATCGCTCGCTGTGTGCGTGGCGCGTGCCTTGTATACGTATGTATTAGTGAGCTTCGTGTATTGTGTACCTTGTGAATGCAGTTAACTATTTGTAAGGGTGGTTTTTCTTTTTCGATGAATTAATTTTCCCTCATATTCTGAAAAACTACCTTTTATAATGTTATTATTTCGCTTAACTTGTTTGTTATAACGTACACTTTCAGCTCTGTAAATATTTGCAACTAATTTCGGAGCACCTTATATAATGACTAGCTGTTCCCCGCGGTTTTACTCGCGTTAATTCAGGTGTTTCCGCGGGGATTCCGGGATAAAAAGTACCCTATGTCCATCTCTGTACCCCTGACAACGCGTATGCAAAATTTAATAATGATCGGTTGAGCCGTTAAGCGGCGAAAGCGCAACAAACAAACACACTTTCGCATTTATAATATTACTAAGGATTGCGTACCTAATCTTTTAAGAAAGATTCTTAAACCACAACGCTTTAGATGCTGTTAATGGAATGGCATTAAAATTTCAGATGACGACAAGCCGTTGAAGTCGGAGGGCGACGACGTCAAATCGGAAATCAAAGACGAAGATGAGTGAGTATCGTTTAGTTTTCCCTTCTTATTCATCCAAGATTTATTATTTACTAGCTGTACCCCGCGGTTTCACCCGCGGTAATATCGGAGTTCCCGCGAGAATTCCGGAATAAAAAGTACCCTATTTCCTTCTCTGTACACCCGACAACGTGCATGCCAAATTTCATCCAAATCCGTTCAGCCGTTTTTGCGTGATTGAGTAACAAACATCCAAACATCCACACTTTCACATTTATAATATTAGTAGGATTCTATCTCGGAATTCCCGCTGGACTCTCTGTATCAGAATGGAAGGAATCTCTTATTTCAAGAAGTAAATCCATACTAATATTATAAAAAAGTAAAGTTTGTGTGGTTGTAGGGATAATCTCTGGACCTATTGAACCGATTTAGAAAATTCTTTCGCCATTAGAATACACAGTAGGTTCCTGAGTGGCATAGGCTATATTGTAATCCGGAATCACCGCGGGATCTCCTAAATTACACTATGAAAATTGATTTTTTGTATATTAATTTGTTTGTCCGCAATGGATAAACTCAAAAACTATTTAACCGAGTGACATGAGGTAAGTCCATTGTGTAGATTAGTAAAAGATATTGGACACGTATTTTTTTCTTTTTTTTACGTAATCAAAAAATAACGGCGATACATTGAGTTGAAATTTCGCGTGAGTTCACTAACTGGTGCCTATAATGAATATTGACGTCACGAGTCCCCCACCCTGAACTTTAATGCGTTTTATCTGTGTTTATTTTCATTTATTTGAAAAAGCAAAAAAAAACGTGTCATATTATTATTATTTTTTATTTTCTAACTAACGGTAGTCTGTCAATTAGAATTTTGATTTTCACACTCCGGAGAGTGCGCAATCTCGAAACGAACGAAATCGATTTGCTCCTCGCCCCTCGATCAGGGAGCACCGCGAGAACACGAAAACGAAACACAACAAGAAGAAGAAGAAGAAGAAACGCGACGCCCCCGAGCGCGCGCGCCACAAGAAGCGGCCGCACGCGTGCGCGTTCTGCCACAAGAAGTTCCTGCACCCGGAGACGCTGCGCGTGCACGAGCGCGCGCACGCCGGGGAGGTGCCCAAGCGCGAGTGCCACTACTGCCTCGCCAGCCTCGAGGACGAGGCGGCGCTGCGCGCGCACGAGGCGACGCACGACGGGCCGAGGCCGTTCGTGTGCACGGTTTGCGGCCGGTGCTACAAGAAGAAGGAGACTATGGTTGGTTTTTTTTTTTCATGTCATAGGTGAAGGTTCGGTTTAAAGATCTTTATTATACTCATTAAGACACATGCCACTTGCATGAGTACATTAATAAAATTTAAAATCAGTCACACAGAACAAAATTGATAGCTAAAAAAATCAACATAGTGTAGGGTAGGTAAGTTGCAAGTTAGCTGCGAGGAGACAATATTCCAAGTGCTCACAATATAAGGCGGTGGTCCAAGTTATAAAAGGTCTTGTTTTTTAATGTGGTCTAACAATTTTTTTTTTAAGATATTAAGCGAACTTGCATCTTTTATAATTGTGGGAAGTTCATTATATAACTATGCTCCCGCAAACGTAACGGCATTTCGTCCATAATTAGTACGAACACTGGGTAATACAAGGTGGTTTGCGCGACGTGATGAGTATTTTTGTATATTTCCTTTTGTGATAAAATTTATATTTGTGTGGATCATGTTATGTGTGATTTTATATATTAGTATACAAGTGTTATAGGTGTATAATTGTTTGATGTTTAGAAATTTGTTTCATGGTATATTCTTTTAGTGGATGTTAAAAAGTCGTAATGATAAGGTTGACTGGCAGAGAATGCCACTGTGGCATTAAGTCCGCCTTTTGTACCATGATGTGCATAAAGTTTAAATAAATAAATAAATAGGGGGCGAATGGGCAAGTGGTACACTTGTCTTGATGGTAAGCGATCACCGCCGCCCATGGACATCTGCAACATTTGAAGGCATGCAGGTGCGTTGCCGACCTGGAACGGGGATGGGAACTGGCTTTCGAGTGGGGCTCCCGGAACACACCGGTAGGTGCTCGGCGACAGATTTGCAACTCGAAGGCGGTAGCTAGCCAGCCGGGCACTAGAGAGCGCCCTACCACCGTGCTATGGTTTCCTCATGATGTTTTCCTTCACCGACAGCTCAAGCTCATTGTTAGGGTTTGAACCTACGTCTTGCGGCGTTTGATCCGAACGCACCAACCACTGAGCTATCATCGCTGTTAAGCTGTTCTTGTGAGAAGTGCTCGGGGGAGTTTGATATGGGAGGGCTGGTAGGGAAGTTTTGATGTTGAGGTTTAGTGGCGAAGGTTTGGTGGTGAAATAGTGAGAGGTTTTGTGTGGACTAGTGAGAGGAGTTTTGTGTGGACAGTGTGGAGTAGTTGAGGGAGTTTGCTCTGGACGCTGTGGGATAGTGGAGAGGTTTTATGTGGACTAGTTGGGGAAGTTTGGTGTTGGCTAGTGGAGAAGTTTTATCTGGGCTAGTGGAGAAGTTTTATCTGGGCTAGTGGAGAGGTTTTGTGTGGACTAGTTGGGAAAGTTTGGTGTTGGCTAGTGGAGAAGTTTTATGTGGACTAGTTGGGGAAGTTTGGTGTTGGTTAGTGGAGAAGTTTTATCTGGGCTAGTGGAGAGGTATTGTGTGGACTAGTTGGGGAAGTTTGGTGTGGGCTATTTAGAGAAGTTTGGTGTGAGCTAGTCGAGAGGTTTTGTGTGGACTGTTTTTGAGGAAGATGTACTTTTTTATAATAATGACATTTAATAACTCACAGATATACTTGATCCCACACTACGCTGAAAGCTCCAAAAAGGAACCCTGTGTTCATCACACAAAGTCCATCCCCACCGGGGTCGAACCCGGAACCTCTGGGCAGGCATCCGTCCTCTAGCACAATATTGACTAGTACGTAATGACCTCTGACCGCTCCCCCCCCCCCCCCCCCCCCCAGGTGTACCACAAGAAGAACCACAAGCAGGACAAGGCGTACACGTGCGACGTGTGCGCCAAGTCGTTCAAGGCGCCGTGCAAGCTGCAGCGCCACCTGGTCAGCCACCGCACCGACAAGTTCGTGCTGCGCTACGAGTGCCCGGTGTGCGCGCACATGTTCCACACCAAGTACCACGTGCAGATGCACCTCGCCACGCACCAGAAGGAGGGCCTGTGAGTGATTTTTCAATTTTGGCTCGCCGAGCAACTTATCTGCTCGCGGACGAGCAGCGCCGAAACTTATTTGCTTGAGGAGCAACTGCGCTCTGGCTGGTTTTTTGCTTCATGCAGCAGATCTTTCCTGTGAGAGGCGTTTTACTTGCTCTTGGAGCAATGGCAACTTATCTGCTCGCGAAGCAAAATTATTTGCTCCCGGGGCAACTGCCCTCTGGTGGTGTTTTGCCCACTCACGTAGCAAATCTGACCTTGACATATAGGCTTTGTTTCATTTAAATGGGATGTCGGAAAAAAAAGTTGTTGTATAAAAACCTTTCACGTGGATGAAACTGCGAGGCACAGCTAGTAATATTTATGCAGCTGACTGCACTGCAAAATCTCTTGACCTAAAACCCAACTCTCCCGCCAACAGTATAATGGAGGAGCACCGCAACGAGATCCTGGCGATGGTGCTGCAGAACGCGCGCCGCATCCCCAAGTCGCCGGCGGTCGCGGGTTCGAGCCCCGACGCGGCCATACCGCCCGACGAGCGCTCGCGCATCTGCAACATATGCGGTGAAATCTTCCAGCACTTCTACTATCTAGAGGAGCACCTCAAGAGCCACGGCTCCAAAATCGCCATCGAGGACCTCAACAAGGACGAGGAGAAGAAACACGTGTGTCCTGTATGCAACAAGAGCTTCAAACTCCATTACTATCTGAAGTTGCACAGCTTCACCCACACGAAAGAGAAGCCTTACATGTGCCAGCAGTGCGGCAAGGGGTTCATAACTAAGGGCAAGCTCAAACGGCACATGGAGACCCACACCGGTCTGAAGAAATACCAGTGCCACATATGCTACAAGTTCTTCACGCGGCCCAGCTACTTGAGGATCCACGTCCGGACCATACACGGTACGCAGGATTACAATTTCAGTATGAAGGACTTCTATGTGCCCCCGTTGGCAACTTTGCCCGTTGTCTCGGATAGGACTATTTAATGTAAATAATAAGTAAATAGAATGTATGAGTTCTTCAAAATTGAGCGACTAATGTCTGGACAACATATGAGATGTAGGACTAGAATTTTAAAATGAAGGATGGAGGAGAATCCACCCGATAAAAGCCTAGCGTTTTCGGATTTAAACCCGATAAAAGGCCGTAAAGGGCTGGCTTTTATCGGGTTTAAACCTTCAATATATCTATACTGGAAACTTTGTCTGTTGTCTCGGGTGGGATTATGTAATAGGGATGTGGACTACTTTTGAAAATCAAAATTCTAATTAGTCCGTCAGTTAGAAAATAAAAAAACAATACACACGTATTTTTTGCTTTTTTAAATACATTAAAATATACAGAGATAAAGCGCATTAAAGTTTAGGGTGAGGGGGTCGTGACGTCACGCGAAATTTCAACTCAATATATCGCCGTTATTTTTTGATTACGTAAAAAAAGAAAAAATACGTGTCCAATATTTTTTAATAATCTACAAGACGGACTAAAAAATAAAAATTAGTCCACATGCCCATTGTTGCCATGCTTTATGTAAATATTTTCCACGGGTACCCAGTTCATATTTCTATTGTCACAGGGGATTAAATCGCCTGTTTTATCTTTGTTTTTTTTTAACTATAGATCAATAGAAAACGAAATTGATACGTATATGTATGTATGCGGATAATAATAAAATCGACTCACTTTAGAAGTCGTTGACTGTTATATTTTGGTGAAATGCGGGTAGTAGATAATTTGAACTTAACTTTTTTTGTGGTGGAGGTAGGTATTTTTTTTTTATTTATTTCGTCATAGAAATAAGGATTGTACATTAAGTACATACAAAGTGATACGGGACAGCTATAACATTGTAGGGTTTGAAGAGTGAAGCTTTTCGACTTCTTTTTTTATTGAAAAGTTGTTTTATTTGTGTGTACAGAAACATGGATGTTACTTAAAATTAATCAACTAATCTGGTGTTAAATATGTTTATTTTTTCTTCTAAATAGTACAATAAATCTAAGAGTAATATTATGTAAATAAATATTAAACATATATATTTTGTTACTCGATTAATATGAGTTGGGATTTTGGAATGTTGTATACATCGTATAAAAGAGAGTTGTAGTCATATTTAGCGTTCAAGTTTTACTTAATGGCATTTACACCAATGTAAAATTATTCTATGCAAACTTATTTACTTAAATGGACACAATATTCACTCTTTAACTTGTAGCTTAAAGCAATCAACCCGGTGCTTGAGTTTAAACCCGATAAATGCTTGCCTTTTACGATCTTTTATTTAAACCCGTAAATGGCGGGTTTTTATCGGGTTAAAAAAAAGCACCGGGTTGGCTGTTTTTTTTTTAATCATAAAAATTTAAATGGAATAGAGATTCTTGACAGATTTCAATTTTGTGGTTTTATTTTTAAGAACGTTGATGTACTTATCTGTAATTGTTTATTTTGGTTACTAATATACATATAATTACATCAATGATGCCATCATTAAATTTTTTAAATATGACGACGTCTCTCCCTTATACTTTGTATAACTAGAGATTATTATTAATAAGATTAATTTGATGATGTTGGTTCCATATCTAACAACCAAAACGGGATATGTGACAGTATTTCCATTGTGCAAAAATGTGGCTTATCCCATTTTGACTGTTAGGCACATAAATAGTTATACATAATATTATGAAAATCTGCAAGCAAAGTCGGTCTTGAGGGTAGGTAGTTATATAAATTTTGTTTTAATGCTATGAAACAAATTATACGAGTTCACCTTAATAAACTATAGAGTGATAATTTCAATTAAAATTTATTTTGTTAAACCAATCACAATTATTTGTGGTAACAAATAATTGTGATTGGTTTAACAAATTTCGGAGCATGAACCCACATAATTTTACTATACTGGAAATTAGAAGGCGGTATTTTGTCAATTTTTACCCATTCACTTT
This sequence comes from Zygaena filipendulae, assembly GCA_907165275.2. Lineage (NCBI taxonomy): Eukaryota > Metazoa > Arthropoda > Insecta > Lepidoptera > Zygaenidae > Zygaena > Zygaena filipendulae. Next base: position 881,687 of record OU015670.1, on the reverse strand, counting down.
GTTTACCAAGTGTTATGTTAATTATGATTTGTGTAATTTTTTTAAATCTCCCAAAAGTCACTGCTTCAAATCGTTCATAACCTGCGAAATAACTTATGTTGTATTTTATATTCCCCATTCCCCAAAAATTTGTAGCACAATGCCCAAACAGTAGATACTTAAGGACTTTACAGACCTCAAACCTCAAACTATCGATCGCCACCGCATAAAACGCCGTATCTTTTACATATACTAGCTGTGCCCCGCGGTTACACCGAGGGTTCCGTAATTTGAATACAACCTGGATAATTTGAGAAACGAAATTAACTTTTCCACCTGAAAACTTTTGTCCCTATACATAGACATAATATCTAGGTCCGTGCTAAAATGTTACAATATTTCAAAATTGTCATCAAAATTTATTATTCTCCAACAGATTTCGTTTTTAATGAAATGTCTTTGAAAATATCTTTAGATTTTACGTGCGCGTGGCGCTAGGTGGAACCCTGTAATGACCTTAATATTATTATTTTCATACAGCTGCACTCAATATTGTGATATATTTTTCGTGGTAATAATTAATTAATTGTTACATTTTGTTGAATGTTGGTTTACATAACGAATGCCGTTTAATAATAGTTGACGTCTTAGCATAAATTTGTGTAGCATAATTATTAATATAACTTTTACAATTTTTAATTGTTGATTTTTCTTTAAATAGATACTATGTAAATATTATAAGATTATTAATTATTATGAATAAAAGTAATGATTTTTAATATATGATTTTAATTTTATTTCTTATTGAGTTCTAGGAATTATAGTAGAATATGAGATTAAGTTAAAAGAGGATACGATTTTTATGCGAGCTACCTTTAAAAAAAAAAAAATGCGTGTTGATGCGGCTTATAGTTTAAAATAAGCCAACACGCACCGTTGCTTTATAAGTATACTATCCTACTAATAAATGTGAAAGTGTGGATGTTTGTTACTCAATCAACGGATTTAGATGAAATTTGGCATTTGTGAGGGATACAGAGAAGGACATCACTTTTAATACCGGAATTCCCGCGGGAAATCCAAAATTACCGCGGGTGAAACCGCGGGGCACAGCTAGTATATTTATAATTATAAAAGGCAAGTATATTTTCCAGATAGGACTAAGTATGTAAACCAAAAAAATATTCACACGGAAAGCGCAACACGGGAATTCATGTATAGGACTTCAAATACGTGCTGTACAATAGAATAGAATAGAATAGAATAGAATCATTTATTTCACATTATCAATTTCATAGTTATATTACTAATAAAAATGTCAGAGGATAATATGATCGTCAATAATAAAATAATAATAATAAAAGTATCATAATAAGAATGTCAATGATTATAAAAATAATAAAAATGTCATTTAAATAAAAAAAATGATATATACGGGGCCGTCGTTTGGTTGAACTTTGACAGTTGAGTGTTGACTCATATTTTGAAAGACTGTTTTGAGTTTGACAGTCGTACATTTTACCGAAATCTAGGGAGAAGTGAATTTAAAATTTCAAACCATACAAATTACAATACAATACAAAAAGTCGGCGCTGTTCGAAAGACGGTTAATGACCATCAAGTAAACCCGTCAATAATAATTATTAATAAATTATTTATGCAAGAATGTGGTGTAGGCTGTGTCTAGCTGCAATTAATGATAACATGTCGCCCATAGTCGACATGGAAATGAAGCTATTTATTAAGAAAGTATTTGAACAATATGGATTCAACAAGGTAAGAGATCCACACGAAAGTCTTAAATTAGGATTGTATGCCAAAATTCGTATTTTAAGCTATTCATAATACTGAAAATTTCCCAATTCCAATTTGTAGTAGGTAGATAACTACCTAAATAAATTTGTGGTTTTAAAGCTTCTCCGCTTGGACAATGATTGTGTTTTATTCTTACAGGCTTTTGCAATTTTCCTAATTTTCATACAAACTTTGAAATATAAAAGAAACCCAACATCTTCGACAGAAAAAATCATAGGGAGTTTATCGACTAGGTACTTTCTACAATGCTACAAATGTTGTGCTCTTGGTGACAGTGAAATGTTAGCAGTGCAAAACCTTAAACTCACTTAGCAGCTACTAGCTTTCCCCTGCGGTTTTACCTGCGATTATTTCGAAAAAGCCGCAGGAATTCTAGGATAAACTACTATATGTACAAACCTTCCTTTTGAATCCGCTCAGTAGTGTCTTAAGTTTATTGTGAACAGACAGATAGACTTTGTTTTGCTTGTATGAATGCAAGGATTTCCTCAAGAACATTTTGCTGGTGCCAGGATTTAAAAAAAAATGTGTGTATTAATTGAAGATAACTGAAAGCATTCTCTGTATGGTTTTAATCTAAATCTGAACAGCTGTTTATGCTTGGTTGAGTCACAAACATGTAAATATAGAAGCTTTTGAATCCATGTTATTAGTAGGATTATAATAGCTACAAACTGACAAAATTGTATGTAATTCAAACAAATTATATACCTATATTTTCGTTTTCCTTATTTTATAATTCTATTTACATTCTATAATGTCTTAATATCTTTTTTGTGTTTCCAGAATATAGAGGAGCACGATTTCGCCTGTTGGGCATGTAAAGCTCTCGTAAAGAAAAGTTACAACTTTTTCCACAGAGTATTTAAAGCTCAAAAAGAATTATTAAAAATAATCCGGACACATAAAACGGTAAACATTTTGTAAGACTTGATAAAATATTGAATATTATTATTTTATTCTTTAAAGTAAACTAAAAATGATTGAATGACATACTATATAAAGTATTATATTATCTGTGCTTTAGCCACAGAAGTTTTACACAACTTCTAAAAATGTGAAAAAGGGGTCTAAGTTTACATCATCACTGATAATATCATAATAAACCATTATTTATTTGACATAATTTTTCCAATAATCTTCACAGTACTCTAAAAATTAGTTAAGACTTGAGTACATTTTTTAAACTAGGTTTACTATTTATAAAGGAATTAGCACACAATGCAGCAAACAATTCTAATTAATAATAATAGGGTTGTTGACGACTTTTAAAAATCAAAATTCTAATTAGTCCATCAGTTAGAAAATAAAGAACAATCGACACGTATTTTTTGATTTTTGAAATAAATTAAAATAGAGACAAAGCACGTTAAATTTTATGGTGGGGGCTCGTGACGTCACTAACCGCATAAGGCGGCATACAAACTGCACCAGTTAGTGACGTCAGGCGAAATTTCAAAAATTTCAACTTGGTGTGTTGCCATTATTTTTTGGCTACGTAAAAAAACGTGTCCAATATTTTTTTACTAATGCCCATTATTACAAACTCTAGTATAGTTTGGGTTTTATAAAACTTCATAGCTGAATTTATTTGGTTAAATCTTTTTATCCCAATATTACATTTCTCTAGTTCAATTTAATCATACTGGAATTCCTGTTTTAAAATACATACAAAAAAAACTGACAATTTTACTTTATGAGATATTGGTTTTATGCAAAGTATATTTCATTAAATTCATTTTGTGACAGGTAAATCTCCAACTTTTAAACACAATTCATAGGCAGGAGTTAAGCTTTGATGTGAATTTGAGTTATAAAAAAACATCAATAGATTATTTTATACATAAGGATGTGAAAGTAGAGTTTATTGATGGCAATAGACAAGATGAGAAACCTTCAACATCCCAAGAATTTGATGCCGAAGTGAAAACAGAAAAACCTGATGAAGTTTTTGAACAGAATATGATTGATATTGTGGATAATGAATTAAGTGTTGAGCATTTTGAGAGCGTAGATGACTTGGATTCAATTTCTAAAACTAATAATATAGTTTTGTCAAATACTGAGAAAATAGTAAGCGATGAAGACGAATGTTATATGTCTCCTGGAGAAGTCGAGCCTAGTGAACACAGCATTGACACATATTCGGTAGAAGATCCCTTCAATGAGCTGGCGAGAACTGCTGAAGACAAGAACATAGTTGAGACTAACAGCGGTGAACCAGGAGAGTTTGATCCTAAGAAAGTGAATTTGCTAACTGACATTGAGTTCACCAAAATGATAAAGAGACGGAACGTCAAGTCGACGGGTGTCGATTACAAGTCTTTGTTGCCTTCATCGTCGGACACTGATTCTGGGAATGAGAAGAAGATAATCAAGGAACACAAGCGTCGCCCTCGTCGTCATCGGTCAGAAGATGATGACTTCGTACCCGAAAAAGCAACGGTGGCCACGACCAGCGAGTCCTCTGAAGACAGTTTTGACGATGAAGGGAAGCCCATTAAAAGACCGAAAGATCGAAGGGTGTACCCCATGCAATGCGATCATGTAAGTTAACTGCCAATATAGTCCAATAAGAGAAAGAACACCAAAATTATTTATTCACTTTTGTAAAACCTTGAAAATAATGATGCGAATAGGCTATTTGACTACTTGTTTTTTTTCTCAAATCTATTTAGTCCGTCAGTTAGATGATAAAAAAATAATGGACACGTATTTTTTGCTTCTTCAAATTAATAAAAATATACGCGGTTAAAGCCCATTAAAGTTTGGGGGGGGGGGGGGGGGGGCTCGTAACGTCAGTCATACGCAGCTAAAAACTGCGCCTGCTTGTGACGTCGCGCGACATTTCGACTCAACGTATCTCCGTTATTTTTTGCTTACGTGTAAAAAGAAAAATACGTGTCTAATATTTTTTATGAATCTACACGACGGGATTTAATAAAAAAATTGTCAAATAGCCTATTGGAATCGTGTCAAGAAATCTGTACCAGGATGAACTCCGAGCTACTGTCGCTCCCTATCAGATGAGAATTTGTTCAGCAAATTTTATTTCTTTTTATATTAGTGTAGACAAACTCGTCACAATAGCCACAGAGTGGTGATAGAAATACGAAGAAACAAAAAAAATACGCTCTTTTCATAATAAACTAGCTGTGCCCCGAGTTTCACCCGCGGTAATTACGGAGTTGCCGCGGGAATGCCTGGACAAAAAGTGCCCTATGTCTTTCTCTGCACCCCTGATGACGTGTGTGCAAAATTTTATGCTGATCGCCCTGATCGGTCATGCCGTTCACGCGTGATGCTATGACCAAGGGAAATAGAGGTTCATTTTTAAGGTTCCGTTCCCGAAAGGTCCAAACGAGCTTTATTGCTGTCCGTCGTCTGTCACACAGGTTTTTAACCGACTTCCAAAAAGGAGAAGGTTCTATTTTCGATTTTATGTATGTTTTTTTTTTATGTATGTTCACCGATTACTCGAAGACGGTTGGACCGATTTGAAAAATTCTTTTTTGTTTGAAAGGGTATTACACCCAAACCGTTGAAGCTTCAGTCTTCAAATTTGTACAGTGTACGACATACGTATATTGATGACTCAACCCTAAATGAGCTAAATTCGACACGCACTTGACCGGTTTTATATATGGACGCAGATAAGCAATAACATGTTAACCCACAAAATTAAGTTATTGATTCAGAACGATTTATTGAGAGTTAGGGAACGTTTTTTAATTATGTGTTTACCTTACTACATTTCTTAAATATGTAACTAAATATTGAACATAAAAAATGTTGACACAAAATGGTGCTCCTACTTTTAAAACACGATTTACTCACAATTTCTCCAGTGTGGGTTAACACACTATTGCTTATCTATGTCCATATATAGTATAAGATCAGGCGATAACGCCACTGTTGCAGAAGTATATCGATGTACCACGTATAACAGTTTTTGTCTGTCTGATTTACAGTGTGATGCCGAAATATTTGAAAAGAAAGTCCACTACCGCCACTACTTGTTGTACCATCCGGACATAGAGTATCCCTACATGCTCCAGAAGAAATATTTGTGCCAGTACTGTGGCAAAGGTTACAGGGTAAGTAGCCAATGGGCATGTGGACAAATTTTTATTTTTTAGTCCGTCTTGTGGATTATTAAAAAATATTGGACACGTATTTTTTCTTTTTTTACGTAATCAAAAAATAACGGCGATATATTGAGTTGAAATTTCGCGTGACGTCACTATTCTGACAGTTTGTATGGCGGTTTTAGCGGTTAGTGACGTCACGACCCCCTCATCCTAAACTTGAATGTACTTCATCTCTGTATATTTTAATTTATTTGAAAAAGCAAAAAATACGTGTCTATTATTTTTTTATTTTCTAACTGACGGACTAATTAGAATTTTGATTTTCAAAAGTAGTCCACATCCCTATTGTAGATGAATACAGGAAAAGTATTTCTGTGCAACTCCAAACATAAGGGGCATGTTGACTAAATTTTTTTTTCAGTCCGTCTTGTAGATTAATAAAAAATATTGGACACGTATTTTTTCGTTTTTTACGTAATCAAAAAATTACTCAGCTACATTGAGCTGAAATTTCGTGTGACGTCACCAACCGGACAGTTTGTATGGCGGCTTATAGCGGTTAGTGACGTCACGAGCCCCCACCCTAAACTTTAATGCACTTTATCTATGCATTAATTAAAAAAAAAACCAAAATGAACGTGTCTATATTTTTTTTATTTTCTAACTGATGGACTGATTGGAATTTTGATTTTCATAAGCCGGATTTTCATGTTCCGGTATTACTGATAGCACTGTGAGGTATGACATCAATTTAGTATACCGCAAAACCGCTCCTTCGCTGTACTGGTTATATTTTAAAACGGAATGTAGTCCAGTATACTGCATATAATTCATGTCACGCTTTCAACTACTCGGTGACCCATGATTGGTCCGAGGACGATCACATGATCGGACCACTGAGAGAGCAGCTTACCTCGAAAACGCCAGTGCTCACGGTACAAAAATGGCGACGATTATGACGTCATACTGCCTACTGTAGATACTGTGGCATACTGAATGTTATAACGGAACGAATTTCCCGTCACTGCCAGCACTGGGCCGAGTGCTATCCGTAATAACGGAACATGCTCAATACAAAATTTGTACCATTTTGACAAGTCCTCGTTTGCTTCACAGCAAAACTCGTCGCGCAACCAGCACGAGCAGATACACAGAAACGAGCGGACATTCCAATGTCCGGTTTGTCCCAAAAAGTTTTTGAACACCACTCAAATGGTGAAACACAAGTACAACGTGCACAGCGATGCAAAGTACATATGTGACTATTGCGGAAGAGGTACCAAGACCCGGGGCGCGTTCGTTTTTCACATGCGCGTAAGTGCCACTCTACTGTGTCTATTGACCCTTTCACCGCCATGTTTTGGTAGCCTTAACTTACCTCCAGCGCCACGTGTTTTAGCCATGATTTCTCCCAACGCTGGGAATAATAATAATAATAATAATAAATATTTATTTCTTTCTTGCTTACATCTAAATAGTACAAGGTTGAGGTCTCCTTTTAAGTAGAAAAGTACCTGTATCAGGAGACCTCGCTCTTACATAACAAATATTATATTAATCGAGCCAAGAAAGAGAAATGACCGGATAACAAAAATAACTAACAATTAAAAACTAAGATTGTTTGGGTGTATTTGTATGTGTGTGTGTGTGTGAGTGTGTGTGTGTGTGTGTGTGTGTGTGTGTGTGTGTGTGTGTGTGAGTGTGTGTGTGTGTGTGTGTGTGTGTGTGTGTGTGTGTGAGTGTGTGTGTGTGTGTGTGTGTGTGTGTCGTGTGTGAGCGTGCGTGTGTATGCGTGAGAGAAAGAGGGAGTGTGCGTGTTGAGTGAGCTAGAGTGAATGATTGCGTAAAATCGATCATTGAATGTAATAAATATCAAACTACAAGAACTGTGTGCGAGTGTGTGTCTGTCTCACTGTGTGTGTGTTTGTGTGTGTCTCTGCGTGTGTGTGTGTGTGTGTGTCCGTGTCTCTGCGTGTGTGTGTGTGTGTGTTTCTGTGTCTCGCGCGTGTGTGTGTGTGTGTGTGACTGTGTCTCTGCGTGTTTGTGTATGTGTGTCTGTGTCTCTGCGTATGTGTGTGTGACTGTCTCTGTGTGTTTGTGTGTGTGTGTCTGTGTCTCTGCGTGTGTGATTGTGTGTGTGTGTGTCTGTGTCTCTGCGTGTGTGTGTATTTGTCTCTCTCTCTCTCTCTCTGTGTCTGTGTGTTGTGTGTAACAAATAAAAGTGCAGTGATTTGTTAGTGGCGGAATATTACGTGGGTGCAGGAGCACGGCTTTCGTAGATCGTGATATTACGGGGATGGCGGTGAAAAGGTTAAAATTCGAACTGTCATTTGATATTTTCAATATTTGACGTACCTACGCCAAGTAATAGATAACTGCGAACACATTTTCCAGTCGCACACCGGCGAGAAGCCCTACAACTGCCACATATGCAACGCCGCGTTCTCGCACCACGCGTACCGGATAAGTCACATCAAGCACGCGCACGGACAGAACGGCCGACAGACAAACATAACCAAACCAATAGTAGCTCCGGAGCAGGGGAAAAGTAAGAGCGAGGGCACGAAACGGGGGCGCAAGAAAGGTAACGCGAAAAAGGATAGCGGCTCGAAGAGAAAAGAGAGAAATATTAAGAAGAAGCGCGATAAAAAAAAGAGCGACACAAAGAAGAGCAAAGAAACACCAGATGCAAACGTCGTGGATACTAACAAAGTTATGGCTACAGAACGAAAGAACACTAAAGAAATTACGAAAGAGAGGATGGATGCGGCGTCGTCGGAAGATGAAATTTTGGCCGTCATATCAAATAGGAAAGGTCCTACACAAGAAATGTAGGTTTACCACCGAAATTCAACTTTAGGGTCCTGAAGGATTCTATGCGACAGCACACACCGAATAAGAACTAAAGACGGAACGCGTAGAACAAACAAGTGAAGCCAGGAAAAAGACACCATCGCCGTGCACGTACACAGAAACACGCACACACTAGAAAAAAGACACCATACCTTTCAGTTTGAGCTTCTCCCGCTCTAATGGAGGTGACGCAACAATGGGCATGTTGACTAATTTTTATTTTTTAGTCCGTCTTGTAGATTATTAAAAAATATTGGACACGTATTTTTTCTTTTTTTACGTAATCAAAAAATAACGGCGATATATTGAATTGAAATTTCGCGTGACGTCACTATTCTGACAGTTTGTATTGCGGTTTTGCGGTTAGTGACGTCACGACCTCCTCATCCCAAGCTCTAATGCGCTTTATCTCTGTATATTTTAATTTATTTAAAAAAGCAAAAAATACGTGTCTATTGTTTTTTTATTTTCTAACTGACGGACTAATTAGAATTTTGATTTTCAAAAGCAGTCCACATCCCTATTAAGTTAGAAAAAATGACACAATATGGCATTTTTTTCTAACTTAATTGTTGCGTCACCTCCATTTACGGTCAGAAAAGAAAAACAGCATGGAACCACCAGTAAGTAAACTTTGCAAATCCATATACTTTCCTAATCACCACATGCATACGCAACCGGCTCACTTCGTTGTTCGAGACGTTCCGTCTTTAGTTTGTTTTTGGTCCGAGTGCGACAGCAGGTATATGCTGAGTCGGTGTCCAGTTTGGCATCGCTGTAAATAATAAACAAATCCTTATTTTTAATTGTTAAGTTTTCTGTACATATTTAGTGTTAAGTCGATGCTCGTTGTGATGCCGAATGAAGATAATGTTTATGTCTACCTCTACAATTCTCGTAATTACAATTGAGAATATGTACATATTTCGTTAAAAGGAGATTGGGCCGTAATATATGGACATAGATAAGCAATAGTGTGTTAACCCACACTGGAGAAATGTTGAGTAAATCGTGTTTTAAAAGTATAGCGCCATTTTGTGTCAACATTTTTTTATGTTAAATATTTAGTTATATATTTAAGCAATGTAATAAGGCAAATACACAATTAAAAAACGTTCCCTAACTCTCAATAAATCGTTCTGAATCAATAACTTAAGTTTGTGGGTGAACATGTTATTGCTTATCTGCGTCCATATGAGCTCCGTCCGATACCGTTATGTGGATGACTTGTTTTAAGGTTATCATAATATCAGGTTTTACAATTAAATTCAAGTTTTATAGTTTTACAATGCTTGGGATGATATCGATCACAAGTCACAAAAAATATGTTAGTTTAAAAAATCAAATCAAGTTACAGTTTATAATATAATTATGACGTATAATAAATTGCGTATTAAGACGAAAAATTACTAATATTATTTTTCTATGCCCAATAACTTCTTCCCTCCAGTTTCAGCGAGATCCAGTTTTGCTGTCATATAAAAAAAGTTACTTTTTAAGCTCCTTAAAATGATATACATAACTTCATGAACTGTTACAAGTTACAACACTTGGGACGAAAGCGCCCATTCTCCTTTACTTAATATTTTTTCCTTTCTATCTTTATTATGTGGACGTGATTCCTTACCATTTTTTGTTGTCTTTAATTACGAAAAATATTGATTAAAATATCCAAAATAGGGGAGGAAAATTGAATTTATCGAAACGCGTCATATTGGTCGCGAAAAACGTGACGTCACTACGTCACGTTACGTTCTCTTATTTATCAGCATCGATATTCGTACCTTTATTTTAAAAATTAATTTGAACATTTCCGAGAGTGTTTTGTCAGAGTAAATTTAAGAAAATGTATTTAATTTGTTTTACCATTCACTCCTCGGCTAGATTTCTAAGATTACACATCAAAATTAATATTATTTGATTAGTCAATAAATCATTTCATTCCCACCAAGCTTTATTTTGCTTTATTTATATTAATACTAGCTGTGCCCCGCGGTTTCACCCGCAGTAATTTCTGAGTTCCCGCGGGAATTCCGGGATAAAAGTATCCTATGTATTTCTCTGTAACCCTGACAACGTGCATGCCATTTTTCATCCAAATCCGTTCAGCCGTTTTTGCGTGATTGAGTAACAAACATCCAAACATCCACTTTCACATTTATAATATTAGTAGGATTAGAGCTAGCCGGAGGTATCTTAACCCGTTCCAACATTAAAAACCTGACAAGTATACCATGTATCCATTGATATTTGGACATAGATAAGCAATAGTGTGTTAACCCACACTGGAGAAATTTTGAGTAAATCGTGCTTTAAAAGTAGGAGCGCCATTTTGTGTCAACATTTTTTATGTTCAATATTTAGTTACATACTTAAGCAATGTAATAAGGTAAGTAAACACATAATTAAAAAACGTTCCCTAACTCTCAATAAATGGTTTTGAATAAATAACTTAATTTTGTGGGTTAACATGTTATTGCTTATCTACGTCCATTTATAATAATATATCAAGGAATGTTTTCGATACTTTTTAGCCTCACTTGAAATGACTTCAATCCAGCTTGCACTCACTGTCATACTACCCCTGTAAATTCCATGTTTGTCCCATACTTTGGTTAACAATAATATCTGATGAAAATGGCAGAGAATTAGCGTCGGGTACAGAAATAAAATAAGAAGACAGTCTCATACATTTTTTCAGCGCTTTAGCAAAAGTACACAAATCCTCGCACACGCAAATGGTCGAGTCCTTGATATCGTTGCAGTAAATTTTCAAAAGCGCCGACAGACACTCGACACTGGTGCTCCCTTTTATGTAATCACGAATCAATTTCACCATGTCGCACCAAAACCTCATCACGACGTGGCAACACTTGCACAAATCGGTACACACAGCTTTGGCAGCTGGCAACACTTTCCGATCTTCCGGACAGTGTATCAACCGGCATTTTCGTTCGGTTTTCTCACTTTTAACGCCATTGTTTGTGAACAATGGCAACGTTTGTGGCGTTTTCGATTTGAGGGGGATTATGTGTGTTGTTGAATTTGGATGGTTGTTCTTATTCATGTTTGATTATGAACTCTAAAAATAAAAGAATAAGGTAAAATGTTATCACGAAACAAAATAGGTACCTATAGTCGATATCTTATATAGTATATAGGTATACTAGCTGTGCCCGCGATTTCATCCGCGGTAATTTCAGAGTTCCCGCGGGAATTCCGGGAAAAAGTACTCTACGTCCTTCTTTGTACCCCCGACAGTAGTTTACGGTGATTAGCTGTTCCCCGCATTAGTGCCGGAGTTCCCGCGGGAATTCCGGGATAAAAACTATCCTATCTTTTAAGTTGGACCATATTATAAATGGTTACAAAATTTTATCAAAATTCGTTTGTCTCGCTAAAACCCGAGAATGACTGAACGGATTTGGATAATTTTGATCTCGAAATATTTGTGGAAGTTCAGGAAAGGTTTTTAAACGGTGAGATACATAAATAATAAGTAACGGGAAATACTAAAAATGAAATTTCAAAACTCACACGGGTTTATCTGTGCGCGGGTGAAACCGCGGGGCACAGCTAGTAGGTAGGTATATACACATAATTAAAATAGAACTATCCGAAATTACAAATTTTACTAAATGCATGTGAAAGTATAATATAATATGGTATTTATAACAAAACTAGCTGTACCCACGTTAGTTTCGGAGATCCCGCGGGTATTCCGAGATAAAAGTACCTACTTACTAAATTTTTTTCTGTACCTATCCTTGACAACGTGTAGGTAGTATGCAAAATTTAATGTATTGTCTTCCGCGTTAATTATGGAGTTCCTGTGGGAATTCCGAGATAACAAGTAGCCTATGTCCTTCTCTGTAGGTAGGTACCCCTGAGAATGTGAATGCAAAATTTTGTGGTGATAGGTTGAGCCGTTTAGCCGTGAAAGCGTAACAAACAAACAAACTCACTTTCGCAATTTATAATATTAGCATATCAATTCTTAATTTTTTTTGTATGACTGTTTGTTTGTTTCGGCTAGTTAAAGAAGAAGTCATTTAGGCCTTCTGCACATTACAAGAAATTTTCTTGTCTTACATGCATCCGACAAAAATTACTATGCGCGTGTCTTATCCGACATTTCTTATAATATGTACGGTCCTATTATACCAACCAAAGCGACTGGATGCCTTATCAGACATTTCTTATAAGACACAAGAAAATTTCTTATAATTTGCAAAAGGCCTTAATGCTGTTTTCGTATTTTGCGTGGATGTATCGTAGAAAGCACATTTGAGACACCAGAAGAATTATGAGCATTTGCTCATAACAGTGGCGCTCCTACAGGCATATAATATTGCCTCTCTAGTTTGTTATAGGTATTATTTTCTCTTTGGTTGCTCAGAACGCAAGCCCAGCGCGGCAGCGGGACGAGCGTAGGTACATAAGAGCCAACCCACACGGTGCGGCGCGGCTCAGGTCAGACGCCTGAGCGGCGCCGCTGCGGTATATCTTATCTAATATATATAAATCACGTGTCACGTTGTTTGTCCGCGATGGACTCCGAAACTACTGAACGGATTTTGATAAAATTTTGTAACCATTCATAAAATGGTCCAACTTAAAAGATAGGATAGTTTTTATCCCGGAATTCCCTCGGGAACTGAAGGACATAGAGTACTTTTTCCCGCAACCTCCGCGGGAACTCCGAAATTACCGCGGATGAAATCGCGGGGGACAGCTAGTCTAATATATATAAATCACGTGTCACGTTGTTTGTCCGCGATGGACTCCGAAACTACTGAACGAATAAAATTCATAAAATGTTCCAACTTAAAAGAATTCCCGTGGGAACTCCAGAACTCAGGGGCACAAAGAAGAACGTAGAGTTATTTTTCCCGGAATTCCCGCGGGAACTCCGAAATTACTGCGGATGAAATCGCGGGGGACAGCTAGTTACATATAAAAATGCGTTGTGGCCACACGGCGCCTTGCGACGCGCTCCGGCGCCGCGCCGCGCTCGCATCGGAGTCGAGACGAGGCGGGGAGGGGAGTAAGCGGCTCGCTGTTTTTGTCCTGCTCTGTCACGTAGCGATGGGCATGCCTACTCTTTTTGTCGCCGCTGCGGCGCTGCGCTGCCCGTGTGGGTTGGCACTAAGAAAGATTTGACTTGAGGTAGGTGTTTGTTTAGCTGTAATCAAAATTACCTCACTTGCTATGTTACCTCGTAGTTACAAGGTTTCCTTGATCAAACCTTTTCGCGCATTTCAATAAAATATCCCACTTGTATTTAATTTATACGTAATCATGTATCTAATAATCAGATCATTGCTGTTAAATGGTTGAAATAATTTGTATAAATATTTTTCAATTTGTCAAGCTATGATGACATTTACTTCGCTCCTTTCTAGCCTTCTATTTCTATCGTAATACTTAAACCTCTTTTATAAAGAAATCGATAGATTATGTCAAATAGGTTTAATACTTTATGACTAATTCTGTTGCAAAAAATAATAATTAAAAACATACATACATACAACGTGTTAATGAATTAACTGAAAACTTGATACACCCCATTTAAAAAAATAAACAATAATATGATTAAAATATATTTTATGTCGAAAAAAATTATACTTTAAAAGTTATTCAACATTAGTTTGGAGGTGACCTATCTACGAAATTCCAAGCACTGTGCCCACGCCTACCGGTTCGTATTTTTTTGCTGCGGGCGGCGTACGCGCCTAATATTGTATTATAAATAATTTAGACATGGGCTAGTAAAAATGAAAAATATAACCTATATTAAAATATAGTGCGATCGTTTTGCTAGTCGATTCTGAGCAAACTACTTTCTAGTTTTTAGTTAATTCATTAACACGTTGTACCTATATGTACAACAAAAGAACCTCCTTTTTGGAAGTCAGTTAATAAGTTTAATTGAAACCCACTTACAGTGAGTTTTTGGCACATTTTAATATCAACGCGCAACAGTCAAAATGGGATAAGCGACATGTTTTTTTACTGTTAGCCATCGAGATACTATATCTTAGATGTTATTGTTATAATCGGTACCTATTCAACATCCTGTCATCTCTTTGATCCACTAATACACTGTATACAAGTCTTGAGGTTACAATTTCATTTTTTTTTCAGTCTATTTTAAAGATATATGGCCTACTTAAACAAAGCAAAAAAGGAAAAAAAATATGCATAAATTAATTAAATAGAGCGTTACAAAGTTCCTACTTTAGACTTTACCGCCGAAACGCGGAATGACGTCACTTGTTCAAAATTACGCCTTATTAATCTGTGATAGAAATGTCACTGTCGTATTGACAGGGTCATGTGACACTGACAGACAGATAACTTCAATATCCAAAAGCGAAATTAAGGTTGAACTGTGTCGATTTACTTCCAAAAGTTCCAGTAAAGAATCGAAATGCATCTTACCGATGCATTTTAAAGTAAAAAACTTCAGAAAATGGAAAATATGCGTTGACTGTATGCACTTAGTTTCTTTTGCCTTGTCTGAAAGAGGTAAATGTTTCCTAAAAAAATAAAAGTGACGTCATGTGTCAAGCTTGGCTGTGATTGGTGTTTCGTTGCAACGTTCCGTTTCACAAAATTAAACGTTGAATATTTTGGAAACTATTGAATTTTTTTTAGTAAATCTTTCACGATAACGCTTTTCTAAGGCTCTTTTTTTGAAATATTGACACAATTTCTTATTATAAATTTCATGCAAGTACCCTATTTCTAAGTTGTCTACGACTTTATTTTCAACTTTACAGCAACGTTCCTCACACAATGCTAGAACTTAGCAAGTTTACATTTGTAAGTCACATACCTACTTCCATTCGCGACGTTCGGCAACGTTGTTGCGATTCCTGCTTGCTCAGTGGGAAAGTACAAAAAACATTTTTGATTTATATAATATATTTTATTCAATAATTTTACAATTAGTTTCTTCATTATTTTTAAAAGCACGAATGGCGTAGGGCCCCTTAAATTATTTCGAAACAACTTCGTCGCCGGACCCCGTCCTACGTATAAAAGCATTTGATGCGACAATTTCTTTGAAAGAAAATATATTATTATAATTTTTCTTAAACTTTCTTACTTTTAAATTGCAAATTTATTTATAATAATAAAATAATATTACACCGTTATAATATAACTCTGTACTGATCTGATGGGATTTAGAAGTACAAAATATAATCTGTTTTAAAATTATAGAACAGATTATAAAATTAAAATAGCATCAAAAAGGTTTTAAACTAGATTTTTTTTCTACAAAGACAAATCCACAGACTATGGATATAGGTTGTTTCGTCAAACATTCGCTCTAGTTGTAAATTTCCGCACAGTAGTGCTTCCGCCAAGTCCCAATTTCCACAACATATTCTCATACATTCAATATTTTAGTACAGAGCAATTAAATACGTACGTCAACATAAAAAAATATAAAGAAATGCATTTTTAATACATTTAAAAAAATTCATAAGTCGATAGGCAAGTCCATACACTAAAGAAAAAAAAACAACGTATCGTCAAAAATAAAACAAAAAAAGTCAGCGGACGCTGTTTCATTGCTGATAAAAAAGGGCTCCGAAACTTTTTGAGCGTGCTGAAATACATTATAAATATTAAGACGAGTGGCCTATTATATCCCACACAAACTTTACAGGACCTACAACAAAGTATTTTTATACTTTTAAAGTCAGAACGCACCGCTATTTAGTTACCGATTTCATGGAAATTTTTAATGTAATATGGTTTAACTTAGAAGATCATTAGAGTAAAAATATAATATTTAAATCTCAGACGAAATAAAAACTTTATTTCGTCTGAGATTTAAATAAACAAATTTTTAACAATAATATAATAAGACTTCACAACATAGATCTTTTTGCAATACAAACCTACGTATTTGCATACTGCATAGATAGATACGTGCTAGAAAGTGGAATTGAACCTGGGACCGAATCGATCAGTTGAAGTTTGTGTGGGGATTGCATTTAGACCTACCCTCCTTAAGCGTGCTTATTTATAGCGCGCTGACACAATCAAAGTACACTTTGATGCAGTAACTTTGACTACTATCTATGACCATTCTTTGATCGCACTCCCAAAAAAGTATGGTACCTATTTGCCAAAAGGCAGTTTGACAACAGCGGCAAGTGGCAACAACAAATTGAACTTTGACCGCGTTGAACTTGTCATACAGTCTAGAATGGAGTCGAATGTAAAGACAATGGCACCTCGCAATAAAATACGTGACTCAATAACTATAAACGGAATGCCAGAAACGCAGGTATGTAGGTATGTGCAATATTACGTAAGAAAACTTTTCATAAGAACGCCTAAGAACGAAACTACTCGAAGTTTGTCAAAATTACTTTGGTCAAAAAGCTACTATAGCTACTATATCAGATATGGTCAAAGCTACTGGTCAAAATTATACTGTCAAAGCTTCTTTGACTGTGTCAACGCGGATCTCAAACAACAACCAACAACTTCTAAATCCACAAACAAGTCTTTCGGTTTCACAGCAAAAACCAATAAGCTTAATAATATGGCTTCATAGAAGAAAAAAACCGGCTTAAAGTTACAAAAACATGGAATCGAACTTACAACTATAAAAGCTACGTTCCGATACTCGATTAGTACAAATTTAATAAAGCACCAACATATAGCATAATATCCCTATAACGTCAGCACGCTCAAAAACAGACAGACTTACATCTATGAAATTGTGTAGGTACCTACACAACAATGTTTTCTTTTTTTTGTATAATGTTTTATTTTATTACATGTAAATGATGCTAACGAAATGTCTGCGACCGCTGCAATGGACGATAAACCTCTGAAACTGATCATTTACTTACATTGAAGATGTATTTTTAAAATATCTCTTTTTTGAGGTTATACTCTTTCTAGCGGGTTAGTCCCAGCTGTGAAAATTTATAGTTAGAAAATTTGCCCATTTGCCACCGCCAGAGACATGTGAAGCGAACTTTTGGCGCGTTGCGAGTAAAAGTGACGCGCATTGCTCTAGCTGTCTGTCAAGTTAGTTGACAGTGTCAAAAGAAGTGGCGCAATTTTCAACTGTCAAAAGTTGCAAGTGACGTTTTCTTTTTTTTTAAATGCACCTCTCTGCATAGAATACATGTTTACTACGGTTTTTTTTTCTATTGTGGCGTCATTTCGGAGACTACTATATATTTTTGTATTTACCATAGATTTGAGAAAAAAGTCAGGAAAACGTTCGGTCTAAGATTCTTCACGATTCTCGCATCGGTTTTAGTCAGGGCGAAAGTTGGCCGCCTTTATAGCATTCGGTGGTACGTTCCATCTCATGGATTTGTTTAACTGGCACGATATTAGCCTGCCAGAGATCACTTATTAGTGATAAGATCGCCTATTTTAGTCTCATATTTATAAGTTTTTATTAAGTAGCAAAACTTTGTTTGCGGGTATACCTACAGTATAAAGTTATTTTATTTCATTTCCATTCGGGAACATAAAGCGACCAATGTTGTTACTATCATCCATTGCAGCCGTCATCGTATATTTTAATAGCATGCTTGCTTATATAATAATTAATAATATAAGATATAACAGGCGTTATGTACCGAGTAGAATTTATTCACCTTATCTAATCGAATTACAATTACATTGAAGCGAGATGGCAGTGGTGTGGTGGTGCTTTATCTGGAAGATTAAAAATGAAAATATTATGGTACAACGACCATAACCATAATGGCATAAATTTTATTATTTAACCTAAGAGAAGCCACAAACAAAAGAGTGTGTCACCTCTTCTCCTATATGTATTGACTGTACTGACTCACTACATATTTTAACTGTATGTATATAACATGTGGTAAAATTAGCTGCAAATATTTACAAGGTTGAAAGTATACACCGTTATAAACATATTCATAAAATTATATATGTTTTTCAAACAAAATAAATCAATCAAAAAGAAAACCTATGAAGACGCTCGCCGCTCAATCGCTTTACACACACATCGCCGAGCGCCGGTATCTTAAGGTCAATGACCTCGATCGAGCTGAATAAGCTGATCCATCGCTCGCTGTGTGTGGCGCGTGCCTTGTATACGTATAAGTGAGCTAATTGTGTACCTTGTGATTCACAAGTTGTGAATGTAATTGAACCTAATGATTTTTCGATTAATTTATTTTTCTCATATTCTGAAAAACTACCGAACTTACAATATTATTTTTTCGCTTATACTGTATGTTATAACGTATACTTTCAGCCGTGTAAATATTTGTAGATTATTTTACCACATGTTATATGTATATTATAATAAAACATATTTTTGTTATTTAATAATTAAATTTTACGATTAGGAAGTTGCCCAGTTAGTTGATAGTGTGGCCAGCTGCGATGGTATACAATATATCCGTTCACTAGAATTAGTCATTCGGCGAGTGTATTGGCTGTAGTGTGGCCTTAGCCATAGTTGCTAGTAAAAGACCCCAGCGGTTTAAAAACACTAAAAAGAATCCCATGAAACTCGGGAATAATGCAGCTTCCTGAAAGAATCTTTACGACCCGTTCCGATCCGTACGGTTGTAGAGATTACGCGCCACATCGCACCCACAAACTTTACCTCTTCATAATATAAGTGTGGGTTGTGTTATGGCTGGCACAGCGCGACGCACCTCTAGGCGGGCTGGGGCGTGCTGGACTTCTCCTTCTTTTTCTCTTTCTTCTTCTTGAGGAACGACGGCGTCCTCAGGCCTTTCTTCTTCTTTTTGTCCTTCTTGGGCGAGTCCTCTGTGGACACATCCTTCGATGGGGAGCCCTATTGGTACAAAAGCATATAAGTATTATATCAGTTGTCTGGTAACAATCGTACAAGCTATCTGCTTAGTTTAGGACTTGCGCCCTATTCACTATGACCAACAACATGCCTTGCCCACAACGCGCGTCCCAAAAACGCATCTTCAAACGTTCTAGATGCAAAGATATTAGAAATTATTGTTCTTTATGCGTACTGTAATTTTTACTAAAAACCAATACACAGCATCTACTTGATCCCGTATGTCGTGGAAATCAAGCAAACGTGGTATATACGTCATATTTATCGGCGAGAAGTCGGGAGCACAGGCAATGGAGGTGAGCTTTGATGCATTGGAAAGGGGCCCCATTAAACCTACACCTGGGTCGCAAGTCCCAGGCACTGCTCCGTGTTCCCTACGGATATCTGGTATGCTGTACAACTTCTATGTTGGTGCAATTAATTGTAATAGTTTCTAGTTCGTTCTAAATGTGTCGCTCAGCTAGTAGTCTCGGTCATGCCTGCCTTCAGTTACATTGTGTTATGTCATCATCATCAGTTAGTCAGCTATCATTTACAATGGGCATGTGGACTAATTTTTATTTTTTAATCCGTCTTGTAGATTATTAAAAAATATTGGACACGGATTTTTTCTTTTTTTACGAAATCAAAAAATATCAAAAAATTATTGAGTTGAAATTTCGCGTGACGTCACTATTCTGACAGTTTGTATGGCGGTTTTAGCGGTCAGTGACGTCACGACCCCCTCACCCTAAACTTTAATGCGCTTTATCTCTGTATATTTTAATTTATTTGAAAAAGCAAAAAATACGTATCTATTGTTTTTTTTATTTTCTAACTGACGGACTAATTAGAATTTTGTTTTTCAAAAGTAGGCCACATTCCCATTCAGACAACTATCTGCTGTTATCTGGTACTATGTTACTTTCTAATCTACATATTAATACATAATAGGTATATAACGGTAAGTTGAACCCTGTCTGTGTCTTTCACACAAAGTCCACCACCAGCGGGAATCGAACCCGGAACTTCCTTAACACACGAGGCATGGTTATCTGCTTACCTCTTTACTGCTATGCGAGAAGGTGCTTTGATGCGCATCCGAGTGGTCGCCGTTGATTGTATGCTCGCCTGGAACATTCGACAACGGAACTTTGAACTAAATTCGCTTATTTTCACTTTTAATTTTAATTGTGATGATTAACTTGACTGATTCAATTTGGCAATTGGAATATGAGGGCAAAAGAAGGTATCAAATTTGTCAATTTGAAAGCTAAGGGTCAAGTTACAGTTACTCAATTTTTATAAGTAAATTACTAGATGTTGCAATAATGACTTCAAGGAAATGTAAATTAATGTTTTTTTTTTTAATACAGTTGCTCAAAAAGTGGCGTATTGCAGGGACGTTTAGCGTTCGGGATGTGGGCTATTTCATACTCGAGCTTTTTGTTTACTTTTCCCGAACTCGTGCGTTCTCTTTGCCAACTGTCAAAAATGGCGACACGACTTTGACACACTCTTTGCATTGCGAAACGTAGGTTTCGAATTACTAATACGACTAGCGCCATCTCTTGATCACAGTTGGAACTTAGTTGAGTTTGTTGTGTTTTTGATATTTTATTAAATTGCTTAATTTTTTCGCAACTGTATTAAAAATAGTTGTTCAGTACACGTGCGGAACCGTCATTGCAAAGAGTTCCGACTGTCAACCCTCACCTTCGGCTGCGCCTCGGCTCGGGTAGACATTTGTCAGAACTCTTTGCAATGACAGGCTTTCCGCACTTGTAATGAAATATACTATTTTTCAACAATCCACGAAATAAATTCGTAGCGCTACTCCAGCTACCAGACGGCCGGCTGCAGTCTGTCTATCCCGAACAACCGATTAGTTCGCTCTGTAACTAGTTTCGATAAAAGAATATCTTTCGTAACTAGTTACGCAACTCAGTTAGTGACCAGTTGCGAAACTCAGTTAGTCACCGGCTGCGAAACTCAGTTAGTAACCGGCTGCGAAACTCAGTTAGTAACCGGCTGCGAAACTCAGTTAGTAACCAGTTGCGAAACTCGGTTAGTATATGTATTTTATAGCAACATAAGACTACAGTTTGAAACTTCACAACGACAATGAGGCTATTAAATAAAAAAAATGCAACTTGACACTGGCTAAATATGCGAAAGTCCATATTTGGGATAAGAAAAAAATAATTAGTAAAGCAGACATGCAAAAAGTTCCACTTACCTTACCATTGGAAGACGAAAGAAGCTCGTGGCTTTGATGTAGTGATGACAAAAAGCTTTACAACACATGCGCGCTTTCAAGCAAGGTTAGCGTGCAAAATTCTTATCAATGGTATATTATACAGATTAGAAAAACCGTGTTATTTATGAGAATGTTAAAGGAATTATTTCAAATTAAATATTAAAAATTTTAGTCCTAATATTAAGTCCAAAATTAATCCTTCAAATTAAGACTATACCTACTATAAGCATGCTGTGTTTACCTGTAATAGATTGTACAATTAGCCTTAAGTTATTGTCTTAAAGTTTAATATTTTTTGTTATTGTATGATCGTTGGTAATCCAAATAAAGAAAGAAAATAAAGAAAGAAAAATTATATACGCACGAAGATGTCATACTTACTTCAAGTGAAGTATGAACGAAAAAAAATATAAGAATATCCATCTATTCTGTTATTTAGGACAAGTCTTTTTAACTATTTTACTATATAGAATGTCTTTGAGTTTGACATTTTATTCTCAAAGTGCCAAAACAATAACTTTAAAATAAATATAGGTATTGCAAAAAACTTTATACTTTGACTGTATTTTTTTTTACAAACAAATTTTAGCTCAAAGTGCGCACACAAAAAACATGCAACAATTCACAATCAATAAGTTTTTAATGCAAAATCAGACGGACACAATTTCATAACATACATTATTATTAAAGAGATATTTACATTTAAAAAAAAATTAAATGCTAAAACAACTTTTAGAATAACGTGAGAAATTAGACTTTCATTACGAAAAAAGCAATAATTACAGAAAAGATAGGGTTCTGAAAACAAAATGAAGGTTCACAAATGGGGTATCGTAAAAAACTGATCTTGTTTTTTCTATAAGTTGCATAAAAAACGGTTATTTTTGATTACAGAATCCTAAATAAAAAAAAACAAGTACAATACTCGAACAAAAAAATAAAGTGACAAATCAACAATCATGCAGAATTAAGGTGCTTACAGATTTACTCAAATGTCTATCAATTGATTACATAATTGAACAAAAAAAGGGTCGAGAAAATATGGAAGCACCTTAAGACAAATTTATAAATTAGGAATGTAAAACAACAAAACGAAAAATAATAAAAATAAAACTTTAAATACCGTTGACACGACAATTCCCGTTAAAATCTTTATTTCTAAAAAGAATGTAACATTTATTTATCTTAAAATTAACCATCATTCGAAATTCTCCAAATCGCTCGGATCGAAACTCTCCGACATCCTGAACTTGGATATGATTCGATAGAACAGAGTGTCCTCGTACGGCGGCCAGCTCGAATACTGCCTCCTTTTCGATTTGCAGTGCAAATCGATTCTAGAATCGTATAGCAACTTTCTCTCTGGCACATCGTTCGATAGTTCCACATCGATAGTTTCAGATTCGCACGTATTATAGGGATTCGACGCGCTACTAGTTGCGAAACTGTTCTCAGACGGTTTCGCTTTATCTAACACGCTCGAAGGTGTATACTGTCTCTTTTCCTCGACGCCGATTTCGGTATTTCCATCTCCCTCGAACATATCAAAAGCAACGAAACTGGGTAATTCAGTGTCTTTGCGTCTTCTAGGGAATCTATAAGATCTATCATCGGTTTCGTTCAGGCTTGCGTCGAAAGACACCCAGTACTTTATTCCGCCAGCGTGTTCGGTTTGTGACATGGCTATAACGGGTGCTTTTTTCACGAATGGCGATCCTAGGATTGTATCGTCTTTCTCATAAAGCTTGCTTAGCTCTTCGCATCGGAAAGGATCGTTGGGATTCTTTATGGGTGACTCAGAGCACGAATCGAAGGCGGATCGCTGCATTTGAGGGGACGACGATCGACTATTGTAATACGACTCTTCGACTATATTACTATCGTCCTTGTAGAATGCGTTGTTCAGATCTTCTTTCTCCTCTCCCGACTCCAAAATGTAAGTTTCGTTTGAGAAATAATTGAGATTTGTTTTTTTGTTCGTCGATTTCTCACTTATACATTCTTTTTCAATTTTAAATTCATTTTCTGAACGGTCTTCTTCAAATTCTACAAACGCTGTGTCTTTGTCGCATTCTTCCAAAGATAAATTATGTGATTTTCTAACAATTATCTTTTCATTAATTTCTTCTACACTTATATTCATATCTATTCTACTTTCAAATGAATCATCATTTATTATTGCCTTTTCTAATCCGTCTTCTTCAAATTCCACGAACGCTGCGTTCCGTGACTTGTTTTTTGTTCTTGCTTCATCAGAACGTTCACAAACTGATATATTTTGTAGAACGTCAGAATGGATTTTGTTGGTAATTTCTTCATTCTCCTCATATTTGTTACAAGTGTCTAGTTTCTTCATGTTTTCAGTGCAATTATTTGAATCATATTCTGTATCTACAAAAGTGGTAGATACCGCTGTATATAAATTTATATTTAAATTAACCAGGGCACCGTTCTCTTTGCTATGATTAATATAGTTTTGATCACTTTGAATACTTGTTTTCTCAATTGGTTTTATGAAATCTTCTGTTATGCAGACGTTTAATTGTAATTTGAAGTTAGTTATAACTTCAGATGAAGGAATTTCCACCTCGTCCTTAAAATCACTTTTAAGGTCATTATTATTATTAACTTTATCTAAATGTTCACTAAGTACTCGATCCTCTTCGACTTCCAGTACTGTCTTAGCGCAAAACTCAGTTTTACTATCGTCAATTTTCATATTACTATCAGGAAATTCGTTAAAAACACTTTTTGTTCCATCTTTTCTTATTAAAACTTCTTCTGAATCCATCCATAGAGGGTTAGATGTGAACAGAATGTCTTCACAATCGACAACAGTTATGACTCTCTTTTTATTTCTATCTCTACGTTTCTTTTTTTGGGAAAGTAAGAAAAATACCCTATTCAAAAGATAATATAACACTGCTTCTGCAATTTTGTAAGCTTGAGAATTATCAGCGTTACTTTCTTCAGTTGTAACGGTATCGTCTAAATGCAGAGTTTCTTTCATAGATTGTACCATTTTTGTTATAGAAAATCCTCCATCAATTTCAGGATCCGAATTTGCTTCTTTAGACTGGTGTGGTATCTTTAAAAGATTTCCATGTACTACATGATCTTCAGTTATCATATCATTTATTTTTATTATTGTATGTTGTTTGGAATCACAATCTAATACTTCACCAGGTCTTCTATAAAAGTACAAAAACTCGGTTGAAACGTTTCTCTCAAAATCAATACGACTGAATATCGACGCCAAAATGTCAACTATGATCTCATACTTCTCAAACTCAGCTGTGGAATTGAAACTTGCAAGTTCATTTCCTGAACTGGCTACACTGTATTCGACCGATCCACCACCTTTATTTCCTAGTAAATTAGGCTCATCATTGCTTGTATCTTCTTTAACTATAATTTTAGCAGTACCATCATTGGATAGTATTTCAAAAACATTGTCATATATACTTTCTAGGATTTCTCGTGGGCTCAACAATGCATTTTCTTCTCCAATATCTTCAGTTTCATAATAAACATCTATTGCCGTCTTCAAGGCGTTAGCTTGTACACTCTCCACGTCATTGGTAGTATCAGATTCTTCTTCATTAACAAAATAACTGTCTTGCTTATGTACATACTCGATTTCGAGTATTTCGCACGTAATTTTTTGGGCATTAGGTGTGTCTATCTCTAATTTTAACTCTACAGCAGTAACAACTCTTGCACACAAATCCTGGATTATTTCATTTATAATGTTGTATATATCTGCATCTTTTAAATATTCTGTTTTAGTATTTTCGTTGTTCGATTGATTACTAGATTCATCACCGTATGAACTTTTTGATTCTTCTAAAATCGGTTCAAGTAGGTTTCCCTTCGTGGGTTCCCTGCGTTTTAGTGGAGATTTGGTAGGACTACCATCCTCTTTCTTTCCATAATCGTCACAGTAAAAGTTAATTGGCACAGAGTAATCCCTTATATCCTTCACCACTAAATCTTTGACAGGACTTTCGTATACCGCCTCTTCGAAATCCATTTCATCTGTGAAGCTCAGATACTCTCCTTCCACAGATTCCACGGTATTATTAATGTTATTTTTATCGTCTACAGCGTCATTACGTACGCTTACTAACTCTGCTCTAAATATTTCAAGTTCCTCATTTACATTTGCCTTTGTAACAAGTTTCACTGAATTTTCTTCAATTTTAATACGATTTGGACTTATTTTCACAGTCTCTGGAATCACTGACGGTGGTTTTTCAATAACAGTTTGAGTATCAGAAGAGAAACTATTTCCTATATCCCCTAGATAATTGTCTTCATTAAACTCCTGACTGTCAACGAATTCTGCTTCTTCTACTTTCCTTACTTTAAGAATAGGGACAATACTTTGTTGGACTTTAACTTTTGCCGCATTCATTTTACAATCTTCGGCACATTTTTGCGGTATATTATCTACTGACCGATAAATTGCACTTTGCAGTTTCGATTTCGAGTTCAAATTAGTATTTTTACTCAACGGCAAATCTTTAGACAGCTCCCAAGCGTAAGAAACATTAGTAGCGCCGCACGAGCTACATCTTGGTAAATGATAATGCGTCGGTTCAGGATCTTTTACGAACGTGTTAATAAAACCGCTATGCGATCGAGTTCTATATAAACTATTTGCTGATTTGCCAAGCTTTCGGGGCAAAGATCTAGTACGTAAGGCGTAATCTGACCTACATTTCCCGTCCCATTCTATTGAAGGTATGGAATGGAGACTGGACCGACTGCTGTATGGATAGGGCTCGGCAGCGTTCGCCATCTGACTATTGAGGTTAGTTTTACATTTGGGATGGATTTTTTTGTTTTCACCGTCACTAGTTTCGGGAGAGTCGAATTTTTTCAGCACGTCATCAAATTTCGCGTTACGGGAATAGTCGTGTACGGAGCGTTTGTTAGTTGATAGGGCTTCGAGTTTGACTTTCATCTCTGGCGTTAGTGATGTACCTGGAAGCAGAGTAATGGCATGGCAAAGCGAACACACACAGACAAAGATAGAACAAGCGGATTTAGAGGAAATTTCACTGCCAACCAATGTTGTTCTTGAGGACACTTTCAATGTCCCTTTGCTTCGTGTTACACATAGACATAGAGAATAGATTGAGCGATTTCTATCTAGTTGTAGAATGAATATGGACGGAGAAAATTATGAGAGAGACACAAGTAAGTACACGTCAGAAGTCTGCAGGAGTGAATCTTTGAGGCACAGCGCCTTTATAATTGCAGACTCATTCTATTCTCAATGTCTATTGTAACCTTACGGGAAAATGAGTCAGATTGCAATTCCAAAGCCCAGATAGAAATTTCATAATAACGATCAGTGATAGCGGTGAAACAATCTCTTAATATTTTATTAGTACTGAATGGAATTGGGAGGCAAATGGGATGGAATATATTTTATTCGCATGTTCAGCAATAAATTGAGCAATGGATCCAAAAAAGATGTTTACGTACAGTGATTGATACGGATTTATGACAGCAATTCATACACCACCTTTGTTTAACCGACCAATAAGAACACACATAGATGAATAAATGACAATAGCCGGAAGAAAAACTAGATTAAACAAGGACAAAACATATCGTAGACAAGCGAGACGTCACCAATTTACACTATCAAACATTTTCTGCCCTTTCATGCGCTCACAAATACAAAAGCTAATACTTTTTCTTTCACTATTATCTAACTGGTTCAATCTCTGCCTCTCAGACTTATTGTGGCTCTAAATAATCCACTTCGCTCTTTTTTCTTGCAGCACCGATTGTTCTCTCACTAACTGAATGTCATTCATCTCTCTACTACTTTGTCTGACCTGAGTGTCATTCGCCATCCCTATCACACTATTTCCACTCGCCCCAGCGTCAACCGCTTTCTCTCTCTTACTAGCTTCACTGATTTGAGTGTCACCAGCCCCCACTCTCGTACCACCTCCACTGAGCTAAGCGTTAGCCGCCCTTTCTCTTGCAATACCTCCAATAACCGAGGCATCATCGCTCTCTTTCAACACCTGCACTAACACGACTTTCATCCTTCCTTTCTCTAGTACCAGCTCCACTGACCCAAGCGTCAACCACTATCTATGTCAGTATCAGTATCTATCAATGCGAGAGAGCTCGCATTGATAGATACTGACCCGTCATCTGTTCTCTCTCTCTCACACACACACACCATTCGCTATACCACTCCCGTCTCACCTCTGACCGCGCTCTGCGCTTCGGGGGCGTGTCCGCTGCGCACCACCACAATCGGTGCCGGCGGCGGTGACTTCAAAGACACATCCACCGCTAAAGAGCGGGGCACAGACGCGTCCGAATCGAGGAATACCTCGTCATCAGATAGCAGGTTCGGATCTCGGGATGGTGCTTTTTTGGCAATTTGTTTTGAGGGAAGAAGAAAAAAGAATCAGAAATGAACAGACACCAAAAGATGACAAAAAGAAAAGTTATTTTTTAAGATACGTTGGAAAAACAAAAGATAAAGGGAAAAGGGGGAGGAGTGTAGTCTTTTAAATATTAATTATGTTAGTAAGTAAAACCTCGAATGCAAATCAAGAGAAAGAATAGAAAAACATGCGAACCATGCAAATGAGACGTGGAAGATAATATTACGGTCTGTAAAATTGTTAGTTCCCAAAATCCTGTTTACTATTTTACCTAACCCTCATCGGACAAAAAAAAATCAAAGGTGAATACCCTACCATTGGTCCATCATAATTTCAGGGTGGACGAAATTTCAATACAAGGTTTATAGTCCATATAGTCCTTACTATACGGACTATAAACCTTGTATTATATGGTTATGGTGGTACGCTCCTGGATGGAACCACCACCACCTTTACGGCATATCGCATCGAGCAGTTTTGCGCTATCAACGTAAAAAGAACCCTATTAACGTTCATATAAATTTCAATCTACGTAGATTGGAACGTCATAAGTTGATAAATAAATCATACAATCTTACCCAACTATCAAATTATAATATCTCATCTAAAATTGTGTTCGTGAGATGAGATTGCATCGCATTCAAATTTGCACCTTATAACCCTTAACACAAGGTTGAAGGTTATTTTTATGAAATATTGTATTACAGAGCTTAATTTTAATAATCCAACCTGGACCCTTATTCACTATGACCAACAACATTCCTTGCCCACAACGCGCGTCCCAAAAACGCATTTCCAAACGTTCTAGATACCAAGATATTATAAATTATTATTGTTTATGTCATAAGAAACGTTGTAAATGTATTTTTTTGCACTTCTTTGATTAGGAGGGAAAGACAGTTTTTGCGGCGTCTTTACTTAGCGCAGCGTGTTATGGTCATAGTGAATATAAGGGCCTTTTAATAGTAACTATACAAAACGTAATAAGGTTCATTTTAAGTTGGCGACACGAAAATCAATTGTAAGTTTGTTTGTGTTTGTGTGTGTGTATAGATAGAGCTTCAAACTAACCTTTGGTCCGGTCGGCGTGGGCTCTCTCGGCGTTTAAGAAATCTGTTGTGTCCACTACGGAAGAGATTTGGCACGCATCATACACATGCTAACATTCAATATAATTAAAAAAAAAAACGCATTTATATTACTTATACAGGATGATATCAAAACGTAGTTAATCACAATCCTACAGTAAAATGGTCGAAGTAAATTGGAATGAATAAAAAAAATTTCAACGTTTTGAAATTTCATTCTGTATCCATAATATTATGTGTGTTCGTATGTTTAAAATCTTTTTTTTAAACATACGAACATGGTTCATAATGGTTCATGGGATCAACATTCGGAATCAAAAACGCATTACAAAAAAAGAGCTAAAATAACGTGCTAAACTATGACAAAAAAAATGTAACATTTTTTTAAAAATAATATTTATAATGTATGAGTAAAATCAACTTTTAATTTATAAACACTTATAAAATTTCATAGTGTATAATATAC
Source organism: Zygaena filipendulae (assembly GCA_907165275.2). Classification (NCBI taxonomy): domain Eukaryota; kingdom Metazoa; phylum Arthropoda; class Insecta; order Lepidoptera; family Zygaenidae; genus Zygaena; species Zygaena filipendulae. Next base: position 851,882 of record OU015670.1, on the reverse strand, counting down.
AAAAAAAAAAAACAGAAATGGCATTACCTTACCACAGACATACGTAGAAAAATAAAAATACGTATCCAATATTTTTCATGAACGTAAACGACGGACTAAAAAGTGAATTTTAGTCGAATGGTCTATTCCAAAATTGACGCGCTTGAAACTGCGAGTGCAATTAATATCATTTCTATTCTATAACATAAGAAAGTCTGTGGTCTGTACAGATGGGAGTTTAAAAAAAAAGTAACTCACCGTCACTGAGTACGACCTCCGGTTGACTGCGCACGGGCGCTTGCTTCGTCTCTATTCTCAGGACGCGGTGCTCTGCGGACACACACGTATACAAAAAATAAAAAAGAATCTACACAGATAATATAGGTAGGTACCTACATGGTGTATTACTTTCGAGAACTAAGAAGTAGTGTGAATTTTTCAAGTGAGCGTGGATGGCCAAATACGGAAACTATAAAGAATAGCGTAAAATACTTAAACGAGCTGGAGCCGATTTTGATAAAAACTAAGTTGCTGTTGAGTATACATAATAATAATAATAATAATAAATTCTTTATTTGCATAAGACATAGCTTGTAATGATGGTACATAATATAAGAGTAAAATTGTCCTCATGTCCTGTCATTAGGTGACATGCAAAATTATCAAATTAAATCATCAGTTCAAAAATTTATGAAATTAAATTGCATTAAATCAAAATATTACATTAAAAAAGATAATAAAAAAAAATAATAATCAAAATATATTTAAGAAAAATAGTCCACTTAATTAACGAAATTAATTTAAGTCAATTTGAACTTCTGTTCAGGTAGTCTCGTACACTATAGAAACATTGGGACATACAGTTTTATTTTTCATCAAAATCGACCCCGAGATTCCTTAGCATCACCACTCCCCCCCCCCTACATTCCCTGCTCCCGCACGTTTTACGCCAAATCCTCCCAATCCCTCCCTTCGTCTCTTTCCTCCCCCTCCCCCGCCCCCGGGTACTCACCGTCCCGCGACTCCTCCTCGGTCTCGGAGGGCGCGCTCGCCGGCGACGTGATCTGCGCCGCGCTGATGGCTTCGGACTCAGACAGGTCCGTGTCATCTGAAACGTTACGTTACGTTACCACGCGAGGGTCACCTCTAACACTGACGACTCCTAACATTAAAATGCCCTGCTATACTGGGTGACATCTCCACATATATCACTGACCGTCTTGACCCCTATCACTAAACACCCCTACCTCTATCACTACCCGCCCCCACTCCTGTCACTAAACACCCCTACTTTTATCACTATCCGCCCCCACTCCTATCACTGCCCACCCCCACCTTTATCACCGATCCCCCCCTCTATCACTGACCGCCCCCACCTGTATCACTGCCCACCCCCACTTCTATCACTATTCGCCCCCACCCGTATCACTGGCCGCCCCCCCGCCTGTCATCACTCGCACTCACAGTCGGATCTCTGCTTGCGCTCGACGATGCGCCGGTACTCGTCGATGTCGGTGTCGGTGACCTGGTCGAAGGGGTTGCGCGCGTACGGCGCGCTGTACACGGTCGCGTTGTGCTGGTAGCCGCGCTGGATGATGCCCTTGGACGCGGCGCCGACCAGCACCTGTCGCCGCCGATACACATTACAAATACCATCGCTGACAACCCTGAAATAGTATATCGACAGCACTTTGGCGTGTTATTCCCGGTATCGCTAGAGAAGGAGAGATGAGTCACATTCACCATCTTCCGGTTGAAAGTGTCTTTTTTTCTAAGAAGTTGGTGAAAAACATTACGATCATGTTTTTTCTTCTTTATTTCCAACTAGCTTCCCCCCATGGTTTCACCCGCGGTAATTTCGGAATTCCCGCAAGAATTCCGGGATAAAAAGTGGGTACCCTATGTTCTTCTTTGTACACCTGACAATGGTATACAAAATTTACGTAACAGACAAAGTTACTTTCGTATTTATAATATTAGTAGCGATAAAAGCGTTCACCACGTGTCGCTTGGTTCCCACGACACAAGCTTATAGCTTAGTGTAGGATCAAGCAGATCTGTGTGTTGTGAAGTGTTGTTACACCCGGTAAGTCCTGCGGAACACTCACGACATGGTCACCGGTGTGCGTGTTGACCGCGTCCTCTCCCACCAGCTTGCTGGCCTCGTCCCACGTGACCCCCTCAAGGATGTGCGACTGCGGCCCGGCGCTGATCTTGTCGGCGCGGCGGTTCTCTTTGATCTGGTGGTGAGGATCAAAACGACACAGTCGGCGGTTTGAAAAAAGAAAGAAAGAAATATTCCCGATAATAAACGCAATTTATGGTCACCCCAGCGAGTTAGGGTTGAACTGTGTGTTTGATATTTTGCTAACAAATTTTACTTCATTTAGCCATTTCATTGAAATATTAAATCCGATTTCAAACTTCTGATTATTTTATTTAGTTTCATGACAAAATAATAATAATACGGATTCCATACCTGCATTTGTAGCTGTTTGAACTCCTTAGGGTTGGTATTCTTGGGCACAAATTGTAGTGTGTTAATCTTGACGGGGTTGCTGGTGTGCGCCGGTGAGCCATCTTGAATCCACTGCCGTACCGAATAGAGTGCAATTCACGGTCATCGCCACCGATCCGATATTTTGTCGTCCATTGACATTTTAATTAGGGCGACCATTGTTTTTCATTTTGTCGGATTTTAATATTTTTTTTTTGTTTTTCAGCATAGTCGTCGTTCGTGTAGGGAAAAGAGAAAAAAATTGTTTGAATTAGTAAAAATGTTGCCAGCATTTTTTTTGTTGTCTGATTATAGATAAACTGTGATCAGCAAGCGTGTTTACTTAAAACATATTAAATAAATAAAGGTAAGATAAGGAGGCAAAAGTGTGTATTAGTTGTGGTTTTAGTGAAGAAAAAGCGTGCAGGATATATAAATAAATATGATAAAAATATAAAAATTTGTGCATGACATCAAAGCAAATATGTAAAAAACAAGATAATAGAAAATAATAAACCTCATGTCGGACTTAAAATCCTGGTTCAAACATCGAGCATATACAGTATAGATTAACAACTTTTTTTTGATTCGCCATTCCCCATGCAAAAGCGTCACCATATCTCATTACCAAGTTTTGTAAATTTTAAGTGGCAGGTCGAAAGTAAAAACCACTTTTCCTAATTCAGTTGAACTAATCATGCTTGGTAATAAAATCAAATGGAAAACTAAATTAAAAAAAAAAAATGCACTGACTAGAATCCAAGTTTATAAAAATGATTAAAAAAAATGGATTATGGGAATATCATGGCTTTATTCGGACAGATATAGTATAAAGGTAGTGCGGGGAAAAACGGCAGGGAGAAAATATACGAGGTGTGGCAACATTTTTTACCGTTTTTTTTTTCTTTTCTCTACTGTACAAACTCGATGTTTTATTTATTGATAAAATAGAACCTCCTCCTTTTTGGAAGTCGGTTAAAAAGAACCGTTCACTACCGCTTTACGAAATTTTCAGTTAATCTGTTCATTTATTAAAATTAAAAAGTAAAGGACAATGCCAATCTTTGTATGAAGAGTGGACCAAGTGCTGCCCAGAATAAAGTCATAGTACATTATGTTCCTTAGGGTAGTAGTAGTCTGTAAAATAAAGCGCGTCTAATTCTATCCCAGGAGTCGTGAAAAAAAAAAGTTTTTGTTGAGATTTATTGGGAAACAATAAACTTGTATGGAAGGTAGACCAAGTGCTGCCCAGGATGAAAACATAGTACATTATGTTCCTTAAGGTAGTAGTAGTCTGTAAAATAAAGCGCGTCTAATTCTATCCCAGGAGTCGTGAAAAAAAAAAGTTTTTGTTGAGATTTATTGGGAAACAATAAACTTGTATAGAAGGTAGACCAAGTGCTGCCCAGGATGAAAACATAGTACATTATGTTCCTTAAGGTAGTAGTAGTCTGTAAAATAAAGCGCGTCTAATTCTATCCCAGGAGTCGTGAAAAAAAAGTGTTTGTTGAGATTTATTGGGAAACCATAAACATTCATGGAAGGTAGACCAAGTGCTGCCCAGGATGTAGATATAGTACATTATGTTCCTTAGGGTAGTAGTAGTTTGTAAAATAAAGGGCGCCTAATTCTATCCCAGGAGTTGTGAAATAAAAAGTTTTTGTTGTGGATTTATTGGGAAACCATAAACATTCATGGAAGGTAGACCAAGTGCTGCCCAGGATGTAGATATAGTACATTATGTTCCTTAGGGTAGTAGTAGTTTGTAAAATAAAGGGCACCTAATTCTATCCCAGGAGTCGTGAAATAAAAAGTTTTTGTTGTGGATTTATTGGGAAACCATAAACATTCATGGAAAGTGAACCAAGTGCTGCCCAGGATGCAGACATAGTACAATATGTTCCTAAGAGTAGTAGTAGTCAGTAAAATAAAGCGCGTCTAATACCATCCCAGTAGTCATGGGAAAAAAGGTATTATTTACTGGCTAAAAATAAATAATTAGTTACAATAACAATAAATAAATGCTTTTCCCGATGGAGGGATGTATATTTTTGAGGAGTTCTACTGATACACACTTTCAGTCAGCTTCACCACATGCACTGTGATGAGCATAATCTGCTCAGCGACCACCTAAAAGTAATCGAATCGCAACCTGTGAAATACCTATTATTGAGTAGTTCCGCTGGTCATCTGTTGTCTTCATCATCAGTTTCACTTCACTAAATGGTGCTATCCGAAAGCAAATGCATGAAATATTCCAAAAAATACCCGAAATTGGTAGGTGTGCCTACAATATTTGATAAGTTCCCTCCATTTCTCCAATATCCCATCATCAGATCCTGACTTGATGACAATGGTACCACCTCGGAAGTATACCCTTTCAACCAAAAAAAGAATTTTCCAAATCGGTCCAGTCGTCTTCGAATAATCGGGAAACATACATACTATATAAAACGTACAAACAAAACTGACGTTATTTTTTTTTCTCCGGGACCGATTATGAAAAAAAAAATTTTTTTCAACATAAAGCAATGCAAGGAACTCAGTCAAGGTAGTCCCACTCCTGGGCAGCATTTGGTCCATACCCTGTCAATCTCCTTTTCAGCTAAGCACATCAATTCTAAAGCAAAGTAGTGAACGTGGCTTTTTCAAAAGTAACCAGGGTTGTGTTCAATGAAATGCCGTTGATTAATTTGTTATTGAAAAAAAAAAAAAGTTAACAATCAATATTATTAGCTTCCATAGCTCCTGTACGTTAATGGTTAAAAAAAGCAAGTTTAAAAATAAAATAAAACACAAAGTAGCTATTACGACCCACAGGGATATAACCTATAATGGCACAGATTACAAAAAAGGATAAATTGTGAAACGGACGGATATAATGGGATGACGAAAATTTTCCGTCGTGTGGATTAATAAAAAATATTGGACACGTTTTTTCCCCTTTTTCATGTACCTAATCAACAAAGAACGACGATACATTGAGTCGAAATTTCGCGTGACGTTACGCCTAGGTACAATTTATACGTATTTATGACGTCACAAGCTCCTACTTCATTTTTTCAATATTTTGAAAAAGCAAAAAATACGTGTCCATTATTTTTATACTAACTGACGTACTAAATAGAATTTTGATTCTTATACCCCTTTATCATGTCCATTTATCCGTTTACAGATGGATGGTATTTTTTCGTGGACAGAAAATGCTTCTGTTTTGTATTTGCTAACACCCCGAATTGCTAAGCTAGTTTAGATTAGGTTTGAACTGTAGTTCTAGTCCCGATGCGCGAGCACCTACCACAACGCATTCTCTGTCCTCAGCAGAATAACAATGTTCCGGCTATTCGTAAACCAACGAATATATATACAGATTCGTCTGTGCCAAAATACCATAAGATATCCCAATTACAAATCAAAAGCGGGATTAGAAGTGAGTTATTTTGAAGACCACAAAAAAAATATCGAAAAGACAAGAACTATTCCACTGAAAGATAGTATTCTATATTGTAACCAAGAGTAACACCCCTATCAGAATTGGAATTTTGAATAAACACTTTTACAATACAAAAGCTAGTAAAATCGGAATTGAATAATATTTATATTGTGCTATCGACTCCAAATTTATATAGAGACGGGTAGTTTATATACTGACGCATAGCTAAGATGCGCGCCACGATTTCTTTATCGAACGAAAGATAAAATTGTCGACACGACAAATATTTGTGGGCGTCCAAGCAAAAAAGTGCAGTAGTGGGGTATTGAGTTAAGACTAGATTCGGTTGAACATTTTTTACCACTGGTAGACAAAACGATATGATTATGTCGACGAGAATCGATAAAATGGCTCGATAAAATTTTATCGTGTTGCGCATCCTAGCTCCGCTGAGACCACTCTATAGAAAGAGACAAAGCTACATTGCCGCCCAATATCCTTCTCTTGGGGAGGCACTAGGAAGCTGTGAAGGGTGGATAATATATGGGTGCTGTCGTAATAAATGTAACTTTATTGACGTCAAAAAGAGCCACATTATGGGCCAAATTTGAATAAACGATTTGACTTTGACTTTTCGACCAATATCTGTCTCTTTTCTATAGATCTTTACGGTATGTACACACCGCATAACAAAACATGTTATATAACATGTTACAGATAATGTGGACACTGAATGTTATATAACACGCCCAATTGCCCAAAGTAAAAATGTTTTTGATGTTAAGTTATGTCACCAAAAAACTAAGAAAAACCACAAGAAGACCCGACAGTGTCACCGAAAATAACAGAAGCGTCACAATCCCGTCAAAGGTACAAAATATATTATGTATACGAAGTACTACACCCAAGAAAATGGTTATGAAGTAAGAAATAGAAAAATAAGGCTCGGTTTATTAGACTTTTCTCAGATCATGTCTCAACTAAGCATAATCTGGACATAGTATTTCTAGTATTTTAGTGTTAAAAAGTAGTTTTTATGTCCAGAATTTTAAATTGATGTGATAAAAGATATGATGTAAAGATATAAGATATCACTTTCTAAAATTCAAACTAAACCTAATTTTAAACAATTTTAATGCCTGCTTGATTTCATTTCACAAAAAATGTATTAAAATTTAGACAAAACTCGTATCAGAATGTCCAATCAACACGTGTGACTTTCATAATAGCAAATTGGCTAATTGACAAAAATTTTTTTTTTAGTCCGTCGTGTAGATTAGTAAAAAATATTGGACACGTATTTTTTCTTTTTTTACGTACTCAAAAAATAACAGAGATACATTGAGTTGAAATTTCGCGTGACGTCACAATTCTGTGCGGTTTGTATGGCGCTTATAATGAATATTGACGTCACGAGCCCCCCACCCTAAACTTTAATGCGCTTTATCTATGTTCATTTTCATTAAATTGAAAAAGCAAAAAATACGTGTCTATTATTTTTTTATTTTCTAACTGACGGACTAATTAGAATTTTGATATTCATACCTTGGAGAATACCCAATTCAGCGATAAGTCGCCATTTTACTTCCGAGACATGGCCTAATCAAAGTATACTAATCCGAACATTGGGTAACACAAAAATATGTTATTTACCTCTTCGTTGTTAGCGTCGACCCACTGCAAAACATTATTATAATTTTAGTCACACGTCAAAATTAAATAAACACAAAAAAATAACAAAAAACACAAAAAAAAATCTTAAAAAAAACAAATCAAAAGCATTTCATTATTAATAATAACGCAAGAGAGAAGCTTTTGAAATTAGAACCACTCGCTTTTTCTTTTTCTTCTTTATAATTATTTTTATTCATATATTAATATTAATAATAATATCTTTCTTTAATATTCAAAACACATAATATATAGGAATCTATATAAAAAAGCACACCACTAAAGCGATATTTCTAAGGAGTAATAAAATTATAATATTGTACGTTTTTTAATAAATTTTTTTTTAGCAAAAACTAGATTTTTCTCGCACAGTCTTGCGATTTTTCGAAAACTTTGCACATAACAAAGTTAAAAAGGTAGATTTTGTGTGCGTGACCTTTGGATTCTGTATTTAAGTGTTCAATAATGATGAATGTATTAAAAATTCTACAATCATTTGTCCAAAATGTCCAATTGGTAATAATTATTAACGATACGTTCCTAAGTTTTTTTCTATAGCGAGTGTCAGTGTAGATTGTCAACTTGGCTAAGGGGGCAGGACCTTATAAGATTTTTCAGCCTGTCCACCCAACGATTATACTATTCGATCAGCGTTTTGCCGAAGCCAAATATAATTGATGAATGTGAGCCTTTATTTATAATGAGTTAGCCTTTGGAGTTAGCGATGGAGCGTAAGACGGACACTCACAGTCTGCTGAATCCATGCATACACACTTCAAAAAGTTTGTGTTAAAAAAGGTTTTGCTAAAAAATATTCATCGGCTAAAACATAATGTCCATACTTAAAATTAAATACACGTTAGCGAAAAGCGTTTTTTAAATATTTTTTTTTTCCAATATAATCTAAGCTTACTACTTAGTTTCATATTTTTTAAAAAAGATTATAAAATTATTAAATAGAAAAAAAAATCTCCGAGAAAAAAAGACATATTATGATTGCTTGTTTTTATTCTATAATAATTAGAAAATATTTATGGAATGTCTCTTTTTTGGTTGAGTGCGTTAATTATGGATAAATTCTATATTTTTATTTATTAATATCACTGTTCAAATTATATGATTGTTTTTGGTAAATGTATTTTATTTGATCTTGGTAAAGAAGGTGAACTTAATGCAATTGTGGCAATAAATTCCAATCTTTGGGCAGTACAGAAGGTATTTTCTCCATTACATCTTAGGTGTAATCAAACTACGTTCCTGGAAATCTACGCAGATTGGATTGCATCCTGTATTTAATCATATCATATTGCAACGCTCGCAGTTATTTTAAAAACACCTTATTTTTATTATAAAAAAAAAAACATCTATAGACAATAACCATAAAATATTGCGTGAACATTCAAAAGTCTATCCTATGATATACAACGTGTAAAAATAGCGACAAATGTATATTATAGTAGTCGCACTACTCCAGGGTACGAATTCGTCTCTAGCTTTAATCACTTTTAACTATATTCGACTTTTTTAAGGTGACTTTATGTCAAAAATAAAAAGTTATGGCAACAATCGTCAAAGGTCAATCGTATAACTTCAAAGTCATGACATCATATCGATTTTATTTTTCTTTTTAAAACTAAGAAACATTTAGTGACGCCTTGAGAGTTAAAACTGATCTTGGAAGTTGTACTTTTGATTTAAATAAACATTTAAATTAATATTATTCCAATTAATTGTTACACGTTGTATATCATATACCTACGTATTATATAAAAAAAATTAAATTAATAATAGTGAAATCAATATAAATTCTCAACACTCCCCTCATATACAGATATTTGGTATTATTTTTTTATAATCAAGACTAATTTTTTACTACGGAATGTCCTATAAATATTTATTACCAGAGTGTCTCCCTAATAGTAGTAATTATAACAATGGTTTCTCACTCGATTCATAAGCGAAACAACACAACACGATCGTGTGTCCTTTATATATTTTATTTTAAACTTTTTTGGACACGTTTATTGCACATGAGTAGGTAATATTAATTTTCCCAATAAAAAAAAATTATGTAGGTTTTTTTAAACATCAGCTAAAAAATTTATTATGAACATAAAAACTTGTATATCTGGAAATCTAATAGGATCCATGATAGTTTGAATAAAATTCTACGTCCATGGACACTATATATCTTTATAAAGATACGGCCGTCTTGTGCAGCGTATATTTTTGGGATTTTTCCCTTTTTTTCCTGACTATCCTGATAAAGACTCAACATAGCCCTCACTCTCTTATTTCTCCTCACCTCCACTAGCCCCTACTACCTCACTCTCCCTCAACTAACTTCAACTCCCTCACTCCTCCTCAAATTAGCCCCCACTCCCTCACTCTCCCTCAATCTAGCCCCGACTTCCTCAACCTAGCCCCCACTCCCTCACATTTTAGCCCCCACTCCCTCACTCCCCCCAACTTATCCCCCACTCCCTCACTCTCCTTCAACCTACCTCCCACTCCCTCACTCCCCCTCAAACTAACCCTCACTCCCTCACTCCTCAACTCGGCCACCGCCGCCCCCCCCGCCTACTCGGCCTCGACCCTCAGATATTCTACCTTGGTGATCTTCTTGGGGTCGTTGGTGCCGGTCTCCAGCACCTCCACCTTCTGGTACACGTTGGGCGAGTTCAGCCAGCGAGTGCGCTCGCCGGTCTTGCCCTGGCCTTTCTTCCAGAGCCTGGAAGGAAACGGACCACTGTTAATCAGTGCGCAGTCATTGACCACGATTTTAGAAAAAAACTAGCTGTCGCGCGCGGTTTCACCTGCGATAGTTTCGAAGTTCCCGCGGAATTGTTCCATACAAACTTTGCAACCCCTTTTCATCCCGCGCGGGACAGCTAGTCTATACAATAAATACATATATGCAACGGATCGCTGCCTGTACATGAAAGTTTTATGAGAAAAGATATTATTGGAACCTTACACGGAACGCCATAGCACTCCATACAATGATTGTTAGAATTATTGTCTGTTGTGTGTGTCCCTATGTCCTTCTCTGTACCCCTGACAATGTGTACCTAAGTATGCAAAATTTCATGAGATTTCACCGACCGGAGTTCCTGCGGGAATTCCAGGATAAAAAGTATCCTACGTCCGTTTCCTGGTTCTAAGCTACCTCCCCACCAATTTTCAGCCAAATCGGTTCAGCCGTTCTTGAGTTATAAATAGTGCAACTAACACGACTTTTCTTTATATGTATATATAGATTAAGTAAGGATACTGACCCTTGCTTGTAGAGCTCCTCCTCCTCCAGCAGGTAGCCGAGCGAGGACACCGCCGGTGGCACTTCCACGTCATTCTTCGGCTTGGGCACGTCGTTCTGGGAAAAAAGATATGTATGTTCTAATATGTAGAAATCCGTCATCGGAAGGTTCACGATGAAACAAAAAACGGGCTATTCCACTTGTCTAAATTACCGATGACCGAACTTTAGTTTTGGTCCGTCGTTGTGTAAATTAGTAAAAAAACATTGGACAAGTGTTTTTCCTATTTGTTTTACGTGAAAAGAAACGACGAGACGGCGATTGACTTGAAACTTGGTGCCTACACCTTAACTACGTAGTTGTGGCGTCACGGGCCCTCACTCAACTGCGTTTTATCCATAAGGATTTTTTCAATAACTTCAATAAGAGACATTTACGTGTCTATCAATTATTTTTTACTAGCTGTGCCCTACAGTTTCACCCGCGGTAATTTTAGAGTTCCCGCGGGAATTCTGAGCTAAAAAGTACTATATGTTCTTTTCTGTACCCTTGACAACGTGCACGCCAAATTTCATCCAAATCCGTTCAGTCGTTTTAGCGTGATTGAGTAAAAAACATCCAAACATCCACACTTTCATATTTATAATATTAGTAGGATTATATCAAACTAACGAACTAAATACAATTTTGATTTTCCTACCCCGCCACCCCGGCCAAGATGTCGCCCCAACGGGGATGTGGGCAACTTTTGAAGATCAAAATCCGTCCGTTAGTCCGTCAAAAAAAACAATAGACAAGTTTTTTAAATAAATTAAAATATACAGAGATAAAGCGCATTAAAGTTTAGGGTGAGGGGGTCGTGATGTCACTAACCGCTAAAACCGCCATACAAACTGTCAGAACAGTGACGTCACGCGGAATTTTAACTCAATATATCGCCGCAATTTTTTGATTACGTAAAAAAAGAAAAAAATACGTGTCCAATATTTTCTAATAATCTACAAGACAGACTAAAAAATAAAAAAATTAGTCAACATGCCCACTGTATGATGGTCATTGACCCCACCGGCGCGCGTCACTGACCTTGATGAGCGGGTGCCGGTAGATGTACCCGGTGCGGAAGCCGGCGTTGTCCAGCATGCGCATGAGCGCCTCGAACTCCTCGCCGCCCACGCGCCACTTGCCGGCGTCCGCGGGGGGCTTGCGCGACGCCTCGTAGATCTGTACAAACAATACCATAGATATAGTCAATAGTCAAATCATTTATTCAAATTGCAGCTCCTTTTGACGTCAATAAAATTACAGTTCATTATCTACACTTATAAAATCTTTTGTCCTGAATGACTGATGGATCAATGCCCAACCTAAACCGTTGATCGTAGGAAACTTGGAGGGTGTGTTCTTTGTATGACGCAGGCATCCGATAAGAATGGATTTTTGAAATTTCAACCTTTAAGAGGATGAAAATAGGTTGCAAAGTTTGTATGGAACACACCCGCGGGAATTTCGAAATTATCGCGGGTGAAACCGCGATATAAAACTAGCTGTGCCCCGCGGTGTCACCCGCGTGAGTTTCGGAGTTCCCGCTGGAATTCCGGGATAGTAGCCGATTCTCAGACCTACTGAATATGCATAAAAAATTTCATGAGAATCGGTCAAGCCGTTTCGGAGGAGTATGGGAACAAACATTGTGACACGACAATTTTATATATTAGATGCTTTGTCGTGAATGACTGATGGATCAACGCCTAAACCGCTGATCGTAGAGAGCTGAAACTTCTCTTCCCTCACCTACCTCCTCTCTCTCCATCTACCTCCTCACTCCCTCTACCCATCTCCTCACTCCCCCTGCCCATCTATCCTCTCACTCTACCCGCCCCGCCCCCACCCCGCGCTCACCTGGCGGCGCGTGTCCTCGTCGATGGGCGCGAGCTCGTCGAGCGGCAGCGCGGCGAGGCGCAGCTGCACGTCGCAGGCGGCGGTGAGGTTGCGCGCCTGGTGGAACGCCTCCTCGAGGGTGCCGCCGCAGCAGAGGGCGCCGCCGCTGGTCAGCATCAGCACCTTCGACGACGGGCCGAGGGCGCGCACCAGCTTGTCGCGCTCCTCGTTGTCCAGGTTGCCTGTTCACGGGTGGGACGCTCGTTGTAAAGGACCGCTGCAACCTTGATGTGTTTAACGGATAGGGAGCGCCACTGACGAGCGATCGAATCGGGCGAATTTGTGCTACTTGGTTTATTTTATTTTCTAATGAGGTGGTCTAATGAGAGCGCGTTACTTCTCCCCACCGCTTTGTACCCCTACCTACCTCACAACCCCCCAGGTGTTTGTTTTTTCTTTACGCTTGCGACGTCTCCTGTCAGTGTAATCTCGAGGCTGCAACCGATAGCCGTCATACAAGTACAGTGCGTAGTGGCAGTGTGTAGTGGGTAGTGGTAATGTGTAGCGGGTAGTGGGTAGTGGTAGTGATGGGTAGTGGTAGTGATGGGTAGTGGTAGTGATGGGTAGTGGTAGTGATGGGTAGTGGTAGTGATGGGTAGTGGTAGTGAATAGTGGCAGTGGATAATTGTAGTGCGTAGCGGGTGGCGGGTAGCGGCACCGACCGTGCGGCACGCGGTGGTACGCGACGTCGCCGAGCAGCGCCGCCTCGTGGCACAGCGGCAGCAGGCCGCGGCGCGTGGCGGACACCGCGAGCGCGCCCGGCGAGCGCACGTGCAGCACGCACCGGATGTCCGGCCGGGCGGCGTGCACGCACGCGTGCACCGAGAAACCTACCGGGGTGACCAAATATTACACAGTCATGTTAATATTACACATTTAAGACATTCGAAGAGGTGTGAACCTACTGGCTAGCGTCATCGACTTTAAAGAAATCATAATAATTTATTCATTTATTTTTTTACTGGCCGCTTCCCGCGTTGATTTCGGAGTTTCGGTATTCCGGAACAAAAGTAGCCTATGTGCTTCACTGTACCTCTGACCACATACACGTATGCAAATTTTCATGATAACCGGTTGAGCAGTTAAGACGTGAACGTGTAATAAACAAACTCACATTCACATTTAAAATACTGAAATTAACTAAAACCAATTAAAAAAATCCTAAAATATGAAATGAATTAACAAGAACTAAGTACATAAATTTTACAAAATCCTTACTTCTAAAAATGTAAATGTGAGTTTGTTTGATTGTTACGCTTACACGCCTTAACGGCTCAACCGATCATCATGAAATTGTGCATACACGTTCAGAGGTACAGAGAAGGGCATGGGGTACTTTTTGCCCTGGAATTCTCGCGAGAGCTCCCAAATTAGCATGGGCGAAACCGGCGGGAACGGCTAGTAACAAGTAATAACAACAATCCCTCACCGTCCGTGTTCACCGGGAAGTTGGTGGTGCCCTGGTCCTGCACGACGCCCTGCATGTCGACCTTCACCAGCGAGGAGGCGGTCACCTCGTGCGGCAGCAGCCCGCGCGGCGTCGTCAGCACCTGCTCCACCGCGGTGTTCAGCCGCGCCGTGATCTGGCCGCTGATGCCGGCTGCGGGAGGGCACAGGTCAAAGTCAAATAATGCGGAAGGGCGCAGGTCAAAGTCAAATAATGCGGAAGGGCACAAGTCAAAGTCAAATGGTGCGGAAGGGCACAAGTCAAAGTCAAATGATGCGGAAGGGCACAAGTCAAAGTCAAATGATGCGGAAGGGCACAAGTCAAAGTCAAATGATGCGGAAGGGCACAAGTCAAAGTCAAATGATGCGGAAGGGCACAAGTCAAAGTCAAATACTATTAGTTTTAAGTTGATACTTGCTGTGTTTTTTTGAAATAAAGATTAAGTATGTCTATGTCTAAATAAAGGAGCAAGGGCACAAGTCAAAGTTAAATACTATAAGTTTTAAGTTGATATTTGCTGTGATGCGAAATAAAGATTAAGTATGTCTATATTTAAATAAATGAAGAAGGGCACAAGTCAAAGTCACATAATGCGCAAGGTCAAAGTAAAAGTTAACTAATTTTATTCTTCCCATGAAACCACGGGCGACAGCTAGTATTATATAATTATATGAATTAGCTATGCCCCGTGGTTTCACCCGCGTGAGTATCTGAATTTCTAAAATAAAAGTAGCCCAAATAACCTTCCTTATAACGTCAGCTATCTGCCAATAAAAGTCCCGTTAAAATCGGTCCAGCCGTTTCAGAGATTAGCCGAAACAAACAGACAGACAGGGAAAAAATTTAAAAATTGTTTTTTTTTATGAAAGTACTTACTGTATGTACTTTCATATGCATTTAGTGAAAAGCTGTTACTTTGGAATTACATACAGACAAACCAATTTTATCGGAACTCACTCTGCGTCCACCCGAACAGATCCACCAGCCGGTAGACGGCGGCGAGCTTGCAGCGCAGGATCTTCTCGCCCTTCTCGTAGCCGACGCCCTCGATGCCGCGGATGTCGTTGATGGGCAGCACGCAGCTGGGGCCCTGCGGCGAGGATTACTCACTATTACCAAAGTTGAGAATATACATATAAAAGAGGCGACACTCTCCGCCTTCCATCAATGTCATGCCTCCTCATACTGGTAAATTCCGAGGAAAGTTTGACACATAATGGGGATGTGGACTACTTTTGAAAATCAAAATTCTAATTAGTCCGTCAGTTAGAAAATAAAAAAACAATAGACACGTATTTTTTGCTTTTTCAAATAAATTAAAATATACAGAGATAAAGCGCATTAAAGTTTAGAGTGAGGGGGTCGTGACGTCACTAACCGCTAAAACCGCCATACAAACTGTCAGAATAGTGACGTCACGCGGAATTTCAACTCAATATATCGCCGTTATTTTTTGATTACGTAAAAAAAGAAAAAATACGTGTCCAATATTTTTTGATAATCTACAAGACGGACTAAAAAATAAAAATTAGTCAACATGCCCATTATGTTGAATCACGTGACAATGGGGCATGTTGATATTTTTTGGGTTTAAACCCGATGAAAGACCAGACCCAAGCACCGGGTTGATTGCCCATTAATAATCACGACCTGCAATTCAACGGACGCTATATTCGGCTGCTGGCAATCACGCGTCGCGTCACGTCACGTCACGTACCCTCAGACTGCCGGTGTGCAGCCGCCCGCCGACCATCTCCCGGATGCGCTGCAGCAGCGGCGCGTCGTTCCCCTCGTGCAGCTGCTGGTCGAGCACGCGCTCCAACTCTTCGCGGAACAGCCGCGACGACATCAGCGCCTCGACGCGCTTGCGGCGCTCCATCTCGCGCACGTCCTGGAAACGGGAAGGGGTTCTGGTGAACAATGGTGCTTCGCGGCGGCCGGATCGAAAAAAAAAGGTGGTCCTTCGACCCGGATTAAGCTGGTCCTTGCAAGCCGGATACTTAATTTATTTGACGGCTACTTTAATCTAGTGTTTCGGTCGAGAAATTTTGTTGGTTATAGTGAATCTTTCTTCGCGAGTCTTTGCAAATCCTCAGGGCAATACCGAGTAAGCGAAGCGACAGTTAAGGGACCATTCATAAGTTACGTGAAAAGAAATTTAATGATCCCCCGTCCTTATCACAAGTGGTCACATTTATCAGCCCACCACCAACCCCACTGGTGTAACACCACACCACACATTTTGCAATTTTACATATAATTTTTGTTTCCATTTAAATTTCATATTTAAGATGGAAGGATGAAAGGAGTGGGTAATATTTTCAAGTCGTTCGTTAAACAGTTAAAGTTTCGCGTTTTAAAACTTTAAATCTTGTCATGACGGTGCGTCACGAAGCTTAGTACACCTCCCACCCCCTGTCACATAATGTCACACTTTGTTGACTCCCACCCTTTAGCGCGTGACGTAATTTATGGATGGTACCTAAAAGCTCGTAGGGTTGTATGAGAATCTCTCTGTATGTGAACTCACAGCATCGATATCGGCAGGCCGCTGCTTCATTCTCTCATCTTCTTCCTCGGTGGAGAGGGCGCCGGTGCCGTTCGGCAGTGTCTCCACGTCAGTGTCCGCCATCTTGACCCCTCGTCTGTCGTTGGCTGTGGGCGAAAATATATTTTTTTTGTAAATATGATTAAATGTAGCTTCACTTGTAACTTGTAACTAACAAACAATGTAATGAAATCTTAGAAGTCAATTTTAACTTATACTTCTTATTGTGGTATCGAAATGAAACTTTGTATTGTACAATCATCACGACACGAAGCTGATCAGGGCCCTTATTCACTATGACCATAACACGCCGCGCTAAGATAAGACGCCGCAAAAACTGTCTTTCCCTGGTAATCGAAGAAGTTTTACTGCAAAAAATTACATTTACGTTTCTTATGGCATAAAAAATAATAATTTCTAATATCTTGGCATCTAGAACGTTGGGAAATGCGTTTTTGGGACGCTTGTTATGGGCAAGGAATGTTGTTGGTCATAAGGGCCCTGAAGATGGAGCAGGAAGACGGCCATGGGAACTCAGTAATCAAACAACACGGCACAACCCCACCGAGTTGGGGCTCGTTTGGTTAGTCTCGACAAGGACCTAGACATTGGACCTAGATGATCACGTTTTCGATTTGAATTACCACGGTTCTCGTAATATTCAAATTGATACAAAATGACCGCCGACTGCGCACACTTCGTGGGAAGAAACGAGATCATTAACTCAAAAGAAACGTCAGTGTTACAAACACGAGATAAAAAAAAAACAAAAAAAAAAAAACAAACCGCAGTCAGATAAACGACTTCTGTTTCGCAATGTGAATACTTCTCAAAAGGTCTTTTGTTAGTTTCGTATTTGTTATTTTTTTCTCAAACGAACTGGGTCAGCTGAAATTATGATTTGATTGTCGTTCTTGCTAGCGGCTATTTGCTTGTATATACATATGCATACTAGCTGTTCCCCGCAATCTCACCCGGGTTCATTTCAGAGATCCTGCGGGAATTCCGAGACAAAAATCACCCTATGCCCTTTGATGAGCCGAATGGCGTCGTCGCCATGCCTCTCAGCTAATCAATAATAATAATAATCCACTTCACACACACAGATCTGCTTGATCCCACACTAAGCTATGAGCTTGTGTCGTGAAAACCAAGCAAACTACTACATATACTACATATACAACGTGTTAACGAATTACCTGAAAACTAGAAAGTAGTTTGCTCAGAATCAACTAGCGAATCGATCGCACTATGTTGTAATATAGGTTATATTTTTTCATTTTTACTAGCCCATGTCTAAATTATTTATAATACAATATTCGGCGCGTACGGCACCCTCAGCAAAAAAGTTCGAACCGGTAGGCGCGGGCGTAGCGCTTGGAATTTCGTAGATAGGTCACCTCCAAACTAATGTTGAATTTAACTTTTCAATTTTAAATTTTTTCGACATAAAATATATTATAATCATATTATTATTATTTTTTTAAATGGGGTGTATCAGGATTCCAGTTAATTCATTAACACGTTGTATACGCCCAGACTGGAAAACGGGATCGAACCCGGAGCAACTTGACTAGAGGGTAGTACATGGTGACCTAATGCTCCAATCGGGTCGTCGATAGCTTCCGGCTTCGATCTCCGGTGGGGGTGGGGGGTTCCCACGACACAAGCTCTTTGTTGGATCAAGAAGCTCTGCGTGTTGTGGTGCGAATTATTACATACTAGCTGTGCACTGCGAGATGCGGTTTCACCCGCGTGATACGTTTTAATACAACTTTTTTTCCCCGACATCCGATTTAAATGAAACAAAGCCTATATGTAGCTCCAGGCTAAGCTTAATCTAACTCTGAAAACCACATGACAATCCGTTCAGTGGATTCGGAGATTATCGCGAACAGACAGACAGAAAAGAAATTTAAAAACTTTTTTTTTGGCTTGGTTACTGTTCTTTTATCACCCCTCTCAATTTTAGGTAAAAATATTCAATGTATAGAATCGCGGATTCTACTCTTTTATTATAGTATAGATCATTATTATTATTTTACCACCGAAACGTGTATGCAAAATTTGATACGGAGAACATCCAGCAAGTACTAGTGCAGCATGAACGTCGAAAGTAGAAACCAGGAAAGCTTTCTGCGTCATCAAATAATAATATAATGATCATAAAATACGAGTACTTGAGCAATCAAGTCGAATGCGGTTCTATGGCGCCCGCCCAGGGGTCGACGCCCCGCGAGCCGTCGCCGCGGTAGGGTGGCCATCGATGTGGTCACGACCCGGATTTCTATAACGCCCAATCAGCCCCATATTGAAACCTGCCTTCATCAAAATGGTTTTCACTTCATCGTTTTTACAGTCCCGTCAAATTGGCTACTTGACAAAAAAATTTTTTTTAGTCCGTCGTGTAGATTAGTAAAAAATATTGGACACGTATTTTTTCTTTTTTTACGTAATCAAAAAATAACAGAGATACATTGAGTTGAAATTTCGCGTGACGTCACAACTCGGTGCGGTTTGTATGGCGCTTATAATGAATATTGACGTCACGAGCCCCCCCACCCTAAACTTTAATGTGCTTTATCTATGTTCATTTTCATTAAATTGAAAAAGCAAAAAATACGTGTCTATTATTTTTTTATTTTCTAACTGACGGACTAATTAGAATTTTGATTTTCATACCTTGGAGAATACCCAATTGTGTAAAAAGTCTTAGCCCAAAAGGTATATTTTATAATAACACCGCCAAACCTCGTGAGTGTATCGCATACTAGTTATCTTAAAACTAATAAAAAAGCCAGCGTTGTTTTCATTTTCCATACAAAAAACGCTTTAGTATCGAAAGGACGAGAGCGAAAAAATTCGTGCTGATAAGTTTGATTTGAAGCACTTACTGAGTTCTGATATAGGGCAGCCGCAATGACCGGACGGCATTGCAGAGGATTTTTTATAGCGAACGTATTATACTCTAATTTTATGACATTATAGTAACTGAAACTTCATTGATGACCTGCGGCGCATATGTATATGTATATCGATAATAAATATTAAATAATAATTAGGGAAAATGCAGACATAGCGGAGAAGATGGAGGGAGGGTGTTCTCTGAAACCACTGAAACAAGATACTTTCACTGACTTTTTATTTATTTTTTTAGTAAGGCTGATACAAACTAAAGAAGATCAGGGCCCTTATTCACTATGACCAACAACATTCCTTGCCCATAACGCGCGTCCCAAAAACGCATTTCCAAACGTTCTAGATGACAAGATATTAGAAATTATTATTCTTTATGCCATACGAAACTTAAATGTATTTTTTTGCAGTAAAACTTCTTTGATTACGAGAGAAAGACAGTTTTTGCGGCGTCTTATCTTAGCGCGGCGTGTTATGGTCATAGTGAATAAGGGCCAAGATACGGAATTCTACAGTAAAAGCGCAATCCCAAACACCATGGTCATCGTACGCGATCATAAATATAAAAAAAACAAAGTGGCGCTGTCCGTCATACTGATTGGTACAAATTACTGATGCCCTTTGCATACTAGCGAGCGTACGGTTGGCATGTAAAGTAGCTAAGGGTCTCCCCACACAGCGATCCTCTTTCCTCGAAATTTCTTGACGATTGGTTGAATAGTTCAGGCATGAAAGCGTAACAAACAAACTTAAATTGATTTTAAGTTTGTTTGTTTGTTTTTTACGCTTCGGCAGATTTGTTTATTAAAGTAGTTTAATATAGTTGTGCCCCACAGTTTCACCCGCGTTAATTTCAGAGTTCCCGCGGGAATTCCGGAATAAAAAGTACCCTATGTGTTAATCTGATGTATAAGCTATATTATTGTAGTTTCATTTAAATCCATTCAGTAGTTTTTGCGTGAAAGAGTAACAAACATCCATCCATCCATCCATACATTCTTACAAACTTTCGCGTTTATAATATTAGTAGGAAAGGATAATTTGAAGAATTTTTTTTGCAAGAGTTAAGACTTAAGACTATCTAGGTGAACCGCTGATACAAAAGTTAATCGTGGAACACCTAGGCAGGTCGTAGGCAACCCAAAACCAGTAAAATAGCCACATAAAGGTATCTACAATAAACCATTGTATGACTAATAAAAATTACAGAAAAGTACAAAAGATCATAGAATTTGTTAATGTTACTACAGAAACCAGCTCAAACGCCATTCAAAGCAAACATTCATAGTAAACCGGAGGCTTTAAAAAAAATCGAAGAGGAACACCCACATCTTTATTTATGCCAATAGGCGATAAAACTAAAAAAAAATAGTTTTTTTTTCTCGGAGCGTTCGGTAAAACACGACCGAAATAGACGGCGTGCGGGCACGGAATGCTCTTCCGCCCGTTCCAATTTTAAAATTTCACCTACTTTTTTAATTTTATTCGTAAACGGCAGCCGACGACGGGCCGCCGGCGCTTGTTCAGTCAATTTCTTTGTTTTCTAATTCCGTAGTGTCTAAAGTCGCTAATAAACTGGTCGATCCCGGAGCGAGCGAGTGCTACTGTCCGCAAATTGTCCAAGTTTGTGTATGTATTAATTATTTTATAGAATTGCAATAGTGTGTTTATGTATGTGTTTATGTATTATGTGCTATTTATTAATGATGAGTCATGATATTATGGTATATTATATTAATTAACTATGTATTCTATTTGTTTGATTTGGCGGAGAGACGGGCGGCCGGGTATCGCGCGAACGCATCGCATTATGGGCTCCGCTGAAAATCAGCGCTGCCGCATTCTATGCGACAGCATATGCTGAGTCGGTGTCCAGTTTGGCATCGCAACAAATACTTAACATTTTACGTACCTACTTGTATTTTTTTGTATTCCTATTTAAGGTATTTTAATGTTGATGCCAAATAAAGTATATGTCTATGTCTATGTCTAAGTTTGAAGTCTAGGCCCAGCAGAGTCAACTTTCTAATGACAATACTCTTTTTATAAATAAAAATGAATGTTTGTATGTCTTTCCTCTATGCGTTTCGAAAACGTTGGTCCGATTGTGATGAAACTTTGGCGGGTTGTTCTGCCTGCGTACGTAAAGGTTCCCGATCTCAACACTCACGCCGGTGAAACCGCGGGGCACTGCTAGTAGTATTTAAATACTAATGTGAGTCTTAAATCTTAATTACTTAACCGATCATCATGAAATTCTGCATACACGATACCAGGGGTACATAGAAAACGACATGGGGTAATTGTTATCCCTAAATTTCGAAACTCCAAAATGTACGCAGCGAAACAGCTAGTAAACAAGTCCAACAACAGCTGTCAGGAGTCATTGTTGTCTATGCCACAGATAATATAATACTATACTAGTATCTATGCCAACTGTACATATTATAAACAAAGCAATTTAGCATCCATTTAGCCGGCCGCCCGTGGCGACTCAAGTAATTCGACGCAGATAAGCAATAACGTGTTAACCCACAAAATTAAGTTATTGATACAGAACGATTTTTTGAGAGTTAGGGAACGTTTTTTAATTATGTGTTTACCTTATTACATTGCTTAAATATGTAACTAAATATTGAACATAAAAAATGTTGATACAAAATGGCGCTCCTACTTTTAAAACACGATTTACTCAAAATTTCTCCAGTGTGGGTTAACACACTATTGCTTATCTATGTCCAATTCAGGTCAAGTCGTCTGTCTGTCCCCTGCGAGACACGCGAAGCCACGACCGTTCGATATCCGGTATACATTACATAATATAATATCATGTAAGTAACCACAGAGAAAACAAATTCACTAGAGAGGACAAAATATGTCGGCGGGGCAGACGCGTCAAGGTTGCAAAGGTAGTTGGAGCAAACGCTCAAACTGTCCAAAAACTTTTGCTGGCAACCCAAGTATATTTTCCACAATAGGTATTCTCAAATCTGTGAATTATAAAAACAGTGACTAAGTAAAATTTCGTTCAATACATATCGTAACGTTAATCAATGTTTTTGTGCGCGATGAATAGTTTTGCGAGCGAAAATCACCCGGCGACACTGGTTTCCATACTAAAAGTGCGTCGATTTCCTTTCTATCCAAGGTACTATCTGTTCTGTGTACGTAACGATAGCGTTCGAAGCCGGAAGAGATGCGGTCATGATACCATTCCCTATACACAGAACCGACCGCGTGACCCAACGAAGCCGTCCAAACACGACGACGCGGCGTGTTCAAAGCGTAGTGTAATGGGGATGTGGACTACTTTTAAAAATCAAAATTGTAATTAGTCCGTCAGTTAGAAAATAAAGAAACAAAAGACACGTATTTTTTGCTTTTTCAAATAAATTAAAATATACAGAGATAAAGCGCATTAAAGTTTAGGGTGGGGGGTCGTGACGTCACTAACCGCTAAAACCGCCATACGAACTGTCAGAATAGTGATGTCACGCGAAATTTCAACTCAATATATCGCCGTTATTTTTTGATTACGTAAAAAAAGAAACAATACGTGTCCAATATTTTTTAATAATCTAGACGGACGGAATCTAAAGACGGACTAAAACATAAAAATTAGTCAACATCCACGGCTGTTCGCATCGACGAGTTCACAGAATGATGTAGGGCACATCGGCGACATCTTCGAAACCACAGAACAGAAACTAACAGATAGATGAGACATCAACTCAGTTTAGTATGAAAACAGATGAAAGCAGTGTCGCCGGGTGATTTTTGCACACAAAACTATTCATCACGCACGTTTGAGGAACTTCGAAACAGAACTTGGTGTCCAACTATCCGGTAATTTACCATCACGAAGCGACGCAGACTTTTTTGCCCACACATCTACAATCTCGGCAATGCGAACGCAACTCGATCCCTACTTCCCTACTGATATTACAAATGCGAAAGTAACTGTCTGTCTGGCTGTTACGCTTTCACGCCTTAACGACTCAACCGATATTCACGAAACTTTGCATACATATTGTCAGAGGTACAGGAAAGGATAACGGGTACTTTTTATCCCACGATTCCGGCAGGAACTCCGAATTGACGCGGGTGAAACTTCATTAAATTTTTAATACTACGTCGTAGTCAGGGGTACAGAAAAGGATATAGGGTACTTTTATCCCAGAATTCCCGAGGGATCTTTAAAATTAATGCGGGTGAAACCGCGGGGAACAGCTAGTAATAAGAATAATGCTCGGAAATTTACACACAGTGCCAAACTAAGGCAATGGCCACACTACAAAGAGCTTCGTTTATTGCTAAGGGCCAAGCTAATCATCGAGTGACACCTATCGAAGCCGGCTACACTGCAAGCGACGCGCCTAGGTAGATGCTTAGCTAGTCAACATGCGATGCCGGTGTGGCCAGCTGCGATGGTATGCTATAAGTCTGTCCACTAGGATTAATCACTCAGTGAGTAGCTTCGATCTTAGCAATAAGCGAAGCTTTTGTAGTGTGACCTTAGCCTAAACAGATTATGCTATTATGTGACTGTTATTTTTGAGAAAGGATCCGTTGTGTTGACATTAAACGATGAATAGCGGACGCATAGACCCGAGAAACGGTACGTTGATCGTCATTCAGCGAGTCACAACTCTCCTGGGAGAATGGAGTGTTGCGTACTTTAGAGGTTTTGAAGAACGAGTCACGAGCGGAAGCGGGCCGCTCTTCACGACTACCAGGCAGTTAAAACATAGTCTAAGTAGAATAATTTAGCCAACAACTTTGGCTAACATTAAATGAAATTTCACGTCAAAAAGGTTACAATAATTATGGAAGCACCCATAAAATATCCGCCTTTCATGACTTGCAAGTGCTGGCTGAAGAGAAAAACTACGCAACAAATTCCCCAATAGCACGATGCCAGTTTAAAGTAATACAATACTAGTGTTTACCCGTATTTTCATTTATTTTCTTTGAGAACAAAGAGGTACTCATTATAAATACATAAACGGAAATCACTCCGGCTTGTTGGAAGCGCGACCCGCCTGGGCGTTTCCTGCCTTATATACCTCGTGCGGACTACCAGGCAGTCAAAACGCAGAGGCCGGCTCGGGATACAAATTTTAACTCGTTTTCATTATTTTTTTTTTTAGTTTATTTAAAAACACAAAACTGATAACAGTCGTAATGAATATAAAACAGAAGTTTAATAGTATTAAATTAAGTACTCAATAATGCTTGAATCACCACTACACAGCGCTATTTGGAGTTCCTTAGCTCAAACAAAAAATACAGCACGCTGTATTCCTATGGCTTGTACCACACAATTTTTATAGCGTTGTGAAATTTTGTTTGCCCACGCGCATACACGATGGCATTGACCGTTTTCGAAAGGCGTGAAAAAAAAGCTTTATTTATTGAAACAAACAAACATAGGCTTACAGTTAAGATTGAAACACCTCTTTTCGTTAGCGGCGAGTTTCAAGGCCCTGGATACATTATGACCGCAGAACAGAAAATAACAGACAGAAGGCTCATCAATTTAGTTATGAAAACAAAAGAAGTTTTGGGCAAGTTAGAGCGTATTTTGCTCTAACTTTCTTTGCAACGCAACGGTGGCACGCCTGCCCCGCCTACATGTCCTGTTATTTTTCTGTTCTGTGGTTGTAACTGTAAGAAAAAAGGGGTATTCATCCAAAACTGAGAGTCTCGGAGGCGATGTCGAAACGACCGCGCAACGAAGTACCAACACGTCATATCTAGCGATAAATGTCCCGTCATAAAACACGAGTAAAATCTGTAAATAAACCGGGCAACATCTGGCATTGCATGAAATAGGTATTCAATGATAAATAATAATAATAATCCATTTACATATGGTATGAATACGTTACGTAATGTTTTATCCCATCAAAAACATAAATGTGAAAGTGGAAGCGAAGTTCAGTATTAAGCTTATGCTTAGTTGTCGACTTCGCCGACAAAAGAATTGATATCTAAATAGGTGCCAAGTTCTGTAGATAATCCTGAAATATATTCGAAGGAGCATACAACTTAGCTAGTTTTCACACACAAGTTATCTTATATTTGGCTAAAAACTATAGTATAAATATTTTTGATATTGGCTTGTTTTTACCAGCAAGCCAATATTAAAGGGGTAAGATCTATTGACCTTACAGTATAAAAACAGTAACTTGCTGATAATATTATAAAGAAGATACATAATTTGACTTTCAGATTTTTCCCTTTGTTTACGCCTAAAGTCTGCCTTGATGCCAAATATCAAGTTTCTAGGTCGTCTGGAAGTACGTTATAATTTTGGTAGGTCTGTCAGTGATAAAAATCACATTTTTTGGACGTTAATATCTAAATAACCGTTTGAGGTATGCTTATAAAATTTGGAGCACATATTTATCTCGCGAGTCTTAATACATGAGCCAAATTTGACATGTTTCTGTTAAATAGTTTTTGAATTAGGAGGGGGTGAAAAGTGGCTCCAAATGGTTCGTGTAATATTACACACGGTGCTGCTCGCCAGTTCTGTTAGCTTGAACTTGGCTTGACACGCTGCCGCGTGTCTAGATGCGCGCAATCAGCTCATAATGCACAATTTATGACACACAGCATCGCGGGCCGCGGCATCGTTTGTGTAGTCTTTAGTGGTTAGTGAACATGACTGCCCTGCAGGGTACAACCTTACGCCAATATTTGCCAGTTCCATCTGTGTTCTGGAGGTCGATCGCGCTATTTTTTAACGACACTAGCTGACTCTCGCGGCTTCACCCGCGGTAATTTCGGAGTACCCGCAGGAACTCCAAACTTCTCACCGTTTCAAGTTTAAACCTTCCCCGAACTTTCACAAATCTTTCAAGATCAAAATTTGCCAAATCGGTCCAGCCATTCTCGAGTTTTAGTAAGGCTAACGAACAGCAATTCATTTTTATATATAAAGATACTAGTTGTGGCTCGCGGTTTCACCCGCGTTAATTTCAGAGTTCCCGCGGGAATTCCGGGATAAAAAGTACCCTATGTGTTAATCTGATGTATAAGCTATATTATTGTAAAGTTTCATTTAAATACATCCAGTAGTTTTTGCGTGAAAGCATAACAAACATCCATCCATCCATCCATACATACTTACTTACAAACTTTCGCGTTTATAATATTAGTAGGATTAGTGGTAACTCGCAATTTATTATATTGTGAGAAAAATGAGCCGTAACCAGCAATAAACTACCGTACAGACTACAGATACATTAGGAGTTAAACTAGGATTATCTATAACTAGCTGTGCCCCGCGGTTTCACCCGCGGTAATTTCAGAGTTCCCGCGGGAAGTCCGGGATAAAAACTACCCTATGTCCTTTTTTGTACCCCTGACAACGTGAATGCCAAATTTCATCCAAATCCGTTCAGCCGTTTTTGCGTGATTGAGTAACAAACATCCAAACATCCACACTTTCACATTTATAATATTAGTAGGATTATAATAGTAGATCAGACGAAAAATAACCGCGGAGGCGTAAACAGATATGGCTGGACGAACTTTATACCTTTGCCCTTTCTGCGAAGCTTAAAATAAAGTTTTCCTATTTCAATACAAACGTGCGCACGTTCAATAAATTACACGTCTTACGTAACAAGATCCTTCGCAACAACCGGATGTGATACGGCGAAGAGGTCGATCTTAATTGGACGAGTCGTACACTGACTACGAGCACGAGGGACAAGCGATTATGATCTTAAGAGAGGACAGTATTAAAGGTGATTACAGCTTGCTTGCAGTTTCATGTGACTTTTACGTGTGCGTCCGATATGGCAAAAATGTGTTCGTGCGGTGTGGTGACCCCCTTTTAAGTATTGTGGAATTGCAACTTAAACAAGATATTATGATTGTGAGCTTGGCGAAATATTTTAATGTGACGTATTTATTTGTTAGGATATTACAAAAAACACCAGAGAGGTGTTTTGAAGTCTATTTCTAACTACAACATATCCATTAAAGTCCATTTATATCTACAGACATTGAGCGTGCCAGACACGTACCAAGAAAAAAATGTGGGAAAACCAAAATACACCGTTTAAGTATTTACAAAAGACGGCTGCACGGTTCCGACGCTCTATTCACCCTGCTCGACATGTAGCCACAGACACGTACAGAAATGAACCGCAAGACAAAATATTCTCTCCGCGAATACTGGCCCGTGTCTGTCCGCGTCTGCGCGGCCGTGTTGCGACAGATGTGAATACGTCAATACGCACTACGTATAGGAGAATATTATTTTATGCACGTGTTATGGGTGAGTGCGCATCTTAAGGTGGACAAGCAAGCTGACAATACTGTCAGCTGTCAGTGAATAATTGTCACTTGTAAATTCTACATGTCAAACTTCCCTTGGTCTTTAAAAGGTCGTCTTTCGCGGGGTATGAGGAGGCATGAAATTGATGGGGCGGTGAGAGTAGCTTCTTTATATAATCTCTATTCTTTGGTTCAATTTTGACGGTTTATCAATCGGTACACAATGGCACATGGCTGTTTTATTTTTAAGTAATTTTCTTCTTTTTTTCAGTGTAAGCGCAAGCCCTAACCCCCTTAGTGCCTTTACCTGGAATCGGCAGCGTGCGTGCGCCGCGTATCGATCGTCACCGACCGCGTGCGGACGGAGTGGCGCCCGACACGGCACCGGCGCAGCGAACGAGCGGAAGCGGGAGCGGGAAAGTCGACATCATGTTTGCAGTGAGGATAAATCGCGCAGTTAGAGGGTTAATAGAGACAACATAATGTTTATTTTCAACTAACTGGTTCACATTCCCGCAGGAACTGTTTATATCAGGAACCATCGCTGTGCCCCGCGGTTTCTCCCTGCTGTAATTGGAAAAGTCTTAGGACAGGGTTCTACTTTTATTGAATAACTACATAGGTACATTATATTATGACAGTTGTTGCGATGATTATAAAAAGATTTTACCACGACATGCGATATCCATTAGGTAGTTTTAGCGCGGTGGAGGACTTTGTTTTATAATATGTAAGGAAATAAATAAATAAATAAATAAAATCGCTTACCGCTTATGCCATAGTCATCTGGCCCCCCATTTAGTTCCGCAGGAAGGAACAAAGGAAACTATCATATTATGTTATTTCGACGTAACCTCAATCACTATAATTAGACTTTTATTTATAACTTTGTTTTTATTTATAGTTTTATTTTCTATATTTTATCATATCGTCAAACCGCGGGAACAGCTGGGGCTTAGGTCCTAGGGCGTTGATATTTTTAACATTTACGAAAGCAAGCCTTCAGTATCCACAGTTGCTAAGGGAGCTGCGGATCGATATCTCATTTGGGACGGGATGCCTTATTCATACGGCCGCTGGTGGAGTGGCGAGTTGGAAATGAACAGAAACTGGGTCCTTTCGGGACGAAGTTCCTTAACGAGTACTTGCGGTGGGAGGTGACTGGGAGAAAATATGTCAAAATCGTCACGCTTCAAAGAATTATTATTAAAGTTGATTCCAAAAGTCACCTACACTCATAAAATTTTGCATACACGTTGTCAGGGGTACAGAAATGGATATAGAGTAATTTTTATTTCGGAATTCCCGCGGGAACTCCGAAATTAACATGGGCGACAATGCATTAAATTTTGCATATTGCACGTTGTCAGGGGTACAGAAAAGGCTATAGGGTAGTTTTATGCCGGAATGTCCGCGGGATCTCCTAAATCGACGCGGGCGAAACCCCGGGGAACAGCTAGTATATACTTATATTGGGTCTTTAGTCGTTTCGCACAGCGAGCAGTTCGGACCGCGGTATGAAATGCCCAAGAACTCTTTGTAGTTGGTCGATTCGGACCACAGTCTGTAGAGAAAACAGTTGTCTTTTTGGATGGGTGATTTTCGGGACACACAAAATACAGGTAAGGGGGAGTACTGTTACAGACTCCTTGAACGTACATAGGTACCTACATAATATAGTTTAAAAATAGAACGAATGTATGAAATGATTTGACAATGTAAAAATATAGAAATAATGTGATTGATAATGTTGGTATATTTTATTAAAAATATCTAGCTTTTAGCTCTTGAAACAATGTGTGTATCAGGAAAACAAAAAACAATTTATAAGTTACGTCTTGTCATAAGGCCACTGCCCACTGCGTAAAGTTTCAATGTTTTATACCGACACGCGTACATACATGGGAACTCTGCACTGTAACGATGCAACCTCATCGAGTTTGGGCTCGTTTCGTTGGTCAACTTAACGAAATTTGAATACGAATTCTCCCGGCTACGCCACCACCAGACACCGGGCGTCACGGCGCGACTCGTGACGTCACGTCACCCGCCTTGGATTGCCATCGCCCGGCCACCGACCTCGCATCGATCCGCACCCACCCTCCATCACGACACAGGGATGTATAGGCGTGGTGGAATAGGCTGTTTGACTGAATTTTTGTTTTTAGCCCGCCGCGTCGTGTAGATTCATAAAAAAAAAATATTAGACACACCAGTGGCGAAGGTACCATAGAAGCCGATTCCCACCGGCTTCCCTTCAAACGCAACATCTCTCTCTACCGTAATTGTGAACGTTGTCAGGGATACAGGGAAGGACTTTTTATACCGGAATTCCCGCGGGAACTCCGAACTTATCGCAGGTGAAACCGCGGGGAACAGTTAATAGTTTAATAAGTTGAAATTAAAGTAGATTTCCGGCTTCCCCCTCTCAATATTTCACCCTTCGCTACTGAGACACACGTATTTTTTCTTTTTTTACGTAAGCAAAAAATAACGGAGATATAAGTTGAGTCGAAATGTCGCGTGAAGTCACAAGCAGGCGCAATTTTTACCTGCGTATGACGTTACAAACCCCCACTTTAATGCGCTTTATCCAGGTATATTAATAAAGCAAATAATACGTGTCCATTATTTTTTTTTTTATCTAACTGACAGACTAAATAGAATTTAGAAAAAAAAAGTAGTCAAATAGCCTATTGCATAAAAAGGTGTTTTGCAAAATCTCTAGGTGGATCACAAAAACAGCATGGTTCGCGACGTTTGTGAACTTTAACTTTATTAGATGACTAGCTGTGCCCCGCGGTTTCACCCGCGTGAGTTTCGAAATGCGCGCCGCAGAAACTATTTCATTCTAAAGTAAAAGTAGCCTATGTTACTCCTTTTAACATCAACTATCTGCCAGTGAAAGTCCCATTAAAATAGGTCCAGCCGTTTCAGACATTAGCCGGAACAAACAGACAGCGATTTTCACCAATAGATAGAGTGATTCATGAGGAAGGTTCACATCTAATAATAGTTTATCCTGGAATTACCGCGGCTAAAACCGCGGGGGACAGCTGGTATAAGACAAAGTTACTATATCAAGCCAGACCAGCCTGTATATGACTAATGAATGATAATAAAAATTTAATATTCATATCAACGAATAAGCACAAAGCACAGCATTCATCGTTCGATTCACGGTACAGACCTACCCAGTCTAACGCAACTAGGAACAAATTAAATTTTGTTCGTGTTTAGCACTCATTTTTTTTTTTATTTTTTTTTTCCATGGCATCAAAGATGGCCTCACATGCTATTTCAGTCTTTTGTCTCTGAATCTTTCTTACAATCTGTCATCTATTTGTCATGGCGACGCATGTTGTTATTTGGGAAAATAATTGTGTGATTTTTAAAAATTTTGTGTGATTTACGCTTTGAAAAGTGCAGTGTGACTATTAAAAACTATTTTCTTGTGATGGGTAGTGAAATAGCACCGATTAGACGGTGTAGTACGTATGTAATTTGTAGAAAAAGATAGAGTCGACAAAATTTAAATAAAAGGAAATTTATCACGAAATTTCCTATATATGCAGACCGGTAAGTACAGCTTGAGTAAAGTAATAAAGTATTTTGTTCTCTTCAGCTATCAGCAAGACTAAAACTAGTAACAGACGTTCCAACTCGGTTGGATCCAACCCAATTACCGCCGTCGTGCCAACCGTTCCGACATTGCTACAGACGTACCGACGGTTGGGCATCCAACCGTCATTTGCCTATGCACTGAAGAAGTGTACGGACGTCATGCCGCCTGCTCTTAAAACTTTCAAACAAAATTGTATAAGCTTGATTTCTCATTTCTTTATTAAAGTAATCTTTATTTGTTAAATGCCACAAACAGGGAAAGTCTTTACTCTTCATATAGTTCTAATAACTTCACAGTTATGTCGCGTTCAGAGTTTTGCTCCATCGTCGTCGCGTCGTACTTATTTATAATAATACTAGCTGTCCCCCGCGATTTCATCCGCCGTAATTTCGGAGTTCCCGCAGGAATTCCGGGAAATAGTAGGTACTCTATGTCCTTCTTTGTACCCGTGACAGTAGTTCACAGTGATTAACTGTTCCCCGCATTAGTGCCGGAGTTCCCGCGGGAATTCCGGGATAAAAACTATCCTACCTTTTAAGTTTGACCATATTATAAAAGGTTACAAAATTTTATCAAAATTAGTTCAGTAGTTTGGGAGTCCATCGCGGACAAACAGCGTGACACGTGATTTATATATATACACCGGCAGAATTAGTGGAACATAAAAAGGCAGAGTATAGAAATAATTACGTATATACATATATTAAAACAAATTATTATCAGGCATGAAGTAATAAACTAATATGCATCTTATAACATCGACTTTAAGAAGTTTTTAGTTAAATTTTATTAAAAGTAATCAAAATAAAAAAAAAAATCTCTAGTTTGTGAGAACACAGACAATGTTGCAAATAAAAGTTGAATGACATAGGGGAAACACACGTTATTTATCGTTCATTTATTTAGTGTTAAAATCACAGTAATCTTTAATTTGCAACATTATTTGTGTGCCCACAAATTAGAGAAAAAGTTTTTTTATTATTATTTTAAATAAAATTTAATAATTTAATTACAAACTTTTAAAGTGTTAAAAGATGTATATTAATTTATTACTTCAAGTCTAATTATTATTTGTTTTAATATACATATATACGTAATTATTTCTATACTCTGCCTTTTTATGTTCCGCTAATTCTGCCGGTGTGTATATTAAGTTTGTTTTTAACATCGAAATAATAAGTATTACGTATTTGTAAGTTGTACGTAGTACTTATCATTTACTTTTTTCCTACTTTTCGTCAGCGCTCGGCGGCGTTTCGAATGCGACTGAGACACATCGGTTGGATCGTTTGCCTCCACACGTACCAATTTGGTTGGACGGTTGGCCTGTCGGGTGCGTCGGCGAGCCGACCACGTCCAACCGGTATTAATAATAATAATGTTGGACCGACTACCCTATACACGTTCCGATTTGGTCGGGATCGGGCGGTTGGATCCAACCAAGTTGGATCGTCTGTTACTAGTATAAAATAATACACTATCTTTTTGAAATGAGAAAAAATATTTGCATGTTTGTAAACCATAGTGATGTAAATCTTCACTATCGATAAAGTGAGTCGATAAACTTTAATGAATGATGCTATAGTGAATATTTTGGAATATTTTTGTATAGCTGCTGCTGCGTATACTTTTTTCATTACTTACTGCAGTATTCATTAAGTATTATGATCGTATTGTAATAAAGTGAACCTCGTCTTCTGTACTCTATCTAACTATATTATACTCTATCTTGTTATTAAGTGTACTTGCATGATTGATAGATATTTTAATTTCAGATGTCGACAATGGGAAAAAATTTTTGGAAATGATGACTTAGCTTACATCCCAATCGAAAAACTTCACGATATAAAATATGTCTGTGGAGATGTAAGGAACGAATGTCGGATACTTCTACCGATAGATATTTCTACCGATAATTTAAACAAGGCTCAACAAGGAGGCACTGCGAAGTAAATTATTTACTTTCCCAAATAGGTTATTTAATTTTGACATAAAATGTAAATGTAATTTTTAAAGAGAAAATAAATATCTATCTATCTAATAACATCATCATCATGACAAACTAAAATATTGGAATAATAATAAATAAATAAAAATAATAATTTATTGTTTCAATTTTACGACAAATGTTTTCCCCCATTGTAGATTTAATTCACCTGGTATGAAGCCCACGATGCTCTAATGATAATTTATCGATATCGATTTAATCAGGAACTACATGTGGCCATCCCTATTGTTCTCGTTAATGTTGGTACCCATGAGTTATGAAGTATTTTGACATTTAAATTTTCGCTGTGTTGGTATTGCTGGGTCTGCTAAATGGATTTCAAAACCAAGTAAGGAAGTCCCGTCTCTTAAAACGTAGTGATTACCTTCTCTCTGGACCTACCTACAGACATACATAGATACAGGGCGAAGACAATTGTTGAAGTGTAAAGTGGCTCCATTCCGTCACATTAATCCCAAAGAATAGCAACTACATAATACTATGTAAAGGAGCGACAATTTCGGTGTTCGCCGATTCCGAATTTTTGGCTGATTCCGTATCTACATTTTGCTGGGTCAAGTTTAAATGTTGCTGAAGTATCGTTACAGATAGCACGACAGGCGTGTCAATATTCTTTTTAATAACTGAACGTATTTAATCGTAAGTAAAATTAAAAAAAAAGTGCATTTTTTGACACATAACTGAAGACACACTAGGCGTGTCATTAATTCGTATCGCGCTTGGCACGACACAGTCATTTCACGAAATATTCTTTCGCCGCCAAAGAGTCCATCACAGATAGAAGTTTGCGAAATTGAGTCCAGTTTGCGAAGTTGAGCAACGAAACGGGTAACAAATACAGTATTAAATGGAATATCTTAAAAGATAATATAATTTTTTTTTCTAGCGAGTTGCGCTAGCACACCCACGACACTCCATTTAAGCGAACCGATTGATCACCCCAGTACTACCTACTACTACAGGCGGCTTGTGTGCACACGTGCAGTGTGTGTGTGTGGCGCCAGGACGCGGCGAGTGTTATGCCTTCACTACATTATCGCCGATGATCGTTGATCGTGTGATCGGCGATAATGTGGACACCTAAACGCGATCACAGGCGATCCCCTTTGATGCGTGCCCAAAAACCGACAATTCACGGATCGCAGGCGAGCGAGTACAGCCGAGTATGCCCTCTACACTATCGTGATCGCGTATAATCGTCTGTACTCGGCGACAATGTTGTGGAGCCATTACAAATTCGCGTTGATAGAGCCCGACACGTGCAGCAGCGACAGCGCACGCCGCTGTCATCTCTAGGCTCGCTGCTACGTCGCGACGCGCGTCGTGACGGGGCGCGGAGTGTCGCTTCTTTATGAATAGTGATACGTTAGTATTCTTTGACATAATTATAAAGCCGAGTGTATATGAGCGCACAGCAACGTCCCGTGGCACTCGGCCAAGCGCACGCGTGTGTATCGGCCGAATTACGACAATTAGCCACATCTTGAATGGACGCCATTGTTGTTTTGTTGGCGCGATGAGGTCACTCACACGCCGGCGAATCGGGTCAAGAGAGAAAGTGGGCGGGGCCCGGGATACACACAGACACACATACATGTCTGGTAAAGGATGATAAATACACACATACATACTGGAATTTTTTATGTCCTTTTCTGTACTTCTGACAACGATGTATGCAAAATTTCAAAATGATCGGTTAAGCCGTTGAGGCGTGAAAGCGTAACAGACAGACATACCTACAGAGTTACTTTCGCATTTGTAATATTAGTAAGGATAGTAAGGACTAAGCCGACAGCGTGCACAGGTTGTTGTGCAGATTCTCTCCAAGCACAAAACAGCACTAGTAAGTTCTGAAGCGCGGACGTCGTGGCGATCCTTGGGTAAGATCTACGTTCAGCAGTGGACGTCTCTTGGCTGATATGATGACGACGATGATGCACCAAGCACAGGTTAGGTACAAATCTTTCGGAGGGGGTTCGAAACATTGCGAAAATCGCCTCACGTAAAAAATTAACCCTGAGATTCCTTAGACCTTAGAATACAATTATTTGACTTTGAAGCAAAAAAAAATAATTAATGTTTTGTATATTGTGTAGCTAGAGCAGTGCCGGGCAGAGTACGGCCCGCGAAAGGATTGAAATTTGAATCCGGCCCGCGGCGGCCCTTCGAAATGTATAGTAATTAAATACTGACGGTCATAAGTGCATAAGTAAGGGAGCCAGCTAGACTAGTGAAGTCGCGTAGTCGCGGTGCATTTTTTCTTTGATTATGGCCCTCCTCCAAAATTTCGTAAACCATGGCCGTACATGAAGAAAGTTTGCCCACCACTGAGCTAGAGCTGCCTACTTCCAAAATCTCCAAGGTTAGCAACCTTGATTCACTCACTAGACGGTAGAAACCAATGTCAAAGATCCTAGAGAAGCGACGACGCGACGCGACGCCGAGGCGCGCCGTCTGGTCTCGAACTCCCCTATTGCCGAAACAGTCGAGCAATTTAACATCGCCGGTCGGCGACATGTAGGTACCTACCACTGCGATGGAATTTACTGTTGTTTCAGGGAGGCGGCATTAACGGGCGTGTAGGTATTTTATTTATTTTTATGGAATGGAACGCACTCTAAAGCCCGCTCCGCATTCTCGCGAGGATCTTGCGTGAACGCTAGAAAACCAGCAGGACGTGAATTTGGAGTCGATGTTCTCCGCCGTTTCTCGTGGTTTTCTCGCGCTCTCGCAAGATTCTCGCGTGAATGTGGAGCGGGCTTAACAATAATCACGTCTAGCATCCACCGAGCTGTGCTTTTCCGTGTCGTAAATCCAACTCGATTAGTTCACATTCGTTATCTACACTAATATTATAAAATATAGGTGTTTTTTTTATTATTATTATTAAAGTTTGTGGGTTCGGATGTGAAGAGTGATCTCTGGAACTCCGGCCTCCTCGCCAAGTTGAAAATCTTTAATGGTTACGATCGTCATGTCACGTGGTGAAGAAAAATTTACTACGATTTTTTGTT
Source organism: Zygaena filipendulae (assembly GCA_907165275.2). Taxonomy (NCBI): domain Eukaryota; kingdom Metazoa; phylum Arthropoda; class Insecta; order Lepidoptera; family Zygaenidae; genus Zygaena; species Zygaena filipendulae. The sequence continues at coordinate 815,254 of OU015670.1, read as the reverse complement.
ACGACTACGAGTTTTAACCGCGTTAATTTCGGAGTTCTCGCCGAAAAAGCGGAATAAAAATATCCTTTGTCTTTTTTATATACCAATGACAAAGATGTATGCAAAATTTCACGATGATCGGTTGAGTAGTTAAGTTGTGAAAGCGTAACAAGTAACAACCAACATTTGCATTTATATTGTAATACGCTGTACAAAGCTGGTGCCCGCGGTTTCACCAGAGTTAATTTCGGAGATCCCGCGGTAATTCCGGGACAAAAAGTACTTTATGTGTTATTCAATGTATAAGCTATTTTTAGGTAAGCTTTCTTCAATTTCCAAATAAATTATAAGAACAGACAAAAATGATAAACTCTTAATATAACGACACTTATCGACGAACGACGATGCGACGGAATGACTTGCGAACAGCGACTACTTCCGTAGTTCCGTCTCACGCGCCGACCGCTGTCATGGCGCTGCCCGTAGTGTTGCCGCTCTCCAAGCCGAGTCTCCCAACACTATATTATTGTAAAGTTTTATCAAAATCCATTAAGTAGTTTTTGGGTGAAAGAGTAACAAACATCCGTACATCCATAGACATACAAATTTTCGCGCTTATAATATTACTTACTGGCTGTGCCGGTCGGTTTCACCCGCGGTAATTTCAGAGTTCCCGCGGGAATTCCGGGATAAAAAGTACCCTATGTCCTTCTCTGTACCCCTGACAACGTGCATGCCAAATTTCATCCAAATACGTTCAACCGTTTTTGCGTGATTGAGTAACAAACATCCAAGCATCCACACTTTCACATTTATAATATTAGTAGGATTAAGTATACTATAAAGAAGTAGATGTTCCCCAAGGTTTCGCCCACGTTAATTTTGAAATTCGCGGTTTAAAAAGAATCGTATGTCCTTAGGAAACAAAATTATGATGATCCATTGTTTGATTTTCCCCACCCCGATCGTGTAACAAAAGTAGGCTCCCTGGCTTAAGACGAGGGCAGTGGGCGCCGTGAGTCACCGGGTCGACGACCCCTGCGCGTGCGCACCGCGTCTAGCCTAGGCTGGTTATTGTACGCTACCAGTTACGGCTGTGTCAGACCTTCTAAGAAGCTAAGAAGCCCTGATTGCGGGCAAATATCACACTGGCTGGCTGGTGACTATGTAGTTATATCCGTCACTTGTTTTAAACAAAAAAAAAAACTGGGTTTTGTTACATACATATTTGCGATTATTTTTAGTGTTAAAAAATTTGGCTAGATGTAATGCCTAAAACAATAATCGGAAAGCCGTAACTTTCTCGTTAAATAAAATAAACAAAAATTCTCAATCTCCGAGACTCGATTCCCGCGATGGACGAACTATTTACATACCTATGAAAGTTTGTACGGAACCCTCGGTGCGTGAATCCGACTCGCACTAGGTTGGTTTCATTTATGTGTGTTCAGAGATATAATAGGGTACTTGAATGAATTTTTTTTTCAGTCTATTTTAAAGATATATGGCCTACTTAAACAAAGCAAGAAAAAGAAAAAAAATATATGTATAAATTAATTAAATAGAGCGTTTCAAAGTTCCTACTTTCACGTCACTAGTTCAAAATTACGCCTTATCTGTGATAGAAATGTCACTGTCGTATTGACAGGGTCATGTGACACTGACAGACTGATAACTTCTATATCCAAAATCGAAATTAAGGTTGAACTGTGTCGAGTTACTTCCAAAAGTTCCAGTAAAGAATCGAAATGCATCTTACCGATGCATTATAAAGTAAAAAACTTCAGAAAATGGAAAATATGCGTTGACTGTATGCACTTAGTTTCTTTTGCCTTCTCTGAAAGAGGTAAATGTTTCCTAAAAAAATAAAAGTGACGTCATGTGTCAAGCTTGGCTGTGATTGGTGTTTCGTTGCAACGTTCCATTTCACAAAATTAAAAGTTGAATATTTTGGACACTATTGAATTTTTTTTAGTAAATCTTTCACGATAACGCTTTTCTAAGGCTCTATTTTTGAAATATTGACACAAATTATTATAATAAATTTCATGCAAGTGCCCTATTATGACGTTTCGAGCTAAAGGCCAACTACACTCGGGCAAACCCCAAAACCAGACCACGCCTATAGTTATACCAATCTACTATAAGGATTTATCCACAAATTATAGGTTCCTATCCCCGTCACAAGGGCCGATGGACTTAATACGAAAATCGGTAGATGTGGGGAGACCCTTATCTACACGGTGAAATTTTCGTATTGAAATTTACTATGGAAGCATTTTAGAGCCAAACTGTAATAATGCACTATTGAAAGTTTTACTATGGAAATAACAGGCATTGCCATAGCAAAATTAACAATAGTGCTAATAAAGACCGACTCTAAAATGCGTCCATAGTAAACAATAAGAAAATTTCATCGTGTATGAGCTGTTTTGTTTCATGTTGTACATTTAATTCGCAGGACTCAAGCGCCACCGGCTATAAAAATCATTATTATCTAACTACCTGCTCCCCGCGGTTTCACCCGCGTCAATTTCGAAGTTCCCGCGGGAATTCCGGGACAAAAAGAACGCTATGTCCTTCGCAAAATTTAATGCTTTTTTTCCAACACTTCCAACAATGGGCATGTGGACTAATTTTTATTTTTTAGTCCGTCTTGTAGATTATTAAAGAATATTGGACACGTATTTTTTCTTTTTTTACGTAATCAAAAATAACGGCCATATATTGAGTTGAAATTTCGCGTGACGTCACTATTCTGACAGTTTGTATGGCGGTTTTAGCGGTTAGTGACGTCACGACCCCCTCGCCCTAAACTTTAATGCGCTTTATCTCTGTATATTTTAATTTATTTAAAAAAGCAAAAAATACGTGTCTATTGTTTTTTTTATTTTCTAACTGACGGACTAATTAGAATTTTAATTTTCAAAAGTAGTCCACATCCCTATCATCGTTATATTTCAACCAAATTTATACAAACCTTGACAAATTGTGTACCTAAACCTTCCTCATGAATCACTCAATCTATTGGCGAAAACCGTGTAAAAATCCGTTCAGTAGTTTCCAATTTTATGGCGAACAGGATTTTCTTTATATACAACGAAAAGAAATCGATAGGAAAGTATTTTTCATTACTCATACTCGGAAAGTAGGTCTGAAGTTGCCCGAGAAGCGGGTTGAAAGTAACACTTTTCAGCCCTAGGGAGAATCGCTTTCAACTGACAGCTGGATACTGCAGAAACTCAAGTTTTTTTTATGTCATAGGGGGCATACTTACTGGCCAGTAGCACACCTAATGGTTGATTTATGTAAAATAAAATTCACTAATTTTTTTCTTTAGCTAATTCCTATTTTTATTTTGACTTTCCTTGCATTCGTAATGAAAAGCACAGTGTTATCCTCGGGAGACACTATCCTTACTATCCTATCCTTACTTTCACCCCTAGGATAACAATGTACTATTAAAATGCAGTAAGTAAATGCGAATTTTTGATGATAACTCTGCAAGCAATATTAGATTGGAAGATAGAACATACGGAATATTAGGTCTCACGAATCTGTATAGCTGAAATTCTCACAATATCACACACACAGCATTAGACTAGAGTCTATAAATAAATCGGCATCATTACGTGGGCTTGTGCATGCACGCAGTGGGTAGGTAGGTAGGTGCCTACACACAGACCTATTTGCAGACCTTGAAGGATGTTTAGTGAGCAATAAATATAGTCATTTATAGTTAACAGTAATACACGTAGAGTTGATTCCAATATTGACACAATGGACAATATTTTCAACTTCTTTTACGAACCATAGAGATGTTACAGACATACCGCCGCACTCAGAGTCGACTTTAATGATTACTTAGTTAAGTATGGATTTTTAAAACAAAACTGCCGCAATCAGACAAGTTTAATAAATTAATGTTAATTGGCATTTAACTAATTAAGTTACATCTCATTAAATGCCAATTAACATTAATTTACTGAACGTCTCTGATTGCGGCAGTTTTGTTTTAAAAATCTATACTTAACTAAGTATACATTAAAGTCGACTCTGAGTGCGGCCGATAGAGCGTTAGTTATTTAAAATTCTGTCCGAAATTGCGAAATTGAAGCACAAAAACAATTGAATGTGGGCGTGGAGACGTAGAGTAAGCTGGTTCTATTATATAATTCTTTGGAATATTCCGTAAAAAGTTTTTACATAAATGCATGGAACGAACATACCTACTTCTATGGTTCTGCATACTAAGTAGCTAAACTTTGCGCTCGCATTTCGATTTTCAAATTGACAATATTTATTGTTTTTTTTTTTCACAGCATCAAGAAGAATTCTGCTCTAGCATTCTACTACGTAAATGAAGATTATAATGACTGAGGGAAATGACTTCGACGTATGATTGTCATATCTTGAATTTGTTTTTTGTAAAATTTTGTAAAACGCCGCGTCACCCTCGCTTCGCTTCACTAAGGTAAAATAAATAGCGATTTCTCGAACAACAACGATGTATTTAGCAGGTATTAAACAGGTATTCTATTGTGACCTCATTATAAATAATACACTCAACAGGTAAGCTCAAGTAATGAAGGCACACCGCCGCCGATTCCGGAAGCAGCGTTCCGCAGGACGCGTCCAATTGGGGACGCGCCGGAAGCAACCAAGGCGCGGGGGGAGGGGGCCGCTCGCGCCAAACGATTTGTTGTTTTCATTTTCGAATTCGGAACGCAAGTTGCAAAAAAATAAAACGAAAACGTTGCATTCTTCGCTCAGCGCTCGACGTGTAAAGAAGGAACTGAATTCGATCAGGGTGAAAGAATATTATGAAGAAGTCAGTTTCTAAATGCTGATATTCTTACAACGCGTTTGAAGTTTGTAGGTAACAATATCTCTCGTTAAATGTTATTAGCGATTATATGGCTAATGATTTATGTGGCTATTTTAATTACTTATAAACATTGATTAATAAAAAATTGTATTACTTTAAACTTCACCAATAACTAACCTTAGCACGTGTGGAAAATCAACTCCTTTGTATTCTTGGAATCATGCAATATCTGAAACAAAATAATAAATCTATGTTATAGTTCCTGCGGGAATTCCGAAAACGACGCGGGTGAAACCGCGGGGGAACATCTATTCGCTCTAGTGTGGTTTAAGCTTTAGTGGTGGAACTTGGGTGAGAACCCTGGGGGAGTTTTTTGGCGAAAATCAAAGATGGCGAAAGGTCAAAGTTAGGTCATTTATTTTCATGTCGATTAAAAAATTCTTAAAAATGGATTTTGCTGTGTTATAAAGTGCATTGGACAATAATTTTCACAGTGACGGTTTTTTATGTGCTCAAGAAGATAAATGACATTTCGAGCTGATTTCTTCGGTTTCCTCCAAGAGCTCCGAGAAAGTTCTCGCAAGCTATAGTACCGTGGCTAATGGCTTGCGATTTCAAACCTTACAACGAAGTATTTCAATAGAAAATACATTGATCTAATTAGTTATACTTGAAACTGGCTAAATGCATTATATGCGAAAGTCCATATAAAAAAGAAGAAAGAAAAAGAAACCTAGGGGAGGAACAACTCTGTGGTTACTTGTGCTATTTTATGTCAACCATAAATTATATTTCATTGTAAATTTGGTAAATAAAAAAAAAAAAAAAACTAGCTAGCTATCTTTTATTGTCACATTTTTTTTATGCGTCAAATAAACATCAAACCAATCCACATAATATCGGAATCCACTTGGCACGTAACTAATGGTGAAAGAATTGCAGTTTTTGCCACAATAATACATAATATATTCAAATTAGATCGCGTGTCCTTTGTGAACCGGTGGAGCGATCACTGAGCAAGGATGCGCGTACGCGAGGTTGGCAACTACAGATCGCTCATGCTCCATTATCGCTCGGCGATGAGTTGTCATGCTCTGATAAGTTTCCATTCAGACGATCGCTGACGGGTAGTAATTGGTTTTGGTCGGTGGACGAAGAAACGTGGGACCTGGCGTTTGGCGCAGAAAATGTACCCAGGTATAGTCGCCGCAAAATTGTAAAAACAGTTTTTTTTTTAAATTCAATCCAATTCAAAAGCTGTTTGGACATAGATAAGCGCAATAGCGTGTTAACCCACTCTGGAGAAATTTTGAGTAAATCGTGTTTAAATTGTAGCGTCATTTTGTGTCAACGTTTTTTTATGTTCAACATATTGTTACATATTTAAACAATGTAATAAGGTAACGTTCTCTAACTCTCAATAAATCGTTCTGTATCAATAACTTCATTTTGTGGGTTAACACCTTATGGCTTATTTGCGTACATTTATTATTTAGTATTGGTTGTTACAATCACTTATAATCGTAGGCAGGTTCTTAGAACAATAAATTACCGTCAGTTCGGAATACGTCCTCGGTCCTACTTTATAAGTTTTACAACACACCGATCCACTTGATCCCACATTAAGGTATACATATTAGTAGTAATTTTACACAATATATTATGTATTATGCTTAAGATATATAAACACGCCCAGACCGGAAAGTGGAACCCTAGTTCATCACAAAAGTCCACGCTAAGCGGCAAATGAACACGGAAGTCGGAACCTTTTCATTAACGGGTGCCAGGCATGGTCAGCTCTTGCGCCAATCGGGTGGTCATCAAAAGTTACTTTGCAAGACTATTGTAATGCCTGCACAACATTATCGCCGATGGTCGTTGATGGTGTGATCGTGTGATCGGCGATCATGTGGACACCTCAACGCGATCACAGGCGATTCCCTTTGATGCGTGCTCGAAAACCGACAATTCACGGGTCCAGGCGATGATCGGTGAGTACAGCCGAGTATGCCCTCTACACTATCGTGATCGCGTATGATCGCCTGTACTCGGCGATAATGTAGTGAAGGCATAAAATGTTGAGGACGAAAAATGCGTTGTGGTGGATGGCTCACACATGAGAAAGCGGTACCATTCGTAGTCATACCTAGTTCAAACCTAACCTGGCAGTTGCTAGGTTATTTACGTATACCTTCGCAAAGAGCAGTTGCTCTTACTTCTTTCACGACCGTGACGTGTCTGACCCGCCTCCATGTCCTCTCTAGTAAATTTATTTTCTCTGTGGTCGATTCCGATTGGCGCGCATGTCCACCGTAATGGTTTAACTTCGCGTCGTTATAATGACATGTCGCCACTCTCGCATGGGTGCCATTGTAACCCGGCACCGTTCGGAAACAATGGGGCATCGCTTTCACCGCCCGCTGGGCCGTCGTTCGAGGGGCTCATTGCGAAAATTTCCACACGAATTTCGACGCCATGCACGAATTTCGAATTTTCTATTCGGCGGGGTATTTTTTTGCAGAAAGAAGAGAAATAAAGGAAGCGAGAAATGAGATAAATTTATTGGTGTACAAAAAATGACAGAGTAAAAAGAAATACTTAAAAAGGAGAATTAAAATCCAATGTGATGGTCAAGGCGTCTACTAAAGTAGATAATATGTACGTCAACTACTTTTTTGAGCTTAGTTTCGGATTGATAAACCTCTTTTTAAAAGCTTCTATTTTCAATTCAATACGGAATTTTTCAAAATTCGAATCGGCGCGGCGATCGAGTGCGAAATGTGAACTCACACTCACAGAATAATGGAATCGATGGTTATCTATGCGACGCACTCGCGCACCCATTGTTCGAGTCTATCTCCCTCTCGCTTCTGTATGAATTGCGTGCAATTTGAGTTGTCGATGCATTTTTTTTTTAAATGGACTCGCAGCTCTTCGCCTTCGAGCAGTTTTGTGTCCATGGACCATGAATACAAAAAGATCATAATCGGTTGATTGAAATCTTTAGTGGTGAGTCATTTTCAGTCCATAGCTAAGTAAGCTAATCAATTGGCATTAGGGTGGCTTAAGTCTTGACATTTAGGATAACTTTATAAAGACGGGCAGAGACCTATTATAAATGCACAAGTAAGTTGGTTTTTTGTTTGTTCGTTACGCATTCACGCTGTAACCGATCGCGGTTTTGACATGGGTACAGAGAATAAAATGGAGTATTTTTTATTCCAGAAAAATAAATACACGTGATATATCTCACTATATCCCCCCCCCCCCCCTCCTTGTGATATTTCGTGATTTTTTCCGGACCCCTCCCCCCCTTTCGAGCCTCACGTGATTAATGGACGCCCCCTTAACACTTTATCAATAGCGATTAGCGGCCATGTAGAGTCGACTGCGCACGAGTGTTCACTGTTCAATACTAGGAATCGATGAATGCATCATTCGTTTATCGATTGTTTTTTCCATGTAAATTCTCGCCTTCAAGATTTCGCATATAGAAAAACTAGCTAGTCGATCCCCCACGGTTTCACTCGAAATACTTACAGAGTTTCCGCGGGAATACCAGGGCAAAAGGCATTCAGGAATACTGTAGCTCCCTATAAGTGATTTTTTTTATAATTTAAGAAGATTTTTAACTAGCGAGTAATTAGTTAGGAAGCTACGGTGTTCCTGAGAGACATATAGGGTACTTTTATTCTGGTACTTCCTGGGGAACTCCGAAATTAACGGGGGATGGACAAAACAGAATATCGCGCGGACGCATCCCCGCGCCGTATGGGCTCCGCTGAAAACCATTATGCTGAGACGGTGTCCATTTTGGCATCACGGAAACTATATCCGATTCATTTTAAATTTGATGCATGTATTACTTTTAAGAAATTTTGTGATGCCAAATAAAGTTATGTCTATGTCTATGTTTGTTTGTAATGGATTAACTCAAAAAACTAGTCGACCCTCAAGTGAAAACTCTTTCACTTGAGGGTTCACTTTTATCCCGGCATTCCCACGGGAACTCCGAAATTGACGCAGGTGAATCCGTGCGTCGACTAGTATTAATTTGTATTTATTTATTTATTCATTTTTATCTATTACACAAAATTTCTCACAGTTTTACAGTTATACAAGACCCTGTGAAATTAAAAATAGTATCTAATACACATATAATATCCAAACATCAAATCGTAATGAGACCTTTTAAAAACATCATTTTTTTCCATAGTGTCTTAAGTCTTAACAAATGCATTTATTTAGTTTATCACGTCCATCTTGTTTGTCATCGACTTCGCCCTTATCGGAAACTAAAGCACGCGCACTTATTTTCAAAAGATAATACGACCTAAAAGATACCCAACCTTGCCGTAGGAAAATAACCTTTATTCTCTAATGCCGCAGGGTGCACTCGGGACTAAAATAACCAGTGTATAGTTGAATTACCGAGAAACGATAACATTTACTTAAGCGCCAGTCGATTTGGTTTTGTGACAAACGATTTATCGTTCAGAAATTCAGATAAATATCTAAGTATGACGTCACACAATCGTTTAAAAATCAAAAACGAGTTTTGTGAAGCTGGAAAGCGTAACAACCAGACAAACAAAATACGAACAAACTCACATAGGCATTTATTACATTAGTTAATCCTTACTAATATTATAAATGCGAAAGTGAGTTTGTTTGTTTGTTTGTTACGCTTTCACGGCTAAACGACTCAACCGATCACCACGGAATTTTGCATACACGTTGTCAAGGGTACAGAGAAGGACATAGGCTACTTTTATTCCGGAATTCCCACGGGAATTCCGAAATTAACGCGGAAGAAACTACAATAAATTTTGCATACTACTTACCTACACGTTGTCAAGGGTAGGTTCAGAAAAAATATAGGGTAGTATGTACTTTTATCTCGGAATACCCGCGGGAACTCCGAAACTAACTCGGGTGGAACCGCAGGGAACAGCTGGTATACGTATTATAAATGCGAATGTTAGTTGGTTACGCTTTCATGCCAACTACACAACCGATCAACATGAAATCTTGTCAGGGGTACAGAAAAGGACTCAGGGCACTTTGTGTCCCGGAATTCCCGCGGGAATTACCGATATGGACGCGGGATAACTGGGTAGTTTACTGGCACAAACGCAGCCCGCCTTCTCCCTCTTGGGAGCGAACTTGGGCCCACTCGAGACGTTTATAAATGCCGAGGATTCTTGTTATTTCGACTTAAAAAAAAAACCAGTCACGACTCACGCGTCTAACCGGTCGAAATTCTGGCGAGCGAGGCAGAGCTACACAATGACGATGGGCGGGAAGGAGACGGGAGACGCGTCGTTCGGAATCCGTAACTTTTGGGACTTCGTTAAGTAAATATAAGTTATTGCTTTTTTATTTATTTAATTTATTAGCTGTTGCCCGCAATTTCACCAGCGTTAATTTCGGGGATCCCGCGGGATTTCCGGGGTAAGAGTACCCTATATCCTTAATAAGAATTTTCCAAATCGATGCGGCCGTCTTCGAGTAATCGCGTAGCAAAGATACAAAAAAAACAGTCGAATTGAGAACCTCCTCCTTTTTTTAGAAGGCGGTTAAAAACCTTTTTAAATATCACATATTTATTTTTAGATTTCTTTAGGTCCTGCCGCTCGTTCGTGTTCGGTCAAAGGTAAGGTCAAACATTTCCAAATAAACATTCAGGTCAAAGGTAAACCAACATTATAAAAGTTGAATCATCATCTATAAAATAATAATACTTACATATAATCAGCACGATACAAAATATACGTATTATTTTAATATTAAATGAATCCCGCGGTAACAGCCGCGTTAATTTCGGAGTTCCCGCGGGAATTCCGCGATAAAAAGTACCCTATGTCCTTCTCTGTACCCCTGACAACGTGTATGCAAAACGTGGTGATCAGTTGAACTGTTTAGGCGTGAAACAAACAACAAACTCACTTTCGCATTTATAATATTAGTAAGGCTAAGGATTAATCATTGTAAAAGTTGTTTGTGTCGATATAAACTTCATAATATTTTGTCCATTATTATTGTAACTTTCTCTACTAACCGCGTCGCAACCAACTGGTTGTGGCCAGCAATCGGCGAACGAAGAAATAAACGTGGAACTTGCATTTCGCACAAACTTTACCCAGCCCCCCTAGCCAATTTGACAATGGGCATGTTGACTAATTTTTTTTTTTAGTCCGTCTTGTAGATTATTAAAAAATATTGGACACGTATTTTTTCTTTTTTTACGTAATCAAAAAATTACGGCGATATATTGAGTTGAAATTTCGCGTGACGTCACTATTCTGACAGTTTGTATGGCGGTTTTTGCGGTTTGTGACGTCACGACCCCCTCACCCTAAACTTTAATGTGCTTTATCTCTGTTTATTTTAATTTATTTGAAAATATAAAAAAATACGTGACTATTGTTTTTTAATTGAGATTTTCAAAAGTTGTCAACATCCCTATTTATGATCGTCTATAGAAAACTGAGGAACGTGTCTTCATGTCACGCTGTCTCCTAAAATCTAACAAACAAACAAACAAACTCACTTTCGCATTTGTGCTGATAACTAAAGGATTCGACTGTATTTCTTTGATATCGTTTTGACTTGTGAGTTTTAGACATACTCGTATGTTAGCTTATGTACAAATATACAATAAATCAAAGACATTTTCACATGAGGCAATAATATATATGCGCCATTTTTGAGTATGAGGTATGGCATTGACACGTTTGACAGACGTTTTGACGTTTGATCGTCTCAAACGTCGTTTTGGTCATGACTTACTTCGGACTGACATCGAGCGCGGCCAACATAGAAAAAAACGAGTCTTGTAAAAAGAAAGAGGTTGATAGCAATAAAGTATCGTTTGTCCCTGGAAATATAGTGTTATTTAATATTTCAAAAGTGGGATATACTTCAAACTACGTGCTGAAGCTACGGTCTTCTGAACAAAGGTCAGACGTTTTTACATTTTGGCTATAAAATCGGCATTCATCAGTGAACTTCGTTGTGTTTACATTTGTGTTTAAGCACAAAAATTGAAGTTAAAGTGTTAAAGGGTGAATATACGGTATTTGAGTTTTTTGTGTCCCAAAAGGAAAATTATTCTGTTTAATTTGATATTAATAATTTGACTAATCAACATTATTTTTATATTTGTAATGATAAGGGCCAGAAGATTTTTCCATTTTTTTCAATTTTATAGCCTCCAGGGGAAAATGTGTTATCAGGGGAGTGACACCATTGGCAGAGTAGTGACAAATTAAGGCAGAAAAGTGACAATCTATTAATTATTAGCTAGGAAACTTAAATAATATTAAATAAAACACATAAATAAATATTATTTCGAAATTTTTTTGTACATAGAATACAATCAGTCTCTACAGTTTCATAATAAAACGAATGGTTTGATTTGTTTGGTTGGTTTTGTTATCAATGCATAAGTCTTAATTACCCAAATTAAATGTCATTAATCAGTCTCATCTGAGAATTAAAAAATTAAGTATACAACAAAATAAAATATTACCTAGCTATGGTACATACCTTTCAGTGTCAAGGATATTTAAACAATTAAAAAATATCATGGTACACACTACACATGGTACAGCATAAATGAATACTTTCATTTTTTAAAAGAACAGTATCAATCTTTTCTGCTAAACTAAATGTTTTTTACTTAAATACTAAGCAATCAACACTTTACATATCAAAACATCTACTGCCTCTGGAAACTTATAAAATACTCTGTAAAGTATATTTGACACGGGTATATGGTCAAAATCTCTTCCCATTTAACATCAGACACGTTATTTTCATCTACGTATATTTTAAAGAGTACCATCTTCAGTATAGAGATCTTTAGATATTTTTTTATCATTAACTACTTAGCTGTCCCCACGGTTTCACCCGCAAAAAATTCGGAGATCACGCAAGAATTGTGGGATACAAAGTATCTATGTCCTTTTCTATACCCCTGACAATGTGTATACATATGAAATTTCATGAGATTTTACCGGCGTCAATTTCAGAGTTCCCACGGGAATTTCGAGATAAAAGTACCCTATGTCCTTTTTTGTATCTCTGACAACGTGTGTACAAAATTTCATGATGATCGGTTGAGCCATTAAGGCCTGAAAGGGTAAAAACAGACTAAGTTACTTTCGCATTTATAATATTAGTAGGGGTCTGGTATACCACAAGTACTGGTCTTGACAGACTATCCGACTAGTAGATGTTTGTGGAATCATTTGGTTTTGCATATCTTCCTTAGGATCTGTGTATGTATACTGCAGCAACAATATTCAATTTCGTTTTATCTTTTTGGATGTATTTAATGTCGCCTAAGTGGAAGTGAGGACAAAAGTTACTACAAAAACTGCTGAGGGTCTTCATGTACAACATCTTTCTTAATAGGTTTCCTCATAGTTGATGTACTTTCAGTAAACCAGCAAATGTTTCTTTTGATACTTGTGTACCTTTTGACGTAATTGTTTAATGACAAATTTTTGTTTTTAATTGAAATTTGTTCCATTTCAGTAATGTCTTTAATACTCTTAATTTGTCTCTTTTCCTTTTTTCATTGGTATTTTAGCTTTTATTTCTCTTTAAATTCAGTATTTTTGACAGGACCATTTTTAAATACATGGTAACGTAATTTCTCTGCTCAGCGCTTTTTTTCTAGCCCCTATTCCCTTGTTCGCTCTTTTTTTAACATTCCTCATTGAATTCAAGTAAAGGTAATGGAGTATCTAGAACAAATGAAATAACTAACATAAAGAAATATCAAAGAAACTAAATTTTGTCACTCCCTTGTGGCGAATGTATTTACCCTGGCATAGTAAATGCCAGGGAAGTGACGCCAGGGAAGTGAGGAAATTGCAAATAACCCACAAAAATACCCTCACTGATTTTTCCGATCACAATGTCACGTAATATATAGCATCTACACACTATAAATATTGTATTGAACTTATTTACAAATACGGGACGATAAAATATAAAAATATATACTCACCAAGGGAAATACTGCAACGACTGGCACAATCCCGCTCCCCGACATTGAATTGAAAACTGACGCAAAATTATTTAAATTTTGCTCCACGCCGTTATCTTGCTTTTTACTTCACACTGTACTCCACGCGTCATTCTATGTCAAAACCATACTTTAGCAGTTTTATGTCTATTTTTTAGTCTTTGAAATTCGCCAGGTGAAGTGACATTATTGTAATGGGACGTGAAATGAGAGAATTTTTTTTTGTATTAATTAATAATTTTACTATGTATTTTGATAAAATATGTTTCGATATTTATTTAGGTATATGATAATATTGGTAGAAAACCTAATGCCATAAATATTAAAAGCATTAGGCCCTGAAAATTATAAAATCTACTAATGGGGTAAGGCCAGGGTAGTATACATTTGGTACTATTTTAAGGCATTAATGCCTAAAATTAAAAATTATCGCGAATTAATTACGTGGGCCGAATAAAAGACGATATTCTTTATTATTTCAGCATACGGTATTAACAATATCATTATTTTAACATAAAATTTGTCTAAGGACCGTTGAAATTCAAATAGCGTATATTCACCCTAAAAACATTGTGAAAAATAAACAATCAACCTTATTTCGACTATATTCATGCAATTTTAATAAGAATAAAGTGTAATCCAAAGTTAAAATTAATGGTTCCTGGTATATCTAACTACACCATTCGACGGTGTTTGTGAATAAAATTGAATGACTAAATAGTGAAAAACGTAGGTAATAAGTGCCATTGCCTGCATTGGGCGACATAAATAGCGATACCTACAGTTTACGGACTTAAAACTTTTTGTGCGTTATAACTAACGGCGTCCTAGCTATGTTATGTGTATTGTAACTTGAGAAAGCTGATTAAATGAACAACAACCTTTAATGTTTACGCTACATACATACGTCAATTGTCACATATTTATTGTAATACAAAGCACAGTGTCAAGTGTGACACAGACTGAATAACTTAATAGGTATTACTGTAACATTTTAGTTGGTTTCTATACTAAAATTATGCTATGATCAGGTTGTTTAATTCTGTTCTTATTTTCTCTTTTGTTATTTGTATTAGTATACCATAGATTATTTTGTATTTTATTTGCTCTGAATTGCTTGATCTCATTATAATTAATTATGGGTAAATCTAAAAGAAAACAGCGTGATTTAAGTGAAAGTAGCTCCTCCAGTACTAATTCGAGCAGTAGTCGTGAATTTACACATAACACACGGCGCACTAAAAGGCAGCGTAGCCACAAACATAAAAGTCATAGAAATAAAAAGCGTAGCACCTCGAAAACTAGAAATCAATCCAGTAAATACCGAGAATCAACCAAAACCCCTCCGCTGGCAACAATTCAGCCGAGTTTATCTGAAACGGTTAATCAGTATAATCCGGGGAGTTTGAACAATGCTAATTTCTGGGCGCAAAATAATTTTCCGGTAGCATTTAGTGTAATACCCGAGTTCGACCCGAGTAGTAATAGTCAGACAATAGAAAATTGGATTAATAAAGTTAATGAGTGTGCACAAATTTATTCCTGGAATGACCGCCAAATATGTCACTACGCCTTACCTAAACTGATTGGTTTAGCTAAGAAGTGGTATCAGGGCCTGCCATCAGTTTTGTATACTTGGACCGAATGGACACAAAAACTTAAGTTAAGTTTTCCTTCGAATGAAAATTACGGCGATTTGTTGACATGCATGTTGAAGCTACGTTGTAGGATTGGATACTCTCTAGAACATTATTATTTCGATAAAATGGCTTTAATAAATAAATGTGAAATAACTGGTTCTAAGGCTGTAGGTTGCCTGATTCACGGAATAGACGATAAATTTGTACGTATGGGCGCGGGGGCGTGTATGTTTAGTGAACCTGAACAAGTTTTAAATTACTTGAGGACGGTGACACAGCATGAAAATAACGCGATGCCTAGTAACATTCGTAATCGTAACAATTTAAATAATAAAAACGTTAATAGAACTATGAATGAGTCGACCAAGATGGACAATTCTAATGTTAGATGTTTTAATTGCAACGAATTAGGACACATAAGTTTGAAATGTAATAAACCGATAAAAAGGTGCAGTCTGTGTTTTAAATTAGGCCATGATACAAAAGACTGTCGTAAAAGAAACAATAATGAGGACACGGGTAAAAGCAGTAACTCTGAACAAAGTAAGTCAGTAATGTGTATTACAAATAGTAACGAGATTGGCAATGAGAAGTATTTTAAAAATGTAAAAGTTGATAATAATGTCATGAAAGGGTATATCGACCTGGGTAGTAAGTGTACGTTGATTCAGGAATCTTATGCAAAGCGCTTAAGTGATATTGATAATTGGGATGCCAGTAATTTACCAATGTTACAAGGGTTCGGAAATTCTGTAGTTATTCCTTTAGGAAGAATGAAATTAGTTATAGAAATAGAGTTAGTCAGGGCTGAAGTCGATGTTTTAATAGTGGAAGATCGTTATTTACAAACACCCATTTTAGTCGGACAATCATTTACAGAAAAACCCAATGTTGTACTTTTCAAAACGAAAGACGAGTTATTATTTATTCCTACACCCGATGTAAACGATGATAAAATCAAACTTGAAGTTTATGCTGGAATCGATTCATCTATCTCTCCTAATACTATAACATGCATTGACGTTGTAGTAGAGGGCCGTTACACTGGTGATCTTTACATACAGAATAGTTTGCGACTAATTAAAAATAACGAATACAACATTTTACCTGGTTTGTTTAAGAGTACTGAGGGTAAAGGATTTATACTAATCAGAAATTTATCAAATATTCAGATACCAATTCATAAGGGTGTTTTATTAGCCAGAGGGCTAAAATTTAATGAAGCTACTACCGAGTATATAGGTTTTACAACGGAAACTAATACGTTTGAACCTTTGCCTATTGCAAGCATTAACATAGGTACCGATCTCACGGAAGAACAATATAAAAAGTTAATAAATTTATTTGAGATGTATAGGGTGTGCTTTGCAATGAATTTAAGTGAATTGGGTAAGACAAATTTAACGGAAATGGATATCGTATTAACAGATGAAAAACCAGTAGTGTATAATCCATACAGGGTATCTTATAGTGAGCGCGAACATTTACAAAAAATAATTGAAGATCTTTTAAGTAATGGCATCATTCGGGAGAGTACTTCGGATTATTCTAGTCCTGTTATATTGGTAAATAAAAAGAATGGTGAAAAGAGACTCTGTGTCGATTTTCGGGCTTTAAACCGCAAGACACTTAAAGACAAATATCCTTTACCCCGTATTGAGGATCAGTTAGATAGGTTGGGGGGGAGTAAATTCTTTACTAGTTTGGATCTTTCCTCGGGCTATTATCAAGTACCTATGAATGAAGCTAGCAAACGGTTTACAGCTTTTGTAACGCCAGATGGCTTGTTTGAGTTTGAACGTATGCCTTTCGGACTTGCTAATGCACCGAGCGTTTTCCAACGAACGATGAATACCATGTTAAAAGGCAGTAGGGATCGAGATCTAGCGTTAGCTTACATGGATGATGTTTTAATTACATCTAGCACAGTCGAAGAAGGACTAGAAAAGTTAGAAAAAGTCTTTCAGTTATTAAAATCAGCTCATTTAACATTAAATTTAAAAAAATATTCGTTTTTTCTACTTCAAATAAATTATTTGGGTTATGAAATCAGTTCCCAAGGCATAAGACCTGGTGCAGCAAAGATCAAAGCAGTATCAGATTTTCCTTGTCCGAAAAACGTGCATGAGGTCCGGCAATTCGTTGGGCTCACCAGTTATTTTAGACGGTTTATTCAAAATTATTCAGTGATCGCCAAACCACTTACTATGCTTACAAAGAAAAATGCTTCCTGGTGTTTCGATACACTTCAATTGAACGCTTTTAATGAGTTAAAATCAAAATTGACGTCTAGACCCGTACTTGCACTTTATGACCCGCAGGCGGATATTGAAGTTCATACCGATGCAAGTAAAGTAGGAATTGGCGCTATATTGTTGCAAAAAGCTAAAAATAATGTTTTCCAACCCATAGCTTTTTACAGTCGCCAAACCACCACAGATGAAAGTAAACTACACTCATATGAGTTGGAGACGTTAGCAGTGGTTAATGCACTAAGTCGATTTAGGGTATACATTTTGGGTAAATCTTTTAAAGTTGTTACTGATTGTGCAGCAATACGAAGCACAATGACAAAAAGAGATTTGATACCCAGAGTTGCACGTTGGTATATAATGATGCAGGAATATGATTTTGTTGTTGAACACAGAGGCGGAGACAAAATGAGTCATGTTGATGCATTGTCGCGGAATCCGTCTAGATCTAACACAACAGATAAAATGGAAATCGTTGAGGTTTTTGCTATAGACGACGATGCTTGGTTACGCACAGTGCAGCAACAGGACTCAGAAGTACAAAGAATCATAAGTATTTTGGAAGATCCATCCACACAAGATATAGTTGAGGTTCACAAAAATTTTATCGTAAAGAACGGTCGTTTATATAGGATTTCGACTAATAAAGAAGGAGACACAAATTTGAGATGGGTGGTCCCTAAATCAGTTAGGTGGCAAATCGTTCGCATGAACCACGATGATGCAGGACATTTTGGTTTTGACAAAACCTATCATAAAGTTAGCCAGGTCTACTGGTTTAAAAAGATGCGGCGTTTTATTAAAAAGTATTGCAGTTCTTGTCTAAATTGTGCCCACAATAAAATACCAGGTGGCCCTAAGGAAGGCCTCCTACACCCAATTCCCAAGGTAAATAAGCCCTTTGATACTCTACATACTGACCACTGTGGTCCATTCCCCATAAGCAAAAAGAAAAATTGTCACATTCTTGTAATAATCGATTCTTTTACAAAATTTGTTTATATTAAACCGGTTAAAAGCGTGAAAAGTAGTACAACCATTCAAGTTTTTAAGGAGTACTTCTCATTGTTTGGAACACCTCGTCGTATTATTTCCGATCGAGGCTCTAGCTTTACCAGCAAAGAATTTGCAAAATTCATTCATGAAAGGGATATAAAACACATACTAAATGCGGTCGCCTACCCCAGGGCGAATGGACAGGTTGAGAGATACAACCGGACCATTATAGATTCATTAACAGCAGCAAACCATAATCGTCCAGAAAATGAGTGGGACTTAGCTATACCTCAAGTTCAGTGGTCATTAAATAATACTGTAAATAAAACTACAGGTCGTACTCCGTCAGAATTATTATTTGGTGTCCAAGCTACTGGTGATTCAGATAGTCTAATGAATTCCGTTGTGTCAGAAGGACATGAACCTTTAGATCGCGATGAGATTAGAACCGCGGCGGATGCTAAAATACAAAAAGATCAAGTTAAACAAAAAATATATTTTGATAAAAATCGTAAAGAATCTACGCAGTACAAAGTTGGTGATTTAGTCAGAGTAGACAAAGATATTCGTACAGAGCCAGGTCATAGTCGAAAACTGCTGCCTAAATTTGTTGGGCCTTATAGAGTTTCAAAAGTTATTGGTAACGATAGATATGAGGTTGAAGACACTCCCATTACTAGGAAGGACGGATCAAAAGCATATAAAGGAATTTACGCCGTTGAAAAACTTCAACCTTGGTTAGTTTTTGATCATGACGTGATGTCAAGTGATTCAGAGTGAATATAAAAGTAAAGTGATACAATAGAATGAGAAAGTGACGCAATATTATTATTGGTCTCAAAAAAAAAAAAAAAAAAATTGCATTATGATGATTGTTTGTAATAGGAATGAATAGAGAATAAGTATGATAAGAATTAAGAGTTAAGTATGTTAATACCAGCGATTTTATAACTGAATTCGATAAGACTAAGTGAGAACATAGACCTTTTGTGGAAAATCTACTTTGTTTCAATGATTAGCTAAACTAGAGAAAACTACTAATTTAAGCGAGTTGTCGTGGATGACAATGCCTATGACAGTATATTTTATTCTTCTATCTTAATTAAGAGTGAGTCGTTACTGTTGAGAGTCATATAACGATGTTTAGTTTTAAGAGTGAGTCGTTATTGGTGAGAGTGCCATGACGATGTTTAGTTTTAAGAGTGAGTCGTTACTGTTGAGAGTCATATAACAATATTTAGTTTTAAGAGTGAGTCGTTATTGGTGAGAGTGCCATGGCGATGTTTAGTTCTAAGAGTGAGTCGTTATTGGTGAAAGTACCATGACGATGTTTAGTTTTAAGAGTGAGTCGTTATTGGTGAGAGTGCCATGACGATGTTTAGTTTTAAGAAGAAGAAGAAGAAGAAGAAAATACATTTATTTCAGCACAACACACAAGAAAGAGAAACAAACATCAACAGTGCCTAATCTAAAGAAACATAGATAATATCTCTTGCATGCTCTGCCGAAAGGGTCACCAACTCAGCATTAGCTAGGTGCGGGAACACCTAGCGCTGGTTTTCAGTTGGCAGCCCGCTGTCACGCACGGACGGGGGTAACAAAAGAAGAGTTACAGAAAAAAATGATACTATACATATAAATACAAGTACACCAACTAAACATAAAAAATATAAAAGATAAATAATGTAGAAAAATACAGGTAAATAATTCTTACTGAAATAAACAATACATACAAAGTACTTAAACATTATAAATACTGTAAGATCTGTAATACACTACTTATAATACAATAATTATAATACAATACTTTTAGTACAATGAAACTAAATTAAGAAATAAATAGAATAATAAAATAGCATTTTCCAATATTACCACAGAACAAAATAATAGTACAAAAATATAATAAATAAAAAAAAAAGACTGTTAACGACCACCTCGCCACAACAACACACGCCATTGTGGTTAAGATCTCCGTCTGCATGAAGGTGGGCACCTTTTGTAAACAAGAAATAATTTTTATTTTTGTTTTGGGGATAGTACGGTAGTGTGTGAAGGTGATTTATTATAAACATTGTACGAGTATAAATATAAGAAACAATCAATTTTAAAAATTTAAGATTTATCAAAAGTATAATCAAGACGATTCCACTTACACCAAGGAAAATAATGAGGGTAAGTAGTAAAAATATGTGAAAAACCAAAAACTAAATAAGACTTAAATGACAGACAAATTAAAATTGATAGATTCGAAGGAAATTTGTTTTGAAAGAAGAAAGTGAGTCGTTATTGGTGAGAGTGCCATGACGATGTTTAGTTTTAAGAGTGAGTCGTTATTGGTAAGAGTACCATGACGATGTTTAGTTTTAAGAGTGACTTGTTATTGGTGAGAATGCTTATGACGTCGGTTTGAGAGTGAGGCACCCTTGGCGAGAGTGCTTTTAGCGATGTTTACAAAATGGCAGTACTGTTAACTACCGTCGTAGTATAATAATTATGTATAGGTATAAGAGTAATTAATTGATTAATGTTTTGTTTTTGTTTTCTCTTCTCTTCTTTATCTTCTTCTTATGTGTGTAATAGATCAACGCGAGGTCGCGTTGGATGTCAGGATTAGCCGAATGTTAGCTTATGTACAAATATACAATAAATCAAAGACATTTTCACATGAGGCAATAATATATATGCATATATGCGCCATTTTTGAGTATGAGGTATGGCATTGACACGTTTGACAGACGTTTTGACGTTTGATCGTCTCAAACGTCGTTTTGGTCATGACTTACTTCGGACTGACATCGAGCGCGGCCAACATAGAAAAAAACGAGTCTTGTAAAAAGAAAGAGGTTGATAGCAATAAAGTATCGTTTGTCCCTGGAAATATAGTGTTATTTAATACGTAGACATAGACATAATCTTTATTTGGCATCAACATAAAAATACCTAAAATATTTTTAATCAAAATACAAAAATATGCAGAAATCTTAATAATAAGAATGAATTTTAAAGTATTTGTTGCGATGACAAACTGGACACCGACTCAGCATAATAATGCTGTCGCATAGAATGCTGCAGCGCTAATTTTCAGCGGAGCCCATAATGGGGATGTTGACTACTTTTGAAAATCAAAATTGTTATTAGTCCGTCAGTTAGAAAATAAAAAAACAATAGACACGTATTTTTTCCTTTTTCAAATAAATTAAAATATACAGAGATAAAGCGCATTAAAGTTTGGGGTGAGGGGGTCGTGACGTCACTAACCGCTAAAACCGCCATACAAACTGTCCAGATAGTGACGTCACGCGAAATTTTAACTCAATGTATCGCCGTTATTTTTTGATTACTTAAAAAAAGAAAAAATATTGTACGTGTCCAATATTTTTTATTAATCTTACAAGACGGGCTAAAAAAAAAATTAGTCAACATGCCCATTGTTTTCGAGTCAAAATGACATGGGCATGCAGTGTGTTCTCCTCATTGAATGTGTCACACAAAGGTTCTGTTAATTGGATAGGAGTTGGTGGGATATTAAATAATATTTATTGAAGTGTGTACCTTATCGTTTCAAGTAGGTGCGTCGTTATCGAATATAGATATACATAGGTATAATATAAACAGAGATACCGAATCTAGACTAAATGATAATAAGCAAAACATTGCTTACAAACCGCCAGTCGAAAATGCACTTTAAAAATACTGAACACAAAGGATTTTTTGATGTGGCCAGATTTGGACATGTCACGTTTTCGGTGCAGGGCATCGAGTATATTTGGTCCTGGGTATGGACATGTAGCTTCAAGTGAGCATACAGATTACGGATTGTATTGAACACAATATTTTTATATTTCATCCGCGTAAAATATTCAGGGTTCCCGCGGAGATTCCGGATTAAAAAGTACCCCTATGTCCTACTCAGTACCGCTAAAAACGTGTATACAAAATTTCATGATGATCGGTTGAGCCATTAATACTTGAAAGCGTAACAGAGTTACTTTCGCATTTATAATATTAATTAAGGATGTAACACACATCAATTTCGGTATTCCCGCAGGAATCCCGAGATAAAAAGTACTGTACCTATGTTCTTTTCTGTATGCAAAATTTTACGATGACCGGTTGGTCCGTTAAGAGTAACAAACAAATTCACATTCACATTAAATTTAAGACGTAAGGATTTGCCCGATTCGTCGACCACATTATATTATATATATATAACAAAACACGATGACGGCATCGGATTGACAATGATTATTTCAAGTGGACGCGAGGTCGTCTGGGCTCTCAACTCTGCAAAACTAGCCTATTGAGCGCTCGTCCGCGACCCGGCCTAGATGAAGAATAAAGATCTAGTCTGGAAGTTGGCTTTTTTTAAATTGATTTACACGGAAAATATTATCGTGTTAATAATATTTTGTTTTTTAATGATAACCCACTTCACAACACACAGATCTACTTGATCCCACAGTAAGCTATTATTAACTTGTGTCGTGGAAACCAAGCAAACGTGGTATATACTACATAGAATTACAAAAGTAATCCTAAGTTACTCCTTGTAACATCAGCAATCTGCCAGTGAACGTCATATCGAAATCGGTCCAACCGTTTCGGAGATTAGTCGGAACAAACAGACAAACAGACGAAAATTTTAAGATTTTTTTTTTACTATAATTATTAACATTCACGTGCCATTAGTAAAAAGCTGTTATTTTGATATTACAAACAGACACTTTAATTTTATTTATGTATACATAGATGTGTGTACAGTTGTACACCATAGTGTAGACAATGACTGGTCACCACTCGCCATAATACCGTTACTCGAGTGGGGCCTACTACATACTATTATTTAGTCACGTTTTGTCTGCAGTTAGCAATATCTATATGGGTGTGGGTCGAGCTTTATGGCCGGGTGACCGGTTTGTGTAAAGCTAGTGTTCCACTGTTCAGATGTGATAGTGAATGCGATGCTTGAACTTTACTTGAAATAAGTTGCTCTACCAACTTGGCGTAACATAAACATGATAATATAACATTTGTTGTATTCTTCAAGCTTTTTTAAAATACAACTCCACTTATTACAAATCTCGAATAAAACAATTTTTCACCGGTTAAAGGGAGAAGAATTTCGAGTATAGAAAAAGAAAAGACAGAAATTATTGATTATTTTAAATCATTTTGAATACTGTTCCACTTAGGACATCAGCGCCCTTATTCACTATGACCAACAACATTCCTTGCCCATAACGCACGTCCCAAAAACGCATTTCCAAACGTTCTAGATGCCAACATACTGAAAATTATTATTCTTTATGCCATAAGAAACGTTGTAAGTGTATTTTTATGCAGTAAAACTTCTTTGAATACGAGGGAAGGATAGTTTTTGCGGCGTCTTAGCGCGCGCGGCGTGTTATGGTCATAGGGAATAGGGGCCCAGGCTTGTACTTGAACGTAAAATATTTAAAACAGAGGTATTTCTAATATATTATAACAGTAGCGAAATAAGAAAATCAAAACAGTAAGCCATTGGGAGTTGCAACGGCCAGTATTAATGCGTCAGAAATTCTACAACATTAATTTTTACTCCTTATAGTGTTAAAAAAAAACGCCCAATTATAAGGTATAGTCTAATTTTAGTTACTAACAAAAGATTATCAACTTATCTAGGGAATTTGACAAAAGCTAGACATATCTGAAGCTAAACTATAAATAAACAACGCATTCAGTGTGCACAAGCTTTGTCTGACATCTAAAGTTGCGAAGCCGGTTCGAGCGAAGCTGCGCGGCGCGAAATGGCAAACGCCTTAAAAGCTTATACTTTATTTATATAATATTTACGCAACTAACCGACAGAACAACTCTTGTTGCTTGATAGACAGCTCGAGCAGCGGGTCGATGAACTTATTAGTTTCTTTTTTATAAATAAGATTGTTTTTTTTTTTGCGTTTTTCGTAATAAAATCTGCAATCTACTATGTCATATTGAAAAACATTTGAGCTCTGCATTTTATAGTGACGATTTCACCTGTCAGGTAGTCCGTGGTTTGTGACTATTTACATAATTATTGTATTTTCTGATATTAATATAGAGCATTAAAATTGGAGATTACCTAGAAGGTAGGTAAGTTCGAATACTACATTTTTACACCGATTTCGATAGGAGAATAATTATAATAACGCTTGGACATTACCACACAGCGCCATCTGGCCCCAAACTAAGCAGACCATGTACTATGGGTACCACACAACTTTTACACTATATTGTAATATCTAAGTACATAGATATACCTTTTTCTAATAATAGACAACCAGGATACAACATCATGAAGTCCCATTAACCTATTGACATTGAATCTCTTTGTCCCCCTGAGTCTTTAACCGACTCTGAAAAAGAGGTGTACGTTAATGGAACGACTAGGAGCGCAGCGTAGCTAAGAATGTAGGATGACTGTAGCACTCCAAAATTCGAATCCTAGTCTTATTATCTGCCATAAGTATTGGCGCTGAGCCAAAATACGTATACAGTACCTACGCCATTACGGTCATGTACTATACAGCATACAAGTATACTTAATAAACTAAAAAATACGTGGCAAGCGCATGTCTCGAATACAGAACTGGGTAACTATTGAATCGAAGCTAAGTTGAGAAAATATCAACAGAAAATATGAATCATCAAAATATGTCAAACAAATATTAGACCACCCTACGGAGATGAAGCGTTTTAAAATTTAAATCCTAACTAACAGTTATAATAAATACTAATGTGAGTTTGTTTGTTGATTAAAACCTAATTATTTTTTATTTATTTACTCTTTGCCCTAATTTTTTTTTTAATTTATTAAATCCAAAAAAACAAAATATACATTAACAACACACATACATACAAGACACTTGAGCCCGAAATTACTCAACTGATTACACATGATTCCACATGGTTCCTCCATTGTTATTGAGTAAGCAGTTATGACCAACGACATTCCTTGTCCATAGCACCATGGACGCCTTATCTCGTAGGTAACTGGATATCAACTGCATGATTATATAGATTGAGACCGGTCATAGAGATTCAGCAGTAAGTAGGTACTTACATGACGACCCGATTGGCGCAATGGTCACCATGCCTGCCCGCTAATCAAGAGGTTCCGGGTTCGATTCCCGGCGGGGGTGGACTTTGTGTGATGAACACAGGGTTCCATTTTCCAGTCTGAGTGTGTATATATATGTATAATATCTATAGTATAATATATATGTAACTAGCTGTCCCCCGCGATTTCATCCGCGATAATTTCGGAGTTCCCGCGGGAATACCTGGATAAAAACTATCCTATCTTTTAAGTTGGACCATATTATAAATGTTTACAAAATTTTATCAAAATCCGTTCAGTAGTTTCGGAGTCCATCGCGGACAAACAATGTGACACATGTAATAATATGTGTAGTATATACCACGTTTGCTTGGTTTCCACGACACAAGCTTAAAGCTTACTGTGGGATCGAGTAGATCTGTGTGTTGTGAAGTGGATTATTATTATTATTACATCGGCTGATTTGATGCATGATGATCTCTAAGCGGTATACATTCGTATTTCGTCGCCATCTTTCAACGGGACACCCCCGCCGCTCCCGATCAGCAACAAGCCATGATTCACGTGATTCATCACCCATTTGCAACTAACAGTTACCTACTATTATACTATCTACCTATAATATTGTAAAATTTACGTATGACTTGTAATACTATTAATATTACCAATAAATAAACTATGAACTAACTAACTAACTAACTAACTAAATTCGGACAATATTTACAAAACACGGCACAGCGTTACGCGCGCGGCTCTCCCCCGCTGGCGTATTACGTACTTACATTTTAAACTAATCCACAGACTATAGGCATATTCGCAGTTTTGGCCCCGGTCCAGCGTATAGCGAAGGCTATATTATTATCGATGGTCGATTTCGATAAACTTTGGAATCGACCTGTGCGGTTCTTGAATGATTTAATCACTGCGAGTGATCGGAAGCCGAGTGTTCGGATGAAATAATTTTATTATAAGTACAGACTACAGAAGCTCTCATAAGTCTCTGGTCTTTATAGACCGGGGTCAGGGTTTTAAGGGTTTAAAGTTGTTTTTTCTCAATATACGCTAGCTGGCTGCCGCGGTTTCACCCGCGTGAGTTTCTAAAACGCCTTCAAAATTACTTTTTCTCTTGACGACGACAAATTCGATGTACCTATACAATAAAGCCTACAATGTTGCTTCGTACGAAAACCCGTTAAATAGTTTCGGACGGAGATTCGTACGATTCTGTTTTTACATATTTTGTTACTGTTCTTTTATCGTCCCCTCTAGTTAAATCTATATTTATGTTGTAAAGAGAAAAGATTTGACTTTTTGTTTGTTTGTTACGATTTAACTCAAAAACTACAGGACCGATTTCGAAAATTCTTTTACTATTAGGAAGGTTCATTATCCCTGAGTAGCACAGGCTGTATTTTAATCCGGTATTCCCGCGGGAACTCTGAAATTAACGCGGCTGAAACCGCGGGGAACAGCTGATAATTATGCACAAACACGCGGATTTTACTCGCCGTTAATTTGGGAGTTCCCGCGGCAATTCCGAAACGAAAATACCCTAATGTCCTTTTCTGTACACGTTGGTGTAGGTATGCAAAATTTCATAATGACCGGTTCAATAGCT
The DNA here is from genome assembly GCA_907165275.2 of Zygaena filipendulae. Classification (NCBI taxonomy): domain Eukaryota; kingdom Metazoa; phylum Arthropoda; class Insecta; order Lepidoptera; family Zygaenidae; genus Zygaena; species Zygaena filipendulae. The sequence goes on along the minus strand of OU015670.1, from coordinate 787,820 downwards.
AAAACGTGAAAGCTAAGTAAACAAAGTCACATTCGCATTCATAACTTAATTAAATGTGTATTACATATTTGAGTGTCAAATTTTGTCATATTTATACAACCTGTTAATGAATTAAATGAAAACTAGAAAATAGTTTGCTCAGAATCAACTAGCGAATCAATCGCACTATGTTTTAATATAGCTTATATTTTTTTCATTTTTACTAGCCCATGTCTAAATTATTTATAATACAATATTTGGGGCGTACGCCGCCCGCAGCAAAAAAATTCGAATCGGTAGGCGCGGGCGTAGCGCTTGGAATTTCGTAGATAGGTCAGGTAGGATAGGTATATATTTTTATTTTTCTGTGATGCCGAATAAAGATTTGTCTATGTCTACGTCTATTTATGTAGACTAGCTATGTTCCCCGCGGTTTCACTCGCATTAATTTCGGAGTTCCCGCGGGAATTCCGGATGACAATATAGCCTATGTTACTCAGGGATAATGTAGCTTTCTAATGGTGAAAGAGTTTTGGAAATCGGTCCAGTAGTTTTTGAGTTAAATCGTAACAAACAAACAAAAAATCAAATCTTTCCTCTTTATAATATTAGTATAGATAACGAATCTTGCTTCGAGAGGCCCATCCGAATTTGGAGGGAACTCATCAACTCACCTAAGCGAGGATCGCGTTAAAGCGGTAACTCTAACCGCATATCGGTTGCAACAAAACTACGGTTTAAAGCACAAAAAATTACCATTATATATAACTTCGTGTCATAACACATTTACGCTCAGTGGCTCTGGACACAATATGCGTAGTGCCTAACAACCGACAGCACCACAGTTTAAACATACGGACAGTAAACAGTTGGTCGACGGAGTGTCTCAGTAAAAAAGCCCAGTACAAGGTTTGCTAGTCGACTTTATTCACTACGACCAACAAATGACAATATTCTTTGCCTATGGGCGCGCCCCATGGCCCAAAAACGCAATCCCAAACGTTCTAGATGCCAAAATATTTGAAATTATTATTCTGTATGCCATAAGAAACGTTTCAAATGTATTTTTTTTTTAAGTGAAACTTCTTTGATTACGATAGAAAGACAATTTTTGAGGCGCGTTTTCTTAACGCGCCGTGTTATGGTCATAGTGAATAAGGGCCCGGGGCTGAGGCGGTTGGTTAGTTCTGACTCCAGAACGTATTTAGCCAACTGTTTTTAAATCATTATAGATACTTATACTGTGACAATAGCTCTACCACTTCCACACGCTAAACGTCGCGCCTCCGCTTCACTTTGGGCATCGACCGAAATTACCTTTGCCTCTTACATTGTGATTATGATGAGCTAGAAGCAGAAAAAAAACTTGCGGCATTAACTACACAAAAAAAGAACTCGAATAATTACGAAATGCCCACCAAAAAAAAAGATTGGAAGCTTCGATTATAATTTAATACAAATTACGTGTTACGATGGAGCTTGTAGTGTGGATGAATGATGGAAGTAGTAAGTTCATGTTTTTTTTTTCTAAAGAATCGCAATAGAGCTGTGTTACCGACACACTATTTTGACTTGTACATGTATAGCTTTTTTGATGTTCCCAATACTGGGGCAAAGGCCCAACATGATGACGCTAATGGGTTTACTACACTATCCAATCTAAATCGGATACAATTTAGTGTACTCGATTTAGGATCAGTGAGTGAGAGAGAGAGCGAGTGATCACACTACAGTAATGGGCATGTTGACTAATTTTTATTTTTTAGTCCGTCTTGTAGATTATTAAAAATATTGGACACGTATTTTTTCTTTTTTTACGTAATCAAAAAATAACGGCGATATATTAAGTTGAAATTTCGCGTGACGTCACTATTCTGACAGTTTGTATGGATGGCGGTTTTGTGGTTAGTGACGTCACGACCTCCTCATCCTAAACTTTAATGCGCTTTATCTCTGTATATTTTAAATTATTTGAAAAAGCAAAAAATACGTGTTTATTGTTTTTTTTTATTTTCTAACTGACGGACTAATTAGAATTTTGATTTTCAATAGTAGTCAACATCGCTATTGTACCCTATATCAACTGCTTTTGGGGTACATTTTTTTAGTGTAGTATGATCACTCGCTCTCTCCCTCACTCACCGATCCTAAATCGGAACCAACTGTTCTAACTTCGATTACACCTTCCGATTTCCTAAATTGGTTTCTGACACATTGTAAAGTGTAGCTGTGTGGTCGATGGTAATAACCGTTTATGGGAGTACGAACAGTAGCCCAGCACGCAGGTCCAATATTGGGCACAAATTTTTTTTGTTTAGTCCGTCTTGTAGATTAATAAAAAATATTAGAACACGTATTTTTTCGTTTTTTACGCAATCAAAAAATAACGGCGATACATTGAGTTGAAATTTCGCGTGACGTCACTAACCAGTGCAGTTTTTATGGCGGCTTGTAGCGGCAAGTGACGTCACGAGCCCCCACCCTAAACTTTAATGCGCTTCATCTCTGTGCATTTTCATTTATTTGAAAAATAAAAAAATACGTGTCTAGTGATTTTTAATTTTCTAAATGACGGACTAATTAGAATTTTGATTTTCAAAAGTTGTCAACACCCCTATTGTGGCTACTGACTATAGGTATGTACATAAAATATGTGTTTACCAGTCCAGCTGTTCTCTACGGTCTCAATCGCGGCGATATCGTTATTCGCGCGGAAATTCCAGGATAAAAAATAGTAAATACCATATTATGTATGTCCTATTCGAGACTATAATTTAACTCTGCGCCAAGTTCCATCCGACTCAGTCCAACCGTTTGTTCTGACGTGTTTGAGTAACAACCATCCATCAATCCATCCAAACTTTCACATTTTATGATAACTATTAGTAAGTAGTACCTATACAATATACATAGATGTTTTTATTTAAAGACTAGCTGTGCCCCGCGGTTTCACCCGCGGTAATTTCGGAGATCCCGCGGGAAAACCGGGATAAAAAGTACCCTATGTCCTTCTTTGTACCCCCGACAACGTGCATGCCAAATTTCATCCAAATCCGTTCAACCGTTTTTGCGTGATTGAGTAACAAACATCCAAATATCCAAACATCCACGCTTTCACATTCATAATATCAGTAGGATGAATGATGGTAATTAAAGATAACGTTTATCGGCCGCACTTAAGAGTCGTTTTAATGATTTACTTAATTTTAAGAAAAGATTTTTAAAACTCATGATGATCGGTTGAGTAGTGAAGGTGTAAAAAGGTAATAATCGACGCTCGCATAAAAACCGCCACTTCTTCAAACTTACTGTCCAATACGCCATACGTCAGAAGAATAACTGGACGCAGATAAGCAATAACATGTTAACCCACAAAATTAAGTTACCTATTCAGAACGATTTATTGAGAGTTAGGGAACGTTTTTTAACTATGTGTTTACCGTATTATATTATTTAAGTATGTAACTAAATATTGAACATAAAAAATGTTGACAGAAAATGGCGCTATAATTTTAAAACACGATTTACTCAAAAATTTCTCCAGTGTGGGTTAACACACTATTGCTTATCTATGTCCAACTAAAGCATTGTTCTAAGCGCTATTACATCACCGTAACAGACAACACAATCCACTTTGAAGTTGAACAACTTCTCATTCGACACAAAAATATATTATTATGACGGAAGCGCCATCTTAGATTCCCGCCCAAAAACTTGCGTTTTAAAACTTTATTGACGGAAGTGTGTGAGAGCGCCGGAGTGACGTCATGCACGCAGCATTTCCTAATTTATTGTAAACACATAACAGATTACTCACGCGCGTTGAAAATTAATATGGCCGCCATTAAAGTTTGAAAGGGGTAGGGGTCATAACCAACACGCGAGCACTTAGAGGAATCACTGATAAGAACTGTAATAAATCTTTTTTTTTTCAACCTTGTTTTATTGATAATATCTACATACATTAACACGCGCGAAGTCGCGGACGGCACCAGTTATATTTAAAAAAATTGGTTACAAACTGACGGATCTTCGTCAGTAAAAAAAACCGACGAACTGAGAACCTCTTCATAATCATAACATCGTTCATCAACAGACCTCTCCCAAGGATCTCCACGACGACAACTCCTGTCCTACCTCCATACATTCCGTTCGCCGCGTTTTTTTATAAATCGTTAAAAAATAAACAACCGTTTCGGGGTCAAGGGTTTCGTATTTCACTACCAAAAAAAAAACCTATTATAAAAAATAACATCAAGACAACCAGCCCAGCGACACTCCCTTGAAGCAAAAGTTACTATGGATTTATGCGCGAACTTCCTTACCAACTTTGGAATACTAATTAACCAAATTCCTATGACCGCGTCATACATTGCATTGGTAAGGTTGGCACAAAATGCTTTCATAGATCGGTTCAGCGATTAGTATGAAAGTGCCGACTCTTGAAACGTAGTGATTATTTCGATACGGGTTCGATATTCAAAGGCGGAAAAAAAAAATACAGTTTAATCATTTCGGACATGGCCAATCGACCATTTTGCACTGTGCCGTGCTATCAGATCGCACAACACACAATAGTTATTAGGTTGCTAACGAGCTAATCAATTTAATGAGTCATGTAAACTCTATGGTTAATTTCGAAGCCAATTTGCATGATTGGGTCTGATTACAAAAAGCCGGGTTTAAATTATTATTGACAACGACAAAAAAAACGGTTTTTTCGAATCGCGATGGTCAAAAGATGCGTAAGGAATGGGCATGTTGACTAATTTTTATTTTTTTGTCCGTCTTGTAGATTATTAAAAAATTATATTATATTTTTTATTATTAGTGTTTTTTTCTTTTTCAAAAAATAACGGCCATATAAAGAGTTGAAATTTCGCGTGACGTCACTATTTTGACAGTTTGTATGGCGGTTTTGTGGTTAGTGACGTCACGACCCCCTCACCCTAAACTTTAATGCGCTTTATCTCTGTATATTTTAATTTATTTAAAAAAGCAAAAAATACGTGTCTATTGTTTTTTTATTTTCTAACTGACGGACTAATTAGAATTTTGATTTTCAAAAGTAGTCAACATCCCTATTACGGAGGGATTAGCTAAACGGCTAGTAAGAAATAAGAATATTGAAGCAAATACTATGTTTCTCTGTGTACATTAGTGTCTGTCGACCCCTATAAGCAACTAGCGTGAGTTGATTTATGTATCATCACATAATATAAATCTGTGTACTCGCTATAATGTATGTAGTGTGGTGTTGGTTTAACGATGCATGCGATCTACAATGATGTTGAAATAAAAAGGCGTAGATATTCTATGTTAGTAAAAGACTAGTGAGTAGTGAGTAGTGACATAAGGCGTAGCTAGCGAGAGGAAGATGGGCAGTGGTCACCCTTTTTTTTATGTCATAGGGGGCGAACGGGCAAGTGGTACACCTGATGGTAAGTGATTACCGCCGCCCATAGACATCTGCAACACCAGAAGGCATGCAGGTACGTTGCCGACCTGGAATGGGGATGGGAACTGGCTTTCAAGTGGGGCTGCCTGAACACACCGTTAGGTGCTCGGCGACAGGTTTGCAACTTGAAGGTGGTAGCTAGCCAGCCGGGCACTAGAGAGCGCCCTACCACCATGCTATGGTTTCCTCACGATGTTTTCCTTCACCGACAGCTGAAGCTCATTGTTAAGATTTGAACCTACACCTTGCGGCGTTTAATCCGAACGCACTAACCACTGAGCTATCATCGCTGTGGAACCTCTACACTCACCCTAAAAACTTCTTCCACATGGAGCATGGTGGTAAGGCGCTCTCTAGTGCCCGGCTGGTTAGCTACCACCTTCGAGTTACAAATCTGTCGGTTCCGGCAGCCCCACTTGAAAGTCAGTTCCCAACCGTATTCTAGGTCGGCAACACACCTGCATACCTTCTGGTGTTGCAGATGTCCATGGGCGGTGGTAATCACTTACCATCTGGTGTACCACTTGCCCGTTTGCCCCCTATAACATAAAAAAAAAACAACCTATACCACTATCACCTCTAGGCTCACCACTACATCTTGGGTCATGGTGAGGTGGGCACGAGGTTGGCATGGGCGCGGAGTGTCGTGTCTTTACGTAAAAAATTGTTTGCCATCGATTTGTTTAAAAAAACGAAAAGTAAACTGAATCAGTGAACACTGTTAGCCGACATGTTATTTTTTGAACCTGAATAACATATCTACAGTTTTTATTGTTAATTGCAATGGGTATTAGACCCTAACCAGCATTGTACATTTAATATTTAATGATATTATTTAAGATGTAATGTAAAAAAAAAGTTTCATAAAAGCTTCAGAAATTATAAAGCATATTATGTATATTTTTATTGACATTGCATATATTTGTGTAAAAGTATTATTATATTTTTTGGTGTTTTCTTCTGTAACCTGCCACTAAAATATCACCTAGCCAAAAATAGAAAGAAATGGTAGAGAACGCCTTAGGCACTAAGTATGACTTTTGTACAGTAAAGTGTATTAAAGTTCATTAAATTAATAAATTAATATTTTGCATGTCACAAAAATATTCTTTATTGTAACTAGAAACAAAAAATATTAAATACATGGTGGGGAATACAGGCAACAAAGGGCGGCCTTATTGCTTAGAAGCAATTTCTTCCAGGCAACCTGTAGAACTTGAATAAATATAAACAATGTACTTGTCTATTAGAACAATGTCTAATGCAAATAAATTATTATTATAATTCATTTATTTACATAATATATATATCTTAAATTTAGGCTTTTTACAATGTAAATTATTATTATTATTAGGTTTTTAGGTTTTAAGTGTTTATTTCTCATAAGAACATATTACAGAAAAATAGGACTATAAAATACATGTAAGTAAATAACTATCTGAATCATGCAACACTTCACGTCCGTTTGACACGATTTACTACCTAATTTAAATATTTTTCTATAATGTGAGCTTTTAGTTGAAATTTGAATTTTTGCCCTTTTTCCGTGTTGGGTCTGTGGTGCAGGAAGTTGTAAATAAGAGAGAGAATATTATTAGTTTCGTTTGTGGATATTAACTGATAAACACCATAACATGATTTCAAAATTCCAATTGTACCCTTCATTTCTAATTGCTGAATTCTGATAACTGATGAACACAGTGGTTTACAGAAATTCAAGATATGTGTAAAAAAGGTTGGATTTTTACATTTTTACTTATTTTTCTGTAGAATTCAACTGACTTAAGAATGATGAGTTTTAAGCGAGGTCCTTGATTGTATTCGTTTCCTTCAATTCAAAGGTAAAAAATAATTTATAGTAGTAGTCTTAAAATTAATATATGTATTATATCTTACTAATATATAGAGGTAAAGTATGTGAGTTTGTGAGGTTATAGGGAGGGTCTTCTCCGGTTCTACTGAAGCTATTTTGAAAATTGTTTGACCTATAGACATCACGTTATTTGTGAGCGTCATAAGCTATATTGTAACCCGGAATTCAGTGGGAAGTCTGAAATTACCGCAGGTGAAACTGCAGGGAACTGCTAGTGTATTATGAACATAAAGTACCTACATAGTTAACAGTTAACTTCCTGTGAGTACCATAGGGTGTATAAAAACAAAAACTTATTTTCTCTAAATGTCTTACCGCCGCACTCAGAGTCGACTTTAATGATTACTTAGTTAAGTATAGATTTTTAAAACAAAACTGCCGCAATCAGACAAGTTTAATAAATTAATGTTAGTTGGCATTTAACTAATTAAGTTACATCTCATTAAATGCCAACTAACATTAATTTACTGAACGTCTCTGATTGCGGCAATTTTGTTTTAAAAATCTATACTTAACTAAGTAATCATTAAAGTCGACTCTGAGTGCGGCCGTTAATCTGTAAAGGTTAAAGAAATCGACTTTTACCGCCTTATCTGATCCCAATTTGGCTTATTGTTATTGAGTCCTGCTATACGACCTTTCGGGTCAGTCATGGAGTGAAAAAATCTGGCTATAACCCTACCAAATACAACACACCAATGATTGTATTACCTCACGTGATCTGACGGAAGTATGGAAATTGTACGGTTTATATCGGCGATCCGCGCCCGACTTATGACATCATGCATCTTTATTGAAATAGGTAGGTAGATAACATCCAATTGATTATTGTCACACCCAAAAAGATAATGTTCTATACATATTTTCACCATTAAAACGCAATTTAACACTATCTTTATCTCGGCAATAAAAAAAAATACCAATTAAAGATGTATAAAAGACGGAGCGGGTCATTTTCCCGGTAAAGTACAGAATTAATCACGTTAAAACTTAAAATTTTTGTCTATAAAGCTGCTGTGAACCGCGGGATACGGTTTCTTGCTGTGGTTTCTTGTAAGAATCTGACCAGTCCGACCACAGCGGCTAAAAAAAACCGGCCTCTTTCAATATCCAATTGGCCCGGACACACCCAAAACCGATGCGCGAGTAAAAACAATTTACGCACGATTAAACACACTTCTATAGGATTTGAATACGCTATTGTACGTGAGAAACTCGATTACATGATTGACTTACCGTCGGGGTTTTCTGCAAGCGTTTCTTAGCTCACTATTATACCACAAATCACTTCTCACAGATTTTAAATTGCAAATTCAACACACACTAAGCACGCAAACTAAATAACATTATAACTGTACACGTACAAAACGTTTCTCATTTAGTTTTAATGCACTTCCACCGCTGGCTGGTTTTTGATAATATCCCGGGTTTTTAAAGTGAAATTCGTTCGTTATGTCCACCCGCTCGTCACCGCGAAATCGATGTTTGAGTTTCCTTGTTTCACCGCGTTTTGAACGCGGCGTCACTGTCGCTGACGCATGACGTAGGTACCTAACTCATGGCAAATTAAATACGAACTTGGGCTAGGTGGCGTTGCAAGCGTTACTAAGGGCTTTGGCACACTGTTCCTTGATGACGGGTGGCTACGGGATTTCTATTTTTTTTTTATTAATAATTTTACGCCCCTAGGTCTAGGCGATTTTAGAATAGACATGTTGCCATGTTAATAAAATCTAAATTCTATTAAGTTCACCATTTTTTCCTTTTCCACATCAATTGTAAATAAATCGCATTAAAATTTAGAAATGGTGTGTTCTTGACGTCAATACTACGTAAAAAATGTAGAAGTGTACCAAGGCGTGCGTGAAATTTCAACTCAATGTGTTGCCTTTATTTTTTGATCACGTAAAAAAAGAAAAAATACGTGTCTGATTTTTTTTTATTAATTAAATTCAACTCAAATATACTTTATTGACCCAGAGAAACAGTAACACTAAGACGAATAAAACAAAAGACAAAACTCAAATTTACTAGCTTATTCTATAGAAAACTACACATTTTCCAGTATGAAATTACGGTGTGTCCTATTCCAAGATCCAAAACTAATCGAACATTAAAATTTTATTCTGTGAAATGTTATTAAGTACCAATATTGATTTTAAAATATGATAAATATTTATAAATTAAATTACAATTGCTTATAATAAAATTGTTGATGATCAATTCATTCAGTCCATCAAATATTAAAACTATTTAAAAGAAAGCCACAATAAGTGTTTATGGTAATAAATATGACGTATATTTTGAATCTCATGAAACATAAAAATTGACTAATCCATAGAACTTTATATGTACCTAATTATTATGTGCCACATAACTGCAAATGATCAAAAAGCAATAAGTTAAGAAGTAAGAATACTTATTTTCTTCAATACTTCTAAAAAATTGTCTTTTTAATAAGGCAGCATAATTTTGTCTGAATTATCCATTAGACCAGAGATCTCACGTTATTTTATGCATTCAGTTTTCATTAAACTGGTGCAGAAACTTTTTACGTAATCTCAGCATGAAATTTTAATATAAGATATTTATTTTTAGATTTACTTGGGTCCTGACGCTCGTTCAATTTCGTCAAAGGTTAATCAACATTATCAAATAATTATTAAGAGTTGAACCGTCATCTTTAAAACAATCAATAGAGGTCTGGAAGGTCTGGAAGGTCTGGAAGTCGATGTAATACAAACAACATAATAAAATTATGTATCCTAAACCTTCAGGGAAACGTAAGTGTGCCAAGACCCTAACGAATATAACGATGCCGATGCACTCATTCGAATAAATCCATAGATTCGATAATACTCATTCTCTATGGTTGGAAAGAGTTTTAGCGGGATTACGGCGGGATTTTAGCAAAAATTGACGTAAGTTTTATTTCTGTTTTACTCTCAGAAGAATAAGTTTTACTTGTTTTCTATGTGTTTATGTCATGGATTTTACATAATAGTGATCCATTAGTGATGAACAGTGTGTGGAAACAGTGAAATAAAATGAAATGGGGCGTTCATCCGGAGGTTGCCGTTTACAACGTAATACAACTTTCCACAGAGCGTCCTATTAAGGTTCAAATGTGAAGAGTTGCTGCCAAAAATTCCGGTAAAGTATCTAAATGTAGGTATCTCACCAATGCATTTCGATGTACGTAAATACCTTTAGAAGAAAATACTTCTTCTACTACTACTACCTCTTTAATAATGGCGTCTATAATTATAATTACTGAATTGACAGTCTTAGCTTCCTTTGCCTTCCCGATTGGGGTAAAGTAAACAAAAAAAAATGTCAGAAGTGTCAGAACTCTTCTTCTTCTTTTTTTAACTCAGACGTGACGGTGAAACGTCACCATTCACTGTCAACTGTCAAGTGTCAGACGTCACTCGTCAGTCGCAATTCGCATTAATTTTCAAAATGTCGTGCTTGTAGCGCGTGTGTCGCCGTTAAATTTTTTTTTTTGGAGTTTTTACTAGTCAGCAGACTCAAAATTTTGGTAAATCTCTCTATGATTTTGTAATTTTTAACGTTCCTATGAATTAATTTCGTTCGTTAACTATTTGGTAATTAGTTTCACACGCTTTCATTGCAGCAACAATGGGTCGGTCGCCTAGTCCGGCGAGGCGTCGCGACCGTGACATACGGGAGGATAGGCGTCGGGACGACCGTCGAGATAGGGACAGAGACCGCGATAGGCGCAGGCCGAGGACAAGATCGCGCTCGCGGTCAGTGGAGAGGAGACGACGCTCGCCCGACCGCCGCAGATCCCCCTCGCTCACCAGAAGGAAACGCTCGCGGTCCATATCCCCGGGCCCATCGACTTCGTTCCTGCCGAAGCCGCGCAAAACCTTCGCCGAGCGGCCGATCGTGACGCCCGCGGATTTGGAGGGGAAATCGCCCGATGAACAGGAAATGTTGAAAACCATGGGCTTCTGCGGCTTCAGCACCACCAAAGGTAAGAAAGTCGAGGACAACGTCGAGGGCGAAGTGCATGTGGTGTTGAAACGCAAATACAGACAGTACATGAATAGGAAAGGTGGTTTCAACAGGCCACTGGATTTTGTTGCGTAGCCGGCCGACCTGTTGTTGTGTTGTGCACGAATTTTAAACGTTTTGTTGTGTTTTACGTCTACAATTTGTTGGCGGTGATGACCTGAAGGGTCGTGTGATATTTTTGAAATGCAACAATTGTTGTAATAGTGTTGAATCACTGCGAAGCTTATACTGTTTGTCCGGCATCAATTATTTGACTAGAACTATGTTTAATGTGTGTAAATATCTTGTTAATACCGATGGAATGTATCGTCAGTGCTGATCTAGAGTCCATAACTGTTATGACAGAGGTTTAAGGCTTAAACATGAACAAAACATACCTACTTAAGTACATTCTGGGACTAACTATGACCAACATGAAAAATCATCTAAAGGATCTAAAAGTTTCACTGTCAAAACTTTCAAAATATATAAAAACATAAGTAAATGGGTATGATAATCACAAATTGAAATCATCCAGTTTTTGGTTGGGGGAATTCATTTTGAGTATGCTTGTTGCATTGGTTAAATATGAGAAAAATTACAGCAACCATCTTGTTTGCTCAGAAACCCTTGCTTGAGAAACTGGTTTTTGAGTTTGTCCATGCCTTATCTAGGGGAACAGGCTAATCCCTCATTAATTCCAAAAGATTAAAATTGTTATCATCATAGTTAAAGAAGTAAAGAAAAACTTTTATCACTGAGAAACATTGTCATTGGTATCTTCTATGATGATCATTAATGAAATTTTTTAGGAAAGCTAAAAGCTTCACAGATAATTGAAATATATAATGCACACACAAAAACTAGAGACAAACCATTCAGTTGAATTAATCTGTTATTCTACATAAAAAAAAAACTTTCAATTCTTATAATCACTGGCATCATAAAGTTATGTGCACACATTAATCAAAGTAACAGTTCCGTTCTGAAATTAATTTTATACCTAGCACCTAAGTGTTACAATAGTATTGTTTTACATTTACATTTTGTTGTTTGTGTAATGCGGCTAAAATATTAAGTGATGGCACTAATTAACTGTATAGGTAGGTAGGTACCTACTGACGATGTTCTGGGATTTGTTTTTCACACACCGATGCAGCAACACTGTTTCGAATGTTATGGTTTGTGACTTCATAAAACTCATATTTGTTTTACACTAAATTCACTCACAATATTTTAGCCGCCATACACAAACATTTTTCATACTTGCCACAAGAATCGAACTTTTGTCGATATATATTTGTTGACAGTAACCGAACCGATCACCTCTCAAAATATCAGTCTATCTCACTCATTGCACTGAAAAATGAAGAAGACAGACTGTTTTTAATCTGAAAGAGTTAATATCTACTGTATAAAAAAATTATATTATGTATTTCTGAAATCTTGTGGCGAGATTTTCACATTTGATTTTTTAATTGAGAATACTTAACACCTTGGTGTTGCCAAACCATTTGAAGGAAATCGAATTTTTTGGAACCAAATTACCAACCAGATCAAACAAGTCCTTCTCTTTGTAGTTTCCTCAGAGAGTTTGGTAGTAGGGTTCTAGTACCCTGATGGCTAGCAACCAACTTCAAGTTGAAAATCTGTCACCAAAGAACACCTAACCGTGTATTCCGGCAGTCGCACTTTAAAGCCAGGCTAGGTGTTTTTACAATATCTGACCACGCCGTCACTTAGCTGTTGAGCTTAGGTAAGCTGTAGTTCAACGCCTAGCCCGTCAACCATTAAAAAAAGTCTTGTGAGTTCATCTAAAGTATTCTCTATTAAGAAATATGTGTGTAAGTATACTTGTTAGCTGATAAGTCCGTTGAGTCAGTACCCGCGCGCAGCTCCCGCCCGCGCGGGCCCGGTCCCAGCGCTTCGGCGCACCAAGAAACCTGGTGGAATCGGTCTGGTCGAGCGACGGCCATTTTGTGATCTCCATGCTTCGAATAGTGGTCCGAACTTGTAGAAGCGAAGAACCAATAAGAATTCGACAATTTTTCGCATCTGTAGGTAAAGCGTGTACCAGACTGTTGTAAACAAGCCCCAAACCGAAGTTTTCAACAGCGGTTTAAAACAGTGCGGACGATTGTCGGCAACGAAATTATGGGCGATCAACCAACGGTGTTTTTAAACCAGCCTCCCGCAAAGGTCACCTTGTGGGGAGCCTTGTTTAAAACAGTCTGGTACATGCTTAAGATGTCAATTTGGTTTTCCTTACCCAGGTCAGCGCAAATCAGATGGAGCATGCTCTAGTAATTTCTAGATGTCAGTGAAAATTGGACTGTATTGTATTATGTATTTTTAAGTAAAAAATTGAATGCTGTATGCTCTGGATTTTGTCCATAAAGGTAGTTAATGCAAAAAAAAGTCCTTCAGCAACATAAAAAAGGGCTTGAATTTTTGCAATCTCATCTGCGCTGACCGGTACTGTAGATTTCCGATATGACCAATTTTGACAGCCATATTGGAGTTTCGAGGGTTTAAATTCACAATTTACCTTTTAATTTTTATCATTCATTTTATAAATTTTGTCCAATTTTTTAAATTAATTATATTCAAAGTTCATGGAGATCGTATCACATAAGACTGAAGCCGCCGTTGAACTTTTAGATGCAATGATGCGCCCGCACCGCGCGCCCCGCACACATAGCAATAGTTACAGATGTTATTTACAACACACATATACACACACTCCCCCCTGAACCTCCCGATCCTCCATAATGTACAATAGATAAAGCCTGGTGTGCTAGAGTGTAGTGTTCTTAAACGAATCACGGGTTTTATGACTTCATTGAATGAAAAGCGGATTGGAACAAAAATGTTGACGTCAAAAAAGCCATACCATACCTTACCTTAGGTCAACTTTGATTAAATTATTTGACTTTGACGAGAATTATCTACCATTTCGGAAAACTCAAAACATAATAAAGTCGTATTTCGAATGTTTCCCAAAAACTCATTAATAGTAGTATCATAAGCCAACAATACCTACATAAAATTATTGAAAACTATTGGCAAACTCCAAAACTGTCCAACAATAATACCTATATCGGAACAGTAAAAATATCATGGACTAAAGTTTAATTGGTCCATGATAAGTACCTAAACCAGGCCCAATAAAATATTTTCGAAAAAAAAATGTAGTTGGACGGCCAAGTTCCATTCGAAATTTCGGATCAATGAAGCATAAAACACCGATAGTTTGTTAAAAAACACCGCACTCTATCAGACCAGTCTCCATAGCCCAATATACAATGTTATACAAATGTTGCTTGATATTGTGATTGATATATTTTACAGTTAACATTATAAGTACAGTATTAATACGAGGCGGCGTGGCGCGGGCGGCGCGGCCGGCGATGTATAGTCGATGCCAAATCGATTCCACCTAGTTTGTCACCACACCAGCACCATTTTGAATGAATCAAATAAACACTGAAATTCAGGGGTCGTGTATGGAATTAGAGTATTTTACCAACAGGAGACGCTATACGCTATGTTGAACAATAAAAAAAAGTTTAAAAACAGATACTTTGAGATATGGCACAATTAACATTGGTCCTAGTTATTGGTCAAAACTAAGATAGTGCACACAATACAAATTTTATATCAAGACGACACGGCCGATTTTGAGCCGTTCACTCCTCTTTTGCAAAGGGGAACGTTCGTCATTGGCGCCTCCTTTTGATTAAATATGTACTCTAAGTGCATGAAATACTTTTAACTTTGGGTCTCAAATGTGCTATATTTTTTGTGCTGAATATCAGAATCTACGAATCTTGCGCATTTCTTAATTAGAAATGTGCACATTCTGCATAAAAATTTCGACAAAATAAGGCTCCAGAAAAAGTACCTAATAAGATTTTCTATGGTACGTCGAATTTCTATGAAGTGTTCAGTTGAAATTGTGAAAAACCAAAAAAGAATTGTATGTAAAGGCCCAAAAATATCATATAAGTACATCTTTGTTTTATAAGCATCTCAATAATTTTGTATTTTTTGTAAAGAAAAATAAAGCAAAGTTCAGCGTCTTTCTGGCAGTGTTATAAATATGTAACTTGGCGCTATTTTTTGAGAAATATATTTTTATAGTTAGAAAATTAAACAGATGCTAACAGTTAAACGAAAACGAACTAAACAATTTGTGAAGAGGCAATTAGTTTTGTCTTTAAACAAGATTCATTCCCATTATGTAAATACCACACACGTTTGTAATTTTTGAAAAAATAAAAAATAAAAAAAACACTCAATTTGTAGAAAAAAATGTAATGGAAAAATAGTCTACTCTCATTCCGTTTTGTAAATTATTTCGTTTGGATGGTATGCGAGGAAGGATTCTTGGGGTGCGTACACATCTGGCGAATGCGATTTTACTGCAGGTTGTAGCATTCTGCTACAATATCAACCTTTTTTATTATTATTTTTTTTCGGGACGTCAGATGGAATTGAAAAATGAGAAGAAGATTTTTTTGACGGACGAAAAGGAAGGAATGTGAGAGGCCGAAACCGAATGGAGATGATACGGAGCTACCAATTCCGGAACAGTTCAAGACGTTAGTGAACAAGCCGCCGACCAGCCTCAACACCACCCCAGTGGAGAACAAGGGCTAAGCTGCGAGCCCTGGTCCAGCCTCCCCCGGGAACGCGGCTCGCGAGCTCACCTTCAATTATTATAATTATCTTCAGCACGCTCTAGTTCAATATTAGTTGATTGCAAAATTTACTCCTATAGAGACTGTTCAAAACAAGTGTCCGAGACAACATTCGCTACAAGGTGCATTAATGAAAATGCATCCGGATCGGACCGCAGAGCGAGAGTACAAATCCCAAAAATTTGCTTGAGCTATTATATTTGTGACTAGCTGTACCGCGCGGTTTCACCCGCGATAATTTCGAAGTTCCCGCGGAATTATTCCATACGATCTTTGCAACCCCTTTTCATCCCCTTAGGGGTTGAATTTTCAAAAATCCTTTCTTACCGGATGCCTACGTCAATACAAAGAGCACACCTTCCAAGTTTCAGGTCTCTACGATCAGCGGTTTAGGCTGTGCGTTGATCCATCAGTCATTCAGTCAGCGGTTTAGGCTGAGGACAAAGCATTTTATATGTATAAATGCACCATAAAAGTGGTAAAGCACTTACTAGCTACTACCTTCAAGTTCAAAAGTGTGTTCAGGCAAACTCACTTGAAAGCAGCTTGTCTCCACTCCAGACTGGGTTTGCTTAACGTCTTCGACAACACCGACATCAGCCCCCTTAGCCAAGTTGCAATCTGTCGTGTGGTAACTTCTGATTAGATGATTTCACGTGACCACGTGACATGAAGAAAGTTCTCTTTTTCAACTTGGCTAAGGGGGCAGGTGAGATTGAATTTGACCATCTAGCTAACTTTTAGATGTAGCCAAATAAACATACAAAAAAATTATGTATATGGTCAACTCAAATAAGGGCGCTTCTTTGGACAACATCTGTTATCTCTAGCTGTTTCCATTATTTCAAATTTTTATACGATATTTTTATCGTGGCATCGTGGCCAGATTGTCGCAACAACGATAAATAATTTGCCGTCACTATTTAGTCGCGACGATTTTTTATCGTTTCACGACTGTCGTGCCAGCAGTTCCTACTGTCATGACAATCTGTCGTCACCGCAAAAAAAATTCAGTATTTTTATATGTAATCCGTTCTCGCCTCGCCAGATGTATACGCACCTTGAATAAAAAAAGAAAATTACAGCAACCGCTGAAACCCTTGGTCTGAAAACTTATTCTAGATTTATTATTTAAGTATTATAATATATTATTTTGGATGTGAGAAATTGATTTTTAAGGTACGAGTTTTAGTTTATAAGCGATCAAATTTTTATTTGTCGAACCAAGGATAAAAATTAAAAATTATATTTGAAAATCAAATAGTCGTTTCATTTTACAGTCCACTTTATGGCGACCCTGTATTTACTCTTTACTCTGATTCTAAGGTGTGGCCTACTTCTTATGTTGTCTACCATTTGTTTTCGCCGCCGCCGACGCCGTGGCTGTGGTCAAGGAGTAAGTTTAGTTATATTAGATTTTAATACCTACTTGCTTTTGTAAGCGGCTTTGATCGAATGTAAATTGTCAAATTTTCCATACAACTTACTTTTTTTAAATAAAATATGACAGATTTGTTTAAAGACTAGCTGACCCGTGCGGTTTTAACCGCGGTAATTTCGGAGTTCCCGCGGGGATTCCAGGATAAAATATAGTTATAAACCTTCCTCATGAATCACTATCTATTGGTGAAAACGGCATCAAAATCCGTTGCGTAGTTTTGAAGATTTAAGCATACATAGGGATATAGGGACAGAGAAAGCGACTTTGTTTTATACTATGTAGTGATGACATTTGCACGTCGGAAACGGTAGAATATGTTGAATATATTTTTACACCTCTTACGTACCATATTCTTGGAAATAAAAGAATTATAAGGATTAAAAGTACAGTCTGTCTATGAAAATATTGTGTAAGTAATAAATTGTAATGTCTCCAATTCTCCAGCTAGTTCAAAGAAAAATTTCTAAAATTTTATTAATTACATTTATTATCTCGCTTATTTTAACATAAAATACAATATATTTTTCTTATATACTATCAATAATACATACGTCATATACCTTCATAATTTTTCAACATTAATTTATTTAGGTACTACAATTTAATACAAAAATGTCTGTCTGTCAACACAACTTCCACGTACAAATTGGAACATAATATCATGGCCATAATGATTTAACAGTTTCTAAACAAAGTTTGCCTTTCAAATACGCTACATCATATATATCTACATGTTTTGATTAGGACAACACTACAATATCGTGGGCTTGTCTGTCTGTACATCACGAACTATCGGACGGACTTAAATAAATAATAATTATAATAAGTTGGTTCGTCGCTTTGTCCTCGGCTGACAAATATTGTTTACTAGCTGTGGCTCGCGGTTTCACCCGCGTGAGTTTTTGAATTCCCGCAGGAACTCCCAAAGTAGCCTACCTTTTTACCTTCCCCGAACTTCCACAAATATTTCAAGATCAAAATTAGCCAAATCGGTCCAGCCACTCTCGAGTGTTAGCGAGACAAAAAAAAAATAGCAATTCATTTTTAATTTTTATATTTAAAGATTTCCCATCCAAGAAGGCTAGAACATTAGTTCCCGAGGGAATTCTGAAACTCACGAGGCGAGACCCGCGTCAACAAACGAGTATAAAAAAGATACAAAATCTATTCAGAAATACATACACTAATTATTATAAAATAAACATACAATCTAATTATCTAATTTTGCGATTATTTTTAAATTTTACTAGCTGTGCTCTGCGGTTTCACCGGCTTGAGTTTCAGTTTCAGATAAACTTTAAAATAGCCTAATTTACTCCTTTTAACATCAGCTAATTAGCAGTGAAAGTCCCGTCAAAATCGGCCTAACCATTTCCGATTCACCCGCGTGATTTTCGGAATTTCCGCACGAACGAACTCAAACTTCTTTTATTCTTCTTCTTCTTCTTACAAAAGGACAACAACAACAAAACAAAACTACAACAAAAAGAATTAGCGAAATTGGTCCAGCCGTTCACGCGTGATGCCGTGACCAACGGAAATAGGGATTCATTTTTTATATATACATAGATATAGATACGCACACACACACACACACACACACACACACACATACACACACACTCGAAACTCTTTCATATGCTTTACCAAATTCAATTAATACAACAACGAATAACCAAAATATATGTAATAAAATCTGTACTCTCGATGTGTAATATGTTGAACACAAATTAGTTATGAGGAGCGGAGTCTCCTGGCACAGGCATATTTGGACGCAGATAAGCAATAACATGTTAACCCACAAAATTAAGTTATTGATTCAGAACAATTTATTGAGAGTTGGGGAACGTTTTTTAATTATGTGTTTACCTTATCTATGTCCATTTATGCTTAAAACGAGGCTCCAGCTATTTATTTAGTTATAAGTATACATTGTGAAAGTAAATAAATAATTTTGATTTTCTTTATTATTATACACATTTTATTCCGAAATTAACGCGAGCGAAACCGCGGGCAACAGCTAGTTTGTTTTGTAATATTTCATTTTGTTACTCGGCGAAGGTGGCGGGACGGCAAGAATGCGGGAAGCGCAGGAGCGGTCCTTGTGTCCATTTTTTTAAATTATATTACTAGATGACCCGCGCGGTTTCACCCGCGGTAATTTCGGAGTTCCCGCGGGAATTCCAGGATATAAAATATAGTTATAAACCTTCCTCATGAATCACTCTATCTATTGGTGAATACCGCATCAAAATCCGTTGCGTAGTTCTAAAGATTTAACCACACATAGGGATATAGGGACAGAGAAAGCGACTTTATACTATGTAGTGAAGCAGATCGGTACTGTCTCCAAGGCTTGGTTATGCAGATAGTTCACATAACAAATTGAGGTTGCATAAAATGTATTCCGTTCGAATAACCTTCTTATTGCTTCCAGAATTCACCAAAGGCTTGAGAAGGATTGTCTTTTTAGTTTTCGACCCTTATAGAAGCTTTATCATTAATGAGATCCGTGATTCCTATGTGACTAGTTCTTGTTCTTTCTAGAACATTGACTAAATTTAAGTTCTTAGTCCGTCTTGTAGATAAAAAAAAAATATTGGCACGTATTTTTCCTTTTTTTAAGTAATCAAAAAATAACGGCGAAACGTCGAGTAGAAACGTCGTGTGACGTCACGCCTAGGCACGCTATATACTTAGTTATGACGTCACTCCTACACTTTGATGCTTTTTATTTTGAAAAAGCAAAATATACGTGTCTATTATTTGTTTACTATCTAACCGGCGGACTAAATAGACTTTTCTATTTTTATTATATACCTTGTCATCATGCCCATTATTAGAATACTGATAAATATTAATGATATCAATGATTAACAATTTATTATATCATAATATTCAGATACGTATCAATAATTACCGGGACAATTACGTACCCCGGACTGGAAGTATAATCAACGGACCATTCCCATCTGTCCCCGAAACTTTACAACTTTTTTTTTTAATTTATTTACCAAACAAAATTAACAATAAAAAATACAACTTCCATAGCACTTAAGAAACCACTAAGGTTTATGGAAAACATGCTATTTTACCCAGTAGGTAGATACAACTGTGAAGGTACAAAGTTTCCCATTTGTACCGCTGTACATCATTGGGGACACTCGAGGCGGGGACAGCCGGGAATGAGCCGCGAGCTCGCACACGTCAGACGTATTGCTGAGTGATTTCTTTCACTGCAGTGTTAAACTGTGCAACGAGAAGAATTAAAAAATTCAATAAACAAACCGAAAACGAGCTTGTTGTATGGGTACCAGGATAACTTATTAATCTTTCGGACTTGCGATCAACTTGCGTCGTCAATATTGATGCTGTCACCACTGGTACCATCACCGATAGGGATGTCGCCATTGCTCTTATCACCAATAGTGCCGTCACCATTGCTACTGTCACCAATAGTGCAGTCACCATGGCTACTGGCATCAATAGTGCTGTCACCATTGGTGCTACTGTCACCAATGTGCCGTCACCATCGGTGCTATTACAAGTAGTGCAGTCACCATTGCTACTGTCACCAATAGTGCAGTCACCATTGCTACAGTCACCAATAGTGCAGTCACCATTGCTACAGTCACCAATAGTGCAGTCACCATTGCTACTGTCACCAATAGTGCAGTCACCATTGCTACTGTCACCAATAGTGCCGTCACCATCGGTGCTATTACAAGTAGTGCAGTCACCATTGCTACTGTCACCAATAGTGCAGTCACCATTGCTACAGTCACCATTGCTACTGTCACCAACAGTGCCGTCACCATTGCTATAGTCACCAATAGTGCAGTCACCATTGCTACAGTCACCAATAGTGCAGTCACCATTGCTACTGTCACCAATAGTGCAGTCACCATTGCTACTGTCACCAATAGTGCAGTCACCATTGCTACAGTCACCAATAGTGCAGTCACCATTGCTACAGTCACCAATAGTGCAGTCACCATTGCTACTGTCACCAATAGTGCAGTCACCATTGCTACTGTCACCAATAGTGCCGTCACCATCGGTGCTATTACAAGTAGTGCAGTCACCATTGCTACTGTCACCAATAGTGCAGTCACCATTGCTACAGTCACCATTGCTACTGTCACCAACAGTGCCGTCACCATTGCTACAGTCACCAATAGTGCAGTCACCATTGCTACAGTCACCAATAGTGCAGTCACCATTGCTACTGTCACCAATAGTGCAGTCACCATTGCTACTGTCACCAATAGTGCAGTCACCATTGCTACAGTCACCAATAGTGCAGTCACCATTGCTACAGTCACCAATAGTGCAGTCACCATTGCTACTGTCACCAATAGTGCAGTCACCATTGCTACTGTCACCAATAGTGCCGTCACCATCGGTGCTATTACAAGTAGTGCAGTCACCATTGCTACTGTCACCAATAGTGCAGTCACCATTGCTACAGTCACCATTGCTACTGTCACCAACAGTGCCGTCACCATTGCTGTCACCAATAGTGCAGTCACCATTGCTACTGTCACCAACAGTGCCGTCACCACTGGCCTTGTCACCAATATGGCCGACGATCATACGCCTGCAGAGTACGAGCCCCCCGCCAGGCACGCCGCCCGGGGCCGCCGGTAGCCGGAGAGCCCGCGCTCTAGAAGGGCGCCGACTCGTCGAGCGTGTGCAGCCAGTTGAAGATCATCATGTTCCGCTCGTACTTGGACAGCGGGCGGCCGCGCTCGCGCTCCAGGTCGGCCGCGGTCAGCGCCAGGTGCGCCGCCTCTGTTGGAAACGACACGTCTTTATTCTGCCATCCGTAGTCAAAAATTTGGTTCAAAAATTAGGTTTATTCACATAACGAAAGTTTAGTATATTATTATACTAGCTGTGCCCCGCGGTTTCGCCCGTGCGAGTTTCGGATTTACTGCTTAAACCTTCCCTAAACTTCCACAAATATTTCAACTTTCAAGATCAAAATACTTTTGGACGTAGCGTCGCAAGCTCAGGTGAGTCGCTTTGTTAGTGCTTATAGATAGTTAGTAATTTTGGACTGGTCTCTAGCTTACAGGTTAAGTAGTCTTCACCCTTGGAGCTATGTATAATATAGTCAGAGGTCTCTAAGACCCCTGCCGTAACCAAAACTTCACAAGGCGGCGCACTCACCGGGGTGCACGAACCGGTGCTTGCCCGCGCCGGCGGGCGGCACGGCGAGCGTCGCCGGGCCCGGCCCGGACACGGCGCCCGCCACCGCCGACACCGCCGCCGCCTGCACACACCACCACACACCACCACACACCATAATAATCCACTTCACAACACAAAACTACTTGATCCCGCACTAAGCTATAGGCCTGTGTCTAGCTGTCGCCCGCGGTTTCACCCGCAGTAATATCATAGTTCCTGCGGGAATTCCAGGATAAACATATCATAATCTATATATACATATAAAAGAAAGTCGTGTTAGTTACACTATTTATAACTCAAGAACGGCTGAACCGATTTGGCTGAAAATTGGTGGGGAGGTAGCTTAGAACCAGGAAACGGACATAGGTTTATCCCGGAATTCCCGCAGGAACTCCGAAATTAACGTCGGTGAAATCTTATGAAATTTTGCATACTTAGGTACACATTGTCAGGGGTACAGAGAAGGACATGGGTAGGTACTTTGCATTCCGGAATTCGTGCGGGATCTCCGAAATTTCCGCGGGCAACACCACGGGGCACAGCTAGTATATTATATAAATCACGTGTCACGTTGTTTGTCCGCGATGGACTCCGAAACTACTGAACGGATTTTGATAAAATTTTGCAACCATTTATAATATGGTCCAACTTAAAAGATAGGAAGGTTTTTATCCCGGAATTCCCGCGGGATCTCCGAATTTCCCGCGGGTGAAACCGCGGGGGACAGCTAGTAAATTATAAAACTTTTGTGCGTTACAGTAAAAAATACATTTTCTTATTCATATTTCATTTTCAATTCTGTAACTGACGGACCGATTTCAAAAATTCTTTCATCATTACAATGCTAGATTACCCTAAGTAAAAAAATACGTGTCCAATATTTTTTATTAATTTACCAGACGGACTAAAAATTTTAAATTTAGTCATCATGCCCATTATGGACACACAGATAAAAATTATTATATTTTGAATCAACAAATACCTAGATTACTTCCCGAAGACATCCCGAACTAAGCGGACAAAGCTGCGGGGGTCAGCTAGTAAATAAGTACAATATGTATATCAAAACTCACCTCCAACTTGTCAAGATTGAAGTCAGACTGGGACATCCTCTCCAGCGCTCGGTACGTGGTCAGGAGTCGGCGTTTGATGTAGCTCTGCCTGACCTGCGGATGTTCAGTCGTGAACATAAATGTCAAAACACTATAATCCTTCCATTATAATAAACTACTGTTGCCCCTCTTAGAAATTTCAGGATAGAAAGTACCCTATGTCACTCAGGATCAATGTAGCTTCCAATAAGTGAAAGAATTTTCAAAATCGGTTCAGTAGGGTCCACAGATTACCCCCTACAACGTCACAAACTCACAATAGGGATGTTGGCAACTTTTGAAAATCAAAATTTTAACTAGTCCGTCTTTTACAAAATTAAATATCATTAGACACGTATTTTTTTATTTTTCAAATGAATGAAAATACACAGAGATAAAGCGCATTAAAGTCTAGGGTGGGGGCTCGTGACGTCACTAACCGCGACAAGCCGCCATACAAACTGCACTAGTTAGTGACGTCACGCGAAATTTCAACTCAATGTATCTCTGTTGTTTTTTGATTATGTAAAAAAAGAAAAAATACGTGTCCAATATTTTTTAATAATCTACAAGACGGACTAAAAAATAAAAATTAGTCAAACATGCCCATTATATTGGGCATTTATGTGTCTTGGTTTGTTTATGTTTTTTAAGACCTTACAAGCACCACCAAACGCACTCTCTGCATATCTTGAAGGTTGACTGGCAGAGAATGCCACAATGGCATTAAGTCCAACTTTAGTACCATATTGTGCAGTAAGTCTAAATAAATAAATAAATAAAATATTTCAGTCTCCAGTTCTTTATTGTCTTCTAAGGAGTCCTCTAAAATACAAAACGGGAGCTGGAAACTGCTATAACTCTATCCACGGAGGCAAGTTAATAGGGAAAACATAAGACTTTGGTCAGCGATATGTACAGAGTACGTGTACCCGGCATTCAAAATAGTTGACGCCCACTGACTGTTTTGTCTTTGTCATTTGTAGGAGATTACGTGACAGAGAGAGCGCTATATTAACTTGTCTCCGTGGATATAGTTCTCACCTTCTTGTTGTCGGCGGGCAGCGGGCGGGGCGGCGCGGCGGGCGGGGCGAGCGCGGGGGTGGCGGGGGCGGCGGCGGGGGCGGGCAGCGAGCGCTGCGGGGACGGCAGCTGGGACCCGCCCACTGGCGAGTTACACTCACGCTATAGAACATTGCTAAGGGTATGTTCCGTTATTACGGCCAGCACTGGGCCCAGTGCTCGCGGTTAGGAGAAATTCGTTCCGTTATAGCGGACAGCATACCGCCGCAGTCCGCAGTAGGCGGTGTGACGTCATAATAGTCGCCATTTTTTTACTGTGAGCACAAGCAAAGTACGCTCTCAATGGTTAAATCGCGTGATCAAACTCGGACCGATGATCGGTCAATGAGTGGTCGACAGCGTGACGTGACAATGACATGGATGACAGTTTACTGGTCTGCGTTCCGTTTTAAACAGTAACCAGTAGAGCGAACAACAAAGGAACGGCTTCGCAGTCTACTAAAGTGACGTCATACCTTACAGTGCTTTCAGTAATAACGGAACATATCCTAAGTAACGTATCGTCATGTGACCAGGGTCACGTAAAATAGATTGTCAACTTAGCTAAGGGGGCTGTTATGAGTTTGAGGACCGATAAATAACCCATCGCGATATACCGGATGTACTGAAACAAAGCTACAAAGGAACATATGTACGTAGTAGATTGCATGTAAAACAAGTGAGCCAAATCGGTCATTAAACTCAGGCTGGATTTCGGCGCAATGGAGCTGAGAGTATGATATATACAGAATGCACGAGGTTTTCTGTACAGCCTGTATACAATTATTTATCAATAATATACAGATACTGATAAAAATATACAGGGTGTATTCATCAAGTGGACCTGGATGGCCAAATACGAAACTACATGAAACAGGGAAAAATACTCAAAGGATTCTTGGGAACAATGGGCATGTGGACTAATTTTTAATTTTTAGTCCGTCTTGTAGATTATTAAAAAATATTGGACACGTATTTTTTCTTTTTTTTACGTAATCAAAAAATAACGGCGATATATTGAGTTGAAATTTCGCGTGACGTCACTATTCTGACAGTTTGTATGGCGGTTTTATCGGTTAGTGACGTCACGACCCCCTCACCCTAAACTTTAATGCGCTTTCTCTGTATATTTTAATTTATTTGAAAAAGCAAAAAATACGTGTCCATTGTTTTTTTATTTACTAACTGACGGAATAATTAGAATTTTGATTTTTAAAAGTAGTCCACATCCCAATTTGGATGAAAACTAAACATTTGTTTTAAATTCTGACACCTAGCACGGGAGCCCGGGTCCACTCGCTGCTCTACCAGCGGTGCCGTCAGTTACACTCTCGCACTCAGAATCGACTTTAATGATTACTTAGTTAAGTATAGATTTTTAAAACAAAATTTCCGCAATCAGACAAGTTTAATAAATTAATGTTAATTGTCATTTAACTAATTAAGTTACATCTCATTAAATGCCAATTAACATTAATTTACTGAACGTCTCTGATTGCGGCAGTTTTGTTTTAAAAATCTATACTTAACTAAGTAATCATTAAAGTCGACTCTGAGTGCGGCCGTAAGGCACTTACCGGCCACCCAGGTGCTGCAGGACCTGGAGGCGGTGGTGAGGGTGAGGGCTTCCAGCGCAGCCGAGATGCCCACGTCGGACGTCGCCCTGGCCACAGGTCAGAAAATGTAAGCTGCATCGATACGTGGGTTAAGATCCATGAACAAAAAATAATTAATCCTAATAAATGCGAGAGCAACTTTGTTTGTCTATCTGTTACGCTTTCACGCCTTAACGGCTCAACCGATCATCACGAAATTTTGCATATACGTTGTCAGGGGTACAGAAAAGGACATAGGGTACTTTTTATCCCGGAACTCCCACGGGAACTTCGAAATTAACGCGGGTGAAACTGCATTAAATTTTGAATACTACCCGTGGTCGGGGGTACAGAAAAGGTTATAGGGTACTTCTATCCCAGAATTCCCGCAGGATTTCCGAAATTAACGCAGGTGAAACCGCGGGGAACAGCTAGTACAAAATACAATAAATTAACATGTAGGCACAACATAACATAATAATATGACAAAAGCATTGCTATTTGATTCTATATTTACATAAAAAACAACAGAATCCGTGTGTCTGTACATTGAATGTATTTGTCATAAACAACAGAACAAACAAAAAAAAATTAAGTCTGCAAATCTTTTGTGTTGTGTTTTTATGCGATTTTCATAGATAGATCAAGTTAAGCTTGCAGCGACATAAAGGCTTTGTGTCAGCGAAATTAGATTGAAAATTTATTTCTGTAAAGGATCTGTATTTTCTTTTTTTAATTATTTATTTATTTATTTTTATTTAAAAATTTACTGCACAATTGTATAAAGGCGAACTTAATGCCTAAGGCATTCTCTACCAGTCAACCTTTTGGATAAGTGAGAAGTTTGTGGCAGGTTAGATAGAAATATAAGTAAAAAGTACCTATTTAACAATATTACTATGAATATATTATGTATAATAGTACATTGTTATCCTAGGGGTGAAAGTAACTTATTTAGTCCCGAGACGGGGTTTGGCCAATAGATCGAGGGACTAAATAAGTCTTTCTCCCGAGGATAACACTGTGCTTTTCATTACGAATGCAAGGAAAGTCAAAATAAAAATAGGAATTAGCTAAAGAAAAAAATGAGTGAATTTTATTTTAATTAATACCTACTTAAACTTTACGTTATTTCAATTTTACATCGCGCTGGCTGTATAGAAAGTTGAAACATGGTTCAATAGAAATGTGAAAATAGACCTAGTTTTTTTTTTATAATTTGACAGTTGTCAGTTGAAAGCGATTCTCCCTAGGGCTGAAAAGGGTTACTTTCAAACCGCTTCTCAGGCAACTTCAGACCTACTTTCCGAGTATGAGTAATGAAAAATAATAAAGCATATTACATATTATACATTATATCTTTACAAAAAAAAAACAGCTTTTTACTACGTGTCAGTGTGTCAGTGCTCACGTGCGCAGGGAGCGGGGCCGCGCGGGCTGCGCGTGCGCCACGTCCGCCGCGCTGAACGAGCGGCGCAGGCCGAGCGCGGCGCACAGCGCGGCGCAGCCCGCCAGCAGCTCGCGGCAGCCGTCGCGAGGCGCCTCCAGCGGCAGCGACGACGCCGGCTTCCTGGCGTGTGAATACGGTGAGTGTAAGGTACCGGGCAGGAAGTGTGATGTACCGGACAGTAAATGTGAGGTACCGGGTAGTAAGTGTTAGGTACTGACAAGTAAGTGTAACGTACTGTGCATTTAGTGTAAGGTACTGTGCATTTAGTGTAAGGTACTGTGTAATAAGTATAAGGTACTGTGTAATAAGCGTAAGGTACTGTGCAGTTAGTGTAAGGTACTGTGTAATATGTGTAAGGTACTGTGCAGTGTGTAAGGTGATGTGCAGTTAGTGTAAGGTACTGTGCAGTGTGTAAAGTGATGTGCAGTTAGTGTAAGGTGCTGTGCTGTTACTGTAACGAATTTTGCAGCTAGTGTAACATACTGTGCAGTTAGTGTAAGGTACTGTGTAATATGTATAAGGTACTGTGCAGCGTGTAAGGTGATGTGCTATTAGTGTAAGCTACTGTGCAGTGAGTGTGAAGTACTGTGCAGTGATTAAGTGTGAGGTAATGTCTACTCATAAGTATAAGTGTCAGTTTAAACAACTCTTCAATTAATTTATTATATAGTAATACATTTGCTATTTGTTATGTATGTTTTCGCATCTCATCTTGAGAAAAGCAATATTTACTTGTCACTACCACTTGTCACTACTTGTTACTATCCCTTAAAAAATCATCATATTTAAATTATGAGTTTTAATATATAATACTAATAATATCATTAAATATGCTAGTCAAAATAAATTATCGGATGTAAGTCAATTTTTCTTACTTGATCACTTTGCTGTCTGGATTTGGACTAGCTACCCTCAAATTGGGATCAGGCCCTTGTCCTGCCTGCACAGAAAATATATTTCTAAGAAAATAAAGTAAGAATTAAACACTATTCTGAAGGAGAATGGGTGTGATTCCCCTTGCATGGCATCTGGACCTGCAGTATTCTGAATAAGCAGCAAGATGCACCGTTACAGTGTTTTATAAACAGATTTCTTATTAAAAAAATATGATTGAATATACTGATGCTGATAATATCTTCAATGTTCATCCTCAGTACCTTACAAGCGAGCAGCCTTAGCACGCGAGCGTCCGACGCCGCCGACGACACACTGAATAGTGACAGGTCGGTGGTGACAGACTCGTGGGACGGCGACCGGGCGACTCCCCCGCCGCCCCGCCAGGACTCCTCTGTGCATACCTCCACTGTGGAACATATAAAATCTCGCAACTTGATGTCTGAGCATCTCTTTTTTGCGTGAAAATATACAAGTACCTGTACCATGTTTGGGAAGCTTTATAAGATAAAGAGAAACTATGTTTTGTAGTGGCTTACAAAACTCATCTAGAAATAATGAAGACAATAATATGTTCTTACTGTTCTTTTTTTAATTCTGATTTTTTAAGAAAAGTTTCTAAATCCAAATTGTATAAACACAATCAAATGAACACATTTATGAAACTAATATGTATTATCTAAATACATTAAATACTTCCTAAATCTATACATATTGACAGATAGAAACTGCAATGAAAACATTACTGCAGCAATATTTTGGTGCAATTTTATTGATTTTTATACATACCTATATAAGAAAATTATTAAGAGTAATATTGTTTTAACTTCCGACGAGCAATATTTTCTACTTAGGAATATAAATATTAGAGTATTTTCATAATTTTATTATTGGTTGAGTCTAGGAAGATAGAAAATTATAAACAGGAATTATTTAGATTTGAACCTGCCTGATACAAATCCTGTACCGCAAATAAAATAAATACGTACTATGTCGCCCGAAACATTTGCCAAAACATAACAACAAAACTCATTTAATTTACCATTAATATTAGGATCCACGGCTAGTGTTTTATTCATATGCACTTATTAAAATAGCTTTTTTTTAATATATATTACGGTTATTAACTATTACAAAAATGCAAATTTAACGGCATTTAAAGTTATTACGCGAGTAGTTATAACGTAAGTCGTAAATTATCGAATCGACTGAAAGAAAATAATCGCAACGTGAGTGTTACCAACTCTCGAAAACATTTACCCCTAAAGGTTAAGTCAAAAACCCTTAAGGAGGGTAGAAGTAAGGAGAACCCATCTCGTATGGGGGATAAGTTGAAAAAGTGTCCAGCGGTAAACAGCAAATTATAGTTCGAACACTCACCGAAATGGCGCTAGTGTAGGATGTGGATATGATATGAACTTAGCAGTTATAAACAGAGTGAAGTGTTCTGAGTGGAAAAATTTAATAAAAAATGCGCTGTAACAAACCGGAAACTATTATTTTCTCTTTTAATTTAGTATCCTACTCTAATGGTTTGTGGCGCTTTTTTAAAATTCTTCCATATGCTACTGTGGTGCCACCTTAATTTGCTGCCTTTCAGCGGACACTTTTTAATACACTGAGATAGTCCTCCTTACTTCTACCCTCCATAGCTGAAAATAATATAATCTAATATATAAAATTCTCGTGTCACAATGTTCGTTCCCATTCTCCTCCGAAACGGCTTGACCGATTCTCATGAAATTTTTTATGCATATTCAGTAAGCCTGAGAATCGGCTACTATCTATTTTTCATCCCCCTAAAGGGAGTTCCTGTGGGAATTCCGAAACTCACGCGGGTGAAACCGCGGGGCACAGCTAGTAAAAATAAAATAATTATAATTTTTTTAGTAGTAACAATTACTTTATTTAGGGGCTAAATAAAAAAATTGTTATTACTAAAAAATTTATAAAAATAAATAGCGCCAAGATTTTAGTCCCAGTTTCTTAATTATCAGGGCAAAAAATCTTAATCTTATAAAAAAAAATAGTTTAAAGTAAAAATGTCTTTTTATTTTTTTACGACCAATATTTTATATCAAAAATTCGAAAACATTAATAACTGTTATTTAAAAAATGCACCAAAATCCTGGCCCTAAGAATAAATCAACAATAATTGGTAACAAAAAAATAAAAAATAAGAAAAAATATAAGAATCCAAAAAACCCCTAAAAATATAATACCCCAAAAATCCCACCGCATTCATTTACCCCCTAAATTTGAGGAGAAAATCCCTAAGTTGGGAACCATGGTAATCGCTAATCGCCTGCTCCACCATCAGTTATGTCAGTGTCACGTCACTTTTGTCAGTACAGATATTAAAAAAGTACTCCGTCAGTTGCAGCCCGTTCTGTGTGGTTCTGCGTATGGAGAGTAAGGAGAACAATCTGTCAATGAAATTAACAAAAAAATT
Organism: Zygaena filipendulae; assembly: GCA_907165275.2. Classification (NCBI taxonomy): domain Eukaryota; kingdom Metazoa; phylum Arthropoda; class Insecta; order Lepidoptera; family Zygaenidae; genus Zygaena; species Zygaena filipendulae. The sequence goes on along the minus strand of OU015670.1, from coordinate 756,606 downwards.
AAAACCGACTTCCAAAAACACAAAACTAAAAATAAAAAGCTAATAATGACAAAATACCGATTTAACCCTAAAGACAATAACACACGTAATATTATTATTGATTTGTGCTACAACTGATCGGTTTGAATTTGGTGATAAGCTCGCTGGTGTCTGCCTACTTGGGTTATTCTGCTCACGAAGAGCTGGTGGTTAGAGTCGACTTAGCCCATCTACCCCCTCCATATTTGGCTTGTCACCGACTTCATACCGATTAGTGGTAGCACAAACCAATAATAATATTACGTTTATGTTTGTCTTTGGGATTAAATCGGTATTTTGTTATTTATAGCTTTTTATTTTTAGCTTTTTGGTTTTGTGTTTTTGGAAGTCGGTTTTAATTTTTTTTAAATCTTGTTTATTTCTCGCTTTTAAGTGACTTATTTCGTAATTTCTCTATGTTACAATAGCCTAATGTCAACTGCTCATCGCCTTTTACAAAATATTGCTTTTCCCGACGCAGGGACGTTAATTATTGAGGAGTTCTCCTAGTACATCACCTACAGTTCCACTTCACCATATACATTGTGACGAGCATAAATTGTTTAGAAACCATATTAAAGTTAACGATTCGGAACCCGTGAAATACCTATTATTGAGTAGTTCCGATAACTTCACTTCCTCAAATTTTGCTTTTCAAGAGCAAATGAACGATTTACTATAAAAAAATACCAAATCGCTATAGGTGTGCCTATAATTTTTGAAGAGTTCCCTCGATTTCTTCAAGATCCCATCATGAGATTCCTACTTGGTGGCAATGGCACCTAATTGGGAGAATACCCTTTCAAACAAAAAAAGAATTTTCCAAATTAGTCCAACCGCCTTCAAGTAATCGGTGAACATACATAAAAAAAACATACATACAATCGAACATAGAACCTCCTCCTTTTTGGAAGTCGGTTAAAAAAAGTGTCCGTCGAGAAGCATCAAGTTGTGATGGCGCTACGGTAGCTAACGGTGAATTTTAAAGATAGTTCCAAAAGTTATTGGAGTAGGATAGCGAAATGAATAAGGAAAGAGAAAATTCCGCTTTTTTTACTTTAACATTTTCACCCACTTCACACTTGGGCAACTTTTCACTCCACAAACTTTTCCCATTATTGTTTGATTTTTTTTTTTAAGTTTTACAACAGTCAAGAATATAAAATAACAAAATAGTATTATAAAAAGTTTTTTTTTTTAATCTTTATTTATAAAAATGCTGTTTTATCAACTAAGTAGGTACACTAGTCAAGTAGTCACCAATCAATGAGTAGGAACCATGGAGCAATAAAATTAATTGGTCCATGATAGGAACCTACCTTTATTTAACTTCATCAATGACATTCATTCTCTCCACAGACGAATAAGAGAGATTCTCTCTAGCTACGCTAGCGCTAGCGCTACCTCTGGACACCTTTTCAGCTTGTTCCTCGTATAAAATGGTGCTCTTTTCCTCTATCGGCAACACTATACGGTGACCAAGGAATTTATAAGTACTACGTACAACTAGTACTTATAAATTTCTTGATGGTGACCAATCACAGATATGTACCTATACCCAAATAGTATATTTCATTATAAGTGCGGAAAGCCTGTCATTGCAAAGAGTTCCGACAAATGTCTACCCGAGCCGAGGCGCAGCCGAAGGTGAGGGTTGACAGTCGGAACTAGTTGCAATGACGGTTCCGCACGTGTACTGAACAACTATTTTTAATACAGTTACGAAAAAATTAAGCAATTTAATAAAATATCAAAAACACAACAAACTCAACTAAGTTCCAACTGTGATCAAGAGATGGCGCTAGTCGTATTAGTAATGCGAAACCTACGTTTCGCAATGCAAAAAGTGTGTCAAAGTCGTGTCGCCATATTTGACAGTTGGCAAAGAGAACGCACGAGTTCGGGAAAGGTAAACAAAAAGCTCGAGTATGTAATAGCCCACATCCCGAACGCTAAACGTCCCTGCAATACGCCACTTTTTGAGCAACTGTATTAAAAAAATATTTTAATATCTTTGCCTAATTTATTAGGTAGGTACCGGATGAAATTTAGCGAAAATAGGCATGTTGACTCATTTTTATTTTTTAGTCCGTCTTGTCGATTATTAAAAAATATTGGACACGTATTTTTTCTTTTTTTACCTATTCAAAAAATAACGGCGATAATATATTGAGTTGGAATTTCGCGTGACGTCACTATTCCGACATTTTGTATGGCGGTTTCAGCGGTTAGTGACGTCACGACCCCCTCACCCTAAACTTTAATGCGCTTTATCTCTGTATATTTTAATTTATTTGAAAAAGCAAAAAATACGTGTCTATTGTTTTTTTATTTTCTAACTGACGGACTAATTAGAATTTTGTTTTTCAAAAGTAGTCCACATCGCACATCCCCATTGCAAATCGTTGAACTTATTAAATATAATGGATAGATGTCGCTACCTACAAAATTTTAGGAAAGCAAAGTTTTTAGTGTTTACGAATAATGATATTCCATGTATATCATTTTCAAATTACAATTTTATTATTTAGATATAATATTTTTTTTTAATATAGGAAATGATAAAGACTTAACCAAGGTTCAGTAATTAAAAATAGTTAGGTGTACCTATAAGAACAGGATAAATCCCTAGGGCAAAATTACCTAACTAAATATTTAAATATTTTGGTTTTTAAAATCAATTAACTGTAGCCTGTAGCACGCTGGTTCTTGTTTTACTTAATAAAGGCACTTTCGGTTATTTGATTTTTTGTATGTGTGAAGGAAGACGCCATTAGTTTAAAATATATCTGTGTGCGTTAAAAACGTGAGCATGGTATGGATAAGACTTTAAATTAGATTTTGAAAAATTAATTAACTACTTCGAAATGAAGTTACCTACTAACTACTGAACTTTTTTTTTGTTTATCCTACTCTACTTCGAAACACTAATATTTGTACAAAAGTTGATTTTTCCTTTTTAAACGAGATGGCGAAATCACTAATTTCCATTACTACTTCTTCTGTTATAACTACATATAACATACTTTAATACAATATTTTTTTAATACAGTTGCTCAAAAAGTGGCGTATTGCAGGGACGTTTAGCGTTCGGGATGTGGGCTATTACATACTCGAGCTTTTTGTTTACCTTTCCCGAACTCGTGCGTTCTCTTTGCCAACTGTCAAATGGCGACACGACTTTGACACACTTATTTGCATTGCGAAACGTAGGTTTCGCATTACTAATACGACTAGCGCCATCTCTTGATCACAGTTGGAACTTAGTTGAGTTTGTTGTGTTTTTGATATTTTATTAAATTTCTTCATTTTTTTCGCAACTGTATTAAAAATAGTTGTTCAGTACACGTGCGGAACCGTCATTGCAACTAGTTCCGACTGTCAACCCTCACCTTCGGCTGCGCCTCGGCTCGGATAGACATTTGTCGGAACTCTTTGCAATGACAGGCTTTCCGCACTTATAATGAAATATACTATTTTGCATCATGACCAATTTTTTTTTTTTTTAAACGCTTAAAAAAAGAAATGAATAACAAAAAATAGTACACAGTAATACACTGTGCCGCAACAAAACGCGATAAACTAACTCCAACGTAAATTGAACTAAAAAAACATACATACAGCCGAATGCAGAACCTCCTCCTTTTTGGAAGGCGGGTAATAAGTCAAAGACAATATAGGTACGCAAGTAGGTCGGTGTGATATTTTTTTTGTCACAGAATTCTATTGCCTGTAGTTACCTAATATCCTTGCCTACTATTGTGGGGTGCGCTCCGAGTGTTGCTTAGGTATGTAAATAAGTAAGACCTTGTCTAGTTATTAAGTGGTGTTAATGACGAATGGCGGTGTTTGGGCAAACCTGTAAAGGTTTTTAACACCTATAAGAAATTACTAACGGAAAAAACAATGTATATTTACTTTAAAATAAATAAATAAATAAATAAGTCATATTATCCACTAGTTACTTTCTCTCCTTTCGGATATTGTACTCGACTCGGAGCGCGTGTTGGCGAGCGGAATGCAAACTAAACGTAGGGTTGGCGCGCGTGCAGTTGTTTATTTTTATTTTTGACTTTTTTAAATGAATATAACTTTAACTTCTAGAGTAATATTTCTATCTGGTAATATCTGTCTAACGGCCGCACTTAGAGTCGTTTCAATTACTTAATTTTAAATAAAGATTTTTAAAACAAAATTGCCGCAATCAGAGACGTTCATTAAATCAATGTTAATTGGCATTTGACTAATAAAGTTTAATTTAGTTAAATGCTAACTAAAATTAATTTAATGAACGTCTCTGATTGAGGAAATTTTGTTAAACTTAAAATTAAGTAATCATTAAAACAACGTTGAGTGCGGCCGTAAATGTACTAACTAGTAAACTAATATTGATAAAGATAGAAACACTTTAGTTTGTCGGGGATAAATCTCTGGAACAACGAACCACTTTCACTGACAAGAAGCTTATGTATACATAAGTAACGTAGAGAACCCTGTAGATGTGTTACCGAGGTAAAAAATATCCTGTATTGGGACGTAAAAGTTACGTAAGAATTTTACCAGGAACAAAAAAAACAAATAATACGCAGTAAACAGTAAAATAAGTTGACAACCCTCTTTTTTATCAAAATACTCACTCACACACACACATTCACAGACACACACATACACAATACACAGTACACACTCATACATACATACAAAATTAAGGTCGTCTCTAGCCATTGCTTTGCGCAAAGTGTGCAACTGCATAATCGAACATTTTGAGTTTTTTTTTTATGTCATACAACGGACAAACGGACAAACGGACAAGTGGTATCTACACCTGGTGGTAAGTGATCACCGCCGCCCATAGACATCTGCAACACCAGTAAGGCATGCAGGTGCGCTGCGAACCTACAATGAAGATGGGATACTACAACCGTTATTCTTCGTCATGTCACTTGGTCAGCCAATCAAAACTCTAGTTTTCAACTGATCACGTGTAACTAGAGTTTTAATTGGCTGACCAAAGTTTTCCATTCTAGTTTTCTATGCGATAACGATTGTAGAATATCAACTTGAAAAGGACCCTTCGATAGCGGTTGCTTGCTGAGCCCGGAAACGGACTGTTTTTCGGTTACCAGCCCGGAAACGGGCTCTTTTATATACCAGTCCGGAAACGGACTCTTTTGTTTACCAGCCCGGAAACGGGCTTTTTTATTGACGGTAGCAGTGGACTGTATTGACGTGTAGAGTAAAGCCACTCTCTTCTCTATTGACGTCGGGTGGCACCTAGTCGGACTTCGCTGCGCCGCTGCTGCTGCTGTTCACACTTCTTCACCCGTTGACCTCCCGGCGAAGCTCCACAACCCTAGTAGTCGGCCGACGAGAAAGCGTAGTTCGTCGACGCCGCGGTAGCAGGATAGGGTTGCCGCAAATAATAACACCGGGTTAGGTACTGGACCAAAGGCTTCGCTTCTTGCTCCCCGCACTGGAGACTCAGAGTGAGTCCTTACTGAAGGGCGAGTGTTCGCTGAGTACAAATTGCGTAAGAAATCGCTCGGTATTTATAGCACGCTCGCGACGCGGGCGAGCGGTGGGGGAAATCAGTGCGAGCGAGTAAGCAGATGCATGGCCCTTGCGTTTTATTGGCTAAAATTATCGAATGTAAAAATTATAAAATTAATTTTTATACGAAAATAGGTACTTATTAGGTACTCATTAAATAATAGTTTTACATAGAAACACTGGCAACATGGAATTTAAAATGAACGAAACATAGCAAATCTTATATCTAAATTAGTACGTAAGAAAAACCTAACTAACTAAACCTATTCTATCTTAAGCTATTATGTACATACAGGTCGATCGTCAACACAACTAGTCTAACCCCGCTGGGCCGAAACTAATTTCGAGTTCTTTTTTGTGTCAAAATTATGTTCAAATGATGAGTTGTCACATTTTTCCGTTGGATCCTATCAAAGTACGTCTCAAGTCACAACACGAGGTGGGCGCCCCGTACCGCACACAGACACGAATCGTCATCACAATAATAAAATATTGACTACTGGCTGCTGCCCGCGGTTTTACTCACCTGTATTTCGAAATTCCTTAGGAAACGAAACAGATCCAAAATATTTACCAACCATAACGAGATAAGCTAATTTTTATATATTATATATTAACTTATTGACTAATGGTTCTATTGCAATTGGTTAATGGATAATTGGCTATTTTTGTTTTTGTATTTCCAATATAACTACAGACACACCACGGCCCGGTTATAATATGCATATTTTTATCCACTAGATGTTCCCGGCGGTTTTACCCGCGGAGATTTCGGAGTTTCCGCGGCAATTCCTCGATAAAAACTACCTAGTTATGCCCTTCTCTGTACTTCTGACAATGTGTATGCAAAATTTCATGGTGAACGGTTACGGAGTTAAGGCGTGAAAACGTAACAAACACACTCACATTCACATTTATAAGGATAGGTAGTTAGTGTAGATGAATAAATAAAATAAATATTACGTATTATCTATACATCATACATACATAATATAATATAATATGTATACCTACGTACTACCTAAATAAAATTTGAGTGTCTGTTTGTAATTCCAAATTAACAACATTCCAGTAAATGCATATTAGAGTAGGTATATAAAATACTTACTTACATAAAAAATCATTTATTATTATTAATTTTTAAATTTTTCTCTGTCTATCTGTTTGTTCCGGCTAATCTCTGAAACGGATGGACCGATTTTAACGGCACATTCACTGGCAGATATCTGATGTTATAAGGAGTACCTACCTAACTTAGGCTACTTTTATTTTAAAACAAAAAATTGTTCCCGCCGGAATTCCGAAACTCACGCGGGTGAAACGGCGGGGCACAGCTAGTATATTAATAAATATATTATTATACACGTGGCTCATTTGTTTTGTTAAAAATTTTATCCACCATTTTAAAAGATTCCCAACTCATTAACAGATTGTTGGACCCCATTATTGGTGTAGGTATTCTACAGCACCGCTGTATGGAGCTGGCGTTTCATTAACCTATAAAGAAACGTTCCTACTGATATTACATTTTGTGTAGCTGTTTCCCGCGGCTTCACCCGCGGTAATTTCGGAGTTCCCGCGGGAATTCCGGGATAAAAGTACTATATGTCCTCCTCTGTACCCCTGACAACGTGCATGCCAAATTTCATCCAAATCCGTTCAGCCGTTTTTGCGTGATTGAGTAACAAACATCCAAACATCCAAACATCCACACTTTCACATTTATACGTAATATTAGTAGGATGTACTGCGTTTTAGAATATCCAAGATAGCGAATGGTATCAAAAAAATTTAGAATTTTTCAGGATTCCGTACCCAAAGGGTAAAACGGGACCCTATTACTGAGACTTCGCTGTCCGTCCGTCGTCCGTATGTCTGTCTGTCCGTCTGTCGCCAGGCTGTATCTCATGAACCGTGGTAGTTAGACAGTTGAAATTTTCACAGATGATGTATTTCTGTTGCCGCTATAACAACAAGTAATAAAAACCCCATACAACAAACGTGACTTTTTTTGCCGTTTTTAGAGAAACCGTACAGAACCCTTCGGGCGTAAGTCCGACTCGCACTTGGCCGGTTTTTTTTTATGTTATTGAAACTTACTGTTTCCCACAGACATAATTATCTAGGTCCGTGCTCAGACGAAATAAAAATTTATTTCGTCTGAGGGTCCGTGCTGTTTCCTATTTTGATCGATTAATTATTACACAAATTCATACAATAGGCTATTTCAGTGTTGCTGGAATGTTGATATCCAATAATTACACTCGATAATATCATGGATAAGCATAACGTATAAAGCGACAAAATCAATAGATTTGATTAAAAAATAAAATAGTTATAAACTGTTTAATTTTGAGTCTTTCTAAAACGGAATTTTGTAAATTTAGGGCGCTATAAGCTGAGTGACGTCACTATAGGACTAGCGCTTTCCTTGTCTAATTTGGAACTTTTAAAGAGTCATATATCTACGATATCGATATACCTAAGCTAGAAAAGATACAACGTGTTAATAAACTGAAAACCTGATACACATTACACCTCATTTAAAAAAACAAACAATAATATGATTAAAATATATTTTATGTCGAAAAAATTTATACTTTAAAAGTTATTCAACATTAATTTGGAGGTGACCTATCTACGAAATTCTGAGCGCTACGCCGCGTCTATCGGCTCGATTTTTTTTGCTGCGGGCGGCGTACGCGCCAAATACTGTATAATAAATAATTTAGACATGGGCTAGTAAAAATGAAAAAATATAACCTATATTAAAACATAGTGCGATCGATTCGCTAGTCGATTCTGAGCAAACTACTTTCTAGTTTTCAGTTAATTCAATAACACGTTGTATAGATTCTTAGCTGGTTTCATTTTGTAGCAGGTTTTTTTGAGAATGTGTCGGGAAAATCTGTCGTTAGTAGTTTAATAACAAGTGTCATGAATTATGATAAGCTGGCTAGATTTCAAAAGTATTTATTAATAACTATGTAGCTGGTTCCTATGGTTGTACGCGCGTTATTTACTGCGTTCCCGCGGGAATTCCGCTGTGAAAAGTACCCGGTCCTATTCTGTACTCCTGGCGATGTGTACGCAAAATTTATGACGATCGGTTGTGTAGATAAGGCGTGAAAGCGTAACAAACAAACTCACATCCACATTTATAATATTACTCAATATTATTTGTGGATCAGAAATTACAAGACGTATTTGAATACAACTAAGTCTCTAGGTAATTGATTTCAAGATTGAAGCTCATTAAATAAAAATGCATTCATCACTACATGGGTATAAAACAAAGTCGCTTTCTCTGTCCCTATATCCCTATGTATGCTTAAATCTTTAAAACTACGCAACGGATTTTGATGCGGTTTTCACCAGTAGATAGAGTGATTCATGAGGAAGGTTTATAACTATATTTTATCCTGGAATTCCCGCGGGAACTCCGAAATTAACGCGGGTAAAACCGCGCAGGTCAGCTATGTAGTTAATAATAATTCTTGGTAGGTAATTGCGAAGTTAGCGTTGAGCTAGCTTATACCAGTGAAAAAATGGACTAGGCAACTAAATTGTTATTTTTAGTCCTTCTCATCGATTATTAAAAAATATTGGACAAGTACCTATTTTTCCTTTTTTTTTTTCAATTAACTGTAAAAAAATAACGGCGATACGTAGAGTTGAAATTCTGTGTGACGTCACGTCTAGATACGATGACGTCACGAGCTCCCACTCCTAAACTTTAATGCGGAATGCCTAAGTAGTTTTCATTAATTAGAAAAAGTTAAAAATACGTACTAGATAGGTACATATATATTATTTTTTCACGATCTGACTGACGGACTTTGATTTTATACCCTGACATCATGCTTATTGAATCAAAACCGATACTTAGATAACCGAAAAATAGCGTGCGAAACAGCTATAGAAAGCTAGTCAGCGGGGTTAGCCAAGTTGACATTCTACAATCGTTGACGCATAGAAAACATAAGTAACGAAACTCTAGTTTTCAAGTGGTCACGTGAAACTAGAGTTTTGTTTTGAAGTTTTCTATTCTAGTTTTCCATGCGTAGGGATGTTGACAACTTTTGAAAATCAAAATTTTAATTAGTCCGTCTTTTAGAAAATTAAAAATCATTAGACACGTATTTTTTTATTTTTCAAATAAATGAAAATACACAGAGATAAAGCGCATGAAAGTTTAGGGTGGGGACTCGTGACGTTACTTACCGCTACATACAAACTGCACTAGTTAGTGACGTCACGCGAAATTTCAACTCAATGTATCGCTGTTATTTTTTGATTACGTAAAAAAAAAGAAAAAATACGTGTCCACTATTTTTTCTCAATCTACAAGACGGACTAAAAAAAAATTAGTCAAAAAGCCTATTGTGGAGTATCGACTTGGCTAACCCCGCAGTTGCCAACGTGGATTTCTTAATTATACGAACAATTAATTCCGGCGGGAGATCGTTGCGTAACCTTGGACAAAAGTGTGAACGAAAAAAAAAAACATTAACCAAACAAAGAAATTTGTTTAGCCAAATCGTATTGTACCTACTTAAGTTTTAAAGAGAGAGAAACAATTTCAGTGAAAAATTTCAAACGAAATACGTAAATTGTGTGCGGCGAAGAAAAAAATGTAGATATTCGTTTACCAACCACAGCCACACACGCACACACACAAGTGTGATCGTTTGTGTGGTGTCGTGTGTGCATTTGTGTGCACACAGCCAAGCACTCAAAGCATAATTTGTTGATCTGTAAACGAATAGGGTTGTGACTTGTGAAGAAGAAAGAAGAAGAAGAAAATAAATTTATTTCAGCACAACACACAAGAAAAAGAAACAAACATAAGCAAAAGCAAAGCATCTAAATTTTTACACAATAATAATATATTATAGCGCTGGTTTTCAATTGGGAGCACGTTGTCACTTGTGACTTATTAATCTCTTTGTACGAAATAATCGCATATTACTAAAGATATTATTATTAAAGTGAATCTTGACCCGTAGACGAGTCGACTTGGGTGAAACCGCGGGGTTCAGCTAGCATCATATTATAATAGGACTAGGGTACATGGTTATTTGATTCATTCAAAATAAAAAAAATACCGAAACGTTTCTGAGACACAAAATCAAGTAACTTGCCAGTTCCTTGACGAGAACCTGTTATTGCATTATTACTTTAATCTCACTTCGGATTTTGGTAACCTAATATTTCAACCTTCTACCTTTTATCAGTTTGAAAATTGGCTACTTGACTAATTTTTTTTTCGTCGTCCGTCCGTCGTGTAGATTTTTTTTTATGTAATCAAAAAACAACGGCGATACATTGAGTTGTACTTCGCGTGACGTCACAATCTGGTGCAGTTTGTACGGGGCTTATACCGAATAATGACGTCACGAGTCCCCCACCCTCAGCTTGAATGCGCTTTATCGATGTTAATTTTCATTAATTTGAAAAAGCAAAAAATCCGTGTCTATTATTTATTTACTTTCTAACTGACGGACTAATTAGAATACCCACGGAATTCCACGGATTAAAATTGAAGTAATGTTAAAATAAAACTAAGGTTGAAATAAAATAAGAAGTGGAGGTCTTGGGGCTGATTTTCAAGAGGATTAATATAAATAATAATATGCATAGGTGAAGGAAAAATAGACTTATAATAAAGTTAATTACTGTATGTCCATCATCCTTACGTATATTATAAATGCGAAAGTGAGTTTGTTTATTTGTTACGCTTTTACGCCGTAACGGCCCAACCGATCATCATGAAATTTTGCATGCAGTGGCACAGAGAGGGACATAGAGAAATTTTTATCACGGAACTACCGCGGGAACTCCGAAATTACCGCGGGTGAAACCTCGGGGAACAGCTAATAAAAAATAAACCATATTATTAGCATAGAATTAAAAAACAAGCCTAAAATCATATAAAAAGTGAGCAACAATGACACTTAAGTATCTAACGGCCGCACTCAGAGTCGATTTTAATGATTACTTAGTTAAGTATAGATTTTTAAAACAAAACTGCCGCAATCAGAGACGTTCAGTAAATTAATGTTAATTGGCATTTAATGAGATTTTACTTAATTAGTTTAATGCCAATTAACATTAATTTATTAAACTTGTCTCATTGCGGCAGTTTTGTTTTAAAAATCTATACTTAACTAAGTAATCATTAAAGTCGACTCTGAGTGCGGCGGTAACAGAAACAATCATAATTTTTTTATAACTTAAACATACTTTACCTAGTATTGAAATTTCGCCAACCCTGACCTACGCAGGCATACCTACCGATGGCAGAATACGCACACACACTCGCCCAACGGATATATGAAACCGAATGCTTGTCAAACTAAATGGATACGGTAAGAAGTGTTGGGAAGCAATACATTACTACGATTGTTTATCGATAACTTAAATTAACAGATGTATTAAATAATTTATTTGATTAATTAATTAAAATTATGAAAAGTTAAAATAATAATTATATTATTATTACTTAGATTAATAAAAATTTTAAGTGTTATATTATTTGGTGCCTGAGGACTGATCTCACTCTCAACTCATCAAAGAAATCATCACATCATCATCATCGCAATCAGAACAATGGTTTAGGACTAGTATAGTATTGTTAGCAATAGGGATGTTGACTACTATTGAAAATGAAAATTCTAATTAATCCGTCAGTTAGAAAATAAAAAAACAATAGACACGTATTTTTTGCTTTTTTAAATAAATTAAAATATACAGAGATAAAGCGCATTAAAGTTTAGGATGAGGAGGTCGTGACGTCACTAACCGTAAAACCGACATACAAACTGTCAGAATAGTGACGTCACCCGAAATTTCAACTCAATATATCGCCGTTATTTTTTGATTACGTAAAAAAAGAAAAAATACGTGTCCAATATTTTTTAATAATCTACAAGACGGACTAAAAAATAAAAATTAGTCAACATGCCCATTTCAAGTTTCTAGAGCCAGCTGTTTGACTTGTGCATTGATGAGTCAGTCAGTCAATTAGATTATTGTTAGTTGACTGGCCGTTCCTCGCGTTTTCGGAGATCCCGCGGGACTTCCCGGATAAAAAGTGTCCTTTGTCCTTCTCTGTACTATATGGTAGTAGGTAAAGTTTGATTCTGCTAATAGCTGTGTTTCTGATATTAGCAGGAAAATAAACAAACAGAGACAAAATTAAATTAATTTCTTGTATTAATCATCTAAATTGTTATAATTTTGTGTATCTACGTACTGCTAAATTCTGTACTTTATATAAGGTTAGATAACTATTATTGGCTCATAGTGTAATCTTGTAACCTAAATCTACTATATGTTTTTGTAGCTGTTGTTGTCCTGAATAAACGAAAATAAAACTCACTCTCAACTCATCAAAGAAATCATCACATCATCATCATCGCAATCAGAACAATGGTTTAGGACTAGTATAGTATTGTTAGCAATAGGGATGTTGACTACTATTGAAAATGAAAATTCTAATTAATCCGTCAGTTAGAAAATAAAAAAACAATAGACACGTATTTTTTGCTTTTTTAAATAAATTAAAATATACAGAGATAAAGCGCATTAAAGTTTAGGATGAGGAGGTCGTGACGTCACTAACCGTAAAACCGACATACAAACTGTCAGAATAGTGACGTCACCCGAAATTTCAACTCAATATATCGCCGTTATTTTTTGATTACGTAAAAAAAGAAAAAATACGTGTCCAATATTTTTTAATAATCTACAAGATGGACTAAAATATAAAAATTAGTCAACATGCCCATTATAGGCAAAGGGAAGTAATATTCAGCATAAACGTATTATTATCTTGGTTGAATGAATTATAGTAACTTGATTAATTTTTAGTATACAGTTATAGTAGAATTTTTTATTACTTATGCTCGGTGGGCCACCTTAAAAGTTTATCGCTTCGCAGATTGAAAATAACGAGTCTTGACTCTTGACTCTGGAAATAAACACGACTTCTCTGGAGGCATGATACTTATATGGAATCAAATAAATAGTCATAATAATAATCCTTGCTGCGAAAGTGAGTTTGTTTGTTTATTTGTTACGCTTTCACAAGTTAACGGCTGAACCGATCATCATGGAATTTTGCTTAATAAACGTTATCAGGGGTACCTACAGAGAAGGACATAGCGTAGGTACTTTTAACACAGAATTCCCGCGGGATCTCCGAAATTAACGCGGGTGAAACCTGCTGCTGGTGGGTATACCTATATTATGTAAGTATGATAAGGTGTAATGTAATTTAGTTTTATCGAAATATTCCATCGATATCGATAAATTTGCGCTGCACGTGCTCAGCACAATTCCCGTGCATGTACCTTATTATTATTAGCGACGGCTAGGGCGCGTCCATATTGGATGCGATATTATTATTATCATTAATTTATATAAATTTTACTATTAAAATATTTAAGTGTTATTTATGTTAATATAGAAAAATTAAATTAAGACATTTTTAATTTCCTCGAGATAACTGTGAGCTATAGCGATGGAGTTTTATGTCGTAAACTCGTAATCATTCTGATCTGCCTACGTACAGTATTTTTCTCGTATTGCCAATTTATAAATATACTAGCTGTCCCCCGCGATTTCGCCCGTGGTGATTTCGGAGTTCCCGCGGGAATTCCGGGAAAAGTAGGTACTCTATGTCCTTCTTTGTACCCCTGACAGTAGTTTACGGTGATTAGCTGTTTCCCGCATTAATTACGGAGTTCCCGCGGGAATTCCGGGATAGAAACTAGCCTATCTTTTAAGTTGGGCCAAATTACAACATAGTGACAAAATTTCATCATGATCGATTCAGTAGTTTCGGAGTCCATCGCGGACAAACAACGTGACACGTGAAATATATATATTAGACTAGCTGTCCCCTGCGATTTCATCCGCGGTAATTTCGGAGTTCGAACGGGAATTCCGGGAAAAAAGTACTCTACGTCCTTCTTTGTACCCCCGACAGTAGTTTACGGTGATTAACTGTTCCCGTGGGAAATTCGGGATAAAAACTATCCTATCTTTTAAGTTGGACCATATTATAATTGGTTACAAAATTTCATCAAAATCCGTTCAGTAGTTTCGGAGTCCATCGCGGACAAACAACGTGACACGTGATTTATATATATTAGATAAGATAAGATAAAATAGAAGTGTATGTTTGTAACTGTCGAAATAACAGCGTTTTACTAAATGCAAGTTAGATATACGGTAGATTAGATAGCAAAAACAAATTTTTAAAATTTAATTTAATTTTTTATTTTATTTTCGTTTATTCAGGACAACAACAGCTACAAAAACATATAATAGATTTAGGTTACAAGATTACACTATGAGCCAATAATAGTTACCCTTATATAAAGTACAGAATTTAGCAGTACGTACACAAAATTATAACAATTTAGATGATTAATACAAGAAATTAATTTAATTTTGTCTCTGTTTGTTCATTTTCCTGCTAATATCAGAAACACAGCTATTAGCAGAATCAAACTTTACCTACTACCATATGGTACAGAGAAGGACAAAGGACACTTTTTATCCGGGAAGTCCCGCGGGATCTCTGAAAACGCGAGGAACGGCCAGTCAACTAACAATAATGTAATTGACTGACTGACTCATCAATGCACAAGTCAAACAGCTGGCTCTAGAAACTTGAAATGGGCATGTTGACTAATTTTTATTTTTTAGTCCGTCTTGTAGATTATTAAAAAATATTGGACACGTATTTTTTCTTTTTTTACGTAATCAAAAAACAACGGCGATAAGTTGAAATTTCGCGTGACGTCACTATTCTGACAGTTTGTATGACGGTTTTAGCGGTTAGTGACGTCACGACCCCCTCACCCTAAACTTTAATGCGCTTTATCTCTGTGTATTTTTATTTATTTGAAAAAGCAAAAAATCCGTGTCTATTGTTTTTTTTATTTTATAACTGACGGACTAATTAGAATTTTGATTTTCAAAAGTTGTCAACATCCCTAACGTAGCTTAGGACCACTGTATGGGAGGGAGGGTTTACTTTTTTTGGAAATTCAACCCCTAAGGAGTTTAAACTTTGGAAAAGTATAGCTAGCAAAGCTAGTTTACTTAGTTTTGAAGTTACAAGAATCATGACAATCGGTTGTTTCTCCTTCTAATGGAGAAACTCATATTTTAAGTAATATTATATTTTTGATATTTTCCCTTTTTGATGTAGGTATTTTTAAGGGTCTTTGATAATCCCTACTCCCTGCTAAATGCTAAATATTATAAATGCGAAAGTAACACGTAACATTAACGTCTATCCGTTACGCTTTCACGCCTTAACGGCTCAACCAATCGTCACGAAATTTCGCATACACATTGTCAGGGGTACAGAGAAGGACATAGGGTACTTTGTATCCCGGAATTCCTGCGGGAACTCCGAAATTAACGCAGGTGAAACCGCGCGGGACAGCTAGTTATGTCATAATTGGACATAGATAAGCAATAGTGTGTTAACCCACTGGTTAAATTAAAGTTTTAAAATTATAGCGCCATTTTGTGTCAAATTTTTTATGTTCACTATTTAGTTACATATTTAAACAATGTAATAGGTAAACATATAAAAAACGTTCTTTAACTCTCAATAAATCGTTCTGAATCTATAACTTCATTTTGTGGGTTAACACGTTATTGCTTATCTGCATCCAATTATAATAACATAGATATACCTAAACGCACTTAATATATTGCACTAATACTGTATATTTAGAGTATTATTATAACCAGTTATAACACTATCTTTATTAGTATTACGTTACGTCTATGTATTTAGAATATAAATTAAGGAAATACCTACAGTAGTAACACTAACTAACTATTTACAGCGCTGATAGCTCAGTGGTTAGTGCGTTCGGATCAAACGCCGCAAGGTGTAGGTTCAAACCCTAACAACGAGCTTGAGCTGTCGGTGAAGGAAAACATCGTGAGGAAACCATAGCATGGTGGTAGGGCGCTCTCTAGTGCCCGGCTGGCTAGTTACCACCTTCGAGTTGCAAATCTGTCGCCGAGCACCTGACGGTGTGTTCCGGCAGCCCCACTTGAAGGCCAGTTCCCATCCCCATTCCAGGTCGGCAACGCACCTGCATGCCTTCTGGTGTTGCAGATGTCCATGGGCGGCGGTAATCACTTACCATCAGGTGTACCACTTGCCTGTTTGCCCCTATGACATTAAAAAAAAAAAAAAAACTTATACCTGAGTACTCATTATATACCTACCTCTACCTACTTAAAAATACACTGACTTTATTATGCTAGAATATGCTTGGGTATTTAGAAACTTGAAAATTTGCACGAATCATCTTTTAGTTTTTATTGTAATAATACGTCTTGTTGTTCCCGCGGTTTCACTTGCGGTAATTTCGGAGTTTTCGCGGGAATTCCAAGATAAACTATACGCAACTTTCCTCTTGAATCACTCTATCTATTGGTGAAAACCGCATGAAAATCCGTTCAGTAGTTTTTGAGTTTATCGCGAACAGGCTGACCGCCGGACAAACGCAGCGGAGGACTTTGGTTTATAATATTATGTACTCAAGGATAGTTACCAGTAATTTAGGGCCTGGAAGAGATACTTTTCATTGCGACACAATGAGTTCCCGAGGGGATTTCGAAGTTGACGCGGCTGGAACTGCGCGAGGGACAACTAGTCTGTATACGTACTAATTGTAGGTTTGTGAGTTTGTAACGTTGTAGGGGTAATCTCTGGTTCTACTAAACAAATTTTGAAAATTCTTTCTAAGCTGAGAGGTTTTCAAATACAACCCCTAAGAAGTGAAACTGCGGGTGAAACTAGTCTTTAAATGAATCTCTATAGCCACCACGCGGTGGGCGAAGGTGAGTAGATATATAATAAATACAATTTCACAGTTTTTAAGTTAAATTTAGACAATGAGCAATCGCGTTTTACTTTAACAGTTCGTGGCACAATCCTGCGGCTGTGTGGGGATCGGAAGCTATCAGAGGTGGCGCGTGTTGCTCAGTAATATTAATTATATTTATTTATTTATTTCAAGGTAGACCAACAGCTTTAAAGAAAAATATATTATTGTATACAAAAATAGCAGCCGATTATTATAGGTCTCCGCTGATAGAAAACAATGTTATATTCATTTAGATATCAAATATTATTATAAAAATGCGAAAGTGAGTTTGTTTGTTTGTTATGCTTTCACGCCTTAACGGCTCAATCGATCATCACGAAATTTTGCATGCAGGTTGACAGGGGTACAAAGAAAGACAGTGTACTTTTTATCCCGGAATTCCCGCGGGTGAAACCGCGGGGAACAGCTAGTACAGAATGAAGCCAAAATGAATGAAAATTCCAGAGTGGCATTCTCTGCCAGTCAATCTTTAGGTAGTTCAGTACATTTGGCGATGCATTT
Source organism: Zygaena filipendulae (assembly GCA_907165275.2). Taxonomy (NCBI): domain Eukaryota; kingdom Metazoa; phylum Arthropoda; class Insecta; order Lepidoptera; family Zygaenidae; genus Zygaena; species Zygaena filipendulae. The sequence goes on along the minus strand of OU015670.1, from coordinate 738,601 downwards.
TCGTGATAATTCGAGTTGGTGATTTTTTTACTTAATTTATTAGTACTATTAAATACATGCAATATATTATGTTTCTCCGTTTATCAACTTCAACAGTGTCACACAGCTTTAGCTAGATATGAAAATAATATGTTATTTACCTAGTCTTTATCAATAGATAACATACATCAAAACAACGTTAATAATAATAAAATGATTGCCGGCTCTAGTATCGCGTAGCTCTGTCGCTTACTGCGCGAGTGCTTTGTGGATGTGTGTGTGTGCGCGCGTGTTTGTGTGCACGTAAAGCTGGCTTTGTCACCGTTGGAATATAGCGGACGTTACCCGTTGATACTTTGCATAAATATCAAGAGACAAGTCACATTGTTGCCATTGGAATTTGGATTATAATTTTTAATGACGTCAAAAGGTGTCCTTTTTGGCCAACCCAGTTCGTAACGAAGCGGCTCTAGGTATGGCACTCGTTATGATATCCCGCCACATTTACTACGCCACATACATACTTTTGATTTTTTTGTAATCTGTTCTTTTTATATTTCAAAATTGATGTTTTTGGATATTTTTTACAGCTTATATTTACTTAAAAAAAATTAATTTATCTTCTTACGAATAATAAAGCTTTTAATTACTAAAATAAACCTTTCATTGAACTAGCCGGAGGACTCTAGCGCCTCGCCCACTTTCTAACCTCATAGGTTTACACCCGGTGCTTGTGTTTAAACCCGATAAAAGCCCGCAAACCCAGTGCTTGGGCGTGAACCGGGTTTAAGTCCGAGCCCCGGGTTGATGGCCCATCTATATTTATGGACAACTTTTAATAATAATAATAATCCACTTCACAACACAGATCTACTTGATCCCACACTAAGATATACCTAAGCTTGTGTCGTGGAAATCAAGCATACGTGGTATTATGGTATGTACTACATATTATTCCATATATGTATATTATAATATAGATATTCTATAATAGTATATATTATAATATCCTACTAATATTATAAACGCGAAAGTTTGTAAGTATGTATGAATGGATGCAGGATGGATGTTTGTTACTCTTTCACGCAAAAACTGCTGGATGGATTGAGATGAAACTTTACAATAATATAGCTTATACATCAGATTTACACATAGGGTACTTTTATCCCGGAATTCCCGCGGGAATTCTGAAATTAATGCGGGTGATACCGCGGGGCACAACTATTAGAGATATATATATACACGCCCAGACTGGAAAATTGAACCCTGTGTTCATCACACAAAGTCCACCCCCACCGGGAATCGAACCCGGAACCCCTTGATTAGCGGGCAGGCATGGTGAGTGGTGACCTACAGCGCCAATCGGGTCGTCGAACTTTGAATATAGATTTTAGACTTCGACGAACAAAATGCAAGCGGTGCAGCTGAAAGTTATTTTTTGAGTGAAAATCAATAAAAAAAGTTAAAAAACAGCAGTCGCTTAAACGTGTATAAAACAACGATAACATATACAATATTATTTTATTTTTATCGGTCTTTTTTAAATAACCCAAAAATAATAATAATAATATTTTCACACCACATGCTCGACAATGCCGAATTATATGTCATGTAAACCTTACCGAAAGCAAGACATTATATCTCTTGGCTTTAGCCGGGTTATAATGTTCTATTGAATTTCATTATAACCCGCTGGTCAATAATGTGATTTTCACTTTCATAATTCTTATTGCTATGTCCATAACGTCTCATTTCGCTAAACAGAATGTGTTCTCAGCGGGCGCGACCAACTCGATTTTCGAAGACCGAAGCCGTGGCCCACTAGATTCGCAGTGAGACGAACTTCATTTGTTTGTCAAATCGAGTAGGCCACGCCAGCTGAAAGAAGTGGCTATTTAGGATCTACTAAGCCTGGTTTTTTATTGTCTCGCATTATGTGAGAAAAGTAGAGTATGCACCACAGGGATAAAACTGTTTTTTTCTTGGGCGCTTGAATCCCTCACTGCACTCAGGACTCAATCTTAATTCCCTCCCTTTGGTCGGGAATTAACTTATAACACCCTCGCTGCGCTCGGGAGTTAAATTTGGAGTCCTTCGTTATGTTCAGGATTCAATGTAGCGCCCGTGACATAAAACAGTGCTTTATCCCCTTGGTGTATAATCTACTATTATTTCTTTCTTTAGGCTTACAATAATTAGACTTACATAATGCATCCTACATAATTATTTTATACATGTATTAATTTATTTATTCTTTCATTGCAATATTAATAATAATAATTAGACGTTCACATATTATATTATCTTATTATATACTAGCTGTGCCCCGCGGTTTCACCTGCGGTAATTTCGGAGTTCCCGCGGGAATTCCGGGATAAAAGTACCCTTCGTCCTTCTCTGTACCCCTGACAACGTGCATGCCAAATTTCATCCAAATCCGTTCAGCCGTTTTTGCGTGATTGAGTAAACGTATGCGAGGATAAGAGCTCGAAAGCGCATTTTCATCCGATTTGCTTCAAATTTATCGTGACTGCTCAGCTCCTATGTGTACCAAGTTTGGTTAAAATCCCTTTTGTAGTTTTTGACCCATGCGTGCACATACAGACAGACAGACAGACACACAAAAAATTTACAGATTGCATTTTTGGCATCAATATCGATCACCATTCATCCTCCAATATGAATTTTGAATATATATTCAATGTACAGAATTGATCTCTCTACAGTTTTATTATAAGTATATAGATTTTCTCAGAACTATATACTTACCTACTCTGCAAGGCCACTGTACATTTATACACACAAGTTTCACATTGGTAATGGTTTTATTACTTTTTTACCGACTCCAAAAAAGGAGGAGGTTCTCAATTTGACTGTATCTATCTATGTTTTTTTTTCTTGTTATAAGTATTTATCAACTTCAAGGCGTATCTTTGCTAATCTATCGCGATTAATAATAAGAAATTCCGGTTTTGTGTGAACACAACCCTACGTACGCACACACACATACGCGGAAACTTTGAATGTGTTCTTTGACTTTACCAACTTTATTTTGCTTATCACGATCCGCGACGCACTCTATTTTAAACTCTATTCTCAGCAGCTTAAGATACACAATAAAATTATTACACATAAACGATATATTGTCGCAGAGTATCTCACGTACAAGAAGCTCGATGTTGCTCCGAAGTTGAACACAGAGCGACACAGTGCTGGGTTTCGTACGAGGTTTCTGAGGTGACTTAGACACGGCGTCCCCAGTTGGAAAAGCTGTTTTATTTATAGTGGTAGATACGGACATGCAACGCTGGCATAGACACAATATTGACCTGCTTTGTGTACATGGATGCAGTTATTTTGATACTTGACGTAATTTCTACGTTTTTTTTTTAATTGCTGGCAAAATAGAAAAAAAATAAATTTGTCCGAAACCTTTGTTGTGAAGGTACAAAATAAGAAACAATAAATACTGAATTTTTGACAATAAGTTAATTATGAAAGAGGTTTTCGACTTTACGATTAGTGTTTAAGGTCGAAATTTTAATAGACTAAGTTTTGATATGAGTTTAAAATATGACGTTTTAAAGAGAGCGGTAATATGAAATATACACGCACGTTATGTACTTTATATTAGGTACTGCACTAGTGTTTTTAAGTGTACATATGTCAACAATGAGTTTTTCCATACTATAATATTATAAATAAATTTTTCTGAAATATTTGTTGGTTAATTTTTGAAATGGATAAACTCAAAAACTACTTAAACGATATAAAAAATTCTTTCACATACAGGAAGCTACAGTGTTCCTGAGTGGCATAGGGTACTTTTTATGACAGAATCCACATGGGAACTCCGAAAGTACATCGAATGAAACCGTGGGGGATCGACTAGTATGTTTAAATTGGGAGTTTAATGATCAACTAATTGTAAGTGCACTCCCACCATACTGTACTATTAGAGAAGGTTATCTGCAAGAGATCGCTATTAAAGCGATAAGACCGCCTTTGTATGCCTTAATCTATAAGTTTTTTTTTTGTAAACACACTGTAACATTATTATGGTGTCCAATATATAGTTTTCAATTCTATTCTAAACATCGTGAGGAAACCATAGCATGGTGGTAGGGCACTTTCAAATGCCCTTCTGGCCAGCTTCCACCTTCAAGTTGAACATTGGTCGCCATGCACCTAACGGTGTGTTCCGGCAGCCCCACTTGAAAGCCAGTAGGGGAGCACGAATTTTTTCCATCTCGTCCTTTCGATATCCGGCGTTGTTTATTTTCCATACAAAAAAACGCTTGAAAGGACGAGAGCGAAAAAATTCCTGCTCCCCCTACAGTTCCCATCCCCATTCGGAGTCGGCAATGCCCCTGCATGCCTTCTGGTGTTGCAGACGTCCATGGGCGGCGGTTATCACTTACCATCAGCGGGGTTAGCCATGTTGACATTCTACAATTGTTAACGCATAGAAAACTAGAATAGAAAACTTTGGTTAGCCAATCAAAACACTAGCTTTACGTGACCACTTGAAAACTAGAGTTTTTATTGGCTGACCAAGTGACACGATGATTCGTTACTTATGTTTTCTATGTCTTAACGATTGTAGAATGTCAACTTGGCTAACCGCGCAGGTGTACTTGCCCGTTTGACATGACATAAAAAGAGAAAAAACTATTATCGCAAGTATCAAAACCGCCTAGTGGTTTCATATACCGTTTTCCGATTTGGTACCAAAAACTGGGTAGGTACTGGGTAGCGAAACATTAAATAATTCATTTCGTATACTCATACCTACTCACTTACATAGATAATATAATATGTGTTTTATACACAATATACATATATTATATATATATATTATATTGGTTTTAATTGATTTTAAACATATAGATAATTTATTAATTGTTCTTACATAGGTACATAACATTGCTGACTTCGAATTGATCATTAATTTAATAATACCATGTTTAACTATACTAATACTAGCTGTGCCCCGCGGTTTCACCCGCGGTAATTTAGGAGTTCCCGCGGCAATTCCCGGATAAAAAGTACCCTATGTCCTTCTCTGTACCCCTGACAACGTGCATGCCAAATTTCGTCCAACTCCGTTCAGCCGCTTTTGCTTGATGAGTAACAAACATCCAAACATCCACACTTTCACATTTATAATATTAGTAGGATTATAAAGAAATAGAGCAAAGATTTGATTTTTTGTATGTTTGTTCATTTGTCTAATATTATAAAGAGGAAAGATTTGATTTTTTGTTTGTTTGTTACGATTTAGCTTAAAAACTATTGGACCGATTTCAAAAATTCTTTCACCATTAGAAAGCTACATTATCCCTGAGTAACATAGCCTATATTGTAATTCGGAATTCCCGCGGGAACTCCGAAATTACTGCGGGTGAAACCAGGGGCGACAGCTAGTATTGGATAAACTCGAAAACGGCTTACTGATTTTAAAAATTATTTCACTTATACGAATATACAGTGTTCGTACAAAAAATACCTTGTTTTTTATCGCGGAATTCCCGCGGGAACTCCGACTTAACGAGCGTGTGGGCACTGGGCATTAACTGGTATTAAAATAATTAAAAACAACGCCACTAAAACCTGCGTCGTTTGTCTGTGTGTTCGCTTAGTTCTACTAATCTACGCAACTTTCGATGTGGTTTTCATTGTCGTTTAGAGATTCTTAGGCGTTCTCGGGGGATCCCCAGTTATAAAATATTATAAAAATATACATCTAATATATATAAATCACGTGTCACGTTGTTTGTCCGCGATGGACTCCGAAACTGCTGAACGGATTTCGATAAAACTTTGCAACCATTTATAATATGGTCCAACTTAAAAGATAGGATAGTTTTTATCCCGGAATTCCCGCGGGAACTGAAGGACATAGAGTACTTTTTTCCCGCAACCTCCGCGGGAACTCCGAAATTACCGCGGATGAAATCGCGCGGGGCAGCTAGTAGATATTATGGTTTCTCAAGCTTGTAGAGGATCAGTTCTTTATCATTGGATTATATTATCATTTATCATATTATTAGTATTTACAGTGAAATTTCTATAAATAAATAAATTAATTAATATATCACTACCTAGTCACTACATACCTACATATTATTTTAAAACAAATTCCTCCGACAAGCCTGTCTGTCTGTCAACTCGAAAACTATTGAACGGATTTTCAGGCGGTGCTACTTGACAAAAAATTTTTTTTTAGTCCGTCTTGTAGATTAGTAAAAAATATTGGACACGTATTTTTTCTTTTTTTACGTACTCAAAAACTCAAAAAATAACAGACTCAAAAAATAACAGAGATATATTGAGTTGAAATTTCGCGTGACGTCACAATTCGGTGCGGTTTGTATGGCGCTTATAATGAATATTGACGTCACGAGCCCCCCACCCTAAACTTTAATGCGCTTTATCTATGTTCATTTTCATTAAATTGAAAAAGCAAAAAATACGTGTCTATTATTTTTTTTATTTTCTAACGGACTAATTAGAATTTTGATATTCATACCTTGGAGAATATCCAATTGATAAAGAAAGGAGGAAGGTTCAGGTACCTACCTACATAATTTGTCAAGTTTTTTTGTAATGTACTTGAAATACTATAACGATAATTATTGCAAGTGTCCACAAAAAATGCATTTTCTGCACAGGTAGGTATTGTTGTCAGGATTACAGAGAAGGACACAGGTATACTTTTTGTCCCGGAATTCCTGCGGGAACTCCGAAATTAACGCGGGTGAGGCTAGTTGAAAATAAAAGAAAAATAATAACAACGGAAGAACGTTGAATTTTCATTAGGTGCAGTCCTTGACAGTTCAGTCGTTTTCAAAAAGCCGCCGGGAGTCTCGAGTACGGCAAAAGGCTAAATGGGCATGTTGATTAATTTTTATTTTTTAGTCCGTCTTGTAGATTATTAAAAAATATTGGACACGTATTTTTTCTTTTTTTACGTAATCAAAAAATAACGGCGATACATTGAGTTGAAATTTCGCGTGACGTCACTATTCTGACAGTTTGTATGGCTGTTTTGCTGTTAGTGACGTCACGACCTCCTCATCCTAAACTTTAATGCGCTTTATCTCTGTATATTTTAATTTATTTAAAAAAGCAAAAAATACGTGTCTTTTGTTTTTTATTTTCTAACTGACGGACTAATTAGAATTTTGATTTTCAATAGTAGTCAACATCCCTATTGCGGACTTCTTAATGGAATAATCCTGATTCCTGACGATAATGAGCAATTTGGCAAAAACATATTTTACATAGTAGATACCTAGACCGGTAATGAACTCGAATGCTTCAAGCTGAACAAACAAACAAGATACATACAATTGTGTATGTACCTACTTATGTAAGCAAATAATATAGATATTATTACTTGAATTATAATTTAAACGAAGCTGTTTCTCTTGGTTCGGCGTGAACTGCGGAATTCCCTCGGGATCTCTGCACTGGAACAAAAAAAAATGCTATTAATAGTTATATGTTAGTTTAGAACATATTATTATTTTGTGAGTAAACTTTTATTCAAAATCGTTCCAGCCGTTATTGACACTATTTTATTATTTCAAGCATCCAAAATTAGGTAAGTAATAGGGATGTGGACTACTTTTGAAAATCAAAATTCTAATTAGTCTGTCAGTTAGAAAATAAAAAAACAATAGACACGTATTTTTTGCTTTTTTATTTAAATTAAAATATACAGAGATAAAGCGCATTAAAGTTTAGGATGAGGGGTCGTGACGTCACTAACCGCTAAAACCGCCATACAAACTGTCAAAATAGTGACGTCACGCGAAATTTCAACTCAATATATCGCCGTTATTTTTTGATTACGTAAAAAAAAGAAAAAATACGTGTCCAATATTTTTTAATAATCTACAAGACGGACTAAAAAATAAAAATTAGTCAACATGCCCATTCAGAGTCGATGTTATTTGGATACTTTGTCTTCTGCCAGATTGGCGCAGTAAATAGATTGACCTAAAATCCTTTGTTTTCATAATCCAAATCCTGATATTCCAAACATCAAAATAACCAAACCTACAGAACTAACTCTTATCATATTAGTAGAACGCAATAAACAAACTGACTTAAAAATCCATTGTTTTCATAATTTAAATGCAAAAACACATGCGTGCGAACGGGACAGGTATACCGCGGTGCGAACGGAAGGCACTTACGGTTGTGTTCTACGCGTGAGAGGGAGAAAGAAATATAATTAAAAGTTTTGTCGTGCCAGCTTTCCGGGGGAAAGGATGGGTGGGCTACGGAGTGGAGTGGAGTGGAGTATTATGGCTCTTCTTTTTGTCTTTTCTTTCTTCTATTATAATACTCGATTGGCGCAATGGTCACCATGCCTGCCCGCTAATCAAGAGGTTCCGGGTTCGATTCCCGGTGGGGATGGACTTTGTGTGATGAACACAGGGTTCCATTTTCCAGTCTGGGTGTGTATATATATATCTATAGTATAATATAATGTAATAATATGTGTAGTATATACCACGTGTTGCTTGGTTTCCACGACACAAGCTTATAGCTTAGTGTGGGATCGAGTAGATCTGTGTGTTGTGAATTGGATTATTATTATTATTATTATTACTATCTGTGCCCGCGGTTTCACCCGCGGTAATTTCGGAGATCCCGCGGGAGTTCCGAGTTAAAAGTACCTACTACCTTATATTGTATTTTTATCTCTACATACATACACAACGAGTAGTATGCAAAGTTTAATAGAGTTTCGCATGCGTTAATTTTGGAGTTTCCACAGGAATTCCGGGGATAAAAAGTACCCTATGTCCTTCTCTATCTCTAACAACGTGCATGCAAAATTTCACCTATTCTAAAAATGTTTTCACTAATAAGCTGAAATATCCCCGAGTGACATGGGGTTTGAAATTCTGCAGGCTAAGCCGCGGGGAATAGCTAGTATTCTGTAAAAATTCATGACAAAAAGAAATTTATGAGTGTTTTGTAAATTTTCCGATACTCGAATTTCACACAACTTCACAAGAAATCAGTTCAGCAGTTAAAACTAAATGCTACAGCCTAGCATGAAAAGACAGTCGCTTTCACACTTATAATATTGACTACTATACAACGTGTTAATGAATTAACTGAAAACCTGATACACTCCATTTAAAAAAATAAACAATAATATGATTAAAATATATTTATGTCGAAAAAATTAATACTTTAAAAGTTATTCAACATTAGTTTGGAGGTGACCTATCTACAAAATTCCAAGCGCTACGCCCGCGCCTACCGGTTCGAATTTTTTTCTGCGGGCAGCGTACGCGCCAAATATTGTATTATAAATAATTTAGACATGGGCTAGTAAAAATGAAAAAATTTAACCTATATTAAAACATAGTGCGATCGATTCGCTAGTCGATTCTGAGCAAACTACTTTCTAGTTTTCAGTTAATTCATTAACACGTTGTATATGGATGGATTATTAGTATCATCTGTTAATCGTTACAACTTTATTTCTTTAAAGCTAACTATTAAATAAATAAAATATGTAAGGTGAAGTCTCCACGCGTTCCTGTGTCCGGTTTTTACCGGAATATATTTGAAACGAATCCCAGTTTATGCCCTCTTTTTACCGACTTCACAGAGCGAGTCGATGCGTTTAATATATTATTGTCGAAGGTAAATACACAGATTATAACTACTTACTTATTACATTTTCTGCGAATATTATTTTTGTTACATTAGCCTTTTGTGCCATTAGGTTTTCCTCCAAAATAAAATAAAATAAAACAAAAAAAAAATTATTTTATTTACTTTAACAAGGAGTGTCACCGGTCTGCCCATAGTACAAGCTGTGCTTAGTTTGGGACCAGGTGGCGCTGTGCGAAGATGTCCAAGCATTGATTAGGTTTTGTATCCAAAGCTTATAACAAGCCTCACTTCAGTTCTATCGTCAAACTGTTTGAAATTTTGACGCACGATCCGTGGACCCACCGGCTAGGTCCTCGGGTTTTTACCCGTAAACCCATTAGACGCAAAAGCGCTGACAGTGGGTCCACGGCGAAATTTTTTTTGTATCTACTCGCGATCCGTGATCCTTCTGACATAGACTTTCTTCGACGTCACCTCTCTCACCGATTTTTCTGTTCTGATAGGCTGACCTAATAGGCTAATTGGCTAATTTTTTTTCCTAATTCTATTTAGTCCGTCAGTTAGATAATAAAAAAATAATGGACACGTATATTTTGCTTTTTCAAATTAATGAAAATATTCTTGGATAAAGCGCATTAAAGTTTGGGAGTCGGGGCTCGTAACGTCATGTGCAGGTAAAAACTGCACCTGCTTGTGACGTCACGCGACATTTCGACTCAACGTATGACGTATCCGTTATTTTTTGCTTACGTAGAAAAAGAAAAAATACGTGTCTAATATTTTTTATGAATCTAAAAAGACGGACAAAAAAGAAATAGTCAAATAGCCTATTGTTTCGATCGATTGAAACTCTTATGAGAGTTTTGTGGTGTGTCCGTAAATTTCACCCCGTGTAGAGCGGTCCCTCGCGCATTCATTTAGACGGAGCGAGCGGTGTCCGGGTCAGCTTGAGCACACTGGGCGATGTTTCAAATTTCAAATCCGAAGCACGTGTATATATGAATAACTAGTTGATCACCCGCGGTTTCATTCGCGATAATTTCGGAGTCCCCGTAGGAATTCCGGGATAGAAAGTATCCTATGTCACTCGGGAACACTATTTCCATCGGTCATGGCATCACGCGTGAACGGCTTGACCGATCATTAATAAATTTTGCATGCACGTTGTCAAGGATAAAAAGAAGGATATAAGGTGCATTTTATCCCGGATTCCCGCGGGAACCCCGAAATTACGGCGGGACTAGTATAGTATTATATTATTTATCTGTGCTGCGGGTAATAGTAAAATAATAAGGGTAAAATGAGGGGAAAAGTAAGGGTAAAATAATTAATGATTGTATTCTGTTTGCAATATCGAGAGTAGGTAGGTACTAAGAATAAAATTTATTGTAACTAACAATAAATATAAGATAGATATGTATTACTAGCTCTGCCCCGCGGTTTCACCCGCTGTAAAATCGCAGTTCCCGCGGGAATTCCGCGATAAAAAGTACCCTATGTGTTAATCTGATGTATAAGCTATATTATTGTAAAGTTTCATTTAAATCCATCCAGTAGTTTTTGAACATCCATCCATCCATCCATCCATCCATCCATCCATCCATCCATCCATCCATCCATCCATACTACAAACTTTCGCGTTTATAATATTAGTAGGATGTACCTACTTTTTCAAAAGCGCGTAGTGTGTCCACGTGCTCGTGTCGTATCCATTTGGTTGAAATTGCTGTTAGGGCTGCGTTCACACTGCGTTCGTTGGTATTATTATTATTTTCTGTGCTAATATTTTCGTTTTTAAATTAAAAAATTATTTCCAATAATACGACCCGATTGGCGCAATGGTCACCATGCCTGCCCACTAATCAAGTTCCGGGTTCGATTCCCCGGTGGGGGTGCACTTTGTGTGATGAACACAGGGTTCCATTTTCCGGTCTGGGTGTGTATATATATATCTATAGTATAATATATATGTAACGATATGTGTAGGTAGTATATACCACGTTTGCTTGGTTTCCATGACACAAGCTCGTAGCTTAGTGTGGGATCGAGTAGATCTGTGTGTTGTGAAGTGGATTATTATTATTATTATTAAGGTTTTAAAAACTACTTTAAAATAATATTATCATGTGCTGTGGCATATCTATATACTAATATTATAAAGAGCAAAAGTTTGTGAGGTTGTGAGTTTGTGACGTTGGTAATCTCTGGATCTGCTGAACCGATTTTGAAAATTCTTTCACTTATAGGAAGCTTCAGTGTTCTCGAGTGACATAACATCGCTGCGCGTGCGAATCAGCGTAAGAGCAACTTGTAAAGTCCGCGTATTTGCTTTTTGACAGGAGGAGGAAAAAACTTAATATCTCGGCGATTTCAATTCATATTGCCGACTAAACTTAACAGATTGTGCTTTACAATTTTCTTTACTGGAAAATAACGTAAATTTACCCGTAGTTTTCTTAGATTTTGTACAAAGTCACTTATTTGAACTTTGCGCGATTTAATGTTACGCGGTATTTACAAATTGCTCTTACGCGGATTCGCACGCGCAGCGACGATAAGGTACTTTTTATCACGGAATTCTCACGGGGTCTCTGAAATTAACGGACAAGCATATAATTTTAGTCAAGGTTTTGTGTAAATTGGATGAAATATAACGATAATAGGCTATTTCACTGTTGTTGGAATTGATATCCAATAATTACACTTGAAAATATCATGGATAAGCACAACATAAGCGACAAAATCAAATAGATTGTATTAAAAAATTAAATAGTTATAAACTGTTTAATTTTGACTATGTCTATCTCTTTCTAAAACGGAATTTTGTATGGTGGTTGTAGGGCGCTACAAACCGAGTGACGTCACTAGGACTGTAGCGCTTTCTTGTCTAACTTGAACTTTTAAAGAGTCATATCTCTGAAAGTGCAAAAGTTATTTGTAAAAAAAATTAACGTTATAATACTATTAATTCATAAAGGTTAATAAAATTATAATAAAAAATAAACACTAAATTTTCCTGTGTCGGGGGACAAAGAATTAGGGCATAAGGGTATTTTTTTGTTTCGGGATTCCCGCGGGAACTGCGAAATTAATGCGGGTAAAACCGCGGGGAGCAGCTAGCCATTTGTATACGAGACGTGAACTATTTATTTTGGATTAAAGAACGCAAAAACATCAACTCATTCGTTCTGCATACATGATAATTGTATACATATTTCTCAAATAATAATAATTTTGGACGTACACCATTTGAAAGTTCACTCTTTGGCCATAGCGATAAAGTTGAGGTTTGTTTGTCGTTATAACACTGGATTATTTGAAAACAGTAGGTAGGTGCCGCTGTGTGTGTAAAGACGTTACGCGTTGCACACTGGTCGATTCTCGAATTGATTTTAGTTTTATTTTTTAAAACTACCTATTAAATTAAATTCATGAAAACAAATTGTGAGTTTCTTTTTCATGCATTATTTAATTGTTTGCATTTTTTTATTTGGTACTTTTTATAAGAAATTGCTTTTGACGTGATTGTATTATCAAAATAAATGTGCAGTAAAGTTGGTTGGTTGGTTCGAACATTTTTTTTTAATTATCCTTTTTTATATTATCTAATAGGTAATGGCCTAGATGACTAAATTGTAGTTTTTAGTCCATCACGTAAATATTAATAAAAAATCGCGACTTCGAAAACATACTAGGTAGACCCATCTCAAAATACTTATTATTGTATTTCAATGAACACAAGAAAAACCACGAAACGAAACGATTGCGAAACTTTTTTGTCCAAAATAGCATTACTCAATAAAATCCACTATTACCTTCAATTACCTACTGTACTTTATACACTTCTAATTGAACCATTTTGCAACCGTATGTCATAGACAATCTAGATTCTTAAATTCTGCACTTTTCTCGTTATAAATAATAGAAGACGTGTCATCCTCTTGATTTTTTCGGATATTCAAAGGGATGAAAAAAACCCAAAAAAATGTGTACCTACCTATGGAGATAGCAAAAATAGTAAACAATGATGTAGATTCTAATATTTTTGAATACGACCTTTAGATTTTATAATATTTAATCTTAGTCACAAAGGGTGTGCAAAGCCGTGAGCACTTTAATGTATCAATAGTAAGAATATACCGAAATGCAAATGTTTCTTTAAAAAAAAATGAAAAATAAAGCGCAGTTTTCTTCGTTTTTACACAATGTTCAATATCCGGCTTCATTTTCGAGTGAGTTAATCTGTGCTCTCACTTGATGACCTCAAATATAAACGAAGTCGACGCCAGAGATGCAAAAGCGTAATTTTCTTTTTAAATATCTTTCGATGTTGATTTATTATTTTTGGGACAGGCATTCAGTCGAATTTGTTCGTTAACAGTGACACTTTTATACGTATATATAATTATCATCTCGTTTCGGCCACCCTTTCTGTCTAACCTCAATGTGCAACTCGAAGAAGCAATTATATGTATTTACGTTTCATATTAGCGGAACGAAGGGCTTGTTGGTAAAGGTATACATGGGCATAAAATATATACCTATTATGATTGGATCGATGGCAAACGTTCAACAGTCAACTTCAACGCTCGGCGGTCGGCGGGAAATCAATTCAATTTTTTTTTTTAAGTATAGGTAAGTATACCAAAGAATCAAAGATATCACGAAAGGTAGCGTGTTCATAGTTGCACCGCAATTTTTTTTTCTTCTTTTTTCTTTTCCTTTCTTCTTTCTTTCTTCTTTTTATGGACTTTCGCATATAATGCATTTAGCCAGTTTCAAGTAAATTTATTAAATCAGTATATTTTCTATTGAAATGCTTCGTTGTGCGGTTTGGAATTGCAAGCCACGGTACTATAGCTTGCAAGAACTTTCTCGGAGCTCTTGGAGGAAACCGAAAAAATCAGCTCGAAATGTCATATATTCTCTTGAGCACATAAAAAACCGTCACCGTGAAAATTATTGTCCAATACTGCACCTTATAACACAACAAAATCCATTTTTAACCATTTTTTTAACGACATGAAAATAAATGACCGAACCGCCATCTTTGATTTCCGCCAAAAAAGTCTCCTTTCTTCTTCTTTTTACTTTTGGAAATCTTTCCGCTCAGTTAGGGTTGTGCCACGGATGTTATATTATTGGTTTATACGGGTAATTACTTTATTATTGTTGTATTAATATTTCGACGTACCAAGTTACTAACTTAACTATTATGGTTTAATAATAATTTAATAAAACTATAAAGTTTTATCGTAATAAAGTTTCCTTTGTTCTTCTCTAGTATCGATTTCTCTATCTTGAAAGATATTCGTATTTAAGATTTTTTTTTAAATCTAGTGACGCTCGAGTTACACGGTTACACCCCTGTAAGGTTTTTAGTCTTATTATTAGTTTACTAGCTGTTCCCCGCGGCTTCACCGGGGTGTTAGTTTCGGAGATCCCGCGGGTATTCCGAGATAAAAGTACTAACTAGTTACTACCCTATATTTTTTTCTGTACTTTCCCTTGACAAAGTGTAGGTAGTATGCAAAATTTAATTTAGTTTGTTCCGCGTTAATTTCGAAATTCCCGCGGGAATTCCAGGATAAAAAGTACTCTAAATAAGTATGTCTTCTCTGTACCCCTGACGACGTGTATTCCAAATTTCGTAGTGATCGGTTGAGTCGTTTAGCCCTGAAAGCGTAACAAACAATGTGTATAAAGTTGTATTATATTTAGGATATCTAAGTATTAGCGTTTTATTATCCTTATACAGTATATATGTAGCTAGGTATTACGTTGTGCACCCAGCACCCGCTTCTAGTTTCTATTTACAGCTCTCTATCACCTTAAGGTTGCCTTGAAAAGATTGCCTCTAGCAATAAGGCCGCCTTTTGCTCTGTATTTACTTGTTATCTGTCTTAGTTTTTATTTTCTCTTCTGGGGCAATAAAGCATATTTGATTTGATTTGATTGAAACAAACAAACTCACTTTCGCATTTATATATAATATAATATTATTCGCATTTTTAAAATTACAACACGCGGTCCTAACTCCATTATCCACCAATGTGCACTCGGTCTAACTTGGCGTCGCGTAGTGACCAAGAGCTATTTAGTTCCATTCCGGACTCCGGTACACATGCGCATTTCAAACATCGAAATCAAAGAAAGAGAACGCACGCCACCGATTGTATGAAGGTGTCTCGTTCGTTCAAAGCGTTACTTGTAACGTCGGTAGAGCGCTAGTATGGAATTATAATAGTTGTGCCCTGCGGTTTCACCCGCGTGAGTCTCGCAATTCTCGCAGGAACTCCCAAAGTAGCCTAATTTACTCCTTATAACATCAGTTCAATAGGGATGTTGACTACTTTTGAAAATCAAAATTCTAATTAGTCCGTCAGTTAGAAAATAAAAAAAACAATAGACACGTATTTTTTGCTTTTTTAAATAAATTAAAATATACAGAGATAAAGCGCATTAAAGTTTGGGATGAGGAGGTCGTGACGTCACTAACCGCAAAACCGCCATACAAACTGTCAGAATAGTGACGTCACGCGAAATTTTAACTCAATATATCGCCGTTATTTTTTGATTACGTAAAAAAGGAAAAAATACGTGTCCAATATTTTTTAATAATCTACAAGACGGACTAAAAAATAAAAATTAGTCACATGCCCATTGCCAGTGGAAATTCCGTTAAAATGGTTCCAACCGTTTCGGTGATTAGCTGTTCCCCGCGTTAATTTCGGAGTTCCCGAAGGAGTTCCAGGATAAAAAGTATCCTATGTCCTTCTCTGTACCCCTGACAACCTGTATGTAAAGTTTTATGATAGTCGGTTGAGCCATCTAAGCGTGAAAGCGTAACAGACAGACAGACAGACAGAGTTAGTCTTTCATTTATAATATTATTAGTACGGATTATCTGTGGCAGAGCGTTGTTGAAAGGATCGACGTGAGGGTCAACCATGAGATTTTATTGTTTTGGGTTGAATGTTGAATGAAACTGAAATAATTGTAAGTAATGAGTTTTTGTAGAGTTGAAAGGCGCTGGCGTTTAGAGTAGGTAGTGAAAACCACTCCTAAAGTATGACACATTTTTATCTAAGATTTTTTTTTTTTAATAATTCTAAAAGGTACTGAGTGTTCACACGCAAAATAGGCGCTCAGACGTCGAGTTGCGGAAACCAGCCCGCTAACAAATACAAAAAGGTACTGAGTGTCTGTTATTTTATTTTTATTTATTTTATTTTATTTACTTGCCGTCAGACTGGTGGACTAAATGGAATATTGTTTGTACTATTTTATTTCTAGTTTGGGTGTTAAAATTGTAGTTCTATGGTCTCTATAGTTTCTATGTAATTAGTGGCTTTTGCGCCCGCTCATCTTCCAATGTTGGAGAGTTAGGCATTGGAGAATGAGTTTTGCAAAGTCCTTGGTGTGTCTGTTTGTCTTGAATTGTATATTTATAGCAATAAGCGATATAGCGAGAACGAGCCTACCGATAAACTGTTTTGCAGTTTGGCAGATAGTAATATTTAAGAAATATGTTGTATTATCTTTTAAAACTACTAATATTGTAAATGTGAAAGTGTGGATGTTTAGATGTTTGGATGTTTGTTACTCAATCACGCAAAAACGGTTGCACGGATTTGGATGAAATTTGGCATGCACGTTGTCAGGGGTACAGAGAAGGACATAGGGTACTTTTTATCCCGGAATTCCCGTGAGAACTCAGAAATTATCGCGGGAAACCGTGGGGCACAGCTAGTATAAAATATAGGCGCCCCGGTGGCCAGAATGCACTGATGCACCGGGCGGCGTGCACTGCACACAATCACGCTAGTCATGTGACACGTCATGTGAGTTGTGACACCCACACTTTTAATTTCTCTAAGACTAAAACCCTTTTGATGGTTCCTATGTAGCAACGTCCGTTACGCGTGAAAAGTGACAAAAATACAAAAAAAAAAAAAAAAATCGAAATAAATTACAGTTGCTTTGTTTCTCCGGTTACGCGGTTTTCCGTAGAGCCGCCGTTGTGTAGGTAAATGGTTTGTTAACGACTCATGGTAGACGCACAGTGTCCGTACTCAATAACAATAATAAACGTAGAGGTCACGTCTGCCTCTAGGTACACGCCTTGAGTAAGTAGCCATTATAATTTTTATGAGATAATAATCGTGCTTATATTTTGATTTTAGACGTTTATGTTGACAGATGATTGGTAATTGTCGTTTGAATATCGAAATATCTACTTTATCTATGAATAATTTTCCTATGAAACATAGATATTTACTTTGCTATCATCGATATTGAAAAATTAAAAGCAGGCATTGATTTTTCTTTTTTTTTTCTACAATAATAAACAAATATAGTGTAAAAGGTTTAATGTCTTTTTTTTTTAATATCTCTTTATTAGTCATTAGAAAAATATCGTTACTAGTAAGATCGAGTGTTGCTTGAGGAAATCTAGCTGCATGCTAAAAATAAAATAAACTAAAATGATATGGGGTCACAGTACAAGCAAATTTGTGACATGAATCGAAATTTAGTGAACAATGGATTCATTTTAAAATCATAAAACTATTCTTTTAAATCTTCTACACATTTAAATTTTAATTACTGTTGACATGATGGTCGGTTGAGAAGTTAAAGGTTGAAAATGGGTGAAAGCCTAGACAAACAAACAAACGCACATTCGCATTTATTGTATTAAGGATTAAATTATATAATTATAAAATACATATTATTAATATAGTGATATTTTCAAACAAGGGTCGTATTTTTGAATCGCTCGAATTACTTTTCGCTCACGAAATTGCAAGATTCACGTGTGATTGCTTAAAAGATGTATGAGCATTGGCACGTGAATTCGCGATTCCGTGTGTGAAAGTAATTGGAGCGATTCAAAAATAGAGCTCCAGGTCTTTTGAATTTATCTATTTGTGAATAAATAGTATTTTCATCGTTAACTTATCAGCGTAGATAAGCTGACATTAAAAAGACAATTGTAGACATCAAGATTTACTAAATTAAACAAAAAAAAACAACAGGTATAAGACATTTCAAAGAACAGCAAAAGGTTCAAAACGAAAATTTTACAATCGCTCCTTTTGTTAACGAATTCGTAGTTATAACACGACCGATTGATAATAAATATATGACACGTAAAACCGGTTCCGTTAAAAAATAATAAATCTGATTTCTATCACTGTACTGTGCCAATCATTATATTTACGTAAAAAAATGTATATATATAATATATATGTGTGTATCAGTGTTGCTGTGTGAGTGTGAGCATCGGTGTTCGTGGCAATGCAGGGGCGCAGCGCGAGAACTTCTGTTTGATTACCTTAGAGTTTTTTAATGTATTTCGCAAACGCAAATAAAACAACTGACATTTCTGTTTTTAACTTTAATATTTCTGTTGATCGTCAAATCAATGAGAGTTTCGTAACACGTTATACTGAACCGGACTGTGCGCGTTGCGTGGGAAATGATTTTAATTAGTCGAGTTTTTTAACAAAATTTATTTATTTATGTACAATGTACATATTGTAAAATAAAATCATCAATGCAAAAAACTTCAACGTTGTACCTGCTTAGATCCATAGTGCCATACAAATTTCCTTAGAAAATGTAGCGTCGAAGGATAAATGAAAATAAAATAAAATAAAAAAAGCCTTTTATTTCCTGACATTTTACAGTTGTTAACTATTTATGATCTCTATAATAAAACTATAGTACTATAAAATACTTAAACCAGATGCATCGATGCGTCGAAGGATTAAAACTTAAAATACAAAACATCATTATTTTTAGTTTGCTGTTTTGATAATCTATATTTGTAAACACTTTAAATAAAAAATAAAATAAAGTAGTCAAAAAATTTTGATAGAATGACAATTTCGTAAAAATTAACGACACAAAACTGTTTTTGTAATATAATTTTTGTTGCGACATGTCCGCTATATTTTCTTCGTTAAATTAAGATTGCTTTTATTGAATAATTATAAGGCAATAAATAATATTATATATTTATTTCACTTCCGTCAATCATTACGAGTGCTTATGTAGATTGAACATTTCCGATAGTTTTAAAATTCCTAATATAGGTACCTATAAATTTGCGTTGTTTATAGTAATATTTTTGAATCAGTAAACAAATTGGAATAATTTAAATACTTAATAAAAATTTAATTTGATTTGAAATAATTAGACAAATTCTGTAGACAGCCCTAAATAGCTCAGCGTGTGAGCGGGTAAGAAAATACGGAGCAACTGTGAACACAGCACACACAGACACTATCCGGCCGCGTACCGAAATGGCTGTGTTTTCCGAACGGACGTACTAAACGCGCGCGTGTTTTGACTTATTTTTGTCAAACGTACGCCATATTGTTTTATTGTGTACGAATAATTACAAATAGAAAATGTTACCGCTAGTATGAAAAAAAAAATAAACAAAATTAACATACATTAATTTAAATCGATGCAAACGTTTATTTTCGGATCGTTTGAAAGAAATTTTATTGATATTTAGATAATGTATGTGTGCAACGTTGGTAATACCTACTTGGTGACAAATTGTTGATTTTTATTTCTCTCATTGTGTATTCGACTGTGGCGGAATACGTAATGCGTTCGGATATTGGTTCGGATTCTTACTATTTATGTCTGATAACTTTGTGTTGAGGATAATTAATTATCATTAATTACCGTCTAGTAATTTAAGTAATAACCAAAGTTTTGATAAGAAAGGCAGTTCCTTTTTTTTTATTTAACGACTAAAAATAGGTAGGTACCGATCTAGTAAATTTACAATCTGCGATTTCCTAAAATTGTGAATTCTAAAAATATTGTAATGCGTGCGAAAAATAACTGTTCCGTGCACTCTCTCGTGTGTCTAAATATAGTGCAGTGTTTCTACGATGAGTGTGTATGATCGTTGCAAATCATCGGTAAAGTTCGGTAAATGGATAAACAATCGGTATTTATTTTGCACCTAGTTAGGTATAACTATTTAAAATTCTTGTGAAGTGATTCGATCGGATTTGCCACACCATCGAAATGGACAAACCTACATACAAGGTACGTTATCAATAAAATAAGATGGTTCTGCCAAATATTCATGATAAAATATGATATAGGTAAAAGAACTACCTACGTCATTAGTAGGTTATCTATGCCTACCAAACTAGTTGTATGTACCTACTTGCAAATGAAGTTGTCAAATGATTGTTTTTTATCTGTATCTAAGTAGGCAAAGGTTTAGTTTATTAGTAGGTATATCGACGTAGGCAATATACCTACCTATTTATTTTAATTCCAATTATCTCGACTGTGCACTTGGGTGACGTCATATTCTATTGTCTCGATGTGACTGCTCAGTGCTCGCTGCTGGTGTAAATACTAAATACCTATCTTCTAAACAATTGATTTTTTTTATATAACACTTCAAAATAATAAAGGAAGCATTTTTTTTTATTTGGATAATATGCCGAGTTCTTTGAGCTATAATTAGGTACCTACCTACCTACCTAGTTATTTAAATGCCGGCAACAATTACAAAAGTTGTTATTACATTTGCTGCTTCTTTAAATAGTTATTTTTATGTTAAGTAATTTTAATTTCAAATCTCTAATATTATTTTTATTTTTTATTATACGTTTCCCAACCCTGCTGCCTCCGTACGCCATATTATCAGCAATCGCTAGAGTTGAGGGCGCGATGCCAAATCATCGACGTCGATAAATGAATATTTTGCTCTATTGAATTAAAACTTCTTTGGGAGACGATTTCAGTGAAATGTCAAGTTTGAATTTCAGTGTAGGTAACTTTTTAAACAAAACTTTACGTGTAAACAACTACTGAGTTGCAATCGCTCTAACTAGTAGAAATGTCTAATAACTTAAAATATAAAAGGCATATAATTAATTTGCGTATAATTTTATTTTATGCATTTTTAATTATCATCGTATTCTTATGTTTTTTAATCCTTACTTATTATAAATGCGAACCGTCATGAAACTTTCATACTTGCTGCAATACATAGAAGGACATAGGGTTTCCATCGCGGAATACCCGCGGAAACTCCGAAATTATTTAACATTTATGTTGTATTTAAGTTAAAATTTTTGAAACTATTTGATTTTTATTTAATTTTTTATTTAATTTTTTCCTCTTCTGCTGTTACTCTCCCGTTCGTGCGTGACAACGGGCTGCCAACTGAAAACCAGCGCTAGGTGTACCCGCAATAGCTAATGCTGAGTTGGTGATCCTTTCGGCAGAGCATGCAAGATAACTTGGGTTTAGACTAGTCACTTCTTTAATTTTTGTTTATATTATTCTTGTGTGTTGTGCAAAAATAAATTTTATTCTATTCTATTCTGAATTAATGCGGCTAAAACCGCGGGCAATAACTAGTAATCAATATTTTTATAGTACTAGTAGCAAATCTCAATACGCAAGTACGTAGATAGTAGGTAGTTATCTCCTATGCTAGTCACGACGATGTGGCATTGAGTAATCTGCTAATACGTGTTTTATTTCGTGGAAGATAGCACGAGGCAAAGGTCTGTTTCCTGATATTCGATTATTAGCTTCCAGCCGCTCGTAATTGATGTTTAAAAGGCTATAATGTTTAAATTGTGCAAATTATTAATTTAGGTATTACCAATATTAATATAAGAAAGGTCAAGGGACGCCACTGACTTTGCTTGACATCTATAAAAAAATGTGTAAAACGAGTCTTTTTTAGACGTTAGAGTCAAGTTAATCCCTACGAATAATATTTAAATGCGAAAGATACTCTGTCTGTCTGTCTGTTACGCTTTCACGCCAGGGTTACAGAGAAGAGCATAGAGTACCTTTGTATCCCGGAAATCCTGTGGGAACTCCAACGTTGACGCGGGTGAAACTGTATAAAATTTTGCATAATACACTTGTCAGTTACAGAAAAGGATATAGGGTACTTTGATCCCGGAATCCCCGCGAGATCCCCGAATTTCACGGTGGTGAAATCGCGGGGAGCAGCTAGTAAAACAACAAAATTAAAAAATCGGTGGTAAAAATTACGAAAAGGCAAGTATAAATAAGCGTTTGTGCCGCCTCTCGCAGGGTAAATATGCCACTAACGGCAAGTGTTTTCGTTTTAGTACTTTTCTTTATCCATAAATGACCCATGTTCGCCATTAACGAGTTATTGTACCGACCAAAGTTCCCGCGTTCGTTCGTTCGCGAGAGATTATCGTGCGTTCGCGTTCGTGAATCGTGACTAACTACCGTAGGTATATATACATGGATGCAGGTAAGCAATAACACGTTAACCCACAACATTAAGTTATTGATACAAAAACGCTTTATTGAGAGTTATAGAACGTTTTTTTAATTATTTTCTTACCTTATTACATTGTTTGGACGCTAACAAATTGTTGAACATAAAAAAAAATGTTGACACAAAATGGCGATATAATTTTAAAATTTAGAGCAAATTTCTCCAGTGTGGGTTAACACACTATTGCTTATCTAATTTGCTTTTTACATTGCCTGACACATTTTTCCTACTTTTTAAACCAGATTTATTTCTTGAGGACATTGTTATGTATAGTATAATATGTATTGGCCGTTTTATTTAATACAAAAGTATTAAGTAATTTTTTTATTTATATTTTTTTAATAACTTTAATGAATGCATTGTATTATCGTGTATTTATTTATAAAAATATATAAAGTTTGTCAATATTTAGTAGATATCAATCCCTTTTTAATATATTACCAAGTATCGAACTTTCATTAGTCATTGTTAACATACATTTTGCGATAAAAACAAAGGCTACATTGGATATTTCAACCGTTAAAATTTATCGTAATCTTGTTTTAAGTCAGAATTTCAATTAAACACTAATTAAATTCCAAAATCAAACTATAATAATCTCAGTAATTAATAATTTTAGAATTCATACGGCCAGTTCATAAGCTATGCCTTACTGCTACTGTACCTACCTATTGCATTAAGCTACCGAAACTATTCTGAAGATATAATATCGATATCGATATACCTAATATCAATTTCGCATCACCATTGCAACGCCAACTACGTGGCAGTCTAGCTAGGCATTACCCACCGACCATTTTGTTTTTTTGTTTTTTTTCTTCTCCATACTTCATACTTTACGATTCTCGTTTGAATCCGCCATTTCTAATACAGCATGTCTTTTTTCCGTTTTTTTTTTTTGTAACTCAACGTATTCCCGACAGGACGTAGCGGAAGGTGCTAAAATGCAACAAATTCAACTCTTTTCCAAAGTAAACCAAAAATAAAGTATGCAAAATATTTTAAGTGATATATTACCTAGGTACTTACTAATTACTAATTTCGTGAATCCACCGGGGTTTTGTTGTGCCGGGAGAAAAGCTAATTACATGCTGAGTTTAATTCGAATCTGTCCAGTATAGTTTTTACGTGCTGTGCGTTCAAACGAACCGAAAAACAGCTGATTTTCCAGTAATTAGTGACATGGATTTTATGTATTTCTTACCTACAGACACGCCAAGTCTACTGCTTTATTATAATTGGACATAGATAAGCAATAGTGTGTTAACCCACACTGGATAAATTTTAAGTAAATCGAGTTTTATAAGTATAGCGCCATTTTGTGTCAACATTTTTTATGTTAAATATTTAGATACATATTTAAGCAATGTAATAAGGTAAACACATAATTAAATAACGTTCCCTAACTCTCAATAAATCGTTCTGAATCAATAACTTAATTTTGTGGGTTAACATGTTATTGCTTATCTGCATCCAATTATACACGGATCGTGGATATTATAATTCTGTGCCATATTGAGGTTAATTATGCTACAAATAAAAACCGCCTTAAAACCGGTTCAGCCAAACGTGTGATAATCGCGCACAAGCATTGAAACTTAAATCCAAGTCAAACTAAGAACCTCCTATTTTTGAAGTCGGTTAAAAATAATATCAAATCGATATGCAATAAAAGGCTTTTGTTTGTTTATTATGTCGAAAAGACCCAAATATAGCTTACGGCTGCCCTACGGTAAAACAAAGTAATTGCTACTGAATGATTTTTTGTTTATGAATATAGATTATTTATAGTAAATGTGAGAAAAGTATTTGTAAATGTAAATAAATAAAAATTAAATAAGAGAAGAAATTAAAAACTTAACCCTACTTTTATTTAGATCCGCATTCGAGTAATGAATATGGAGCTCGTAGCTCCCACCGAAGGTTAAAATGGCAGCGGTTCTAAACCTTTTCCCATTAAAATTACGTAAAATCAAAATAATAATAATTGTATAGTTTATAGTCTTATGAAAAGGATCGTAAAAAAAAAAACACCGTTTCATACTGTTACGATTTGACCTAGTACAATTTGGTGGTTTCCAATTATATACATCAAAGTAGAATGCCGAAATTCATAGGACTGAAACCAAGGACGTCAGCTATGTACCTACTATTTTCTAAATCAGCACAGATCAATTAGTATGTAGGTGCTGTACAGGTAGAACGCTTGAAAATCCTACCTCCAAGTCCACACTGGTTGGAAATACAATATTAGAAAGAAATAATTATTTTTTGAAGCTAGAACATGACATTTGGCAAATTAGTAAAAAAACCACAAAATATGGTCATAAGTTAATATGATTTTTTACAGCGCTAATAGGGATGTTGACAACTTTTGAAAATCAAAATTCTAATTAGTCCGTCAGTTACAAAATAAAAAAAACAATAGACACGTATTTTTTGCTTTTTCAAATAAATTAAAATATACAGAGATAAAGCGCATTAAAGTTTAGGGTGAGGGGGTCGTGACGTCACTAACCGTTAAAACCGCCATACAAACTGTCAGAATAGTGACGTCACGCGAAATTTCAACTCAATATTTATCGCCGTTATTTTTTGATTACGTAAAAAAAAGAAAAAATACGTGTCCAATATTTTTTAATAATCGACAAGACGGACTAAAAAATAAAAATTAGTCAACATGGGCATTTGACCCATGCCAAGGTCCTAATAAAAATGTCGTTTAAAAATAAATGTTGAGCGCCCCACTCCAGCTGCCTACCTACCTAGGTTATTAATTCTTAAATTCTGTCGCTGTTATTGTCCGGACGCCCGGCAGCGGCTCCCAAACTTGGAGAGTACGTTACCCACGTTCGCCACGTTCTTTGTTTAACAAATCGAGCTAAGTGAATTTATGTACTATCCGAAGGTTGACTGCCTCTGTGGCATTTATATATTATAAGTTTAAATAACTGGCAAATAAATAAATCGAAAGCAAACTACCGATAACGATCCTCGAGGATTTCAGTCTGTTCACTGTTTTACTCCTGAAAAACGTGTTAGAAAAGAAAATTTCAGATATGTACTGATTTCCGTGACTCTATCTTCTAATACTAATGGTATTTCCAAACGAACTTTCCTCCTTTTTTACCCTTTTAAGTAAATTTATTTCCAAAAAAACTTTATTACTTATACTTATACGTATGCCTACGTTTCCGGAATCGTTTCGTTATAATATTTTTGTAAATTATCTCATCATGATAAAAATTTAATAATATTTTTAATAATAATGCCAAAGTTTGAGCACCGGCGCGTTTGAATCCTAAACCAATATACGGGCGTTACATAGAGTAGGGTTACTCGATAGGGTTGGCACGTGTTTTGTTTTTTGATATCACTTATTTTTTTTTTCATAGACAATGAAGGTAAATTTTATTTGAATGTTTATTTGAAAATAGGTTACGAAAGAACCACCTACCTACTTCTCATAATTACCCAACATAAAAAAAGAAGTAATGCATCATCATATCATATCATTAACATCAGTTAATATCGATTTTATAAACATTTTATAAGATTAACAGTTTGCTTCTATAGACCAATGTTTAGCGTGATGGAAACGTGCAATGCTGCTTCCTCTCGGTTTAATATCTTATTTTTTAATTAGTCAACCACCTTTAAAGATTAAAAGTGTTTTTTTTTATATATTATTTGAAATTGTTACCTCCAGGGTCCTATAGAAAGATTAATTAAATGTAAACACGAAATCGATTTTACTTTTTGTTGCAAAAATACCAGCATATACCTAAGTATATACCATAAACAACAACGAGCGCCAACCCTAACGCGTCGAGTGTATTCAAGAAAATTGTATTGACTCCCCGCTTGCGTGCGAGCGGGACAGATGCTTATCTAGCTCGGAGGTAAGGCAGAGCGGGCGCGCAGCGGCGCGGGTTCCGCATGTATACATTTTTCACTATGGGCAACTAAATAGTTTTTTAGTCCATCTTGTAGATCACGTCACTCCGTCACGCCGTGCTACACAGTTCACGTGACTTAATGTATTATCTTCTTCGTTATTTTTTGATTACGCATAAAATGAGAAAATACGTGTTCAATATTTTTTATTAATCTACAAAACGGACTAAATTGAATTTTTATTTTCACATCCCGGAAACAAGCCTAATGCGGTTTCACCCGCGGAAATTTCGGAGATCCCACAGGAATTCCGGTATACAAAGTGCCCTATGTCCTTTTTTGTATCCCTGGCAACGTGTATGCAAAATTCATGAGATTTCACCGGCGTTAATTCCGGAGTCTATAATTATCTAGTATCTACTTATTATGTACTGACTGTGCCCCGCGGTTTCACCCGCGTGAAAAGTTTCATGTTAAAATTTTTCCGGACATCCGATTTGAATGAAACCAAGCCTATATGTATATGTAGCTCCAGGCAAAACCGCATGACAAACCTTTCAGTAGAGATCGGAGATTATCGTGAACAGACAGACAGACAGATAGACAGAAAATAATTTTAAAATCTCTTTTTTTGTGGTCGGTTACTCTTCTTTTATCGCCTCCTGTCGGTTACGACTTCAAAAAAAAGGAGGTTCTCAGTTTGACCCGTAAGTATGTTTGTATGTTTGTGCACGATTATCTCGCGTTTGGCCGAAGCGATTTGGATGCGGTTTTCAAGTATATATTTGTTATATTCTGGAGAAGGTTTTAGTATTTAAATTACTAAAAATATTCAATGTACAGAATCGCGGATTCTACTCTTTTATTATAGTAGTGACAGCACCCATAGATTTTACACGTTCAGTAGCAGATCTCGAAACCCCGTGCAGTTAGTTGCCGTCACACCAACTGGAGTCGATGCCTTATCGGTGCGCCGCTGGCCGCGGGCAACCCTCAGCAGAGTCCACTAACAGGCGTCGTCAGCCAATTAGTTAGAACACAACACAAGCTTCTGCACGCCACCATCTCTCCAACAGTCTTGTTTATAACCTTACTAGATGTGCCCCGCGGTTTCAACCGCGTTAATTTCAGAGTTCCCGCGGGAATTCCCGGATAAAAAGTACCCTGTGTGTTAATCTGATGTATATAAGCTATACAATTGTAAAGTTTCATCCCATCAAAAACAAACTTGTAAAAAAGTCCCAAGTCTCGCAACTCAGTTCTTCTACAGTAAAAAGTTGTGAGATCAATGTAATACCAAGTCGGTTAATTTATTCAGTGCCTACTTAAGGGTCCTTCTGTCTAAAGTTACCATGTTATAAGCTAATCTAATAATATTTTATAGTGACCATATCAAATTTAAAAATCTTTTATGTTTTAAATAGATTGATTGGCTTGGCGATCACGTGAAAACACAATATATCTCACATGTAATACATAATTATGGTTCTAAACAATCTAATTTAATTATAATATGTATTACTTGTGAGATACATTGTGTTTTCACGTGATGGCCAAGCCAATCAATCTATTTAAAACATAAAAGATTTTTAAATTTGATATGGTCACTATAAAATGTTATTAGATTAGCTTATAACATGATAACTTTAGACAGAAGGACCCTTAAGTAGGCACTGAATAAATTAACCGACTTGGTATTACATTGATCTCACAACTTTTTACTGTAGAAGAACTGAGTTGCGAGACTTGGGACTTTTTTACAAGTTTGTTTTTGATGGGATCTCATTTCTTTTTGTAAATGGTCTTCCTCCTTTTCTTTTCTGGTACTACTTCTTGAGCTTCAGCTACAGTTTTTCGCAAAGCCCACTCCCTGTCTCTATGGATTTTTCTCGGAGGCTTCGATGTTACAATTTTTGACAAGTCTGGACGGTAAATGCTTCTTAGTCTATTGTATTCACAAATTGAGGATTTCTGCGCTTTAATACTTCCAAAGTCGATATTGATTAGATGTAAGCCACCCAGACTTGTAACTCTCGAAAGCGCCACGTAAGCCTGACCGGATGTGAATACTGCAGAACCGATATCCATCAGCGCACCCGCGTTGATATCAAAGTTCGCGCGGGAATTCCAGAAATGAATCCTAGCT
Source organism: Zygaena filipendulae (assembly GCA_907165275.2). Taxonomy (NCBI): domain Eukaryota; kingdom Metazoa; phylum Arthropoda; class Insecta; order Lepidoptera; family Zygaenidae; genus Zygaena; species Zygaena filipendulae. The sequence goes on along the minus strand of OU015670.1, from coordinate 709,607 downwards.
AGATCGATTTATGGCCCCCGAAATCCCCTGTATACAAAATTTCATGAAAATCGTTGGAGCATTCAGATTAGGGTAATTTTATCTCGGAATTCCCGAAGGATATCCGAAATTAACGCTTGTGAAGTCTCATGAAATTTTGCATGCACGTTGTCAGGGGTAAAGAAAACCTAGGGATATAGGGTACTAACTACTTTGCATCTCTGAATTCCCGCGGGATCTCCGCGCGTGAAATTAACGCGGGTGAAACCGCGGGGAACAGCTAGTCTCATATATTTATATGGGATTACAAAGTTATTTGTGCAGTTGGTACATATAACTGCATATATAACTTTGTAATTCCATACATTTATATGGGATTACAAAGTTATTTATGCAGTTGGTGTATCTAGAAAACTGGACCGAAATTGCAATATATTTTAATTTTTCCTTGATTTATACAATAAACACTAATTGTATTCTAAATTTCAAACTTCTATGTCTGCTAGAAGTGCCTTAGAGTTTTGATGATCGGTCAGTGAGTGAGTGAGTGAGTGAGTGAGTGAGTGAGTGAGTGACCTACAAAATTAAGAAACTTTGACTAGTTATAATTCTTAAACTACTGGTTCAAATCGAATGAAATTTAAATTATACCGTCTTTATACAATACCTGCTTTTTTAGTAAAAATTCAGGCTTCTAGTTTTATCCACAACGAAGTTATAGGGGGTCGAAAATGGCCTGAATTGCTTCGAGAAAAGGATAGTACGGCCGTGCCGCTTTTGTTGCTCGACTTGGCGGGGGCACTGCCGTGCCCCCAGATTTAAATCCATCCAGTAGTTTTTGCGTGAAAGAGTAACAAACATCCATCCATCCATCCATACATTCTTACAAACTTTCGCGTTTATAATATTACTAGGATATCGAAATTACAACCATTGAAATGTTAACCTTATACACGCTGTGTATAAAGTCGAAGTTCTTTATGCACGTTGTAGATATCAAATTTTAAAACTGAAGTTGCTATATGATTATACAAAATAGAAAATAACACTTAGTTACTTAAGAACAGTCTAGTTATATACTCGTATATATGTATATTACTTTTCTTTATCGTAGTTGAGTTCTTCTTCGTCTGCGCTGACCTTAGCCGTTTGAATGCTTGCCTCCAACAGAAATAGATTGCAATAGATAGAGCAAGGTATTAAATTTGTATAAAATCAAGCGGCCCTTAAGTTCTAACGCTTACAATAACGCAAACAAAAACCGTTCTTTTAGATGCTCCGCTAAATTCTTTAACTTATGTTTTCCGGTTTTCAACAACGATTTACTTCGACCGCCTGCTATTTATTGTGTAAACAATAAATAGAAAAAGTAGCTCAGTGTCGTTTTCGACATTTTTGTTTATCTTTTTAAGAAATCAAGTCTCGATTTTTGTAAAGTTGTTAGTCAGTTGCAAGCATTTTGCGATAAAATGAGAGGCTAGTTTGAATTTTATTCTTCTACCGAGAAAAGTAATCATGTTTTGACTTTAAACAGATGCAGACGTGTAATGGTTCGACAAAAATTTTAATTAACTATACGCTCAGTTAAGATAATATTATTTTATCCGAAAATCTTAGTGCTGTATAGTTTGAGGTGTTTAGGATCCAATTTGTCTTTACATAGCCTATTTGAGGCACGCTCGAAGGGACATTTGGCGTCTATTCTACATTATATCTGTTGCCACCATCTCCGTCCCTGTCTGCTTTGAGTTGAGGGCTCTAACAATTTTATACTTATTGATTCAGATTCCAGAGAGACGGTTGCTTGTTTGTAACGTCAGCATGTTTGTTCGTTTAATTGCGTAAAAAGGAACGTCGGACGGAATGAAAAGTATACTGGTAACTATGTCATTTGGGGGGGGGGGGGGGGGGGGGATAATGTAGCTTATATTTTTTAGAAGCGGTACAGTAGTTTCCGAGATGTTCTCCGACATACAAACTGTTAGACTTTACCTATTTATTACATAATTTTTTACTCGCGTAGATTTCGATACTCCTTTGGGAACTCTTAGAAGCATTTATTCTATGACAAACCCCGTAGCTTGCTATTAGAAAAAAAATATTAGAATCGGTTTAGTAGTTCTAGAGATTACCCTCTACAAACAAACTTACAAATACATAAGTACCTTTGTATGTATAAAGTTTAAAGTTAACTGAGATAGACTGCCCATTTCTTTTTTTTTCTGGCGACTATTTTTTTTTCAGTCGAATTTAAATATGTAGGTGCTTAGTGTTTTTACATTTCTATGCTGACGCTGCCTCGCATCGAAACTGCCACTTCCGGCCTCGCCGTTAGGATTGTTAGCTGTTAGCCTGTTACCAACGGAGCGGACACTCATCGGGTTAAATAGTTTTAATAATAAAAATAATAATACTTCACGACACTCAGATCTACTCACTTGTTGATCCCAGCCGGATTCACACTTATCTGTCGTGTTGCGTCGTGAGCGTGACGCATCAGGGCCCTTATTCACTATGACCAACAACATTCCTTGCCCATAACGCGCGTCCCAAAAACGCAGCCCCAAACGTTCTAGATGCCAAGATATTAGAAATTATTATTCTTTATGCGATAAGAAACGTTGTAAATGTATTTTTTTGCAGTAAAACTTCTTTGATTACGAGGGAAAGACAGTTTTTGCGGAAGTCAAAATATTTTGTAAAATATAATAATAATATTATGATGTACTTATTGTACAATAGTAAAATAAAAGAATTAAATTTAATTAGAATTTTGCTAAATTTAACTTAATTAGTTAAGTCCGGCAGTTTTGTTTTTAAAATCTTTACATAAACCTAAGTAATCATTAAATACTAGTAATCAATAAAATCTACATGTGACAATTATTCACTGACAGCTGACAGTTACTGTCAGCTCGCTGTCAACCTCAGAAAAATGTCAACCTTACGATACGCACACGCGCACATCACGTGTACACTTGTACAGGTGCACGAGCCGGCCTTCTCTACTTGTGGGAAAGTACTTGAATCAGTTCATTTGTACGGAGTGTCACGGGGCTGCCCATACTACGTGACCCATTTTGTACAATTTAATATCTTACAATTTAATACTAATATTATTTAAACAGGTAAAGTTTGCGAGGTTGTAGGGGGTAATCTCTGGATCTACTGAACCGATTTTGAATTTTTTTACCAATAGAAGACACGTTATTTGTGAGTGTCACAGGCTTTATTGTGACCCGGAATGCCCGCGGGAACTCCGAAATTACCGCGGATGAAACCGCAGCAGAAAAGCGAAAAGTTAGTGCGGGAATTTCGCAACCGCGTCGCGGGGGACCAGCCATAGTAGGCTATTTGATAAATTTTTTTTTAGTCCGTCTTGTAGATTAATAAAAAATATTGGACACGTATTTTTTCTTTTTACGTAATCAAAAAATAACGGCGATACATTGAGGTGAAATTTCGCGTGACGTCACAACCCAGTGCAGTTTGTATGGCGGCTTGTAGCGGTAAGTGATGTCACGAGCCCCCGCCCTAAACTTTAATGCGCTTTATCTCTGTGTATTTTCATTTATTTGAATAATAAAAAAGTACGTGTGTAACAAAAAATATTAATAATATTTAATTTTACAACAATGATCTTGTGACAATTTAAAAGCGCCCGATAATTCTTATTCTTCCGAACAAAGATTTCGGAGATTATTACAACAGTAATAAACTCAAAGACTGTCAAAAGTGATTACAATAATTGTTTTTAACAGAGTGAAATGCACGTATCGTCCCGTTATTAGAACACTGTGTGTATCGCTTGAGTCTTTTGTTGTTTATTGTTATCCAAAGGACATACCACGGGTTTGACGACCCGATTGGCGCAATGGTCACCATGCCTGACCGCTAATTAAGAGGTTCCGGGTTCGATTCCGGGTGGGGGTGGACTTTGTGTGATGAACACAGGGTTCCATTTTCCAGTCTGGGTGTGTATATATATGTCTATAGTATAATATATATTTAATAGTATGTGTAGTATATACCACGTTTGCTTGGTATCCACGACACAAGCTCATAGCTTAGTGTGGGATCAAGTAGATCTGTGTGTGTGTTGTGAAGTGGATTATTATTATCATTATTATTATAATGATTTTTAATTTTCTAAATGACGGACTAATTAGAATGATTGGCTTTCAAAAGTCGTCAACATCCCTGTTATACGATGTTTATCACGTTTATAGTTGTGTCCGTCTGTTTGTTCCTGCAGTTGGTGGGCTCGCCGTGCGGCCACCACGGCCAGTACACGTTCTACAAGGCGCTGAAGATAAGCGGCGCCGACAGCGAGCGCATCATCGCCATCGGCGAGTTCTTCTTCGTGCGCCTGTGGCAGGACTCGGAGCTGGTCTCCGTCGGTGAGTTGGGACCACTGCAGCCCCCTCAGCCGAGCTGACAATCTATGTACAGGCGTTGGACATAGATAAGCAATAGTGTGTCAACCCACACTGAAGAAATTTTGAGTACCTAATCGTGTTTTCAAATGGGCATGACGACAAGGTATAAAAGTCAAAATTCTATTTTGTCCGTTAGAATTGGGCATGTTGACTATTTTTTTTTTAGTCCGTCTTGTAGATTATTAAAAAATATTGGACACGTATTTTTTCTTTTTTTACGTAATCAAAAAATAACGACGATACATTGAGTTGAAATTTCGCGTGACGTCACTATTCTGACAGTTTGTATGGCGGTTTTAGCGGTTAGTGACGTCACGACCCCCTCACCCTAAACTTTAATGCGCTTTATCTCTGTATATTTTAATTTATTTGAAAAAGCAAAAAATACGTGTCTATTGTTTTTTTTATTTTCTAACTGACGGACTAATTAGAATTTTGATTTTCAAAAGTAGCCCACATCCCCATTCCGTGTGCGAAAAGTGATTCGAGCGATTCAAAAATACGACCCCTGACAGAGATATGGAGCCGTTTCTAACTATACGCGCACACAACACAGAATCGCGCTGCGCCCACCTCACCTCAATAAGGTTCTCCCCATACATATCGATACGGGTATCTACACTCACGCGGGTGAAACCGCGGGGAGCAGCTAGCTAGTCTTCATTATAGTACGGGAGATACCGATGCTAATTCGGGAGTGACTCGAGCGTCGTTGGGACCTATTGGGTTTTGAAGATTAGGAGATATAAACAAAATAAGGTCATATGATATTTTTTCATTCACCGGTGGGTTTAGCTTCTACAGGCTTTCAAAAATGTAAAAAAAAATATTAAAATGGAAATACTCGAGCGCGTCAGATATTGTAGTTTAGATACTCCAAGGTGTCTCTGATATCGAAAATATATTCATCTGCCGATTTGCGTGGTGGGAGTGGCCATCCGGAAGTGGAGAAAATGAAAAAAAAAAACATTTACTCCAGCGCGTCAGATATTCAAAGGGGATGTTAAGTGAGCCCTAAAAATGCTCCCCTTCGAAAATCTGCCAATTTGGAGGTGACGCAAGGTAGTAGCGAATTTTTGAAAATGCAAAAAAAAATCTCAATTTTGAAATACTCGAGCGTGTCAGATTATTTTACAGAAGGTTCAGCTTGCACTCCAAGTTATGTTGGCTTAAAATCTGACAATAATTTTGAGGGGTATTATTAATCTGACTGCTAGAAACAAAAATTATGATTTATTTTTAAGATCTTTTTTTCTTTCTGACTTAAATTTAATAACTTTATGAGCTATTTCTTGTTCACAAAAAACACACTTTATATTTCTATGAAATATGTAAAAGATCACAAAATATTATTCACAAAACTAACTTTAAAGCACAAACAAGCCAGAGCGTTTTACATATAATAACATGAACGCGTTGTTTTGTGATGGAGCTTTATTATATAATATATATATAATTACATTAAAGTGAAAGGTTATAGGTGAACCTATAGTTTGAAAAGTGTAATACTTACCTTAACTTATTTTAATATGTATTTTAACCGACCAAAAAAAGTTATAATTTGACACGTTTAGCGCCCTGACATATTGTGATGACGTTATGGCGACGGAAAGTAGTGTGAGGACGGTGCGAGAGAGTGAGAGATAGAGAAAAAGTAAAAGGAAAAGAAAGACAGAGATATGTTTCACTGCAGCTGCTCGTTCGATTCGAAGACGATTTTTGTTTCTTCGGCTTATGAAAATCGGCAGATAATATTTTTCCCGCTATCCTTGAGTTATTTACTTTAAAATAAAAAATAAATCAACTGCGCTCGAGAATGTCGAAGTTGCGTTTTTTTTTTGCAAGTTTGTGATCCTCTAACTCCCTTACGTCACGTTCAAATGGTCAGATTATTCATATACATACTTCTCACTATGTAATTAACCCACCATATCTTAATCTGACGCGCTCGAGTATTTCGAGTTATCGATTTTTTTTTACTAATCTGATCGGTTATTCTAGACGCACCCACCAGTGTAGAGGGCCTATATTTGGTGGAGGTACTCAACATGGTGCAAGGTACCCCCCTTATGTTCATCTGACGCGCTTTAGCTACTCCACAAATCCCCTCTTGGCGGTCCGTACTATTATATTTATACTAGATGTTTCCCGATATTTCGGAGTTCCCGCGGGAATTCAGGGATAAAAGTACCAACGTAAGTTTTTTTTTGTAAATACATAGCTACTACATTAAATACATAAGTGCATACTAAACACCCCTGACTCAGAGCACGCTCAGGGTAAACACAAATGTTCATTACATTTTAATGTACAAAAAACATTACTACGTATAATAGGGATGTTGACTACTTTTGAAAGCTAAAATTCTAATTAGTCCGTCAGTTAGAAAATAAAAAAACAAGAGACACGTATTTTTTGCTTTTTTAAATAAATTAAAATATACAGAGATAAAGCGCATTAAAGTTTAGGATGAGGAGGTCGTGACGTCACTAACCGCAAAACCGCCATACAAACTGTCAGAATAGTGACGTCACGCGAAATTTCAACTCAATATATCGCCACTATTTTTTGATTAAGTAAAAAAAGAAAAAATACGTGTCCAATATTTTTTAATAATCTACAAGACGGACTAAAAAATAAAAATTAGTCAACAACAAAAAAACTACATATTTACTTATTATCTAAGCATGTATACATATATACATATATACATAATTATATACATATATACATATATACATCTATGCATCTATACATTTATACATACATACTACATATAAATAAAGTTATAATATCTGTTTGAAATTCCAAATTAACAGCTTTTCACTAAATTTTTAATTTTCTGATGCCGAAGATAATATGTCTAATCTATGTCTATTACACGGTACTTAGGTACACAATTTTTTTCTTGTCTGTGTGTCTGTCTGTTTGTTCCGGCAAATCTCTGAAACGGCGGGACTGATTTTAACGGAACTTTCACTGGCAGATAGCTGATGGTACGAAGAGTAACTTAATTTTAGGAAAAAATAGAAACTCACGCGGGTGGGACCGCGGGGCACAGCTAGTCGAAAATAAATTATGTACCTACCTATTCGTATTTGTTCGCATAAATAATTAGATTGCAAAAAACCGGTCCGGTTTCAGGTAATGTTTTTTTGCAATTATTCATTCGTTAGAGGTTATCTTTCGACTTTCGTATACTTTAACAAAGTCGACGTAATCCCGCCGACTCTAAAGATAAATTTAATCTCGGCATCCTTACTAATCTTTACTAATATTATAAATGCGAAAGTGAGTTTGTTTGTTTGTTTGTTTGTTTGTTACGCTTTCACGGCTGAACCGATCATTATGAAATTTTGAATTGCATACACGTTGTCAAGGGTACAGAAAAGGACATAGCGCGCTTTTTATCCCGGAACTCCTGTGGGAACTCTGAAATTGCCGAGAGTGACACCGTGAGGGATCGACTAGTTAATCACTACGTAGTCTATACTTAAGTATAATAAAACTGTAGAGAGGTCAATTCTGTACATTGAATATATATTCAAAATTAATATTGGAGGATGAACGGTGATCGATACTGATGCCAAAAATGCAATCAGTAAATTTTTTGTCTGTCGGTCTGTCTGTCTGTCTGTATGTGCACGCATGGGTCAAAAACCACTGAAGGGATTTTAACCAAACTTGGCACGATTGTAGTCCATACTCCTGGGCAGGTTATAGGCTATATAACATAACGCTAAGACACATAGGAGCTGAGCAGTGACGATAAATTTGAAGCAAGTCGGATGAAAATGCGCATACGTTTACTCAATCTCGCAAAAACGGCTGAACGGATTTGGCACTAACGTTGTCAGGGGTACATAGGGTACTTTTTATCCCGGAACTCCCGCGGGAACTCCGAAATTACCGCGGGTGAAACCGCGAGGCACAGCTAGTATAAAATAAAGTCGCTCTCTCTGTCCCTATATCCCTATGTATGCTTAAATCTTTAAAACTACGCAACGGATTTTGATGCGGTTTTCACCAATAGATACGAGTGATTCATGAGGAAGGCTTTTAACTATACTTTATCCTGGAATTCCCGCGGGAACTTCGAAATTACCGCGGGTGAAACCGCGCTGGTCAGCTAGTTTAATAATAATCTCTTTCTATTACAATTTTAGTTTACTCACTAGTGATACATTTTTTATGTTTTGCCCCAGGCGAGCTGCAGCTGCTGTGGACGGACCGGGTCTCCGACCAGACCCTGGTCAGCCTGCGGCTGTACTTCCTGCCGGAGAACACTCCAGACGGCCGGGGTCAGCATGGGGAGGTGAGTACCTGCGTCCCATTTCGAGAGAGAAAAAACTTATGTAGGTATATCCTTGTACAGGGGTCATGACTTAATAGAAAAACGTAAAAAAAAATCTTTAAAATTTATAAAAATTATATAAATTTACACCCTGCTTTAACTTTACTTCTACTTTAATCTTTAACTTAAACTTTTTTCAAATTTCTTCTTATTGTGTAATCCTGAATAGTGTGCCTAGAAACTACTGCTTAAAATTTAAGTTTTTGCCAATGAAGTTTTCAAAATTATTGCTTTCGTCAGTTTTTAATGAGTCCTATTTTTAAATAGGCACAGCAAAGATTTTTATATTTTTCTGTTAACAGCTGTTATGACTTAGCCTATCACCTGGTTCTGGCTTGACGTCGATTTACGGAACACCCTGTATGCATAACTTATAGTAGTATAGTAGTTATGTATATGTATAGGCCATAGGGTGACTCAGAGGCGTAGCTAGGAAACCAAAGGCACCGGTGCCAAAAAAAAAAACTAGGTAGGTACTTAATTCAACTTACTGTCTAGTTTAAAGGTGCAAAACTAATGGCAAAACTACTTATCAGCTCTATCGTGCGCTAAAGCCTACAGCTAGGGCACTATCTTTCTAATGAGTGCCAGAGTTAAAGCCGTATTTGAGCTTGCTGGTCAGGGTTTGAAGGCCCCCTGAGATCAGGGGCCTCGATGCGCGGCACCGTCTAGCCCTCCGATATCTATGTTACTACCTGCCTTTGACGACCCGATTGGCGCAATGGTCACCATGCCTGCCCGCTAATAAAGAGGTTCCGGGTTCGATTCCCGGTGGGGGTGGACTTTGTGTGATGAACACAGGGTTCCATTTACCAGTCTGGGTGTGTATATATATACCTATAGTATATATAATATGTAATAATATGTGTAGTATATACCACGTTTGCTTGGTTTCCACGACACAAGCTTATAGCTTAGTGTGGGATCAAGTAGATCTGTGTGTTGTGAAGTGGATTATTATTGTTATTATTATTATTATTATACCTGCCTTAGCCCTAGGCATAGGACTGGTACATGGTAAACGAAACTTGAACGCAATGATAAAATTATGATTGTAAATGATGATTGACTCATGATAAGAAACATTTTCTGTACCACTAACATTGTGTAGAATGCAGAACCCGCATTAATTTCGGAGTTCCCGCGGGAATTCCGGGATAAAAAGTACCCTATGTCACTCAGGATCACTGTAGCTTCCTATAAATGAAAGAATTTTCAAAGTCGGTTCAGTAGATCCAGAGATTACCGCTTACAACGTCACAAACTCACAAACTTTTGCTCTTTATAATATTAGTATAGATAGTAAGTGTTGCCAATCATTTGGCTTAGGCTTTGTAGACTTTTAGGTTATTTTATTTGAGTGAGCGCAGCGAGCGTGCTCCGGCAGCGGTCGGTGATGCACTAAAGACAGATTCTTTTGTTGTGCACATTTTCAAGTGTAATTACTAGTTTAGATAGAAAAGTAAGAAGAAAGCCTGGGATTATCTAGTATGTCGGTTAATATACTATCCTTTCTAAATTATTAAGTGCACAAAGTAGTTAAGTATATCTGAAACACGAGTGTATCGTGTACAGTCAGAAGCAGAAGTTGTTTTATAATACATTATTATTATGAAATATTTGTATGAAATTTATTATTGTGACGATTGAAAATTATCATAAATACTTGATCTTAATCAATAAATATATATTTGACTTTGACTTTGAAGTACGGAAACACTTGTCAATCCAAAGACTAACCGCCGCACTCAGAGTCAACTTTAATGATTACTTAGTTAAGTATAGATTTTTAAAACAAAACTGCCGCAATCAGACAAGTTTCATAAATTAATGTTAGTTGGCATTTAACTAATTAAGTTACATCCCATTAAATACCAATTAACATGAATTTTCTGAACGTCTCTGATTGCGGCAGTTTTGTTTTAAAAATCTATACTTAACTAAGTAATCATTAAAGTCGACTCTGAGTGCGGCGGTTAGACTCATTGACTGTTAAGTGTCAAGTGATTAGATACCTATTTCTGCCGCCAACTGTACTTTATACGACGTGCCTCTCCGCACGTACCTATATCATACAACATCTTATAATGCGTCATGCAACGAAATAAAAAATTGGAATTTCATCCTTCAATATCCTTCCTTACTATTAGGTATAAATGCGAAAATTGAGTTTGTTTGTTTGTTTGTTACGCTTTCACGCGTTAACGGCTCAATCGATCTATCATGAAATTTTGCATACACGTTTTCAGGGGCACAGAGAAGGACCTAGGGTTCGTTTTTTTACGGAGTGCCCGCGGGAACTCCGAAGTTAACGCGGGTGAAACCGCAAGGAACAGCTAGTATAAGTATATGTATAAATTATTTGCACACTTGTACCCTTTTTCGCCTTTTTGACTTGACGTGACTTATAACATCAGCTATCTGCCAGTGAAAGTCCCGTTAAAATCGGTCCAGCCGTTTCAAAGATTACCCGGAACAAACAGACAGACAGAGAAAAAATTTAAAAATAGTTTTTTTGACGTTAGTACCGTATACATACATACATATATATGTATAATTTCGTATGCATTTAGTGAAAAGCTGTTAACTTGAAATTACAAACAGACACTTCAATTTTATTTATATGTCTATCCAATTTCACTTATTTGCAAAGTAATACCAGTGACAAAAAACTAATTTATTATTTTTAGTTATAACAACTTCCATCTGCGTTTGAATCGAAACTACCTACCAATACCTGCCTAACCAAAAACATTTAAAAAAAGAACAATCCAAGGAAACCTCAAAAATCTAGAGAGTTCACCTCTATACATTGTGTATAGCCGTCCCGCTCGCACTCGCGGTGGTTCTCTCCCCGTCGCGCTCTAAGCCGTATTTGGTAACGCCAACTATTTCATGGATGAAATTACGATTCTGTTCGTTTCATGGCACAGAAGGTGGCGGGAGCGAGTTCGATTTCCTACAATTTTTTTTTCTATTAAACTGTTCTCTTTTTGAAACTTCTTCATTAAATTCATCTGTTAGATGTTTTATAAAAAAAGTGAAGCTACGTTGATAAATAATATACAAGGTGTTAATGAATTAACTGAAAACTAGAAAGTTGTTTGCTCAGAATGAACTTACGAATCGATCGCACCGTGTTTTAATATAGGTTATATTTTTTTATTTTCACGAGCCCATGTTTAAATTATTTATAATACAATAATTATAATATTATAATTAAATGGGGTGTGTCAGGTTTTTAGTTAATTCATTAACACGTTGTATATCTCTTTTGTGAATTTATTTATATTTTGGCATAAAATTTAAATGTAAATTTTAAAAGAGAGAATAAAACATCTATCTATCATCTATACATCGATTTTAACATTATCTGATGCTATTTAAAGTAGCATTTTATTGTAGCATTGTATATCTCTTTTGTGAATTTATTTATATTTTGGCATAAAATTTAAATGTAAATTTTAAAAGAGAGAATAAAACATCTATCTATCATCTATACATCGATTTTAACATTATCTGATGCTATTTAAAGTAGCATTTTATTCAATGTTAGAGTAATTAGAACCTTTTGAAAGTTAGACCGTTTTGTTTAAATATTTATCGAATAGACAGGATAGCATAATCACATAATAACATTCTCTAATGTCTATATGACACAATTTATCAAATAAATAATAAATGTAATTCAATTACAAATTGACCCCACTTTGGCCAAATTACATTTCGTTGAATAAAAAAAAGATACCACTTTGTTCGCGCACTTTTTGTTTAAACAAAAAGTAAAAAAATATAAGGTGGAATTACTTATGTTTTTATAACTTGTACCAAACATTAATTCTCATTGCCTAGGAGTACAAAGTTGATCGTGCATCTGAAATGGTTCTTGCTACTTTGAAATAACGGTGGAAATGCAACGTCGCAGTTTTCCAAGTAATTTTGTGGAACGTTATGGGATTCTGATACTCGAAACGACAATACTTGATACTTTGAAATTTATACTTTATTTATTAAATAAGGTGAGTGGGGGGAAGATAAGAAGGAAGAAGAGTACGGGGTAACATAAAAAATCGAGATCGTGATGGACTATTTTTTTTGTTACCCCGTTTTTTATCTTGCCCCCACTCACTATACTATGGTTTTGCAAACAAAAAATATTTATATTTAATTTTACAACAATAATATTGTGACAATTTAAAAGCGCCCGATTATTCTTATTCTTCCGAACAAAGATTTCGGAGATTATTACAATAGTAATAAACTCAAAGACTGTCAAAAGTGATTACAATAATTGTTTTTAACAGAGTGAAATGCACGTATCGTCCCGTTATTAGAACACTGTGTGTATCGCTTGAGTCTTTTGTTGTTTATTGTTATCCAAAGGACATACCACGGGTTTGACGACCCATTTGGCGCAGAGGTCACCATGCCTACCCGCTAATCAAGGGGTTCCGGGTTCGATTCCCGGTAGGGGTGGACTTTGTGTGATGAACACAGGGTTCCATTTTCCAGTCTGGGTGTGTTTATATATATCTATAGTATAATATATAAGTAATTCTATGTAGTATATGCCACGTGTTGCTTGGTTTCCACGACACAAGCTAATAATAGCTTACTGTGGGATCAAGTAGATCTGTGTGTTGTGATGTGGATTATTATTACCATAGTATTATGTTAAATTGTTATGATTATATTCGTAATGTAATATTATTATTATTATTATCATATTAAAGTATCAAGATTGCGTCGAGCGTCTACACAATACATATTCGCTGTGCGACGCGCCATGTGACGACTTAAGAACATAGTTGGGTGTGGAGAGGACTTTGGACTGTATTTTTTTTTTAATGAGGCAAAATGAGAAGTATACATAAATTTAGTTATTTTAAACATATTAATATGTAATATGTTACTCGAACATTATCTCACCATGCCACCTGATGCCAAAATAGGCAGAGCTTGCATTATAACAGTTAATGTATGGTGCTGGAATGTATTATATATTTTTTCTTTTTTTTTTAACGTACAGTTGTAGAACGAAATAAATTTAGAAACAAATTCAGTAGTATTTAACTGTTAATAATATTAGTGTAAATCACATAATATGATTAAAAAAACGGAAGATTTTAGGTTGATATTTTAAACCTTCTCATGAGTATATAAATAATATTACCTATATTAACAATAAAATATTTTAAATTAAAATCTTGAAAAACTGTAAAAAATTGCGAACACAGTCGTATTACCGTCATATTTTTGAAGTCGGTCGCCAGGCAACAGCTAGATGTGAACCAACGTCTCCTTAGTTTTTTGTACGTTCGCCCGTAGTTATTTGTATATCTTATCAACAGTTTCGCTCGTAGTGTGTAAATATGTGATAAAGACACGACCGGTTAGTGTGTACTGGCGAGTGGATGAGTGTCATTGGACTCGCAGAAAAAAAAATAAAAAAAAAAAACAATGAAAAACGATGAAACTAAAGACTCTGACAGCTAAAGAGTCATTTCCTAGTGCAAACTCGCACAGTTCCTTGTTTTCTCGTTCACCGATTTCACCGGTATTATTAGGTAATAATTACAATATCGATGGACAAGGAAACGTGAAAGTCGCACTTCACGCTAGAAAATGACCATAAATTTTCCATTAAATTTATCTAAATTGGTATAATTTGTGTACTTACTGCTACATTCTGGTCTCTGTGTAAGGGTTTTAAACTATCTTTGGCAAATACTATAATCTTGAAACCTAGAATTAATATATGTACTCGTAGCTGTTGTTGTCCTAAATAAACGAAAAATAAAATACAATAAAACTTACGGTACTTCACGTTGGTCGGATGTAGATCCCAAGGGAATCCCGTTGGCTGCAGAAATCACGTTTAACACATAGTATTCGGTATACATGAAGTTATCTCTAACACTTATTCAAAATATAAAATAACCAAGTTCAACCTTTTTACGAGTGATCAATTAAAATTTTAAAGAATGACTTAATGTATTTTTTTTTTATTTTCGGTCAAAAAATCATTTTATATTCTTGCCATCGAGTAGCTACAAAAATATTAATTTTACGCACGACAGTACTCACGGGGCATAATAATAATAATTTAAGTACATACATGTTATTTGGTGCAAGTCGACAACGGTTTGATATGTTTTTTAATGTCACAGATAAGAGTCAGATAGGGTACCGTGTACAGATAATAATTAAAATGCATTAAGCAAGTCATTCCTCTGAGCGTGCCGTAGTTATACTCTATTGCACAATCGGTTTGTGGTATAACGAAAATTATTATTCAAGAAAAATCATGCATGCAAAAATTTTGAGCTAACCATTAATTTATTGTAAGGATTTTTAGCAAAGTGAATCCCTTGAATAGTCGGTTTTAATATCGTTACCTTGACGCTCAACGACGTTAAGTCGCCATATGGATACCTATTAGTGTTAAAAATATGTCGTTTATATGTCCTTGCCTCATTTACTCTAATGTATATCTGTGATACCGTGTAGACTGTGGAGTGTGGAGTCAGTTTATGTATTTATATTATTTTTGTTGATCAAACTGTAAGTTACGGTTTTTTTTTATGTTTACATCTCCAGTCTCGAAAAGATATTTTCACCTCCGCCAAACTTGTTGTTGGAAGTGGTTGGCAGATACCAAGCCCACTCTAAAGTTTTGGAGTAGACTGTACGATTGAGCTAAACGTGACCTTTACATACGCAAATTCAAGCCCGCTTTTCAGCGGGTTGGGTAGACACTATGGATCTCTATTTGCTACAATTCTTAAAAACCCCTTTTGCGGTCGGTGCTTTTGTTTTTATCGTTAAAATCCCAAAGAACGACATCAAACGAGAGTATTGTCAGAAAATATTGTTGTTTTGTGTTTTGTTGATCACTTTGTGTTACAGCATAAAGCATTAGTTATCTCTCCTTCAAAAGTAGCGAATAAAAAACCAGCACCGCTCGGGAGCTAGGTCACGAGTAGCTTACGTTGAATCATTTCTTTTTGTTCATCCTTATACTGAATACATAATATTATAAATGCGGATGTCAGTTTATTTGTTTGTTATTTATCTTATTTTCACGCCGTAACTACACAACATAACTAGTAAAATTTTGCATGCACACATCAGGGTCCTTATTTTCTATGACCAACAACATTCCTTGCCCATAACGCGCGTCCTAAAAACACAATTCCGACCGCTCCAGGTGACATAATATTAGAAATTAATATTCTGTATACCATAACACACGTTGTAAATGCATTTTTTTTGTGAAACTACTTTGATCGCGAGCAAAAAACATTTATTGCGGCGTCTTAACGTGGCGTGGTATGGTCATAGTGAATAAGGGCGCTGGTGTACAGTAGGCGGACCACGAATTTTTTCGCTCTCGTCCTTTCGATATCGAGCGTGTTTTTTTTTCTATGGAAAATGAATAACGTTGGATAGATGGCGTTGTTCATTTTCCATACAAAAAAACGCTTTGACATTACGACGATATCGAAATGACGAGAGCGTAAAAATTCGTGCTCCCCGTCCAGAAAAGGGTACTTTCATCCCGAAATTCCCGCCGGAATTGCGAAACTAACGCGAGTGCCGCGGGGAAAAGCTGCCGTGACACACCTAAAGTTTTATAAAAAAAAAAAGTTTCAGTCGTATTGCGTCTCCACGGTTTGCCAGTTAAGCAATTATTTACCGGTGACGCGGCCCCAGAGCGCCAGGGTTGCCAACCTCGGCGCGGATTATGTTTACTATTATTATTATTTACTCATTTATACATTTATATTCTACATAATTATTATAAATTTTTTACATAATATAATAATTTTTAATGATCTCCGCGTTTTAGATTTTGAATGAAGTAGGTAGGTAGGTAGGTAGGTATGCTGTGGTTAATAGATCATTGTGAATTTTGTGATAGATGAAAAAACTCTTGTTTTCGCTTTGTGAGTGTGTAGGGCGGGGGGGGGGGGGTGTTTCAAGTAATATCTCAAAATGGTAAATTATAAAGAACTGCTAAGACCTTTTTGTTACTTAATGGATGTGCAATAAATAAATAAATAACTAGCTGTTCCCCGCGGTTTCGCTCGCGTTGATTTCGGAACTCCCGCGGGAACAAATTTCCGGCATAAAAAGTGTCCTATACGGTCCTTTTCCGTATCTCTGAGAACGTGTATGCAAATGTCGCGATGACCGGTTCAGTAAAAGAGGTGTGAAAAGCGTCACAAACAAACTCACATTCGCATTTATAATATTATAATTCTCTAACTCTTCCTCGCGGTTTCAGCCACGATAATTTCAGAGATCCTGCGGGAATTCCGGGATAAAAGTACCCTATGTCCTTCCCTGTACCCATGACGACGTGCATGCAAAATTTTATAATGATCGGTTGAGCCGTTCAAACGTGAAAGCGTAACAAACAAACAAATTCACTTAAGCATTAATAATAGTTTTATATTAGTTGGGATAAATTTATTTATTTATTCATTCACGTGTGGCGCAGGGTTGGACAAATTTTTTTATTTGCTTTGTTGTTATGTTAATACATATACTCGGTGTATTTGTTTGTTCGTCTTTCGCGTCATCGCCGAGCCACTGCGACAAGCGTATCGGGACATTGTTTTTGCGCAGATACCTATAAGTTGGAGATCTGATGAGTGACGCAGACTACTTTTTATTTCAATAAATTAAAGTCGCTTCGCTTCCCGCCGTCTGTATACGCATAGATCTTTTAAACCACCGGACGGATTTTAATGCGGTTTTCATCGATAGATAGAGTGATTCTAAAGCAAGGTTTAAGGTCCATTTATATCTACAGACATTGAGCGTGCCAGGCACGTTCCATGCCAGACAAGTGCCAAGAAAAAAAATGATCGTTTATTTACAAAAGATGGCTACACGGTGAAAATTATGATAATAATAAAATTGTTTATTGCCATCAGAAAGGTGTACAAAAAAACATGAAACTTATAGCCAATTATAGGCAAAAGGAAGTGATTCAGCGTAAGCTGCTCGCGACCTACGTCCCGGGCAGCGCTGGTTTTCAATCTCTCCCCTCTGCAATAGAGGGCTCATGCTATTCAGAACGAATCGGTTAAAATACTTACATTAACTAAGATGATTAGAATAAACTACAGTAACAAAGAAACAAACTAAATAATCTTGAAATAAAAAAAAAAAACTGTCATTGTGTGTGTGCGTGTTTGTGTGTGTGTGTGTGTGTATGTGTGTGTGTGTGTGTGCGTGTATGTGTGTGTGTGTGTGTGTATGTGTATGTGTGTGTGTGTGTGTGTATGTGTGTGTGTGTGTGTGTATGTGTGCGTGTGTGTGTGTGTGTGCGTGTGTGTGTGTGTGTGTGTGTGTATTTGTGTGTGTGTGTGTGTGTGTGTGTGTGTGTGTGTATGTGTGTGTGTGTGTGGGTGTGTGTGGGTGTGTAACACACCCTGCTCGACATGTAGCCACAGACACGTACAGAAATGAACAGCAAGACAAAATATTCTCTCCGCTAATACTGGCCCGTGTCTGTCGGCGTCTGCGCGGCCGTGTTGCGACAGATGTGAATAGTCAATACGCACTGTATAGGAGAATATTATTTTGTCTGCGACGGAACGTGTCTGGCACGCTCAATGTCTGTAGATATAAATGAACCTTTATAAGTATTATACGTATAGCTTATACTAGAATTCCCCCAGGAACTCCGAAATTACCACGGGCAACAGCTAGTTTACTATAAAACTAAATAGTTTTTGAGTTCTTCGTCCTATTAAGTTTTTTTTTTTTGTTTACCGTTACCGAATTTCGAATGGTGCCTACCTAATTCAAATTCAAATAAGTATTTATGAGTAACTCTTTTGCCTTGGAAAAACTTTAAGTTTATCGACTTTAAAGTTTTAACACTTTAAGTTTGGACTGGTTTAATTTGTTTGAATCGTAAAGTTTGCATGCATTCTGTGGCTGTTGCACAACGAACACCTGTGCCGAAAAATCAACAGCAAAAAATATATCGATGAAAGAAATAACCGTTATTGATTTCTAAATTCAAACTATCTTCGTCGTATCAGAGAGCCTAATGTTTTTTTTTTTAATTTGACTTGTTATCGATTTTGCCGCCAGGCCTCTGGCATCGATCTGGAATTTTTTATTTTCATATACAAAGTTGGTCTTATACAAATTACCTACATAACGTTTCTAAAGACGAAAAGTCGATGTAAATTAATAATATTTCCCACTGCTATTACATAGAATGGGCATGTTGACTAATTTTTATTTTTTAGTCCGTCTTGTAGATTATTAAAAAATATTGGACACGTATTTTTTCTTTTTTTACGTAATCAAAAAATAACGGCGATATATTGAGTTGAAATTTCGCGTGACGTCACTATTCTGACAGTTTGTATGGCGGTTTTAGCGGTTAGTGACGTCACGACCCCCTCACCCTAAATTTTAATGCTCTTTATCTCTGTATATTTTAATTTATTTGAAAAAGCAAAAAAATACGTGTCTATTGTTTTTTTATTATCTAACTGACGGACTAATTAGAATTTTGATTTTCAAAAGTAGTCCACATCCCCATTATGTATTAGGTGTAGAACGGCAGTGAGAGCAAACAAAGGGAAGCAATTTCAAGTCGGGCTAAAAAACTGTAGGTATATGTCGCGTCGTAGGTACACGTGTATGCGTAGGTATTTTTCTCTTGTGTGCGTGTCACCGAAGATAATAATAAAATTTCACTTCACTACACTCACACATTTGGAGAAAAGATGTGATTTTTCGTGTGTGTGTTTGTGGATAAATTCAAAGACTTCTTAACCAATTAAAAAAAATCTTTCACTTATAAGAAGCCGCAGTGTTCCTTAGTAGAACAGGGTAATTTGAATCTCGGAATTCCCGCGGGAACTTCAAAATTAACGCGAATGAAACTGCGGCGGATCGACCAGTTACAAATATTTTGGCAATGCTACTTCACACAAAGGCGATCAGTGTCACAGCTATAGCGACAGACGGGCGGACGTCACGGGTCGCGGGGCCGCTTTCTAACCGCGTTCGCCGTACACGAGGCGAGCCGCCGGTCCCACTTATAGCGGGCCGGTGACCATCCTGTCTAACATCCAAGGTGGAAAGCACAAAACGGCGGGGTTAGCCAAGCTGACATGCTACAATCGTTAACCCATAGAAAACTTATGTAACGAATCGTCATATCACGTGGTCAGCCAATCAAGACTCTAGTTTTGCATGACCACGTCAACGTGGCTGGCTAACCCCGCTGGAGGCAGATCACGCTACTTTTTTTTGTACTATATCAATGACCATATCACCAAAACAAAATGTGAAATGTCACATGTTACTTACTTAATTTTAAGTAACGATTTTTTAATCAGAGACGTTCATTAAATTAATGTTAATTGGCATTAGAATAATTACGTTATATTTACTTAAATGACAATTAACGTTAATTTAATGAACGTGTCTGATTGCGGCAATTTGGGTTTAAAAATCTTCACTTAAAATTATTAAGTAATCATTAAAACGACTCTGAGGGCGGCCGATAGTGTGCTTTTTATCTCGCAATTACCGCGGGAACTCCGAGATTGACGCGGGTGAAACTCTCAGTATCCGATACCATGCCCTTATACATATACCCGAAATTAACGCGGAAGAAAGTACCTACATTAAATTTTGAATACTACCTACACGTTGTCATGGGTAGGTACAGAAACAAATATAGGATAGTAGATACCTAAGTACTTTAATCTCTGAATTCCCGCGGGATCTCCGAAAATGACGCGAGCACACCCGGCTGCGGAGGCGGTCGGCCGGTGACAAACACGCCGCCGCCGTCCGCTCGTAATGCGACCACGCGACGGATCGTGGGAATAAAAACAACTTTAATATTAAATTTCAACTAATCATCATCTTAATAGCGTCAAATCGTCACCGGTCCTGATTGCCGGTTACATTGTACTAGCTGTCCCCCGCGGGTTCACCCGCGTCAGCTTCGCAGATTCCGCGGGTATTCCGAGATAAAAGTACTTACTACCCTATTTTTTTTCTGTACATACTTACCCTTGACAACGTGTAGGTAGTATCCAAAATTTAATGTACTTTCTTCCACGTTAATTATGAAATTTCCCAAATTTCCGTAGGGATTCCGCTATAAAAAGTATCCTAGATCCCTTTCTGTACCCTTGACAACGTGTACGCAAAACTTCGCATTTATAATAATACTAGCTGTCCCCCGCGATTTCATCCGCGGTAATTTGGGAGTTCCCGCGGGAATTCCGCGATAAAAACTATCCTATCTTTTAAATTGGGCCAAATACAACATAGTGACGAAATTTCATCACGATCGATTCAGTAGTTTCGGAGTCCATCGCGGACAAACAACGTGACACGTGATTTATATATATTAGATGTATTTATTTTAGGATTATGGCATTTTTCCAGTTTTAGATTTTTAACTAATTAATTTTTTTCCAACTTCCCGTAATAATACTAGCTGTGTACCCGCGGTTTCATCCTCAATAAAAAGTACCCTTTTCTGTACCTCTGACAGAGTATATGTAAATTTCATAATCTTCATCGGTTGAGTAATCTCGTAAAAGCGTAACAAACAAACTTACACTTGCATTCATAATATTAGTTATTTAAGATATTGTTAGGTTAAGCAAGGGATACCTAGATATTAAAGCCCACAATAACAGGGTAGTTTCCTGGGTATGAAAATCTAAATTCTATTTAGTCCGTCAGGTAGATAATAAACAAGAAGAGACACGTATTTTTTGCTTTTTCAAATTATTGAAAAAATACTAGGTTAAAACGCATTAAAGTTTAGGATTGGGGGCTCTTGACGTCATAACGTGCTATAAACTGTAGCACGACGTGACGTCACGCGACATTTTGACTTAATGTATCTCCGTTATTTTTTCATTACGTAAAAAAAAAAACGTGTCCTATATTCTTTATTAATCTATTATACAAGACGGACTAAAAACTAAAATTTGGTTGACAAGCCCATTGATACTTTCATGTGCCTTATACATATTATAACAGTAGTGAAAAATCTCGTCGGCGCGTCGGCGACAATACATATGAAAAGGGACGGTGAATGACCTTCAGGTGGATATGTCGGCGCGTCGGCGACAATACAAACGAAAAGGGGCGTTAAAAGACCTTTGGCGCGTCGCGTCGCGTCGGTTTCTTGCGCGCTCATCATTTTTGGATACCTGAAATATTATCGTAATAATAATGTTTTCTTTTTTAAATTTGGGGCGAGAAATCTCTCTTAGAGAAATTAAAATTAAGAAAATCGTTAAACTATGGAAGGTTTGTTTTAAATAAAGCGATTTTCGGTTTTTTGCTTCTCTTGTAAAATTTATTCTGCTGCAATTACTTTGTTTTTCCGTAGGGTAGACGTCTTATCATTTCAGTGACGTTCGTCTAAAGATACGGAGATAACCTTATTTATTATTCTTCAATTTCCACGTGGCAACAAATTATTATTGTCTAGTTTTTTTCACCATCCATTAGACGCCGGCTCGGTTTCTCCATGTACTGTCAGTACCCTTGGCCTCAATACATAGTACTTTATAACAGGCGCTAGGGTTGGCGCGCGTGCTGGAAGAAAATTTTATAATAATAGGTGTAGTTCATTTCAATTATTTGCTGCGTCATCGTGCTGTTACGTCTTTAGAAGACGAGGTTTTAATGACCGATATTCAGATTTAAGGTTATAATAGCGAGACGCCGTAAAAAAATGTGATATTTTTTGACTTTACCCTTTACTAGGCGATCGCTCACGGTTACAACCGTGTTATTTTCAAAGTTCCCGTGGGAGTTCCGGGATAAAGAGCCCCTATGTCTCCCACCATAATTTTTCTAAATCGGTTAAGTAGTTTTTGCTTTTATCCTGTACAAACTAACAAACAAAAAAAATCAAAACTTTTCTCTTTTTAATGTTAATAATGATAATATAGATTTTGTAATTGTAGAGTAGGTATTGAGTAAGTTATATTTTTTCTGGAAAATGTCACGTCGACAGCATTTCGTGTGGCAACCCTCGGAAATATCATTCCATCTCGATTCTCGACGGACGCGACGGTGGATGTTTTCGACGGAAAAATTATAGAAATATCCACTTATAGGTATACATTATGTAAAATAAGGTAAATGAATCCAATCGATATAATATCGTCAAGGCTGACAAGTAGCTCTCCCCCGTGGCTTTACCTGCGCGAAGTTTGGGATTCCGCCAGGGTTTAGGAGTTTCGGGACAAAAATATAACTTGTGTTAATCTAGAGCACATATTCTGTGTGACACATCCGAATTGGTTCAGCCACTTATTCGAGTTACTACTTTCTCAATTTTAATTATTTGTTAACATTACATACAATTTGTACGTAATGGTATTATTAAAATACATAGGTAGGAACTTTGATCAAAGTACAGAGAGAGTGTCTATTCAGATACCAAATATGTAGTTTTCATACTTATAATAATAAAATTGTTATTTACATACCATTGAAATTTAAACCTTGAGGTTTCGTAAATTAAAGCTCGAAATCCCTTAATTTTATCGTCCAATGAATTCCCGAACGCGCTCGTAAAGAGTGGGCGCGCGGTAGAGCTGAAGCCAAGTTCTTGGTGATAGTTTCCTGTGATAATGCATGGTGGGAGTTAATGAAGAGGTTCCGATGTTTTTTGCTCTATTACGCATAAACTGCTTAACGTATTTACCTACGCAGAACACACACGAAAGACTAGTGACGGAAAAAATTGTAAAAAAAATAGTAAAGATTACAAAATACATAGCATTTTAAAAACCACCAATTTTTTATGATAAACTAGCTTTTGACCGACCTTTTTTTTTTTTTTACCGACCTTATTTTAAAAAATGTTTTATTATTATAATTTGGAAAAAATATTTACACTTTAATAGCATTCAGAGAATCGGTGCTTTGTTTTTCTATCTTAAATATAATATTATTATTTATCTGTTATTATTTTAGCATCAATTCCCATTATTACAACGAAATGTACGGAATAGAACCTGGTTCTCACGCTTGGTTCTCTCTAAAATATTATATGTTCATCGCAGTCGGGTCACGGAAATAGGAGACGTGACATTTATAAACTTGCGAGTGTACGAGCATATTTGTATGCGCGCGGAGCCGCAGGCATCAACTAGTTGCGATTGTACTTACAGTACTCGCTGTTCGTTAGCCATTTTATTTTTTATCGGAATGAAAAATAGATAACCTTTATACAACGTGTTAATGAATTGACCAAACACCTGATACACGCCATTTAAAAAAATAAACAATAATGTGATTAAAATATAAATTATGTCGAAAAAATTAATAGTCTAAAAGTTATGCAACGTTAGTTTGGAGATGATCTATCTACAAAATTTCAAGCGCTACTCCCGCGCCTACATGTCAATGACCAAATATTGTATTATGAACAATTTAGAAATGGCTAGTAAAAATTAAAAAATATAACCTATATTAAACATGGTGCGATCAATTCGGAAGTCGATTCTGAACAAACTACTCTCTAGTTTTCAGTCAATTCATTGACACGTTGTATATTGAACATGAAAATCTATTCAGTCAGGTCAAAGATTGGGCTCCGACAGATGACAGACAAACAAATATTTAATAATAATCACAGAACCCCTCAACCGTGGGCAATAACGGAACAATTTAATATATTTTGTTTCTGAGCTCAATGGAAGGCAAGTTATCTCGATATTATAGATACTACGAATTTTTTTTTTTTTTTTGTATAAATTTATTTTTAGAGTAAAAACACCAAAAAAGCTACTTCTAATATTTTGTTTGTCTATCTTGTCCCTCTGTGAGTCACACTCCGAAACTACTGAACGAATTTTCATTTAGTTTTCATAGGTGGATTACACTTTTTATTTAATCGAAATCAGATGTCCATAAACAATCTCAATTAAAAGCGTTTTAGAATACTTTTGAAGTTTCCAAGGGAATTCTAAGTGAATTCTTTTGGGCGGAACCGCGGGCACCGGCCAGTAGCACTGTTGGAGATTTGTCGGAATGACAAAATGCCTTAATTGAAACTTGGCCCATTTTTCCATAAACCATTTCGATGGTTACCTACCTACGTAGTACGTACACATTTTATAATTCTTTACAGTTCACTTCCATTAAGACTTATCCTTCGTCCGTTGCCGTAGCGATTTGTGTCTTATTCCCACCTGAGTTAAAGTTTAAAATCACTCACCGCCCATCACCGTTGCAAGTGTGCGCTCTCATAAAATTACCCCATTTCTGTGTGTGAGTCTATTAAATGTTTTCGACTGGGAACGGCAGCGAGCCCAGTATTGCAACTCGGTTCGGTTGGATTATTTAATTTAATTGTATTGACTTCTTGAACACAATATTGATATTTTGACGCTTCCCGAACGATAACTACCAACGCTTCTTGAAGATATGATTATAATAAACTCACATTTTTATTAATTATAATATTATATTCATTGTGAATTTTTGAAGTGGGGCGTGCATTGCCAAATCCTAAATTACGATCAATAGAGAAAAATACTCAAAGGAGTCTCGGAGCTGCAGAACTTAAGAAAAACTAAATTTATGTACTCACTACGCACATTCTTTTAACCTCATATTTATCAGCCTGGAATCTTACCCTTTCATTTTGGAAGAAAAGTATTATTGTGAACTTTAAATGCTAAAATAACGGAATTTAGGTCTCAACTAAATGCTCTTTTATTTTTCTTACATTCAGAAAGACTGATGAGCTATAGTTCATTAACAACTAGCTGTTTCCCTCGGTGTCGCCCGAGTTCATTTCTAAGTTCCCACGGGAACGGGATTAAAAGTACCCTATGTCCTTTCAAGACTCAGCGATAGGTATACCCGCACTTAGCTAAGTGACCTTTTCGGTAGAGCATGCTAGAGATATTATGTCTATAAAAGATTATGCACTGTCTATGTTTGTTTCTATTTCTTGTGTGTTGTGCTGAAATAAATGTACCTATTTTCTTTTTCTTTTCCATTTATTTGTGACAACGTGTATGCAAAATTTTATGACGATCAGTTGAGTTGTTAAGGTCTAAAAAGGTAACAGATGGACAAGAGTTATTTTCGCATTTATAATATTAGTTCTTCTTCTTCTTCTTCTTTAATAATCGCGTCTATAATTATAATTTGCCAATGACAATGTATCTTAGTAACAAAAATCTCTTCATCTACTTCTTCAATGGCGGCGAAACGCCAATGACAATGTTAGATTGTTCCCCAAGTTAAAACATGGCTCTCTTAAAAGCCAGTTTCCTGCTCGGGGTCCAAAATAGATGCTGAAAGGTAACTGAAATAACGAAGACAACGCGACACGCGTGTTCGGTACGGCTTTCACCTATCAACAACCTACTATGGATTTGAATAAATAAAAAAAATGCGCCGGAGTGGGCTTACTGCGCTGTGTCGTCGGGTCGACATCGATACTGTAATTTACCTTTGTGTTGTATTATTGTATTACAATTCACAACTGCAAGAGTTGCGAAATTTTATGATTTGTCTTGAGTTTTGTGTCGGAAAATTATTATTGTCAATCTGTCTATAGGTACAAACAGAGTAGGCTATTTGACTATTTTTTTCTTTTTACCCCGCCGTGTAGATTCATAAAAAATATTAGACACGTATTTTTTCATTTTTTACATGAGCAAAAAATACGTTGAGTCGAAAAGTCGCGTGACGTCACAAGCAGGTGCAGATTTTACCTGCACTGGACGTTACGAGCCCCCACTCCCAAAGTTTAATGCGCTTTATCCAAATAATGAAAACATTCATTAATTTGAAAAAGCAAAAAATACGTGTGTATTATTTTTTTATTTTCTAACCGACGGACTAATTAGAATTTTGATAATTTTTCATACCCCGGAAAATACCCATTTACAACTGCCTACCAAATAATAGGCATGTTGCCGGGGTACGAAAATCAAAATATTAACACACGCATTACAAAAAATAAATGTATTAATAAGTGTAGTTTCTTCTTCTTCTTCTTCTTCATTACGGGCGAAGAATATTGTTGGTCGTAGTGAATAAGGACCCACTGAAGTGCGTGTGAAATTTTTGACGTTTGTCAGTTGTGAGTTCAGTGGAATAAAATTTGTCCTACGTGTCTTGACTTATAACACTTTGGGACACATTTTATTCCACCGAAGAGTTCCCGAGGGACATCCAAAACATATTTAGCTGTCGTAAATTTGCTCACGTATGTACGTAGGTACTTTACAGTCCTAAATATTATGGTCGTAAAATTTCTTTATAGGTTTTCTGTGTTTGCAATAAGCGGTTAACCTCATTGATAAGAGATTTGTGCCTGCGGCGTGTGCATGTGTGTATGTATGTGCGCTGATACCAACTCAACTCTGTATACGTCGTAACTTTTAATGGCAGGATTATTACTAGTATAGTATTTACTAGTCGTGCCGCGCGGTTCCACCCGCGTCCATATCCGAGTTCTCGCGGAAATTCCGTGATAAAAAGTAGATAGGTACCTCATGTCCTTCTCTGTACCCCTGACAACGTGTATGCAAAATTTCACGGTGATCAGTTGAGCCGTTGAAGCGTGAAAGCGGAGGTAACAAATAAATATAAACAAACAAACAAACTCACTTACGCATTTTTAAAATTGTAAGGATACTGATATTATAAAGGGAAAATATTTGGTTTTGTATGTTTGTACCTAATGGATGAACTCAGAAACTACTGAACCGATTTTGAAATAAATAAATACCCTTTCACTCATAGGAAGCTACGGTACTTCTGACATAGGGTACTTTTTATCTCGGAATTCCTGTGGGATCTCCGAAATTAGCGCGAGTGAACCCGTGGGGGATTGACAACTATAAAACTAACTGTGGCCCCCGGTTTCACCCGCGTGAGTTTCGGAATTCCCGCAATTTTTTTCTAAAATAAAAGTAGCCACTCCTCATAACATCAGTTATCCGCCAGTGAAAGTCCCGTTAAAATCGGTCCCGCCGTTTCAGAGATAGCCGGAACAAACAGACAAAAATTTAGTAAATTGTTTTTTTATGTAGCTAAGTAGCGTATATAAAATTTCGTTGCGTTACTTGTTACGTTACGCGTTACGTTACACGCGAAGAATATTCGTGAGTTTATGTATATTCAATTAATTCGTTTGGTTTTTAACAGATGGCGTTGTTACTGATTACTTTTAGACTTGATGAGTTTTTCAATCTATTTAATAGGTGGCGTTGTACACAACACGTTTCGCTTCTTAGCACTTGTATCAAAGCTTGTATTCAGTGTGTGCACTCAAAATAAAAAGTTTAAAGATGTGTGCGTTACCAATTACCATGTGTGGTTCCGTACAATTTTTTTCTTGTTATTTCAAAATTGATTTATTTCAAATCTACTAAGAATCGAACCTGGTTCCCCCGCTAATCCGTTCGTCATGTGACATTCGGCGATCGGCACATTGTCCTCGAATTGTATAAAACACATCGAAATGGAGCCAATGTCGTCTGACGCGGCCCCAAGGAAATTTTAGTGTGATCCGGACGCGTGTACGTATGTAGCTGTCAATGGGCATGATGATAAGGTAGGTATATCAATCAAAATTCTATTTAGTCCGTCAGTTAGATAATAAAGAAATATTAACCGCCGCACTCAGAGTCGACTTTAATGATTACTTAGTTAAGTATAGATTTTTAAAACAAAATTGCCGCAATCAGAGACGTTCAGTAAATTAATGTTAATTGGCATTTAATGAGATACAACTTAATTAGTTAAATGCCACTTAACATTAATTTTAAAAACTTGTCTGATTGCGGCAGTTTTGTTTTAAAAATCTATACTTAACTAAGTAATCATTAAAATCGACTCTGAGTGCGGCGGTAAGACCCGCACTTTTTGCTTTTTCGAATTATTGAAATAATACTTAAATCCCACATACTTATACTACTTACATATACTTATACTTAGATAGATCGCTTCCCATTCCAGGTCGCAACGCACCTGCATGCACTATGGTGTTGCAAATGTCCATGGACGGTGGTAGATACTTCACCTGCCAGTTTGCCGCCTTTGACATAAAAAAAACAAAATGCAAAAAAAAAAAATAAGGGGTGGGAGGTCGCGACGTCGTAATTATGTATATAAAGTGTACTTAGTTGTGACGTTACACGGAATCTCAACTCAATGTATCGCCGTTATTTTTGGAATACATAAAAAAAAATAAAAAATACGTGTCCAATATCTTTTATTAATCTACAAGACGGACTAAAAATAAAAATTTAGTCATCATGCCCATTATTATTATTTTAGCTAACTTTCGCCCGCGGTCGCGATCGCGTTTTGCTCCGCGAGTCATAAATATGATCTAGATTTATTCGTCTTAATCTTTTCGCGGGCAAAAGCTATTCTTATACAAAAGAGAAGTTTTAAGTTTATGAGTTAATCACTCTTATCTATTGGTCAAAACAGTATGAAAATCCGTTGAGTAGTTTTTGAGTTTATCGCGCACACACAGACAGACAGACGGTGCGGAGGACTTTGTTTTATATTATATGTATATTATATTATTGTACATTGTTGACATTTGTACGCCGGCAACGGCAGAATATGCTGAATCAATCTTAGAGTAACACCAACTATGCAGGGGCGGATCCAGGATTTGGTTGAGGGGGGGGCAATTTGGTTGAACCATGAAATTTTTTGAATTAACAGGATAGACAAAAAAGTCCATTAATAAAATTTAAGTGCTTCATATTGAGAGCATCTGAATTGAGCTTATGTATGTATTATATTATCTGTGTGTATGTTTCGCGATTTTTTAACCGACTTCCAAAAAGGAGGAGGTTACGCATTCGGCTGTTTTTTTTTTATATTACTCGAAGTTTGGAACGATTTCGAAAATTCATTTTTTGTTTGAAAGCGTATACTCCAATTAGGTCCTATTGCCACCAAGTGGGATCTGATGATGGGATCTTATGGTTTAAGAATCTTTATTATCCTCAAAAGATCTTGGGGAAATCGTGGGAACTCTTCAAAAATAATAGGCACACCTATAGCGATTTATTGGGTATATTTTATAGTAAATCGTTCATTTGCTTTCGGAAAGCAAAATTTGAAGAAGTGGAACTGATCATGAAGACCACAAGTGTTCATCGGAACTACTCAACAATAATACTTATTTCACGGGTTTCGATTGGACCGATTTAGAAAATTGATTTTGTTGTTTGAAAGGG
Source organism: Zygaena filipendulae (assembly GCA_907165275.2). Taxonomy (NCBI): domain Eukaryota; kingdom Metazoa; phylum Arthropoda; class Insecta; order Lepidoptera; family Zygaenidae; genus Zygaena; species Zygaena filipendulae. Next base: position 679,569 of record OU015670.1, on the reverse strand, counting down.
TATACTCCCAAGTTGGTCCCATTGTCACCAAATCGAGAACCTGATGATGGAATCATGGAGAAATCAAGAGAACTCTTCAAAAATTACAGACACACCTATAGCGATTTTTGTATTTTTTATAGTAAATCGTTTATTTGCTTTTGGAAAGCAAAATTTGAAGAAGTGAAACTGATGATGAAGACCACAGATGGTCATCGGAACTACTCAATAAAAGGTATTTCACGAGTTCCGATTCATTAACTTTAATATGGTTCCTAAATAATTTATGCTCGTCACAATGTATATGGTAAAGTGGAACTGATGATGACGTACCAGGAGAACTCCTCAACAATCAACGTCCCTGTCGTCCCGTCGGTAAAAGCAGTATTTTGTAAAAGGCGATGAGCAATTGACATTAGGCTATTGTAACTTAGATGAATTTACAAACGGACTCACTTGAAAGCAAGAAATAAACAACATTTTAACAAAAAAATTAAAACCGACTTCCAACAACACAAAACTAAAAAGCTAAAAATAACAAAATATCGATTTTATCCAACAGACAAAAATACACGTAAGTTTATTTTTGGTAGTTATTACCAGTAGTTATTATACCAGTACCAGTAGTTATTATTGGTTTATTCTACCACTTGACTACTATTATTATTTGAAGTCGGTGACAAGCCAAATATGGCGTAGGTACATGGGCTAAGTCCAGTCCCGCCACGAGTTCGTTGTGAGCTGAACAACCCAAGTGGGTAGACGTAAGCGGGCTTGGCACCGAATTTAAATCAAAAAGTGGTAGCACAAACCAACAATAGTATTACATGTATTTTTGTCTGATGGATTAAGTCGGTATTTTGTTATTTTTAGCTTTTTAGTTTTATGTTTTTCATATTTAAAAAAAATGTGGTGTCGAAAACGATAGAGCTTAGGTAGGTATAGCGGTTTTTGAGTACGATTCTCTGTAAAATCAAAGTTTTTTTAGTATTTCATTATTTTCAACTTGTACTTTCATGCATAAAATAATCTACATGGAAGCTACAACAGATAAAAGTAAAAAATGAAAAATTTACGTTCCAGCGAATCTGACCTGAATTAACAACTTTAAATTAAAATTTTGTAGGTTTGTATCTATAAAGTGATAGGAAAATAATGGGAAGTGTTATGGTTAATAGCGATTTTTTTACTAAACTGAGAAAAATACCATCAGTGTTTCGTGATCAGAAGAACAAAGAACTACCTAACTACCTGACGTAGCTTTACGACCGACATAAAGCAATCTGAAACTTTCTTTGAAGTAAGTCGGTGATTTGGGATCCCTCAGCACTTTAAAGATGGTACAAAGAATATGTGTAGTGCGCCTGGCGAATATGTAAAGCACACACATTTTGCAGCCGCTCCAACTTATCGCGTTACTATGTCTAGTTGTTGTATACGTATGCTGTAAATCTTTGTGTTGTGTCAAATAAAGTTTTTTCAATTTCAATTTTCAATTTCAATTACTCTTCTGTCAGATTCATACAGCACACATCGGCGTAAACAAAAAGGAGAAGGTTACTCCTTGGATTAGTAAAATGAGGAGAAAATTTGGGAAATAACGCAGAAAACTCAGAGAAGTGAATAATTTTCGTCCATATGACGAGATACGGAAAAATAGGTACTATTGAAACAAAAAGATGTTTTTGACCATAGAAGATTTTAAAATTTACAGTCAACAGAAGAAAAATTTCATAAATTTTGGAAATTTGCCCAAAATTTTTTCCAAATCCGAATTCATCGCGCACCGCACGTGATAAAAGTCGCCGACTATTTTTTGAGCACAGAGGTACAATATGACGGGGAATAAAAATCGAAATTCTATTAATTCCATTTAGTTCGTCAGTTACATATAACATAATATAAATAAATAATATGGATAGATTTGCTTTGAACGTGGAAAAAGTAGAAGAGTTAGGTACCAACTAGTTTTGGGAAGTGAAATCACAATAGCTTACTTCCAAGTCTCAAGGATGTTGGATGAAGTTAAAGAAAAGGGATAGAGAAACTACATATATAAGGATAATTGTAAAAACATATATACAGCCAAACACAGAAACTTCTCCTTTTAAATGAGAAATATACCATACGGTACGTAGTTTCAAAACAGAAAATTTGTTTTAACGAGAAAGAATTGACAGATTTTGTGTTTGTTTTACAATAATAGATACAAACTTCCATAGGGGTTCGTTACGAACTAATAATTTATAGAGTTTTAAAAATGAATATTTGTTCGTTTATTCAGGTTCATTCGTATATTTCTATTCAAATTACGATGAAACTTTGGTGAAAAGCCACAACCTTGCGAAGATTTTTCTAAGGTCTAATTAAAGTAGGTACCTATTTAGGTCTTCAGGGGGGGCAATTGCCCCCAGTGCCCCCCCCCTGGATCCGCCCCTGCAACTATGTACCTACCATATTCTTGCAAATAAACAAATAAACAAATATGTAGTGATAAGTATTCATCATAGTAATAAAAATAGTTAATTATTGATGAAATTATTTAATAAAATTGAAATTGACAATTAATGACGGCTACCTACGACGCAGCGTCCAGAAGAACCCTCCTGGCGCGAGAGCGGGATGGCTGAGGCGTGCGAGGGAGACGCAAGCTGTTATATTGTATGAACAACAATCTCGTAGAGATGACTCGCGACTTGGAAAGTTTTAATTAATTGAAATACTTACCAGCCGTTCCGCGCGCGTCCATTTTGGAATTCCTCAGGAACTCACTGTGTCTAGATTCAAAGCATCCATCCAAGACAAGATCATTACTGGTAACTTGAAGGAAATTGTAGTTTCTCGTTTGGAACCCCACTCGGGTTAAATAGTAAAAAAATTAAAAGTGAAAACTTCCGTATACATAAAGCGAAGCGAATGACTAAACAGTACTAATCTTGAAAACTTCATGACCCATGAAGGTGAAAGGCACGTAGATAGTTTGTAGGTAATCGTCAGCTTGGAACGGATTTCGCCGAGTTCCCGCGGGAATAAGCGCAGGTGAGACAGCAATAAGGTACCTGCTATAAATTCCTTTAAGTCTAATAAAACATCATAAAAATAGGTGGGAAAAACACATGGTTTATTTGAAGTTTCGAGAAGATAAATGAAGAAATTTCATAAGGTTAGCCGCGAATTACAAAATAGACTTGTTTAATTTATGACAAAAGTGTCATTCTAAAAAATACAAAAGCCATATAAGTACTTATCTATCAATATAGTTTTGCAATAGCAATGCGACTCTTGGAGTTTCTGTTCTGAGAGTGAAAAAATATCGGCTTGCGCATACTTGCTGACGGTGCACAGGGTTGTCGCCCGTCGCGCTGTCATTATTATTATTATTACCTACTGTGTTATGGTTTTGTTGACTGCAATAATTATTTTAACGTGACGTGATTCAGCTGTTTTTGTTATTTGAGGTCATAGTTCTTTAATAGTATCTAATAATAAATTATTTATTTGCATAAGACATAATTATACAGTTTGTCATAATGATACATTATAATAGTAAAATTGTCCTAATGTCCTGTTATTGGGGCGTTATGAAAAATGATAACTATTTAAATGAACGACAATGTACAACGAATTTGTAGTTTCAACTTACCAGAAATTCTACATAATATGTCTAATAAACACTAAGACTATGAATGCGAAAGTTATTCTTGTCTGTCTGTCCGTCTGTTACTTTTTCTCGCCTTTGTTACTCAACCGATTATTATGACCCACGTTGTCAGGGGTACAGAAAAGAATACAGGGTATAACTCAATTCCCGCGGGAACAACTAAATCAACGGTGAAACCTCCAAAATCACATAATATTCTATATTATTAATATAAAGAGAAAAAAATTCTATTAATTTTTATATTATACTTATTTTTATTATTAAAAAAAAATATTAAAAGATTTGCTTTTTTTGTAAGGTTGTAATAGATAAACTCGAGTTGCGATTTTACAAACAAACTCACATCAATTTTGCAGTTATAATATTGTTAGAAATATCTAAATTCGCACAGAGCACGCGGCACAGCCCTCGGCCAGCGTTCGCTTCGTTTGCTTGCTTTACTTAGCGCCCTGCTCGCGCATAACGCGGCAACCGGCAAATTGCCACTGCTGCGTTTTTATTTTAAACCTTGTGTTGACGTTATTATTATAATCTAATACGTTTATTAAAGTAACTAGAAAAGGCCGCTATATTTGTTTTTTTTCTAACAGCCCCCCTCGCCAAATTTACATTCTACAATCGTTTACGCATTGCTAAGTAACGAATCGTCACTTGGTCAGCTAATCAAAACTAAATAGTTTTCACGTGGTCACGTAAAACTAAAGTTGGTAAAATACAGTCCTACTGTCCAATTTCCTATTATTTTATTCTTATAATAAATTTGAAACTGTGATTTTGGCGTGTAAAACTTAAATTGCTGACGATGGATTCAGATGAAATTAAGTTGACTAACCATAGAGAATGTCGAAAAAGAGCACGCGGGCGAAGCCGCCGAACGACTGGCGATAAATAAAAAAAAAACATTCAAATGTTCGCTTACTTCCCGATGGCCGTGGAGCGATCGGGTAGCATTTCGTAAGCGGCGCGCGATGTCGGATTCCGTGCCGTGTACCGCGAAGCGACCGACTTGATACTGGCACTCTACTTATATTATTTTTTATTCCTTTTTTAAACTAGCGTGGTGAAAAATTGTATAGAAATACTTTAAAACTATTATTTCTCAAAGATGTTTCCTTTTTTGTGGCAAGGCCGTATCTCTTTTAGTTTTTTACCAAAATTAATGATTCAAACATCATTATAAAGCTTATGTTTTCCGCTATTGACGAAATAAATATACATTATAAATAGAAATCATAAATAGAAATTAATGGAAATGAATTCATTCCCAACCAAAAATATATATTCATCTAACATGTAGGAGACGTCATCTATTCAAGATTCAGTGTTTGATAATGGTACAGTGCGAATGCGATATATTCGCAAGGATCAGGGGGGCTAAGATGCGCAACGCGATAAAATTTTATCGAGCCATTTTATCGATTCTCGTCGACAAAGCCAAACAATATGTCGATGTTTAATTTTGATCTTTTGTTTATATCTACCCGCTTGAATTTCGGTATTCTCTCTCTAGGTTCCGGGATGAATGTAAACAATTTCACTCGAACATACTGTATGAATTTCGGTGAAAGAATTTTTTGAATCAATTCAGTAGGTAGCTCCAAAGATTAACCTTTATTTCGAATTAATGAACATACAAACTTTACCTATATTTGTGTAGAAATCCGAGTACTAAAACTTTTTTTGATGCTCGTACACCGACCATTACGAGTACATATAACAATACTCTTCTATTAATAGTAGCCAATCGATAATTTGTCTTATAGCAACAGAGACACGAGGCAAATTCGACTTTATGCCCCTCTAAATAGGGACTGCAATTACTCGGCGCGCGTATTTTAATAACAAAATTCAAATCGTAGCGATAACTAAACGCCATCGCATCCGTACGAAGTTAAAAAACAAAATGTCTGTATTAATTTAGTTTTCTATTCGTTTGTTGCAAATGTTTTTTTTTTTTTTTTATGGACGTAGTTTCCGTAATTGTGGAAATATTTTACCGATTTGCAAATAATGGAGGAGGTTCTCAATTCGTTCTAAATAGCTATAAAGGTACCAATACTAACTTTGTCCCCGTGATTTTGTCGGTATGAATTGTGGGAACTATAAAATGTCACTCTCGAATAGTGGAGCTTCCTAATAGTAAAAAATTTTTAGAAAATTACATTATTTATTATTTACAGATATTACATTTATTTTTTAATGGCGTAAGAAAAAAAAACGTGTTCAAATTTATTTATGAATCCACAAACCGGACAAAAAAAAATTCAGTCAACTAGCCCATTGGGACTCGAGACCATCACAGCCAAGTCATATCATTACCTATATTATTTTTCTGAGGTGTTTTTTTTTTTGTGGCAACGCCTTATTATTGATATCAATTCAAATTATTTAAACATCATTTCAAAGCTTATTTTCCTCGCAGTTGACTAAAAAATAGCCAAAAGTTTAAAAGAAAATCTTACTTTTATAAAAAAAATATGAAAAGCTCATTTTTATTACAAATGCCGTCTGTTGATTTCTAATCAAAATGAATAAAACCAACATATAGGACTTGGGAGGCACTACACTACACGCCACAATCAGTGTAATAAAAGTTAAATTGTTGACATTGTATAGTGCCAAATATTCACACGTGTCAAGCTAGTGAATCATAATGTATAAAAAAAAAAAACATACATACAATTGAACATAGAACCTCCTCCTTTTGGAAGTCGGTTAAAAATCAAAAGTATATTTGTTCCGTCAGTTAAATCGTAAAATTACACACGTTTTTTTTGCTTTACCAAATTATAGTTGAAAATCCTTAGATAAAACCCATTAACGTTTAGGATTGGGGGCTCATGACGTCATAACTACGTATAAAGTGTGCCCAGGCGTGACGTCACACGGAATCACAACTCAATGTATCGCCGTAATTTTTTGATTACCTACGTGAAAAAAGGAAAAATACTTATCTACAAAACGGACTAAAAACTAAAATTTTGTCATCTAGCCCATTATAATATTTGTCGCAAATGGGAACCGTGATATATCTAAGCCATCACACGGCCAAGTAACAATGTTGTTGCCATTTATATTGCATGAAGATAAGTAAATCGATAGTAAAATATGTTATCTAACAGCTCTAGGGCCCTACCACCATCCCGTGGACAGTCTTATTATAACCTCACAGCGGAATTTCATTCGTTGTAATTTCAACTTTACGTTCAAGTTCTAAGAACGGAATTACAACTGGCGAAATATCGTTTTAAGGTTACATTATGACTGTTTAAAAATGGCGGTCGGGCCCCTGGTGTTCCGCTGACAAATAATCCGTTCGATTTGCGACGGTGGTCATGTATAATGCAGCAAGTGAGAATTTGTAGCATTTTTTTTTTCGACTTACAAATTTTAGAAGTTGTTATGTACTCATTTAAAATATTAAACTACAATGTAGTGATGATCACCATTTTTCATGTTACTGCCGTTTCAGAAAGTTTACATACCTACGATCCATTCTTTTTAACCGACTTCGAGAGAAGGAGGTTATCAATTCGATGCGTGTGTACGATATTCATATACTTACATAGATCTGTGTGGGCTTGTTAACAGCTTCACAATCTACATCGAACACCAACCAATTCAACGTAAAGCGATTGCGGACGAACGCAAATCTTCATATGTCTTACCAGAGAGTACAGAAATATTACCTACTAAGTAAAGCGACACTCTCCGCTTGAATTCACCAATTTCATGTCTGGTGGTGGTTTCAGTGAACAATTGTCACATGTAATCTATGTAGTTATGAAAAATTTTCACTGACAGCTGACAGTTACTGTCAGCTTGCTGTCAATCTTACAGCTGATACTCACACGCGTACAACACGTGTACCTACATGTGTAAGAACCGACCGTCTTTTCTTGTGGGAGAGTACTTGAATCAGTTCATTTGTATGGAGGAAGTGTTACCGGGCTGGTCTAAGTATATACTTAATTATTTGTTATCGAGTCAAAAGTGGTGACTTACGAGACCTCTGCTTTGACACCATATTAAGATTAGATATACTTACATACTATTATTTAAGTATATAAGCTTGAGATTCAATAACATTTTGTTTACCCACATGTAAAAACTATAAAGGTCATGCGCTTAATTTATTTCGTTTTCTTTTGTTAGTCTGTCTGTCTATCAGTTTAGTGTCGCTACAGATTTTTTTCAAGATTTGATTACAAAAATCTAAATCTTGAAATTTTGAAAGATATCGCCATTCGTCTCAATCCCTATGGAGAGAAAAGTTTTGTTTCTTTGTATGTTTTTTCGTAATTGATAAACTCAAGAACTGCTTAATCGGTTTTTTTTATTTTCTGAGTGGTATATGGTGCTTCTTATGCCGGAATTCCCAAAATAACGTAGGTGAGACCGTGGGGTTCAACTAGTTTGTCTTTTATTATCATTTATGTCTCTCAATTTAATCAAAAAGTTATGTGTATGTACCTACTTCGTGTATTCATAGTGTTTATTTAATTTTTTATGTTGTTTGTCATTTTTAATGTTCTTTGTTGTATCTTAGCAAGTAAAAAAAGAGATTTAAGAGAAAACTTCTTGGTTGTAAAAACCGTTCAATCGTCCAACTGAATGAACATTGCATAGAATCCCGCAGGATCATAGTAAAGCAGGCAACGCCGCGGGCACAACTTTAACCGAGTAAATAAAGACAGGACGGGAATACAAAAAAAAAACAACGTTTTCTAATCTCCAAATTGTATATAAGCTACGTAGCATTAATAAGTTGTGTAAATACAGATAGAATTTAGACTTTATGCCACCGATGTTTTAAAGTCGTTTCTTGTACGTATATGAAAATGTGCTATTTTGCACTTACACCCTTCTGTATTCATGTTCTCGTGAAAACTTCGTGAACGCTCTATAGTGCGGCCGCGCCATTTTAATACTTTTGTTTATTTTTTAATATTTATATTTTTAATGCATAATAATAAACGGTATTTTATTTTTGGCATTTGTTTAATTTTTATCTCTTTTTAATTGAAAAGATAAGTGAATAATTCTATACTTATACCTAAAGATATTTGTATGTGGGGGATAATTTCTGCAACTATTGAACTAGATTATAAAAATTCTTCCACTGATAGGAAGAAATATTATCCCTGAGTGATACTTGGATATTGATAAGCAATAGTTTGTTAACCCACACTGGAAAATTTTTGAGTAAATCGTGTTTTAAAATGATGGCGCCATTTTCTGTCAACATCTTTTATGTTCAATATTTAGTTACATATTTAAGCAATGTAATAAGGTAAACATATAATTAAAAAACGTTCCCTAACTCTCAATAAATCGTTCTGAATCAATAACTTAATTTTGTGGGTTAACATGTTATTGCTTATCTGCGTCCACTCATAGGACGCTTTTTAGAGTTCCCGAACCAGTTCCATAATTTGGGCGAGTGAAGCCACTGGTAGTCGTAGTGATAGTAACTACGTTTAATTTTAAACTTTAGGCAAATGTTAATGAATGTCCGATTTAATTGAAAACCTGTTTTTTACATTTATTATAGGTAATGTAATTATTTTTATTTTACCATCCAATATGTTATATCATTATGTAGTATCTAGTGGTTCCGTGCGGTTTCACTCGGGTTTTCAGAATTCTCTCGGGATCTCTTTGTTACATCATAAAAATATCACTAATCACTATACCGACCGTTTTTGAAAATTCTTTCACTTATAAGCTCCAGTGTTCCTGATATAGGTTACTTTATATCCCGGAATTCCCACGGGGACTCCGAGAAACCCCGGAAAACAGCATGCAATACTATAATAATATTAATATTATTATAGCTCAGAAATTCGCACTGGTCGACTAGTATTGAATCTACTTAAATAATATTTTTTTTTACTATTATTTATTTTTATTATAATTAAAACTTTTGAAAAATAGCGCAATATACCCCATCAGGTACGAGGTGATGAGCTTGAAGCCAGTACCTTGTTTCTATTATTATGTTATCTAACGCTCGATTCACCATTTAAACTTTTAATTGCCGGATTACGTAACTTTAATAAAAAAAAGTATCGAGTCGTATCCGTCGTCGTACTCGACCCAACTCTCATCTTTCACTGCTCCCCGCCAGGGACGGACTTTGACATTGAATATTAATATTTTTTTATTTATTTTTTTTAGTATTTTTTTAAATAATGGCGTAATAAAAATCTGTATCTACGGACAAAAATATGTTTTTATCTTGTGGCTGCTCGAAAGTCGAGCGACTCTTTGCATTAAAATAGTAAAGACGTGGTAATAAAATACTTTTTCAGACATCAATTACTGTGAAGAAAAAGAACTTTCAACTCGGTATACGTGACAGAAGCGAAATGATTTTGCTTCAGAAGTTATCTCAAGGAAGATTAACTTCAAATATGCCAAGTACCCCATGAGTCCATAATTCTTAGGTTCACAACAGTTATATCACTTTCGTCTACCTTTCTGTCTCTCGTATCTAAAAGCTAAATTTCTGCGTCCATTAAAAGTGTATTAAATAACTGCTCGCGAACTTTCGTTACGAGTCGTTTGGTTTCTAATTACTATTTTTTATTGTGCATCAAATCTTGATTCGTGACCGTTACGCTTACGGATGCTACGGATTGAAGGTTAGTTCTATAACGATTTTTATTAACAACTAGCGTTTACTTGTGGTTTTTTTTTCCCTCTTTGATACATTAATAATTCGAGTTTTTAGGTATCTTATCTAAATGCACTAATGCGATTGCGTCAAAAACCTAAATAACAAGTTTAATTTGAATCCGTCGTGATCAGTTTTTTAATGATGCGCTTTCAAACAAACATTCAATAGAAATGTGTGTTGTGTGACGTGTTACTTTTATTTACTCTAAAACAAGCTGGTGCACTCAGTTTCACTCCCGTTCCCGCGGGAATTCGTGATTCGTAAAGTACTCTTTTCGTTCTCTGTACCCCAGACAACGTGTATGCAAAATTTCATGACGATCGGTTGAGCCGTTGAAGCGTGAAAGCGTAACAAACAAACATAGAATAGAATAAAAATCTTTTATTGCACAAAAGGCCAACACACATACACATAGGTTCACAGAAAGTTGGCAAGAATAATTTACAATTTTTTTTTTACTACAACTTAAAGACCTAAATATAACTATTGGTCGCGGTGTGTCTGTCTCTGCTGCGACAAGTGGCAGCTGACTCAGCATATGCTCAGGATGGGAACCCTCACCGCTGGTTTTCAGTCAGCACCAGCAGTCCTACGAGCAAACAAACAAACACACTTTCGCGTTTATAATAGTAAGGATTCTGAAGTCAACGTGGATGAAAGTAAATCGAGTTATCAGCAGCAGTAATAAGCTTGGAGCGTGAATACGTCCCTGTAGCAATGTGTGCCGCGCCCCGCGACCCCGCGCCTCCATTTCGTGTTATTGAGAATTTACGTCGGTAAGGGCGCGCGCACACTGGCAACTTAGCTAGGTCAATTTTATTTATTTTTGTAAACTGGTAGAAAATGCGTTAGGCATCAAATAAATTAACGAATAAAATCGAAATCTGTAAAGAATCTGTACCTAGATAGTTTTAAATTGCACGGTTTTTTCTTTTAAACATCTTTGTGCCGTAGCTTAGTTTTAAGTACGAATTTTGTGGTTGTTCAATTCAAATATGTGACAATTGGTTTCGAAATGAAATTTATTTTTCATTACTCATACTCGGAAAGTAGGTCTGAAGTTGCCTGAGAAGCGGGTTGAAAGTAACCCTTTTCAGCCCTACGGAGAATCGCTTTCAACTGACAACTGTCAAATTATTAAAAAAAAACTAGGTCTATTTTCACACTTCTATTGAACCATGTTTCAACTTTCTATACAGCCAGCGCGATGTAAAATTGAAATAACGTAAAGTTTAAGTAGGTATTAATTAAAATAAAATTCACTCACTTTTTCTTAAGCTAATTCCTATTTATATTTTTTTATTTTCTTTAATTAATACTTAATAATTAAAGATAATTTTTTTTTTAGGTCGCCACAATGTAAATAAAAAATACTGGCTGAATAGCTAGCTGGCCAAAGAAAAAGAAATAGGTGGGAAAGTGTCAAGCGACTATCCGATCTTCACTCATTTTTTTTTAGCTAATTCCTATTTTTATTTTGACTTTCCTTGCATTCGTAATGAAAAGCACAGTGTTATCCTCGGGAGAAAGACTTATTTAGTCCCTCGATCTATTGGCGCCCTCACTACGCTCGGGCGCCAAACCCCGTCTCGGGACTGAATAAGTTACTTTCACCCCTAGGATAACAATGTACTATTGTAATGGAACTGAGAATCTGGGTAAAATGTAAAGAAAGAAATATATAGGTATACATCCAATTATGTATTAAAGAATAATATTTTAATGTTGTTTACTCGTACATAATTATCGTTAATTACAGTTGTGAAACTAGAAATAAAATGAAGTTAAATCTACTCGTTACATCAACGGTAGGTAAAACAAAAATAACACACCAAACGCCATGAAAAATTATCGTCTAAAATATTTAATTTAATAAGAATTCGATGGATTCTAATAATAATTCAGAACGAAACTATTAAAATACCAACATTAACTAAGAGGATTAAAAGGACGCAGATAAGAAATAAAATGTTAACCGACAAAACGAAGTTATTGATTCAGAACGACTTATTGAGAGTTAGAGAACGTTTTTTAATTATGTGTTTACCTTATCACATTTTTTAAATATGTAACTAAATATTAAACATGAAAATGTTGAAACAAAATGGCGTTATAATTTTATAACTTTAATTTACTCAAAATTTCTCCAGTGTGGGTTAACACGCTATTGCTTATCTATGTCCAAAAAAAACTACAGCAACAAAGAAACAATGACGAAAAAATAATAATGAAACTATGTGCGTGGGCGTGTTGTGTGTGTGTGTGTGTGTGTGTGTGTGTGTGTGTGTGTGTGTGTGTGTGTGTGTGTGTGTGTGTGACTGCGTGCGTCTGTATGCGAATATGTTTAGGGTTTGTTATTTACTTGTAAAAAAGTCTTCAACGCTTATGTAAAAGATAACGCGGCCAGTAGTTGTTGGCAGTGCGACGCGACGCGCGACGTGACAAGTAAAAGTTTCCATCAAAAACTGTATGTTTAAGGATTGGTAGAATAATAAGTAAATAAAATATTTATTTAAAACACTTGCTTAAATACATCTTTACATAATATTTAAACAAAATCAATCTATTCGTGTGTTTTTCAAGCGAAAAATATCTATTTTTAGATTGGAGTTAAGGAAAATTTAATTATGTACGATTATCATAATTTAACATACATTATATTATATTATTATGTATTTTTATTAATATTTAACGAGGGATGTATCCCAAGCTCTCAAAAATTCATTTAATTACACACACAAAATTCATTACATGTAGGTAAATCCTACTAATATTATAAATGTGAAAGTGTGGATGTTTTGATGTTTGTTACTCAATCACGAATAAACGGCTGAACGGATTTGGATGAAATTTGGCATGCACGTTGTCAGGGTACCTACTGAGAAGGACATAGGGTATTTTTTATCTCGGAATTCTCGTAGGAACTCTGAAATTACCGCGGGTGAAACCGCGGGGCACAGCTAGTAATATAATAAATAGATACATAAAGAAAAACAATGATAAATTATAGAGAAAAACTTATCTAAAATGGGCATGATGACAAGGTTATACTAAATTACTGGTTTTATTTATTTATTTATTACACAAAATTTCTCACAGCTTTACAGTTATAGGTACTCACTTACACTGTGAAATTAGAAATAAGAAATACGATGATAATACTGATAAAGACTGATAAAGAATTACAATAAAATAATTTAAGATGCTAAATTTTTGATACGTTCATCCGCTCGCAATACCTCAAACACTAAGAATATAATAGAATTTATTTCTAAGAATATAATATGTAGGTAGTCTACATACTACGCAACTGTAAATTTATAAATATTGTATTGACTAGCTGTCCCGCGCGGTTTCACCCGCGATAATTTCGAAGTTCCCGCGGAATTATTCCATACAAACTTTGCAACCCCTTTTCATCCCCTTAGGATTGGAATTTTCAAAAATCCTTTCTTATCGTCTACGTCATACAAAGAACACAACCTCCAAGTTTCAGGTCTCTACGCTCAGCGGTTTAGGCTGTGCGTTGATTCATCAGTCATTCAGGACAAAGCATTTTATATGTATAGATTGGTATTATCTATAGGAAGTATGATTTTAACCTAAAATTCATAATAAATTATATTTGAATTTATAGCCAAAAAACTCTTAATAACGTATAATGTTCATAACATTAATTAGGTCCAGCAATAAACTGTGTTTTGATTACCTAATAATCGTCACTAATATTATAAAAAGTGAGTTTGGTTGTTTGTTACGCTTTCACGCCTCAACGACTAAACGGATCATCGTGAAATTTTCCATACACGTTGTCAGGGGTACAGAGAAGGACACAGGGTACTCTTTATCCTGGAATTACCGCGGATGACACCGCGGGAACAGCTAGTATAATTAACACAAAAGACTTTTTAAAACTGTAATTGAACAAATAAAATTATTCACCATTATTTTAATAGAACAAGAATATGAACGTGTGTAAAACGAAACGTTTTTTAAAATCCGATGTTTATGTTACTCATTTGATAAAAGAAGAATTATGAAGTGAAATGGAGCGTATTTTTTTTTCGTTTTGTAGTAATTTAAACATGATTATAAGTAGGTGTGTACACGGCTTTACTCCAGGGGCGTTGCACCGTACCGATCCGTCGCTATCAATTGTGTGCGTGAGCGCGCGCGTGTGTGGGTGAGCGCGCGCGTGTGCGTGCCACATGTGACAGTGTGCAGGGTGATGTCGTTTTTTATTTGTACGCTTTTTTCACCGAATTCACCTATTTTCACTTATTATCTCTACGCGAATGGTTTGTGTCGGTAGGTAACGTCAAATGACAGATAAGATTGGGTTGACTTTTTTTTTCAAGCTGCACTCAAAATGGTACAGTCCCGGTGCTTGGGTTTAAATTGGGTTGAACGCCAATCTATAGCTACGACTCAAAGCGTAGTCTATATGATTTAACTATGGAATCCTATTTACGACTGACTTGTCCCGCTTTAACTTTGGGTCTCCCTCGGGAACTCTTATATCCTATGTCATTGTCACCTGATGATACTGTAGATTCTTATCAGTGAAAGAATTTTTAGAATCTGTTCAGTAGAATAGAATACTCTTTATTATACTTACATTCCCAAAAAACCTCATAAATTAGGTACAGCAAACAAAAGACGGTGTTATCGCTTTACTAGCGATCTCTTTCCAGACAACCTTTCTATCTAAGTATACAGTGCAACTCCTTGCCCGCTCCACGTTCTCGCGAGAAAGCGTAACAAACAAACAAACTCACTTTCGCATTTATGATATTAGTAAGGATTAAGTAGGTACTTTATTACATGGAGTTAGTCTACTTTTAGAAGAAAAGTAATATTCCAAAGTGAGATAGATAAAATTATTTGACTAGTCTATTGTGTAGGTACGCCTGTCACTTCAATATCACAATAACCCCATTAAGGTTGTTGAAGGGTGAAAGCCGTACCGGACACACGCGTGTCACGTTTGTCTTCGTTATTTCAGTCACTTTTCAGCATCTACATATTTTGGACCCCGAGGAGGAAACTGGTTTTGAAGAGAGCCATGTTTTAACTTGGGGAACAATCCAACATTGTCATTGGCGTTTCGCCATAATTGAAGAAGTAGATGAAGAAATTTTTATCACTAAGAAACGTTGTCATTGGCAAATTATAATTAGGTATAGACGCCATATTAAAGAACCCCATTAAATAAATAAATTATTATTTTCAGTTCAGGTCGTCCTTTAATTTAATGATTGGCATTAAATTAAAAAATATATATATTACTAGCTGTTCCGCGTGGTTTCACCCGCGTTTATTTCGACGATCCCGCGGGAATTCCGGGATGAAAGTACCCTACATCCTTTTCTGTACCTCTGGCCACGTGTATAATGGAAAATTTCAAGCAACTGGTTTCACTCGCGTTAGTTTCGGAGTCCCCGAAGGAATTCCGGGATGAAAAATACCCTTTGTTCTTTTCTGTACCCTTGACAACGTTTATGCAAAATTTCATGATGATCGGTTGAGCCGTCAAGGCGTGAAAGCCTAACGAACAAACAAACTCACTTTCGCATTTATAATAATAAGGATGTTTCACTTCCAAATAATGACCATCATCCTGTATAAATACTTCACCTTGTTTCTAACAAAACAGACCGACATTGCGTTTAGTCCTCTATATATAAGACATAAGCTTGTAATGTCTACGTACAACAAACATACAGACAATACTAACTTGTGTCTCTACTCTCTGCATGGGTGGCAGGTGGCAACTAATAATCTACTAGACATGCCCGCGGTTTCACCCGCGTGTTTCCTTCCTGGCTCCTGCGGGAATTGATCCTTGACCTTAATCTGACGAATCATAATTCTATTTAGTCCCTCAGATAATAAAAAATAATAAACACGTCATATTATCTATAGCTCTACTATAATATTATAAAGAGGTAAAGTTTGTAAGTTTGTGACGTTGTAGCGGGTAATCTCTGAATCTACTGGACCGATTTTGAAAATTCTTTCACTTATAGGAAGCTACGGTAGTCCAGAGTGACATAGGGTGTTATGGTCCTGAATGATATGGAAAGTTCAGTGTTTCTGAATGACAAAATTAATCACCCGCGTTAATTTCGGAGATCCCGCGGGTATCCCGAGTTAAAAGTACTACTCAATTTTTTTTCTGTACCTAGGTACCCTTAACAACGTGTAGTACGTATTTAGGTATAGTTTCAACTGCGTAAATCCGGAGTTCTCGTGGGACTTCCGGGATAAAAAGTAGCATATGTCCTTCTCTGTACCCCTGATAACATGTATGACAAAATTTCATGATGATCAGTTGAGCTGTTTACTTGAGGCGTGAAAGTTAAGCGTAACAAACAAATTTACTTTCGCATTCATAATATTAGTAAGGATTAGTTAGGAATTTAGGATTAGGATTAACCAACTAACGAGTTGTCGTTTGTTCAACTCGCCCATCCAGGATGAGGTGCTGGCAATCAGCGAGAAGGTGGTGGTCAAAGCGGAGGACCTGCTCAGCTGGGTGTGCGACGGCGCCGGGTGGCGCTGGGGGCTGCGCGCGGTGTGGCGCGGCGCGTGCGCCCCGCCCGCGGCCGCGCCGCCCGACGCGCCGGCCGAGCCGCGCACCGCGCCGCTGCACCACACGCGGCTCGACTTCAGCGACGTGGAGCGCGAGAAGAGCGCCATCGGTGAGTGCCGACCGAGACAGGGACGGGCGCTTAGGCCAGCTAGTTCAATTTATTGGGTTAATAAACAACGTGTACAATAAATACTTATAGTAACTTAGCTGGCTAAATTTACTAATTGTACCACAGGTTACTAAAAAAATATTGAGAAGTGGTTATGCATTCACAAAACTTATAAGTTTCATTAGAGGCTAAATTCAGGCTAACTGTAGTATTACCTATCAGTTTTACAAGTTTTACAAGTTATACAGCACCACGGAGTACATCCAGTAACATACCCTTGTACACTCCAACACGGACAGACGTAATATCTATAGTGTCAAAGTAATTGTTATATGATTCCATTAAACTATACATTGGAGAGCGTTTACCAGCAGCGATTTAGTATGAAATCAAAGAGAGAGCGACAGAGACAGATAGAAGGGGCTCAGTTCAACTCAGTTTAGTATAGGAACAAAGAGACGGCGACAGAGATCTGTTTCTGTAGCCGTCTCTTGTTTTTTCCACAGTAAACCGAGTTGAACTGAGCGTCTTCTATCTGTCACACAGAAGAGGCATCGACTCAGTTTAGGGTAAAAACAAAGGGACAGAGACAAATAGAAGGGGCTCGCAGCAGTTCAACTCGGATAGAAAGGAGAATCGACTCCGTTTAGTATGAATACAAAGAGATGGCAACGGTGGGGCTCAGTTCAACTCGGCCTAAGCCGAATATAGAAACAAATAGACGGCGACAGAGACGAATTTTTCTAGAGTGGACAAATAAGTTTCTAGGGTAGGCAGTAGATGACAAATGTTTCAAGGGTGGGCAAAGAAGTTTCTAGGGTAGGCAGTAGATGACAAATGTTTCAAGGGTGGGCAAAGAAGTTTCTAGGGTAGGCAGTAGATGACAAATGTTTCAAGTGTGGGCAAAGAAGTTTCTAGGGTAGGCAGTAGATGACAAATGTTTCAAGGGTGGGCAAAGAAGTTTCTAGGGTAGGCAGTAGATGACAAATGTTTCAAGGGTGGGCAAAGAAGTTTCTAGGGTAGGCAGTAGATGACAAATGTTTCAAGGGTGGGCTAAGATATTTCGAGGGTAGGCATTGCCCATCTTGCCCCTCCAGCAGTAGAGTAGGTAGCTCGCAAGCACCCACGTGACCCGGCCGGCGCGTCTCGCTTGCAGCGGCGGACGCGGACCGGGCGGGCGTGGTGGTGTTCTCGTACCCGCGCTACTGCCGCTACCGGGCGCTGCTGGCGCGGCTCGAGGGCATCCAGGCGGCCTGGCTGCGGGACTCGCTGGTGGCCGCGCTCGGCGGGTACGCGGCGCCCACCACCAACACCCGGATACTGTACTGCAAGGTGAGAGCGGCTGGCGCACAGCGTCCAATGTGAACAGTCTCTTGCGGTTACACGGAGAGAAATATCAGGGCAGTTAGTCACTGATATTTCTCTCCGTGTAACCTGTCCAAGCGGTCCCGCGCGGTTTCGCCCGCGATAATTTCGGAGTTTCCGCAGGAATTCCGGATCACAATATAGCCTATGTTACTCAGGGATAATGTAGCTTTCTGATGGTGAAAAGAATTTTTTGAAATCGGTCCAGTAGTTTTTGAGTTAAATCGTAACAAACAAACAAACAAAAAATCAAATCTTTCCTTTGTATCATATTAGTATAGGCAATATCAGACACAATATCAATGACCAGTAGGCACAGCGACCGACCCCGCGCGGTGTCAATGAAGTGCAAACTATAGGAAAGTTTACTGACCAAATATGGTGCCCAACCAACACCGGCAGCAGAAATACTGAAGACTGATCTTTCGTGGGGAACTAACGCTCGCGAACTTTTCCGAACAAGCCCCTATTTTTCTCTGTGTACGCTTGCGTTAATTTCGGAGATCCTGCGGGAGTTCGAGGGTGAAATTTTAATAGTATCATATGTTCTTCTCTGTACCCCTGAGACCGTGTATGGGAAATTTCATGATACGGTTGAGTAGTTGAGGCGTCAAATCCTTTATTCAAATTTGGCCCGTAATGCGGCTCTTTTTGACGTCAATATAATTACAGTTATTATGACAGCACCCGTAAAATATCCACCCTTCACAGCTTCCTATTGCTATGGCTGAAGAGAAGAAGCTGCAGCAGCAACAAACTCTTCAGCAGCACTAACTAAAACTCCTTGTTCATCTTCACCTGTTGTCCAGGACACGTTCGAGTACCCCGAGCTGGAGGGGCACGAGTTCGTGTGCAACCACCTCGCGCCGCGGCTGAAGGGGCGGCCGCGCGGCCGGCGCAGGCGGCGCGCGCGCTCCCGCTCGCACACGCCCTCCACGCACTCCAGCGACAGCGAGCGCGACAGGGACCGCGATAGGGAGCAGCCGGTGAGTTGAGCAGCCTTACCAATCGAACTGCATGGGGGGGGGGGGGGGACGCTCAAGTTGATACTGCCCGGCACACACATAATGGGCATGTTGACTAATTTTTTTTTAGCCCGTCTTGTTGATTAATAAAAAATATTGGACACGTATTTTTTACTTTTTTACGTAACCAAAAAATAACGGCGATACATTGAGTTGAATTTTCGTGTGACGTCACTATTCGGACAGTTTGTATGGCGGTTTTGCGGTTAGTGACGTCACGACCC
This sequence comes from Zygaena filipendulae, assembly GCA_907165275.2. NCBI lineage: Eukaryota > Metazoa > Arthropoda > Insecta > Lepidoptera > Zygaenidae > Zygaena > Zygaena filipendulae. The sequence continues at coordinate 659,929 of OU015670.1, read as the reverse complement.
CCTCACCCTAAACTTTAATGCGCTTTATCTCTGTATATTTTAATTTATTTTAAAAAAGCAAAAAATACGTGTTTATTGTTTTTTTATTTTCTAACTGACGGACTAATTAGAATTTTGAAGGTCAACAATAAAAATTCTGCAATATTATAATAGTAGGTACTTGAACGACGCCTCTTTCTACATGGTCCATCGAGCCGGACAATAGTCACTATTGTTTTCCAGCGCTGTGCTTATTTTTGCTGACGAGGGGGTGGGAGGGGGTTTAACAAAAACTCTGCTCATATACCTATAGCCTACTTTAAAAGTTCTGTATGGTCCTTCGAGCCGAGCAATAGTCAATATTGTTTGCTCACGTCATGTAGGTGGTGACGCCGCGTCGCCTGCCACTGCGCAACGGCGCCGACAGGCCGCGCGGGGCGCACGAAGCGCTCGAAGCGGCTGAAGCGGCCGAGGACGAGGCGTTCCTCGCGCGCCTCGAGCGCTTCCACCGCGGCCGCGACCGCCGGCTGCGGGTCGAGGACACGCTGAAAGATCGTGAGTCTACAGCTATTCTCTCCGAAGGTTCTATCTGTCTCACCAGCCCCATCAGCCAAGTAGACATTCTATAATCGTCAACTTGGCTAAAGGGGTTAACATCTCTCAACGTTTTTCACGATATTCTTTCGATATAACACGTCGCCCATTATGTATCGGTCGGGCAGTGTCGCTGCGCAAGCTGTACTCGGCGGTGATGGCGCGCGGCGGGTTCGAGGCGGCGTGCCGGCGGCGCGCGTGGCGCACGCTGCTGCCGCACCGGCCGGCGCGCGCGAGGGACGCGTACGAGCGGTGAGCGCACACACCCCGTGCACACACTGCACACATGCACACACACACACTGCACACATGCACACACACACACCGCACACTCCACTGCACACATGCACACACACACCGCACACCCCACTGCACACATGCACACACACACACACACACTTCACACATGCACCCACACGCACTGCACACATGCACACACACACCGCACACTCCACTGTACACATGCACACACACACCGCACACTCCACTGCACACATGCACACACACACCGCACACTCCACTGCACACATGCACACACACACACACACACACACTGCACACATGCACACACACACACACACACTTCACACATGCACCCACACGCACTGCACACATGCACACACACACCGCACACCCCACTGCACACATGCACACACACACACACACACTTCACACATGCACCCACACGCACTGCACACATGCACACACACACCGCACACTCCACTGTACACATGCACACACACACCGCACACTCCACTGCACACATGCACACACACACCGCACACTCCACTGCACACATGCACACACACACACACACACACACTGCACACATGCACACACACACACACACTATACACATGCACACTCACCGCACACACACTACACACACACCGTACACACATTGCACACATGCATACACACACCGCACACCCCACTGCACACATGCACACACACACACACACTATACACATGCACACTCACCGCACACACACTACACACACACCGTACACACACCGCACACACATTGCACACACCGCACTGCTCGTAGCAAAATTGACCAAACAAACCCCTGTCTCGTTACAGATTCCTGCTGCCGTTCGAGAACTACGAGCGGCGGAACGGCACCAAACTGCTGGCGAAAGTGCCCAACGGCAAGATAGCCGACCTGCCGCCCATAGACACCATAGACGTGCCCGACTCGCCGGCCCGCGACCCGGACCCCGACCCCGACCCGGAAGCGCGGCCGGACGGGCCCGCCTCCCCGGCACCGGCGCCGCCGCCGGACGCCGCCGCCGGAGGCGCAGCAACACCGCCCGCGAAACAGGAACTCGAAGACGACGTCGTCTCCAAGCCGGCGGAGGAGTTGAACCGGGAGTTTCTGGACTCGCTGCCGCCGAAGGACGAGAGGAAAGACGAGAAAGACACCAAGGAGTTCCGTTTCAAGATCACGCTCAAACCGGTCGCCGCGTTACTCGACAGCAACGTTCAGGTTTGTTATTATTATTTACCTGCTAGCGGTTTCCCCCGCGGCGCTTTCGGAGATCCCGTGGGGATTCCACAATAAAAGTACCCTATGTCCTTTTCTGTGACCCTGACAATGTGTAGTAATTTAATGTAGTTTCACCCGCGTTAATTTTAGAGTTCCCGTGGGAATTCCGAGGTCAAAAGTACCCTATGTCCTTCTCTGTACCCCTGACAACGTGTATGCAAAATTTCATAATGATCGGTTGAGCCGTTAAGACGTGAAAGCGTAACAGAGAAACAAACAAACTCACTTTCGAATTTCTAATATTAGTGAGGACTAGCTGTTCCCGCAGTTTCACCCGCGTTAATTTCAGAGATACCGCGGGCATTCCAGGATAAAAAGTAGTCTAAGTTACTCCTTATAAGATCAGCTATCTGCCAGCGAATGTCCCGTTAAAATCGGTGCAGCCGTTTCATAGATTACCCAGAACAAACAGACAAACAGAGAACATTTTTAAATATTGATTTTTTGATGTTGGTACCGTATATACTTTCGTATGCATTTATTGAAAAGCTGTTCATTTGAAATTACAAACGGACACTTTAATTTTATTTAGGTATATGTACAGATAATAAAGTATAGATAACATACATACTTACATATGTATACTATAATAAAAGAGTAGAATCAAGAAGAGTAACCAACCACAAAAAAAGAGTTTTTAAAATTATGTTCTTTCTGTCTGTCTGTCTGTCTGTCTGTTCGCGATAATCTCCGAATCTACTGAACAAAGTGTCATGCGGTTTTCACAGGCAGATTAAGCTAAGCCTGGAGCTACATATAGGCTTTGTTTCATTCAAATCGGATGTCGGGAAAAAAGTTGTCACATGAAAACTTTTCACGCGGGTAAAACCGCGGGGCGCGGCTAGTCGTACTGTACGGATAACTCGCCAACAGGTGCAACGGATAGCGGAGTACTTCCGCAAACACGACATCGGCAAGCTGTTCGCCGACAACCGGCCGCTGGTGGGCGAGCTGCTCGCCAAGTACGGGCTGGGGAACGGCGCCGCCGTGCTGGAGCAGCTGGCCGGCGCCGGGGCCGGGGCCGGGGCCGGGGCCGGCGCCGGGCTGGGCGACGCCGGCGCCGGGATGCTGCGCGAGCTGGCGCACAGGCTCAACCTCGGTGGGTGGCAGCTGGTGGCGGTTGGGCGCCATTGTCGGTCTAACCTAACCTAACCTAACCTTTTTTTTTTCGACCCAGAGAAAATGCATCACGCATACCACCGCCCCCGGACCGGGGCGATGGTTATTTATTTATTTATTTAATCCTTTATTGCACATAAAATAACAATGTTACATTACCTAAAGAAAAAGGAGAAAGCAAGTGGCGGTCTTATCGCACAGTCGCGATCTCTTCCAGACAACCAATTATGCGAAAGGACAAACAAAAATACATGGACACGGGTGGTTGGGTAAAGCATGCATTCCAAACATTATACTATGTGAATATATATCATATACCATAATAAATATATATTATGTGGTACTCCGCCCTGAAAAGGGCGTTTACCCACTAAAAACCCTGGGGTGGGCCCCCTCGGCGCCTTTCGTCGGGGCCCCGGGACTCGCTCTCGCATGCTCCGCGGCCCCGACAACGCTGGCCCGATATACGGGCCCCTCTCAGGACTTATGACTACCTTATGACTATGACGACCCGATTGGCGCAATGGTCACCATGCCTGCCCGCTGATCGAGAGGTTCCGGGTTCGATTCCCGGTGGGGGTGGACTTTGTGTGATGAACACAGGGCTCCATTTTCCGGTCTGGGTGTGTATATATATATCTATAGTATAATATATATGTAATAATATGTGTAGCATATACCACGTTTGCTTGGTTTCCACGACACAAGCTTATAGCTTAGTGTGGGATCAAGTAGATCTGTGTGTTGTGAAGTGGACTTAGCCCCCGCAGCAAATGTCGCGGGCTAAGTCCCTAACTGCTACTAACTGCAAAAAAAAACCCTAACCTAACCTAACCTAAACCTCACGAGTGAACGAGCTGGATGAGTAAGTTTTTTTTATAAAGTAGGTACGTAACAAACACTTGCCCGAAAACCGCATCGAAACCGATTCAACTAAACTCGGGAGGATAGTGTACAAGCATACAAATAATTGGTTGATAAGTAAAAAAAAAAAAACACAGACATACATAGGTACAGGTGAAACTGAGAACCTCCTTTTTTGAAGTTGGTTAATTAAAAAATATTGGGCCCGTATGTTTCCTTTTTTTACACATTCGAAAAAAATGGCGATATATTGAGTCGATGTGTCGCGTAACGTCACACTTTATACGTGATTATGACGTCACGAGCCCCGCTCCTATTGCGTTTTATCCAAATATTCATTCAATAATTTAAAAAACCGAAATACATGTTCATAATTTTTTTATTATCCAACTGGCGGACTTAATAAAAATTTGATAAGTGGACATAGATAAGCAATAGTGTGTTAACCCACACGGGAGAATTTTTGAGTAAATCGTGTTTTAAAAGTAGGAGCGCCATTTTTTGTCAACATTTTTATGTTCAATATTTAGTTACATATTTAAGCAATGTAATAAGGTAAACACACAATTAAAAAACGTTCCCTAACTCTCAATAAATCGTTCTGAATCAATAACTTAATTTTGTGGGTTAACATGTTATTGCTTATCTGCGTCCATGTATATCTTGTCATCATGCCCATTGTATGTATGTATTTGTACAGATTATGACAGTGTCACGAGCGCCCCCGAGCCGGCCTCGCCCGAGGCGAAGAGTCAAGAGCCGCTCAGCTCCACGCCCAGCGGTGGGCCCGGCGCCCACGCCCACGCCCACGCCCACGCCGTCAACGGGCACGCGCCCAGCGCTGGGACCGCTGACCAGGTCGGTTGCCGAGTGTTATTGTTACACAATACACATTGAGCAAGGCGTTGCTAGCGAAGTGCTATATAAAAAGTGCTATATTTAGTAGCTGTTTTCCAAAGTTTTACCCGGGGTAATTTCGGAGTTCCCGCAGGAACTCCTTGATAAAAAGTACCCTCTGTTCTATTGCAGACTGTAACCAATCTCTGTGCTAAATGCCAGCTAATTCCGCTCAGCCGTTCCGGCGTGATTGAGCAACAAACGTCCATCCAAACATCCATTTAAACAGAAGTATTGAGTTTGTTTGTTTGTTACGATTTAACTCAAAAACTTCTGAACAGTTGTGGGAATACTGTGGAAAATATACCTGGAGTAAAAGCATAAAAGAAATTTTGGGCGAGTTAGAGCATTTGGAATGGTGGCCTCGCCTACAATATGTCCTCTCTAGTTAATTTATTTGCTCTGCGGTGTGCCCCAACAGAAGGGCGGGCGGCCGGCGGGCAAGAGCTCGCTGCGGGCGGTGCGCGTGAAGCCGGCGCGCCCGCACCGCCACCACCACCAGCACCACCACCACCAGCAACAGCACCAACAGCACCAGCAACAGCACCAACAGCACCAGCAACAGCAACAACAGCAACAGCAACAACAGCACCAGCAACAGCAGCAACAGCCGACGCAATCACGTAAGCGTTATATTATTTCATTTTTTTGGCTTCGCGTCGAATTAAACTAGAGATATACTTATAGTGTCATGCTATCTTCTAACGGTCGCACTCTGAGTCATTTTAAAGGATACTTAAGATTTTTAAAACGAAACTACCTCAATCAATGGTAATTAGCATTTGACTAAGTTTAACTTAATTAGTCAAATGCCAATTAATTACGCGTGACGTCTCACGGAATTCCAGCTCAATGTATCGCCGTTATTTTTTGATTACTACCTAAAAAAAGGCAATAATAATAAATATTTTTTATTAATCTACAAGACGGGATTAAACATTAAAATTTAGTCAGTAGTCACCCAGCCCATTCCCGCGGGAACTCCAAAAGTAACGTGGAGCACACAAACTATCCTTACTAATATAATAAATGCGAAAGTGAATTTGTTTTTTTGTTTGTTACGCTTTCACGCCTTAACGGCTCAGCCGATCATAGAATAGAATAGAATAGAAAAAAGTTCATTTGATACCATAAAGATAAAATAAGTACAAGCGTCATCATGAACTTTTACATACCCAAGGTACTTTTTATCTCCGAACTCCGAAATTACCGCGGGTGAAACCGCGGGGAACAGCTAGTGGATAAATGATTCCCCCCCCCGCGCAGCGCCGGCACCGCCGCACGTGTCGCCCCCGCCCGCGCCCCCGGCGCCCCCGCCGGCCCCCGCGCCCCCGGCGGCGCCCGCCCCCGCGCCGGGCCCGCCCCCCGTCACCAACTTCGGCATCCACCGGCCGCCGCCCGCCGCCAGCCACAGCGACGACGAAATTGTCGAGGTGAATATTATGGTAGCATATTATTATTATTGTACACAACTGCTTTTTTTTCGCTTTCAAAATCCCCTTCGGAACTTCTTTTTGTATGGAAAAAATATATTTATTTTAAATTTATCTGTGATTCCCACACATCCTTACAAGTTTTTCTTGCTTGACGTATTCTTTCATGTTTACATATATTGTAGTTGTAGTAATTTATAAAAGTACATAGATAAATGACAGAAAGAACTTTAACGCAGCGTTTACACGGGTGAATGATCTTTAGGTATGATCCATCAACGCGGCTGTTTCTTGTACACTCAGTTTTTATGAATAAATGTATTTTTTATATACTTATATTTTTTAAACTTTAAACACACCGATTTTGACGAGAATCAAATATTATACTCTCCTCTAATTTTTTTCTTACCCATTTAACCTATTCGTCTAGAATTTGTTTAGACAGGCATTATACATATATGTAGATGTAGGCTTTCGGCCGCACTCAGAGTCGAGTTTAATGATTACTTAGTTAATTATAGATTTTTAAAACAAAACTGCCGCAATCTGGGACGTTCAATAAATTAATTTTAATTGGCATTTAACGAGATGTAACTTAATTGGTTAAATGCCAATTAACATTAATTTTTTAAACTTGTCTGATTCCGGTAGTTTTGTTTTAAAAATTTATACTTAACTAAGTAATCATTAAAGTCGACTCTGAGTGCGACCGTTTGAGCCGCTACAAACCTTAACGCAACGATATCATAACCTTTGTTATAACGCTGCAGGTTCCTTACAAGCCGAAAACGCCGGAGATAATAGACCTGGACGAGTACCCGGAGAGTCCGCAGTCGGCCAAGAAGAAGAAGCTGGACATCCTCAAGGAGCGGGGCCTGGAGGTGACCCCCATCCCGACCGCGTGGCCCGTCCAGGTGGTGCCGAACCCGATCACGCCGCTGCTGAACCCCGCGCCGATCATCCTGCCGCCCGTGCAGCACCCGATCATGACGCAGGCGCAGCTCTACCAGATGTACAACATCGTCGCGCCCAGCTTCGCCGACGGCGCCCAGCCGCCGCGCGTCATACAGGCGACCAGCATCTTCGGCTCCACGGACCCCCAGAAGACGGTGTACGGCAACCCCAAGGACCCGGTGATGCCGGCGCCCCACGTGCTGCGCGGGGCCCCCCTCAAGCCGCAGCGGCCCAGCGCCGCGCCCCCCCCGGGCGTGCTCGACCTCACGTGCCGGGGGGACGCGCGGCCCGCCGTGGAGATAGTGCGCGTGCCCGCCGCGCCCGAGCCCCCCCGGGACCTGTCCGGCAAGAGCTACACCCTGCTGGACGGCAAGGCGGTGGTCGGCTCCAACCTCGAGATCACGCTCGTCAACGCCAAAGTCACGCCGACCAAGAACCGACCGCCGCAGAAGCGCTCCTCCAACGGGAAGTTCGTCTCCACGAAAACTCCCACCCCGCCCAAGGAGTACCCCAAGCTGTACCCGTCCCCTTCCCCGGTCGGCGGCCAGAAGAAAGCGCAGCCTCCGCTCGTGATACCCAACTACCAGGTGAACGCGCGGGACGACGTGTCCCCGACCAGCTCGACCGGCTCCAGCACGTCGCAGACCAGCTCGCTGCAGGCCAACATGCTGCAGAGCGTGCTCAAGGGCCAGAGCAGCCTGGCGCAGTTCATGGGCATGCCGAAGGGCGGCGCGGCCGGCGGGCCCTACATGGACCCGTACATGACGGCGCTGTACAGCAGCCTGGGGCAGGTGGACCCGCGGCAGCTGGCCATGTACCGGGACCTGATGACCAGCCAGATGAGGAGTTACCCCGGCCTGCTCAGCATGGGCGCCGTGACCAGCACGCCCACAACGAAAAACTAAATTAACGCTATCCGTTACGTTGGCGACCTTTCGATTTTTTCCACCACGGTTCCAGGATACAGTGTCCTGTGTCGCTCGAGGATACTGTAGCATCTTAAAGTGAAAGAATTTTCTGAATCGGTTCAGTAGTTGCAGAGATTATCCCCTACATCCAAACTTACAAACAACCGCTGTTCCAGTATCAGTAGCTGGATGGCGTTTGGATTTTTTAGTCATTTATTTGAAATATAACTTCAAATATGCAATAAATTACAAAAATAACAGTGAAATGCGTACTAAATTTAGTTTATACGAAAGGAGTATTAAGTCGAAAGGTTGTCAATACTTTTTTAGTCAGTAAGTTCGTTTTTGTGATATGGCTACAAACAGTAAAGGGAAAATGGGGAGTTTTGCCAACGGTATTGCATATCGTGGCAACATTTTTCGATAGATTTCGCAAATATGATGTAGAAAAAAAAAATTGATCATCTCATTTTCTAATAGTGTAAGTGATTCGGTAATTAATAAATTATAGTTTAAAATTATTATTGTTGTAACGACAGCGATCTGCCATTGTCGGCCATTTTGTTATTTTTTTTTTCCTCTCTGATCTCGCAATTATTTAAATGTAAATAAAACGACAAAAAAAAAATACGAAAAATATGGGAACAATTTATTATGGAAAAATTTGAGAAAAAGTGTTGTTTTCGAAAAGATTTGACATTTTAAGACAACAAAAGATTTAAAGACAACTTGCCATTATTCCGAAGTAAAAACATTTAAATTCTTTTTTGATAAGTTTTTCTACAGTTGTCTTACTAAAAGATATTTCCTTTTTCATAGTATTGCCAGCTTTCGATTTACCCATTTTTTTCGGAACAACACTTTGTGAACGAGCCTTGGTTGTCGATTTTTATATGGAAAACAAATTATTTCCATTCTTTGTATACAAACATAGAAAATATTTAGCACGAATTGAATTTTTTAGTTTGCATATTATAGGTGTGTATTTGGAATTTATACTTTTGGTTGTATGCATCCATTTTGGGAGATAGTCAATGATGTTGGAATTATTAAATGTTATATGTCAGCGTCAATTTCTTAATTCCCCTTCGGGAACTCTTCGTATCAAGATGAAGTGTTCCAAGACTTGAATGGTCGAGCCGTTCTCGGGTGAAGCCCCATCATACTTACATGCTTACATGTATCAATCTTATTTTATTAATATTTATAAGATGTGGCAAAATTTGCTGCAAATATTTTCAGGACTGAAAGTATACCATAAAACAAACAGAATAATAAAAATAATATTATAAGTTCGGTAATTTTCAAAATATGAGAAAAATAAATTCGATGAAAAAACATTACTACACCAAACTACATTCACAATACGCGTAGTTAACTAATACGTATACAAGGCACGCGCCACGCACACAGCGAGCGAGCATCAGCTGGTCAGCTCGATCGAGTGAAGATCGAGGTCATTGACCTTTCTTTTTAAATCTTTATTGAAAGGGATGACACATTCACTTTAAGATACCGGCGCGCGGCGATGTGTGTGGTTTTTTTTTTGGTTTTTTGTTTTGTTCATGAAGATGTTTATAACGGTGCATACTCTCATTTCTGTAAATATTTGCACCTAAGTTTGCCACACCTTATAAATATTATGTAGACATTATGCTGATCTTTCTTTAACCTAAGGTAACTCTGTGTATGGTGACTAGGCAAGATTACCGAAAACAGTAGTATGTGGTAATGTGGAAAATTATAAACCATGCCTACTTGCATGTGTGTTTATATATGCCAAATACATTTTTATGTATGAAAATTCGCTTTATATAATTTACATGAAAATGCCTAGTGCATTTGGTGTAAATTTTGAAAGCATATTTGTTTAAAAAAGTGGTGTAGAGCGTTGAATGAAAGCGGGGTGTTTGATGTAAATGGGTGTATTTGACATCAACTGGGCCCTTATTCTTATTCACTATGACCAACATTTCGTTCCCATAACGCGAGTCTCAAAAATACAATCCCAAACGCTCCAGATGCAAAAATATAAGAAATTAAAATTGTCTACTAGCTGTGCCCCGCGGTTTCACCCGCAGTAATTTCGGAGTTCCCGCGGGAATTCCGGGATAAAAAGTACCCTATATCCTTCTCTGTACCCCTGACAACGTGCATGCCAAATTTCATCCGCTGCGTTCCGCCGTTTTTGCGTGATTGAGTAACAAACATCCAAACACATATACACTTCCACATTTATAATATTAGTAGGATGACAAAAGAAACGTTGTAAATGTATTTTTTTAAAGTGAAACTTCTTTGAAAACCAGCGAAAAGCAATTTAAGTGGCGCCTTATCTTAACGCGACGCGTTATGGTCATAGTGAATAAGGGCCCTGCATTCGATAAACGACCGTGCACGTGTTATGTAACTAGACGGGTGTCGACTGTTTACATGTTAATTAGCTTATAATACCTACCTACCTGCCTGCTACCTAGTCACCATAGGACGGTAACTATGCCGCAGATTATATGGACACAGATAAGCAATAACATGTTAACCCACAAAATTAAGTTACCTATTCAGAACTATTTACTAAGAGTTAGGGAACTTTGTTTAATTATGTGTTCACCTTATTATACTATTTAATTATGTAACTAAATATTGAACACACAAAAAAGTTGACAGAAAAGGGCGCTATAATTTTAAACACGATTTACTCAAAATTTCTCCAGTGTGGGTTAACATGTTATTGCTTATCTGCGTCCATATAGAAGGTTAACTATTTGGTGACTGAACTCTCTCTTGTCATGGGATCCACGACCAAAGACCCCCGGCTTGGAGAATGTTTCAATTATGTATTTTCAAGTAACGTGTATTGAACGTTATAATTTCCTAACTAAATTGCGGTTATTATAATAGTAAAAAAAAAACTGATCTGTCATTCTCTCGTGCTTACGAATTCTTATTTAGAATAACGAAATACAAAGTCTCTAGGTTCTATCTTTCTTAACAAATGCACAGTATTTAATATAATTATCTGTGCTTTTGCTGGTTCGTATTAGATAGTACCTTTTTGTAAATAAAAATGAATGTTTGTATGTCTGTCCTCTATGCGTTTCGAAACCATTGGTCCGATTGTGATGAAACTTTGGCGGATTGTTCTGCTTGCGTCCGCAAAGGTTCCTGATACCAAAACACACGCGGGTGTAACCGCGGGGCACAGCTAGTGTTATAAATAGATCCCGCCAATGTCAAATGTTTACGAAAGTGACTTTTGTTTTTACCCCAATGGGGAAGGCAAAGGAAGCTAAGACCATACAGCCAATTCAGTGGTATTTTTTTTTCTAAAGTTATTTACATCGAAATGCATTGGTGAGATGCATGCTGAACTGCTGACAGTTCTATTTTTTTTTTACATATTATGTAACCGCAATAAACACTAGTGATAAGATATAGGTATTTTTAAATTAAACCTTGTACATATTATGGATAGTAGATAATTTACTAGTTGAATAATGTTTAGTTTTAATGAACGCGAATGGTGTTCCGCGTCGGACGCCGCGATGTAAAAATAATTTGCCGTACAAACAATAAAAAACACTGAGAAATTGATATAAAACTTTTATTTTAAAATCACACTTTTTATACAAAAGTGAGACGCCATAACCACGCTCTCGCTTATTCCATTCTGATGAAGTGAATCCATCAGTTACATAGTTGTTCTGATTGAAAATCCATTTCTTCACAGTACATAAAAATTCCTAACCGAACAATAATTTTATTAACAAAGAGTACTTTATTGTGTCGGCACAAATTGAGAAGTACTCGTTTTTGTCAAGACAGTTTTGCCGACAGAGAGAACCTTAATTCCAATACTTAAGATCGACTTTGGCTTGTTATTTGGGTATTCTCCAGGATATGAAACTCAAAATTCTAATTAGTCTGTCAGTTAGAGAATACAAAAATTATAGACACGTATTTTTTGCTTTTTCAAATTAACGAAAATAAACAGAGATAAAGCGCATTAAAGTTTAGGGTGGGGGACTCGTGACGTCATTATTCGGTATAAGCCCCGTACAAACTGCACGTAGTTGTGACGTCACGCGAAATTTCAACTCAATTTACCGTCGTTATTTTTTGATTACGTAAAAAAAGATAAAATACGTGTCCAATATTTTTTACTAATCTACACGATGGACTAAAAAAATAATTTAGTCAAGTAGCCAGATTTCTCTCTCTCAAGGCCCAGTTTCAAAACAATACAGTTATTATTGACTATCTATCTGCCGCACTCAGAGTCGATTTTAATGATTACGTAGTTAAGTATAGATTTTTAAAACAAAACTGCCGCAATCAGACATGTTTAATACATTAATGTTGATTGGCATTAAACTAATTAAGTAAAATCTCATTAAATGCCAATTAACATTAATTTACTGAACGTCTCTGATTGCGGCAGTTTTGTTTTAAAAATCAATACTTAACTAAGTAATCATGAAATTCGACTCTGAGTGCGACGGTAAGAGTGTCACCACGAAAGTACGGAGTCTTAAAAATAGATTTTCGATGATGATTTTAAACGATATTAACTAGAAACATCAGTGTCCGTAGCGTAAAAACGGTAACCCTGATTGTGACCTCCAGTTGCGGCCCGCGACGGTGCCCACGCCCGCGCCCACGCCCACGCCCGGCTGTGGGCGCCGCTCACGCCATGTCCGGCGCCCACAGCTTGAACGTCCTGTCGTACGACGAGGTCGCTATGTACTTGTTGTCGTAAGATATGTCGCAGCACATCACCTGGAAATAGCAGCGGGTTTAACTGATTTGCCACACGTATATTATACATGAACGTAGGAAAAATACATGTACAATATTTTTTATTAATTTCCAAAAAAAAACAAAACGGACTAAACATTATAATTTGTCGAGGAATGTCGCGTTTACGTAATCTATATCTCTGTATAGATACATAATATGTATAAGTAAAATAGGCTAGTTTCCTAAATTTCTTTTTAGTCCGTTTTGTAGATTATTAAAAAATATTGGACACGTTTTTTTTTATGTAACCAAAAAATAACGGAGATATATCAAGTCGAAATTTCACATGACGTCACGCCTCGCTACAGTTTGTTCGCACGTTATAGCGAGCTGTGACAACACGAGTCCCCCACCCTAAACTTTAATGCGCTTTATCTATACATATTTTCATTATTTAAAAAAAGCAAAAAATACGTGTCTTTTATTTTTTTATTATCTAACTGACGGACTAAATAGAATTTTGATTTTTTTACCCAGGAAACTAGCCTATTGAAGTTTCTGTTTGTGATTCCAGCTTTTCACTAAGTGCATATTATTATGAAAGTATACGGCATAAAAATTGCATTTTATTTTTATTTTTGCGTCTGTCTGTCTGTCTGCGTGTTGCGGCTAAACTCTGAAACGACTGGAGCGATTTTAACGGGACTTTCCCTGACAGATGTTATAAGTTATAAGGAGTAAATTAGGCTAGGTACTTTTATTTTAGAAAAAAAAAAGTTCCTACCACAGCTAGTAACATAATAGTATTTTTGGCACCAAGTATTCTAGTTCAAGACTCACGCTTGTACTTATTTTATCTTTAATGGGCATGTGGACTAATTTTTATTTTTTAGTCCGTCTTGTAGATTATTAAAAAATATTGGACACGTATTTTTTCTTTTTTTACGTAATCAAAAAATAACGGCGATATATTGAGTTGAAATTTCGCGTGACGTCACTATTCTGACAGTTTGTATGGCGGTTTTGTGGTTAGTGACGTCACGACCTCCTCATCCTAAATTTTAATGCGCTTTATCTCTGTATATTTTAATTTATTTAAAAAAGCAAAAAATACGTGTCTATTGTTTTTTTATTTTCTAACTGACGGACTAATTAGAATTTTGATTTTCAAAAGTAGTCCACATCCCTATTAATACTCACGCTTGTACTTATTTTATCTTTATGGTATCAAATAAACTTTTTTCTATTCTATTCTATTCTATTCTATTCTTTTGTGCTGGTCCACTTGCCTTGTTGTCGTGTCCGGAGAGCGTCTTCAGCGGGTGCCAGGCCGGGTTGGACCAGAGCTTCGCTGTCCTGTCGTAGGAGGACGTCAGCAGGAAGTGGCCGTGGCTCCGCTGGTATCGGACGTCTGGAACAAATTGTAGCACTTTATGTCGTTTCCAGTCGCTGCACGAATTCCCCCGGTAACTCTAGAGTGACCTGCCCGCGTTACCCCAATTTCTCCGTACAAAATGTCATCGAAATCGATACAGCGAATTAACCGATAGGATTTCATGCGTGAAAGAAATTTTCCGTCACGACGTCATAGGTGCGCGCTTATTGGTTGATTGTTTTTGGAACGATTATTATTATTGATTACTTATTGGTTTTTAACCGACTTCCAAAAAGGAGGAGGGTCTATGTTCGATTGTATGTATGTTTATTTCTTTCTCGAAAACTACGAGGCGCCAAAACTTCGTTCGATGCCAGTGCTCCCCCACAACATTCACGTATTTTTTTATGTTTCTGAACTGCACTATAAATAAGTTGTTTTCAAAGCAAATATACATAGTTCCCAATTCAACTCAGACAACTTTCAATCGAAATATATATTCGCATCGGTTTCAACCGCGTTCATTTCGGAGTTCCCGCGGGAACTCCAAGATAAAAAGTACGCTATGTCCTCTGTACCGCTGACAATGTTTATGGAGCAAAATTTCATGATAATCGGTGGAGCCATTAAGGCGTGAATGCGTAACAAACAAATAAACTCACATTCGCTTTTATAATAATAAGGATTTCATTGAAAGACAACTCACTGCTGACTAGATGCGTGTGCGACGGGATCGTGTACAGTTTGCTGCGCTTGCGCAGGTCCCATATCATCACCTGCGAATAGACAATAGACAATACTATACATATTATACTGTACAGTATATTGTACTAGTTGTGCGCGGCGGTTTCACCCACGTTAATTTCAGAGTTCCCGCGGGAGTTCCCGGATAAAAAGTACCCTATGTGTTAATCTGATGCATAAGCTATATTATTGTAAAGTTTCATTTAAATCCATCCAGTAGTTTTTGCGTGAAAGAGTAACAAACATCCATCCATCCATACATTCTTACTTACTTACTAGTATATATTGTATTGTATTAAATGAATTAAATTGACATTGGGGACGGTTAAACATAAATAACACCAGTGTTTATGCGTGTGTGTGTGTGTGTGTGTAGGCAGCTCTGCCCCCCGCTAGCTGCGCCCATCCCTCGGTGCCCACTGCCCACCTGGTGGTCGTCGGCGGCGGTGGCGAGCTGGTGGCCGGCGGGCGCCCAGTCGGCGGCCAGCACCGCGCCGAGGTGCCCCTCGAGGAACATCACGCACCGCCCCGTGCGCAGGTCCCACACGCGCCCGAACGCGTCCAGCCCGCTGGGGGGAAGAGGGGACACGATGGGGGTAAGTCTAAGTAAATCACCTACTTATTTATTTGTAAAACTTTGTTTATGTTCAATAGAGTATACAAACAAACAAAATGTCCATACAAATAAATACATGTGCAGCCGATCGACCACACGCCTGATTGCACATCAAACTCGTCATTTTTCCGACCGTCATTTTTACGTCCACACACCGTTTTTGACACCACACAACACTAACCGCCGCACTCAGAGCCGACTTTAATGATTACTTAGTTAAGTATAGATTTTTAAAACAAAACTGCCGCAATCACAGACGTTCAGTAAATTAATGTTAATTGGCATTTAAATAATTAAGTTACATCTCATTAAATGCCAATTAACATTAATTTACTGAACGTCTCTGATTGCGGCGGTTTTAATTTAAAAATCTATACTTAACTAAATAATCATTAAAGTCGACTCTGAGTGCGGCCGTAAGTAAATTACCTACTTATTTTAACTTTAGCAATTTGTAAAAACTTTGTTTATGTTCAATAAAGTATACAAACAAACAAACACAATGATAACAATGATACCTTCTTGGACATCATCAGATAGCGCCCCCTGGGCCCTTATTCACTATGACCAACAACATTCCATTCCCAAATGCTGCAGATGCAGAAATATAAGAAATTTACATTCTTTGTGCCAAAAGAAACGTTATGAACGTATTTTTTTTAAAGTGAAACTTCTTTGAACACGAGCGAAAAGAAATTTAAGTGGCGACGCGTTATGGTCATAGCGAATAAGGGCCCTGTTCTATCGGCGAATATTGGGCTTAAACACTAGCTGCTTCTCTGTTGTAGAAATCTTGAGTACTAGCTGCTCCCGGGATAAATATACAAATGATACGTTACAAAGATATCCAAATCGGTTCAGTCGTTCTCGATTGAGAGAGTCAACGTTGTGAGTCGGTTCGCGAACCGACGGATGCATTGTTTTTTATAGATCAACTAGCCATCCTGCGCGGTTTCACCCGCGATAATTTCGGAGTTCCCGCGAGAATTCCGAATTACAATGTAGCCTATACTCAGGGATAATGTAGCTTTCTAATCGTGAAAGAATTTTTTAAATCGGTCCAGTAGTTTTTGAGTTAAATCGTAACAAACAAACAAACACAAAATATAAAATCTTCCCCCCTTATAATATTAGTATAGACGTGACACGCTTGCGGCAATACAGAGGGAGTACGCATTTTTTCGCTCTCGTCTCTCGATATCGTCGTAATTTCAAAGCGTTTATTAAAGTTTAGTTAATTTCAAAAAAAAAAACGCTCGATATCGAAAGGACGAGAGCGAAAAAACTCGTGCTCCCTCAATGAATGTTGCGTTCGTCCGTCGTCACTTCCGTTGCACTGTAGCCGGTACAGCACGTAGCACGCATGCAGCCAGGCCTCACCCGGTGGCGGCGAGCGAGCCGTCCGCCTGGAACGCGACGCCGTACACGGGCTTGGCGTGCCCCTCCTGGTGCAGCACCTCCTTGCCTGCGGGCACCGCACTTGTTTTTTTTTTTTATAATAATCCACATCACAACACACAGATCTACTTGATCCCACAGTAAGCTAACATTAGCTTGTGTCGTGGAAACCAAGCAAACGTGGTATATACTACATAGAATTACTTATATATTATACTATAGATATATAAACACACCCAGACTGGAAAATGGAACCCTGTGTTCATCACACAAAGTCCACCCCCACCGGGAATCGAACCCGGAACCCCCCGATTAGCGGGCAGGCATGGTGACCATTGCGCCAATCGGGTCGTCACTTGTCACGTCACGTCGTCATTTGTACACACTTGTCTTATCACAATATTCAAATAAGTTATAAGTTAACCGTTCTATGTTAATTGTTGTAATTGGTTTTTTTTTACCGTTATAATTAACTATAAATAAATCTATATATACAAAAGAAAGTCGTGTTAGTTACTCCACTTATAACTCAAGAACGGCTGAACCGATTTGGCTGAAAATTGGTGGGGAGGTAGCTTAGAACCAGGAAACGGACATAAGATACTTTTTATCCCGGAATTCCCGCAGAAACTCCGGTCGGTGAAATCTCATGAAATTTTGCATACTTAGGTACACATTGTCAGGGGTACAGAGAAGGGCATAGGGTAGGTACTTTGCATTCCGGAATTCCTGCGGGATCTCCGAAATTTCCGCGGGTAACACCGCGGGGCACAGCTAGTAAATAAATAAATAAGTGTCTCCGTTATTTTAAGTAGGTGTCCGTTTCTCAGCCGTCGGATGGAGTCCGCCCACAGATCTTCGGCTGGCGGCGTCTGTCCGTCGGTTGAGAAGCGTACCCTCAATACCTGTTATATATATGTCTAGTTGTTGTATACGTATGCTGTGAATCTTTGTGTTGTGTCAAATAAAGTTTTTTCAATTCAATACACAGGGGGTACGGGGAGCCTACACTAGCTAATATACAGGGTGTAACTGGTACGTGCTAGCTCAGTGTGACCGACTGAAATGTGCTATACAGGTTGTAGCTAGCAAATAGATGTAACCAGTACTTGCTATACATGGTGTAACTAGTACGTGTTAGCTCAGTGTAACTAACAAATATGTGCTATAAAGGATGTAGCTAGCAAATGCATTTCAGGATGTAACTTGTATGTGCCATACAGACCCCTTAGCCGAGTCGACAATCTATATTTTATAGTCATGTCACGTGATTACGAAAAATCACATGGCATGGCGGGAAGTTCCTTGGTTTTCTATAGCGGTAACGATTAAAGACTGTTAACTTGGATAAGGGGGCAGATTTAGCCAGCACGTTCTC
The DNA here is from genome assembly GCA_907165275.2 of Zygaena filipendulae. NCBI lineage: Eukaryota > Metazoa > Arthropoda > Insecta > Lepidoptera > Zygaenidae > Zygaena > Zygaena filipendulae. The sequence continues at coordinate 641,381 of OU015670.1, read as the reverse complement.
TACAGAGTGTTACTGTATATGTGTCGGCATTATATACAAAATTAATTCCAGAGTCGTATTGTACCTACTTGGTTCGTACTTCGTACCAATGGGCATGTTGACTATTTTTTTTTTTAGTCCGTCTTGTAGATTATATTAAAAAAATATTGAACAGGTATTTTTTCTTTTTTTACGTAATCAAAAAATAACGGCGATATATTGAGTTGAAATTTCGCGTGACGTCTCTATTCTGACAGTTTGTATGGCGGTTTTAGCGGTTAGTGACGTCACGACCCCCTCACCCTAAACTTTAATGCGCTTTATCTCTGTATATTTTATTTGAAAAAGCAAAAAATACGTGTCTATTGTTTTTTTATTTTCTAACTGACGGACTAATTAGAATTTTGATTTTTAAAAGTAGTCCACATCCCTATTCCCCTCCCTAGAACCATAAGTATAAAAGTCGTGTGATGTAGCCATCGACCACACAGCCCATAGACGCCTAATAACAGGCGAATGGCTCCTGTCAACACATCTGACTTATAGTTCCGATATAAATGTGAATTAGCCAATCACGGCGTGTAACTAGCGCGTGTGGCCTTGAATTAACCAATCACGGCGTTGCAACCCCGCTTCTCTTACCTCAGCTAGTTGCCAGAATGCATTCAATACGCAAAATCAAACATTAGGCGTCTATGGGCTGTGTGGTCGATGGATGTAGCCAATGCTTCCCTTACTACTCTCCTTTTGTATCAGGATATAGACGTGTGTAACTCAAGTGTGAATGAGCAAATAAATACGTATAATCTTTGTTCAGTCTAAACGTTATCTTTCTCTCACATAACCAATTTCATGTAGAATGTAACTTGTCTCGTAATATATTATACAGGATGTAACTAGGGCGTGCTATACAGGATGTAGTAACGGCACTTACCTATCTCGAGGTCCCACAACCGCCACGAGTGGTCGTACACGGTGACGGCGAGGAAGCGCCCCGACGGGTGAAACTCCACGCGAGCAGCGCGCGCCGGCGCGTGCCCCTCCAGCGACGCCAGCGGCTCCTCGCTGCAGGGGGGGAATATAAGGTGTGGCAAAACTAGCAGCAAATATTTACAGGGTTGAAAGTATACGTTATAACAAACAGGATAAGCGAAAAAATAATATTATAAGTTTGGTAGTTTTCAGAATATAATAATAATAATATGAGGATGAGAATATTTTTTATCATATAAACATGTTTATAACGGTGTATACTTTCAACCTTGTAAATATTTGTAGCAAATTTTGCCACACTTTCTATAACTATTCCCCTTACAGGTTAATTAGGCACAATTCTAAACAAAGTCTTTATATTGTGATGTGTGTGTGTGTGGTAACGAGTGTTGAATGTACATATATGAGCATTTTGTCGAATTGTGTGTGTGTGTTTATGTCCATCACAGTTAGTACGCAGGCGGTACCTGACGAAGTTCCACAGGTGCACGGAGCCGTCGAAGGCGCACGAGGCCATCGCGCACGTCGCGCCCTCGCCGCCGCTCTGGGGCTCCGCCTCCACGTCCATGCCGTCTTGCGTCTGCAATATTACATACACGAAAAAAAGGTGTTACACTCTCCGGGTTTAAGTTTTGTATTTATGGCTAACTTTTTAAAAATCAACTTCACTAAGATTTGCACACCTGTTGGGGAGACACAATATGTGGGAAGTCCAAGCAGAAAGGCAATCAGCTTCCGAGATATAAGATGTTTTGTAAAGTTGGGTAAAAAAGTTGCGTCCGCGATTTTAATTGATAAAATTATTAATAAATGCTCAATTTTTAAAATAATTTCATATGTTTTAAATGTCTGATAAAAAAAATGTGCTAATTTTTGTATATTTTTCAATCGCAAGTATCAATCGACTCTCCTAGATACAGAATCTAGTCTTAACTCAATACCCCACTGCTGGTATCTTTTTACGCGGACGCCCAATTTGTCTTCCTTTACTCTAAATCAACCATGTAAATTACTTAAAGATCTATGAATGCAGTTTAAATTGTTTTTTAAATTCAAATAATGTATTCTTTCAGTAAAATGTTCTATCTACAATATTCAAGGTACTTTCCCTCCATGTGGCATATCCGTGGGACGCCCTGTATAAGGCGTGGCAAAATTTGCTGCAAGTATTTACAGGGTTGAAATTATACACCGTTCTAAACTTGTTCATAAAAAAAAAAATCAATCAAATAGAAAACAACCTGTGAAGGCGCTCGCCGCTCAATCGCTTTACACACACATCGCCGCACGCCGGTATCGGTCAATGACCTCGATCGAGCTGACCAGCTGACCAGCTGACGCATCGCTCGCTGCGTGCGCAGCGCGTGCTTTGTATAAGTATTAGTGAGCTACGTGTATTGTGTACTTTGTGAATGTAATTGTAGAGTTTTTTCCATTGAATTTATTTTCCTCATACTCTGAAAAACTACCTAACTTACAATATTATTTTTTCGCTTATCCTATTTGTCATAACGTATAATTTCAGCCCTGTAAATATTTACAACAAATTTTACCACATCTTATATGTATACAATGTGGTTCCTTCTTGAACCAGACCTTCTGATTTATTTTAAAGCTATCCCTTTCCTTTACATGCTTATTATAATTACTAATATTTCTACTTTTAATCTTATTCATCTCAGCCTCTACATTACAATTCAATTTTGGTTTTAAATATGCATAACTTATGTATAAAATATGTGTTACCCACCTTCTCTTCGAAGTGCGGCGGCATGACGGCCTGCGGGTGGAAGACGGCGGCGCTGACGCTGCACGTGTGCCCCTTGAGGGTGTGCAGCGGCCGGCAGCCCGGCACCGACCACACCTTGCACAGCCCCGACCTGGCGCGCACCAAGCACTCAATCAATAATACTTACCGAACAATACTGGTCCTTAGTCCTTACTAATATTATAAACGCGAAAGTTTGTACTCTTTCACGCGAAAACTACTGAACGGATTTTAATAAAACTTTACAATAATATAGCTTACTAGCGCGAGTTTTGGGATCAGGAACCTTTGCGGACGCAGACAGAACCACCCGACAAAGTTTCATCACAATCGGACCAATAGTTTCGAAACGCATAGAGGACAGACATACAAACATTAATTTTTATTTATAAAGATACATCAGAATAGCACTGTACTTGTACTAGCAATAGTTTCGGAGTTCCCGCGGGAATTCCGGGACAAAAAGTACCCTATATCCTTCTCTGTACCCCCGAAATCAGGAACGCAAAATTTCATGATGATCAGTTGAGCCGTTATGTCGTGAAAACCTAACAAACAAACAAACTCACTACCACCTTTATAATAGTAAGGGTTATTCTTTGCTTTGGCCATCAAGTATTGTAAACGGACAGGTTCACTGTCACACAACGGGCCGTGAGCAACACTGCCGAGTGAACAATAGAATAGAATAGAATAGAATAGAATAGAATAGAATAGAATAGAATAGAATAGAACAAGTTTATTTGATACCATAAAAATAAAATAAGTACAACCGTGAGTCTTAAACTAGAATACTCGGTACCAAAATGGCTGCCACTCAGCATTATGCCGGGCACTAAGTTCCACGACGCTGATTTTCAGTGGCGACCGTCGAAGGGAGATGGCCCAAATGACACTTCACACTATCAATAAGACCGTCCACAACTTAAGTTTCACACTTGTGTTGAACACTTACCAGCTTGAGGTGATGAGCATTTTGCTGTCGTTACTGAACCGGCAGAAGCTCAGCGGTCTGGTGTCTCCGATCTGGTGATGCGGTGATGCAATATTGATCAACAAATGACAAATTAAATTAAATTATTTATTTATTCAATATAAATGGGCATGTGGACTAATTTTTATTTTTTAGTCCGTCTTGTAGATTATTAAAAAATATTGGACACGTATTTTTTCTTTTTTTACGTAATCAAAAAATAACGCCGATATATTGAGTTGAAATTTCGCGTGACGTCACTATTCTGACAGTTTGTATGACGGTTTTAGCGGTTAGTGACGTCACGACCCCCTCACCCTAAACTTTAATGCGCTATATCTCTGTATATTTTAATTTATTTAAAAAAGCAAAAAATACGTGTCTATTTTTTTTTTATTTTCTAACTGACGGACTAATTGGAATTTTGATTTTCAAAAGTAGTCAACATCCCAATTCCACAGCACATGATATTAATTTCAAACAAATCTCGTAAAACTATACTTATTTAAATACAATTTCGTAAAACTATACTTATTTGAATGCAATATCATGACGTGTCAATGTCCTAGACGCCAGCTAAACACTGCACATGTTCAAGAGACTTGAACCTTGATATCTTATAGCTAGATTTTAATCTTACATAATATAATGGATCCGCTATAAGAGATAGGCTGCTTGATCTTTTAAAGACATTAAAGGCACAAACCCCAAGCCGACTGGGGATATATTACCTGGCTGCAGAAACTAGACATAGCGGAGGCCTTCCTCTGGGACTCCTGCTTGGCAGCGGCCCTGACGCTGCCGGCGAGCTGCAGCTCCTCGCGGGCCTGCGCCAATCTGCAGCGACATTTATCCTTATAGCCTTTAGGCCTATAAAAAAAGTCCTCCACTGCCTCTGTCTGTCTGTAGGTTCGTGATAAACTCAAAAACTACTGAACGGATTTTCATGCGGTTTCCACCCATAGATAGAGTGATTCCAGAGGAAGGTATATAGGTATAGTTTACTCTGGAATGTCCGCGGGAACTCCGAAATTGCCGCGTGTCAAACCGCGGGGAACGACTAGTTTCTGATATTTTGGCATCTTCATCATCATTCATCATTCTTATGAAGCATGGTTTGCAAGTAATTTTGTATTTGATTATGGTAAAAAGGCTAGTTGACTAAATTTTAGCTTCAGTTTTTAGTCTATCGTGTAGATTAGATTAATAAAAAATATTGGACACGAATTTTTATGTTTTTACGTAATCCAAAAATAACGGCGATACATTGAGTCGAAATGTCGCGTGACGTCACTATCCGGTGCAGTTTACACGGGGCTTATACCGGTTAATGACGTCACGAGCCCCCACTGTGCTTTATCGATTTATAATGTTCATTAAGTAATTTGAAAAAGCAAAATATACTGTGTGTCTATAAGTCTTTTATTTTATAACTGACGGTGTGTACAGACTACATAACAAAACATGTTTCATAACATTGTTATATAACATGTTTCAGATAATGTGGACACTAAATGTTAAATAACATGTTATATAACTTAGTCATGTTAGTTTTTTTGTGTTTTCCTTTGGTTATTGCAAAGTACAACAGTAGCTGCCAGTGAAAGGTCCTCTGAGCCACGACATTGTGGATATCATAGCACCGACTAACGAAAAACGACAATGGTTATATTATATTGCATTGTTATTCCAATGTGTACAGTCTTGTTTTATGTTTCAATGTTGAATAACAATGTTACATAATGTGGACGTTTTATATAACACAAGTTATCTAACATGTTACATTACATAGTCTGTACTTACTACCTACTGTGAAAGACTAATTAGAAATTTGATTTTCATAAGCCGGCAACATGGCTACTATAATGACCCAGATGCGGTACCGTGTCTTGGCGCGCGGCAGCGAGTACCGCGCGAGCCAGAGCCGCGCGCGGCGCAGCTCCGGCGGCCCCTCGTGGTACCAGGTGCCCTCGCGGCCGCGGTCGCGCTCGATGCGCGCCTCCTCTTCCACCAGCTTCTTGTGGATCGCGTCCTCGCCCAGGCTGCGTCAAGACCACAACCTTACACCACAATCGTCATATCAGATGAAAGAAGTCCACCGCTGGACACAGGCCTCCCCCAAGGATCGCCACAACGCCCGCTCCAATGGCGTCCCTCGTCGTCGGACCTTGTAGCGGACCTATCCACACATCTTTCATTTCGTGGTCGCCACTCATTAGAGAACTTTCCCGCTCCATCGGTCATCAGTTAAATCACAATGTTACACATACAGAACAGATAGTAAGAGCCTGCCCAGATGAGGCGTTTTACGCGCGAGTCGAGAGTTCAACGCGTAGCAAGCGTTTTACGCGCGAGAGCATCAGGACGGGTTCTATGTGGCTCTAGTATTTCGGGGACACGCGGGTTCTCGACTCGCGCGTGAAACGCCTCATCTGGACAGGCTCTAAGGGGCATCAACATAGTTTAATATAAAAACAATGAAAATTAGTGTCAACCGACGATTCTAGCACCCAAAACTAATGATCACGTATGAAACCATTCATTAAAAACAGTAAACGTAATGAAATATCTTAACCACAATTTAGTTATGTGTTTACATGCCTGCCTGCCCCGCCTAAATTGCCTCTCTAGTTTATATTATTTTCTCTGTGATTAAACCACATCTAGTTATTTGGCAGTACAAAGGATGGCGACCCTAGAATTATTATAATAAATTACTTACTAGCTGAGTAGGTCTCTCAGTCGCACTCTCCTCTCGGCTGGTCCCTCTCCAAAAAGGCACACTGGCTCACCGAGCTGTCGGAGACTTCTACGCACCTAAAAAAGTTTTTATTGGTGATAGGGCAGGTCAACTAGGGTACCACAGACCAATAAACTGGTCAAGAGAGTCATCAATGAGGCAGCAGAGAAACAGACGGACTGACATGTCCATGTCCTCTGAGTGAATTCAGAAAAGTTTTTATTGTAATATTGTAGCACTGTAAGGATAATTTGGACGCAGATAAGCAATAACATGTTAACCCACAAAACAAAGTTATTGATTCAGAACAATTTGTTGAGATTTAGAGAATGTTTTTTTAATTATGTGTTTACCTCATTACATTGTTTAAATATGTAACTAAATATTGAACATAAAAATTGTTGCCACAGAATGGCGCTATAATTTTAAAACTTTAATTTACTCAAAATTTCTCCAGTGTGAGTTAACACACTATTGCTTATGTATGTCCATCTACAAACCTCATCATCATCTGTAGAGACATTGAGTTGTCTTGCTTTCCTACGTCTCTCAAACTCTTCCAACAGAGCTTTTTTGTCTCTGGACATCTCTTCTTCTAGCTCCATGTATTCTAGAAAAAAACCAGTTGCCTTATTGAGTGCTGCCTATATGCAATACTGTTATGAATGGTGTCACTAGTCACCTAGGTCATAGGGAACTGTTTGAGCATAGCTATGCAAAATGTTATTTAACTACATAAAAGAAAAATAAATATTTTGGTGTGTGTATGGTAATACCACTCTGCTCCATAGTGGCTTAATTAATTTTGAGGGAACAGCTGTTCCCCACATTTTCACCCATTTATTTTGTGTTTTAGTTATGTAAACGACATTCCTTCGGGATACTCGCAATTTTCACTGATGTCTACTTTCAAAATACCCCTGCCAGCAAAATGTCAGCATCTTAGGCAAGTAGTGTTCGAGATTTAGGGATGAGTGAGGGTATTTCACTTTTTTTATTTGAATTAGTGTGTGGATTTTGAATAATTCAAGAATTAAAGTTGAGATCGAACTTTCTGACTTGTGGCTATCCCTTGTATACTATTGTAGTTCACACAGCACGGCTAATCACAGCACAGCTTACCATTGGATATCTGTATGTCTCCGAGGTCCTTCCCGCCAGTGTCTTCGACGCCTTCCTTGGCCGCTGCAGCCAAGGCTGCAAGCCGCGCCTTCTCCTGCTCCTCCAAGGACCCATAATGAACCTGCTTACTCCTTTTTACCAGGACAACATCATCGTCGTCAGACATTTTGAGGTTAGGTCACTGTTTATCACAATATTGCTACAATTTACCAAGTTATTTAATTTGGTTTATTTATAATGCATCAAGGTTTAAATCTTAAAATTTGTGAGCCTTTGGTTTGGCTTTATTAATTAGTATTTTTAATTTTTATGCAGTAAACAAAAGGTAAACTTTTCAATGAACGACTGACAGTTGACACTACTGAGTACGGACTGACGTCTGACAGTAGTGACCATTTTTTTTTGTTAAATTTACCCCAATAGAGAAGGCAAAAGAAAAAAAATCCATACAGCCAATTCAGTAGTATTTTTCTTGTTCTGAAGTTATTTACATCGAAATGCAATGGTGAAATGCACATGCTTGATGCTCTTTACAGTTGAAGCTTAATAGGATGCTCTGTGGGCAGTTGTATAGTAAAAAGGACAACCTCCCGATAAACGCCCCATTTCATCTTATTTCACTGTTTCCACACACTGTTCATCACTAATGGATCACTATTATGCAAAATCCCCCACATTCACACAATATTAATCACGATAAACTAATTTGCAAAACAAAGAAACAAAACTTACGTCCGTCACTGCTAAAATCCCGCCAAAAGCTGCCCCCTTTTTTTGTTGAAGTTTACCCCTTTCGGGAAAGCAAAGGAAACTTAGTCCATACAGCCAATTTATTAGTATCTTTCTTCTTCTGAAGTTATTTACATCGAAACAACGTAGTTGCAATTTTTATAAAATAATTGGTTTTATTTTGGCCACTCACACACGAAACATTTTTGTTTTTATTTAGCGATTCTCTTTAGTCAGATGTATAACAATCCAATTTTATTTATCAAACGTCAGTGCAGAGAGAAGGTAATCACTAAGGTCGATTTTTGTACGAAGCCGAAAACTTTAATGCATATCTAAACATCTGCTTTGGTCGAAGTCGCAGGTGCTATTTTTGGTCGTAGGTGGTCGGAGCCGATGGCAAAGACCATATAATCACTACGGCCGATGGTTCGGTCGGACACTATTTTTTTTATTATGTCTTTGGGGGCAAACGGGCAAGTGGTACACCTGATGTTAAGTGATTACCGCCGCCCATAGACATCTGCAACACCAGAAGGCATGCAGGTGCGTTGCCGACCTGGAATGGGGATGGGAACTGGCTTTCAAGTGGGGCTACCGGAACACACCGTCAGGTGCTTGGCGACAGATTTGCAACCTGAAGCTAGCTAGCCAGTCGGGCACTAGAGAGCGCCCTACCACCATGCTATGGTTTCCTCACGATGTTTTTCCTTCACCGACAGCTCAAGCTCATTGTTAGGGTTTCAACCCACGCCTTGTGGCGTTTGATCCGAACACACCAACCACTAAGCTATCATCGCTGTAAAATGACACTAATGACACTTTCACTAACAGTTTGATCGCTTTTCAGCAGGTTTATACATTACGTAGCCTTTTTTATAATGGTGTATAATTTAAATACAGTTACAGAATTGCGATCGGATCGATGCCATAGTATGTTGTGTGCTTAGGATAACGAGTCATATAAATAAAACAAGCAATTAATGTCTTTTTTTTTCATTAATTAACCTTCGAAGGCCAATGCTCAGCATTGGGATTTATTTTACAAACTTATAATTACATTACATACAACTATCACACATTATTATAGTTTAATAAACAGAAACTTTTATGTGAAATGAAAAAATAATTTTAATAAAAAATCATGTACTTGTTACAATATTTTTATGGCGATAATATATAACTGTAGTTAAAAAAAACCAGCAAATACATGTGATATACCTACATAACTTCTGGTAATGTCTGAAGGCATTTAGAAAAAATTACATCTATGGTTTCTAAAATCTTGTCATCACTAATTTTATTCCCCATGAATCAAGATAAAACTTGATGTTTTTTACATAAAACGTGACGGAATCGTGATTACTATCACGTTTTCGCCACAAACAAACTACATTCGCATTTATAATATTAGTTAGAATACTGCAAAATTATGACACAAAAATAAGTAAGGTTGCCTGGAAGAGATCGCTAGTAAAACGATAAGACCGCTTTTTGTATGCTTTAAATCATTGATTCCCAAAGTGGTCAGGTGGACCCCCAGGGGTCCACGGGAGCCCGACAGGGGTCTACGCTTGCGTGGAAAAAAAATGGGGGTCCACAACTGTTGGATGAAGACGCTTTTTTACGTTTAGGTTACGACGTTTAGACTGGCCTTGAACCTTAGCTTAAATGACATCCACTCACAGCATAAAGCAATATAAATTCTCACCTTTTTTTGAAAACTTTGTTGATTGAAACTCATAGTTGATTGAAAAATAGCCACAACACAGATTGTCATAGACATATACTTTTTTCGGGTTTCGGAAGTAAGTTAGTAAATGTAATAGCTGCAGGGGGTCCACCAGATCCAGCAAAATGTTTAAAGTGGTCTATGAGAAAAAAAAGTATGGGAACCTCTGCTTTAAATGATAAGACTATTATGTGAAAATAGTGTAACATTTGGTGTAAAATAAAGACTTGTTGTTGTTGTTTTTTATGTTCGCCCCTTCTGGGACAGGCGAGGGCTATTGAGCCATACAGCCAAGTCTTAAGTAAGTAAAATAAAGACTATTTTTAAACGAAAACATCATAAAGAAGACATGATTTTTTATACCGAATGTTGCTATTTTGACCACTGTCAGTGCGTTATTCTTAAATTAAAATTCTACATCCATGAGCACTGTTTAGAGTGAATGTCAATGCGCCCATCGCTACTGGTCGTCCGTGGAGCCCAGCACCGCGCCACTGTACGCCAGGTCCCAGTAGTGCTCCACTTTGTGCTTCTGGAAGTGTTCGCGCGCTTGCTTTTCCGTAGGCATGACCTGTAAAAAAATATATTAGATAACTTTTGTAGCGAAAGGAAGCGAAGTGATCAAGTATAGGCTCTCCATTGATGAAATCCTTACTATTATTATAAATGCGAAAGTGAGTTTGTCTGTTTGATTATTATGCTTTCCCGCCTTAACGGCTCAACCGATCATCATGAAATTTTGCATACACGTTTTCGGGGGTACAGAGAAGGACATGGGATACATTTTTTCCCAGAATTCCCGCGGGAACTCTGAACGCGAGTGGAACTACATTAAATTTTAAATACTCCACGTTGTTCGATGGTAGTTACCTAGGTATAGAAAATAATATAGGGTAGTACTTTTATCTCGGATTACCAGCGCGATCTCACAAATTCTATCCAATCCAACCTACAGTTACAGGAAAAACCACATACATACACTTTTCGGAATAAATATAAACTTGAAATTGCTAACGCACGGACAAATTATGAAAAGAAAACGATATTATGTATTTGAGGGAGCGCAGCTGTACAATACGTTACCTAACGACATTAAAAAATGTGATAACATAAACACGTACAAATATAAATTAAAAAAATTCTTATGTACGTCAAAACCTTAATTATAGTCTACTTCTTTGTATCTTATTTTAAGTGAACTATAATGTTCTTTTAAGAAATAAAGATTCTTTATACCTATCTCCGGAATTACCGCGGGTGACAGCTGCTAGTAAAGATATAAATGGACGCAGGTAAGCAATAACATGTTAACCCACAAAATGAAGTTATTGATACAAAGCAATTTATTGTAAGTTAGAGAACGTTTTTTAACTATGTGTTTACCTAATTACATTGTTTAAATATGTATAAAAAATTTGAACATAAAAAATTGTTGACACAAAATGGCGCTGAAATTTAAAACACGATTTACTCAAAATTTCTCTAATGTGGGTTAACACACTATTGCTTATCTATGTCCAAATGATGTTTGGCCATCCCACCTTGAACTTCATGTCCCCGAAGCAGCGCTGCTTGACGACGCCCTCCCACACGAGCCGGCAGCTGTTGGGGCCCTCGGCGCCCTCCGCGTCCTTCACCGTGTCCTCCTCCCACTTGATCCGCTGCAGCATCAGCCTGCGACGCACACCCGGGCCTCGTTAGCCAGTGCACCGGTGTATATGTGGTGTGGCAGTGTATATGTGGTGTGGAAGTGTATATGTGGTGTGGCAGTGTATATGTGGTGTGGAAGTGTATATGTGGTGTGGCAGTGTATATGTGGTGTGGAAGTGTATATGTGGTGTGGCAGTGTATATGTGATATGTGACAATGTGTGAGTGGAATGGCGGTTTTGTATATGTGGTGTGGTACTGCATACGTGATATGGCGGTAGTGTATATGTGGTGTGGCAGTGTATATGTGATATGTGACAATGTGTGAGTGGAATGGCGGTTTTGTATATGTGGTGTGGTACTGCATACGTGATATGGCGGTAGTGTCTATGTCGTGTAGCTGTGTATATGTGATATGGCGGTAGTGTATATGTGGTGTGGCAGTGTATATGTGATATGTAGTGTGGCAGCGTATATGTAGTGTAGCTTATATGTCTGTGGGTGACGATGTGTGAGTGGAATGACGGTTTTGTATATGTGGTGTGGTACTGCATACGTGATATGGCGGTAGTGTCTATGTCGTGTAGCTGTGTATATTGGATATGGCGGTAGTGTATATGTGGTGTGGCAGTGTATATGTGATATGTAGTGTGGCAGCGTATATGTTGTAACGTTGCAGACTCATATTCGGACTAGAAAACATATTTTTTATTGCACGCTGCGCATCGTGAATCTCTAAAGATTCCCCTCCCGCGCACCCGCGCCGGTTAACGGCGAGTAGCCGACCTGTGGCACTCGACGCCTTGACAGACGGCCGCTGCACGTGCACCGCGCTACACGCGGGTACGTGTTGCGGCCAAACTTTTTCTAACGTACGTTTTAAATGTGCGCCTACCGCACATACTAATTTGTGCTGTCTAATGGTACTGCGCATCTACCGCGCGGTACCTACTAAACGTGCTAGTGCTGATGACCCTCTAGGGTGAGTTCTCATTCACATTCACACTACTAAGCTGCTTCTCGCTTAATCTAGTCTGGCTGGCTGCAATTCCTACTAAAGCACTATCGCTACTACCTTGCGACCGCTGGTTCTCACGGGGTGGAAAGGCAGCCAGCTACGGACTTGCTGATGGTAACCGAAGCCCTCGCTCCAGGTTCCAGGCACCTACCAGCTGAAGATCCGGGCCCTACCCCCGGACTACCCCGGCGCGTTCCAGGCACCTACCAGCCCTACTCCTGGACTACCCCCGGCGTACTCCAGGCACCTACCATCTACCGCTGAGACTCCAGGCACCTACCAGCTGAAGTTCCAGGCGCCTACCCCTGGACTACTCCAGGCGTACCCCAGCCGCTGCCTACACCAGCCGCCGCGGCACCAGCGTCGTCACCATCTACGAGCCACCTTCCACCTACCGCTGAGGCCAGTGTCGCTAATTGTACCTACTTGTACCTATCTACCGGGAACGGACCGGGAAGGCAATAAATAATCAGTCGCCAATCCATCGGACCCTTTCTTCCGTACCGTTCCTTCAAAACAAGCGCGACAGTGGCGCCCATTAACGTGGTTATTGTCCTTCCAGGTTCGTTCTAGGTATTTATTTTAGTGCTTTAGCAGCTAGCCCAGCGCGAAAAACCTAATTGTGAACGAGGCGGTGTCGATGCTACCTGCACAGCGAACTGGTACGTACTTACCTATTCATTAAAATAAAACCGTTACGCTTACCTACCTATGCTTGTTTTTTTTGCTTTGTATTTTTATCATTTTTATGCTGAACTTTATACTAACGCTTATTTTGATTGTGCCAATTGTGATTGTAATTGTTGCGTAATATTTTCCTACAACTAGATAAACAAATTTTTTTCTTACATCGATATTACTTATTAACTTTTATTATCATTACAAATACATAGGTATTTTCGCAACAGTTCGCAATCTATATTTCCTTAGTTCCGTTTTTTGATTTTTTTATTTTACTGGTCTATTTATTATTATCAATTGAAGTAGGTAGATCTAAACATTTTAAACACCGTACCGTATAGTGTAGTTGTCGAAACATTGTAAAAGCAGCTTAGCATACCTACGGTAGTATCTCTAAGTAGTTTGTGCATAGCATACGCTTACCTAATACTAGTGGTGGCTACATGCTTTACTTGCTTGATTTTTTTTTCCTAGTCAAAAAAAATATTTACTGTACATCTCGCTTATACCTATATATATCAGCTTAACTAATACTAGTGGTGGCTACATACTTTACTCGTTTGATTTTTTTTCTTGTCTAAAAAATATTTACTGTACATTTAAATACCGCTTAATTATTATACTTAGCTTCCTAAATTGAGCTTGTTGGCTATTTATAACACTACCTACCCTAAATTTTTTTTATCTATCTTTGGCCAATTATAGCACTTATTTTGTATTGTTTTGCTTATTCTTATAATGGAAACTCACCTTATTTCGTCTATCCAGCTAAGCAAAAACGAACTAGCGTACTAAGTACTACCCTATTCACAATACTACCGGTCTACTTGTGATGTGAGGAGCATGTATCTAAACATGAACCTACACCCTTTGTTTCTCGAGTATAGTTTAGTGCTAACTAGTGTACTCTGGTTGTTAGGAGTCTGAGGTCTGACTAACAGGATCAAAGACAGTTTGAAAGAGGGAGGTATGAAAGAATGTTCGAGAGGAATGAAAGGATAAGGAGCAAAGATTCACAGGTAGCATAGACGGATTTTAACACTAAGGTTGCCAGCTAAAATCCTGAATTTTCGGAGGGGGTACACGCTACCTACCTACCTGCCGCGCTGAGTGACCTAAATAATTAGGAACCACTACCAAGCGTGACAATGTAGTGTAGCTTATATGTCTGTGGGTGACGATGTGTGAGTGGAATGACGGTTTTGTATATGTGGTGTGGTACTGCATACGTGATATGGCGGTAGTGTCTATGTCGTGTAGCTGTGTATATGTGATATGGCGGTAGTGTATATGTGGTGTGGCAGTGTATATGTGATATGTAGTGTGGCATCGTATATGTAGTGTAGCTTATATGTCTGTGGGTGACGATGTGTGAGTGGAATGACGGTTTTGTATATGCGGTGTGGTACTGCATACGTGATATGGCGGTAGTGTCTATGTCGTGTAGCTGTGTATATATGATATGGCGGTGGTATCTTATATGTGGCGTGGTGATGTTTTATGTGTGTCGCAGCAGAGTACATGTAGTGCGGCATTGTGTATGTGGTATGGCGATAGTGTGTGGTGATGTTGTGTATGTGTGTCACGGTAGAGTATAGGTGGTGCGGTAGTGGACATGTGGTATAGCGGAAGTTTATATGCGATATGTCTGTGGTGTATATGTGATGTGGCAGTGGTGTATATGTGGTATGGCATTAGTGTATATGTGTTATAGCGATGGTGTACATGTGGTGTGGTGGCGTTCACCTCTTGTACTTGGCGTGCTGCTTGGGCCCGCCCTCGGCGACGACGACGCAGCAGCCGCGGTGCAGCAGCACGCAGCCGGTCATGTGCAGCTGCTGCGCGTTCACCTCCACCTTGAACTTGGCCGACGCGCACTCGAACAGATCCTTGATCCTGCCCGGGGTTACGTCATGGTCACGTTTGTAATAACGGATGAGGGTAGTTGTGAATAAGTGCAAATTATATGTAGTATGGTTATCCTTATCCTTACTAATGTTATAAATGCGAAAGAGTTTGTTTGTGTGTTATGCTTTCACGCCTTTACAACTCAACCAATAGGGATGTTGACTACTATTGCAAAATTCTAATTAGTCCGTCAGTTAGAAAATAAAAAAACAATAGACACGTATTTTTTGCTTTTTTAAATAAATTAAAATATACAGAGATAAAGGGCATTAAAGTTTAGGGTGAGGGGGTCGTGACGTCACTAACCGCAATACCGCCATACAAACTGTCAGAATAGTGACGTCACGCGAAATTTCAACTCAATATATCGCCGTTATTTTTTGATTACGTAAAAAAAGAAAAAATACGTGTCCAATATTTTTTAATAATCTACAAGACGGGACTAAAAAATAAAAATTAGTCAACATGCCCATTATCATGAAATTTTGCATACACGTTGTCAGGGGTATAGAAAAGAACATAGGGTACTTTTTATTTTAGAATTGCCGCGGGAACTCCGAAATTAACGCGGAAGAAGCTATGTACACTAAATTTTGCATACTACCTACACGTTGTCAAGGGTAGGTACAGAAAAAAATATAGAGTAGTAACTAGAAAGTACTTTTATCTCGGAATACCCGCGGGATCTCCGAAACTAGCGCGGGTGAAACCGCGGGGAACAGCTAGCTATAAATATGAAAGTGAGTTTGTTTGCTGCGCTGTTTATCACGCTTTGATGGCTGAACCGATTGTCATGAAATATTGCATACACGTTGTCAGGTGTACAGAAAAGAACATAAGGATCTACTGAACCGATTTTGAAATTTATATCACTTCTTCTTCTCTTCAATTATGGCAATCTATCGCGATTTATCGCATTGAATTCTGCCAATGTACGTATTTTTAGCAATTAAAGTAATTGGGTATTCTCCAAGGTATGAATATCAAAATTCTAATTAGTCCGTCAGTTAGAAAACAAAAAAATAATAGACACGTATTTTTTGCTTTTTCAATTTAATGAAAATGAACATAGATAAAGCGCATTAAAGTTTAGGGTGGGGGGCTCGTGACGTCAATATTCATTATAAGCGCCATACAAACCGCTCCGAATTGTGACGTCACGCGAAATTTCAACTCAATGTATCTCTGTTATTTTTTAAGTACGTAAAAAAAGAAAAAATACGTGTCCAATATTTTTTACTAATCTACACGACGGACTAAAAAAAATTTTTTGTCAAGTAGCCAATTATGGCGAAACGCCAATGACAGTGTTAAAATGTTCCCCAAGATAAAACACGATTCTCTCTCGAAAACCAGCTTCTTTCTTGGAAAACAAAATGGTTGCTGAACGTTGGTGAAAATATCGAATAAATAACGCCACAGGCGTCCACTCGCTACGACCTCCATGTCTCCACCGGTCAACAACCATTTATATCACTTATAGGAAGCTAAAGTGATTTTGAGTGACATAGTGACATAGAAGAAGAAGAAGAAGAAGAAATGAGGTACATAGGGTACTTTTATCCCAGAATTCCCTCGGGAACTTTGAAATTAACGCGGGTCGAACCGCGGGGAACACCTAGCGGGTATATATTTAGACGCAGATAAGCAATAACATGTTAACCCACAAAATTAAATTATTGATACAGAACGATTTATTGAGAGTTGGGGAACGTTTTTTAATTATGTGTTTACCTTATTACATTGTTTAAATATGTAACAAAATGTTGAATATAAAAAAATGTTGACACAAAATGGCGCTATAATTTTAAAACACTATTTACTCAAAATTTCTCCAGTGTGGGTTAACACACTATTGCTTATCTATGTCCATTTGTGGGTTGTTCATCCACCGACCTGTATACCCCGACGTGGACACCCATCGACGTGTCTTCCCTGATTTTTCTGTCAACCTGAAAAAGAAGGGACACAATTCAAAATTTCGATTCAAATTGACAAACAGACACATATGACAGAATTGTTATTTTGTTTCCCTTTAAGAGCTCTAAACCGTGCGCGACAGCGGGCTGCCAACTGAAAACCAGCGCTAGGTGTTCCCGCACCTAGCTAATGCTGAGTTGGTGACCCTTTCGGCAGAGCGTCCAAGAGATATTATCTATGTCTCTTTAGATTAGGCACTGTTGATGTTTGTTTCTTTTTCTTGTGTGTTGTGCTGAAATAAATGTATTTTCTTCTTCTTAAAAAAAGTCCGCAACAGCATATCCTAGCCTATGTTTTAAGGTTGGCTCTGGTTTTATGCTAACCAAATGTGTTCTAAAATAATGCATTATTTGAGAAGATGTTTTTATTAACACGATATTAATCCTTATCAAAATAAATACGTTATCTATCACAAGTATTTAATTTAAAACAAAATTGCCCTTTACATCATTCGATTTCGATGATAGGAGATATCGCAGTTTTAAAATAACATCGCTGCAAAATATAAAATCATTAGCTCTGCGAGATGCCGCGCCGCGCTGCTTAGACGTGCGGGCCGCGGTCGGCTCCTGGCGGAACGGTTGTGCTCAGAAATGTTATATGAAGTTACTTTGGAATTCCTGCGGGAATTCCGAAACTCACGCGGGTGAAACTGCGGGACACAACTATAAACATATAAAATACCATGCTCGAATGTTTCAACACATCTATACTAATATTATACTAATATTATAAAGAGCAAAAGTTTGTGAGTTTGTGACGTTGTAGGCGGTAATCTCTGGATCTACTGAACTGATTTTGAAAATTCTTTCACTTATAGAAAGCTACAGTGATCCTGAGTGTCATAGGGTACTTTTTATTCCGGAATTCCTGCGGGAACTCCGAATTTTCCGTAAAACTACGGGGAAACAGCTATCTCTGGATCTACTGAACCGATTTTGAAAATTCTTTCACTTATAAGAAGTTACAGTGATTCTGAGTGACATAGGGTACTTTTTATCCCGGAATCCCCGCGGGAACTCTGGAGTTTGTGAGGTTGTAATCTCTGGATCTACTAAACCAATTTTGAAAATTCTTTCACTTATAGGAATTTAAAGTGATCCTTAGTGAACTCTGAAATTAACGCGGGTGAAACCGCAGGGGTCAGCTAGTGTAAAATATAATAATCTTTATTATAGTGTATGGATTTAAAGGTTAAATAAACATGAGTAAAATTTCGTTATAATATTTTATGAACACGAAGCTCGGCCTTTGACCTGGTGCAAGCGACACGGCGGTGTTATCTTTTTACAAAGAAATCGAAATACTGCACCTATCCTATCGCAGTATTGTTTTGTAAACAATATTTTTTTCATTACTCATACTCGGAAAGTTGGTCTGAAGTTGCCTGAGAAGCGGTTTGAAAGTAACCCTTTTCGGCCCGAGGGAGAATCGCTTTCAACTGACAGCTGGATACTGCAGAAACTCAAGTTTTTTTTTTATGTCATAGGGGGCATACTTACTGGCCAGTAGCACACCTAATGGTTGATTTATGTAAAATAAAATTCACTCATTTTTTTCTTTAGCTGATTCCTATTTTTATTTTGACTTTCCTTGCATTCGTAATGAAAAGCACAGTGTTACCCTCGGGAGAAAGACTTATTTAGTCCCTCGAACTATTAGCGCCCTCGCTACGCTCGGGCGCCAAACCCCGTCTCTTCACCCCTAGGATAACAATGTACTATTTCTCTATTCTATTCTATTATTATGTGGTCGGACCACCACCTCGCCACCTCGCCAGCACAGTGCACAGATCGCGTACCTTCTCCCTCTTCTGGTCCTTGGTGAGCGCGCGCGCCTGGTTGGCGTCGAGGTGCGTCTTCTGCCGCTTGGCGATCTGCTCGCGGACCTTCGCCTCCACCGCCGTGGGGTCCTGCACCGCCTCCGTGCCCAGCGCGCGCATCAGGTTCGATATCCTGGTGGTGTTGTCGTTATTATTCACTCTTACCGCCGCACTCAGAGTCGACTTTAATGATTACTTAGTTAAGTATAGATTGTTAAAACAAAACTGCCGCAATCAGACAAGTTTTTATAAATTAATGTTAATTGACATTTAACTAATTAAGTTACATCTCATTAAATGCCAATTAACATTAATTTACTGAACATCTCTGATTGCGGCAATTTTTTTTTTTTAATCCATACTTAACTAAGTAATCATTAAAGTCGACTCTGAGTGCGGCCGTTAGCTGCTCTCCGCGGTAAGTATAACCAACCACTCCGTCCGTATAACCAAGATTGGTTGGTAGGACCCTGGGTTGGAGGTGGGTTGCTCTCCGCGGTAAGTCGAGGAGTCCCCGCGGGAATTCCGGGATGAAAAGTATCACATGTCCCCCTGGCGACGTGTACGCAAAGTTTTGTGATGATCCGTTGAGCCATTGAGGCGTGAAAGCGTAACAAACAAACAAACAAACAAACTTACTTTCGCATTTATAATATTGAAGTAAGGATTCATCAACTCAAGCAAATTTGTTGGTTTGTTACAATTTGACGCCTTAACGGTTCAACCGATCATCATGAAATTTTG
The DNA here is from genome assembly GCA_907165275.2 of Zygaena filipendulae. Taxonomy (NCBI): domain Eukaryota; kingdom Metazoa; phylum Arthropoda; class Insecta; order Lepidoptera; family Zygaenidae; genus Zygaena; species Zygaena filipendulae. The sequence continues at coordinate 621,543 of OU015670.1, read as the reverse complement.
CATACACGTTGTCAGGGGAACAGAGAAGGACATGGGGTGCTTTTTATGCCGCAATTCCCGTGAAAACACTAAAAATAATGCGGATGAAACCGCGGGGAACAGCTAGTATTAATGAAAAAGCATTTACCTAAACTAATATTATAAATGGAATTTTTTTGTTTGCTACGATTAAATCAAAACCTACTGGACCGAATCTAAAAAATCTTTCACCATTAAAATGCTACATTATCCCCGAGTAACATAGGCTATATCGTAACCCGGAATTCCCGCGGGATCTCCGCAATCTGCGAGACACAACATTGAGAACTGGGCTTCGGGGAATACAAGGCGCTAGGTGCTTTTTGCATGCAATTTGGGCACACAAAACACGGGATTTTTTTATTTATTTATTTATTCATTATTTATTGCACAAAAAGTACAAATGGCGAACTTAATGCCTTGCGGCATTTTCTACCAGTTAACCAGATGCGTGAGGTTTTTAAGAATTGTCTTAGCCGTTTCTGATTTATTTCTGACTAACGTGAAAGCGTAACAGACAGACAGACAGACAGAGTTACCTTCGCATTTGTATTATTAGTAGGGATTTATTTTTGATTATATATTAAGTCTTCTTAGGCATACCCCGCAACGTACATTATGAGAATTTACTCAGCTTTTTTACTATCTACTACTTTATTTTTACTTTTTAAATTATCTCCACTTAAATTATCTTAAAAAATGTAGATTGTGGACGGTCTGAATGTAGAGTGTGAAGCCATCTCCCTTCTAAGGTCGCCACTGAAAATCAGCGTCGTGGAACTCACGGCCGCACTCAGAGTCGACTTTAATGATTACTTAGTTAAGTATAGATTTTTAAAACAAAACTGCCGCAATCAGAGACGTTCATTAAATTAATGTTAATTGGAATTTAATGAGATGTAACTTAATTAGTTAAATGTCAATGAACATTAATTTATTAAACTTGTCTGATTACGGCAATTTTGTTTTAAAAATCTATACTTAACTAAGTAATCATTAAAGTCGACTCTGAGTGCGGCCGTTAGTGCCACGGCATAATGCTGAGTGGTAGTCATTTTGGTACCAACTATTCTAGTTTAAGACTCACGGTTGTACTTATTTTATCTTTATGGTATCAAATAAACTTTTTTCTATTCTATTCTATTCTAGGTTCTCACCGGAGCTTGGGCTCGGGCGGCGCCTCCAGCCCGAGGCGCACCTTCTCCTGCTCCTCCTTCCACGCCTCGCGCCGGCTCTGCCGCCGCAGCTTCTTGCGCTCCTTCTTCGTCAGGAACACGGGCATGTACGTCGGCTTCAGCGGCTCCGCTGGAAACGTCATCCAATCTCATAGAGCCGAGGTGGAATATATGTATTGTCAACTAGGTGTGCCCCGCGGTTTCGCCCGCGTCAATTTCAGAGTTCCCGCGGGAATTCCGGGATAAAAAGTACCCTATGTGTTAATCTGATGTTTAAGCTATATTATTGTAAAGTTTCGTTTAAATCCATTCAGTAGTTTTTGCGTGAAAGAGTAAGAAACATCCATCTATCCATCCATCCATATTATATTACTAGCTAGGCCCCGCGGTTTCGCCCGCGCGAAAGGTTTTTATGCAACAACTTTTTTCCCCGACATCCGATTTCAATGAAACAAACCCTATATGTATCTCCAGGCTAAGCTTAAACTACCTGTGAAAACCGCATGACAATCTGTTCAGTAGATTCGGAGATTATCGCGAACAGACAGACAGACAGACAGAAAAGAATTTTAAAAACTTTTTTTTTGTGCTTGGTTACTCTTCTTTTATCACCCCTCTCAATTTTAGGTAAAAAAATATTCAATGTACAGAATCGCGAATTCTACTCTTTTATTATAGTATAGATTAGTAGGATTGGCTATGGGGACTGGTGTATGAACGAATCAGAACAATCACCAAAATATTCCCGAACAAAACAAGTAATGGGCATGTTGACTAATTTTTATTTTTTAGTCCGTCTTGTAGATTATTAAAAAATACTGGACACGTATTTTTTCATTTTTTACGTAATCAAAAAATAACGGCGATACATTGAGTTGAAATTTCGCGTGACGTCACTATTCTGACAGTTTGTATGGCGGTTTTGCGGTTAGTGACGTCACGACCCCCTCACCCTAAACTTTAATGCGCTTTATCTCTGTATATTTTAATTTATTTAAAAAAGCAAAAAAAAAAGTGTCTATTGTTTTATTAATTTTCTAACTGACGGACTAATTAGAATTTTGATTTTCAAAAGTAGTCAACATCCCTATTATGAAAGAACTTGTTGAACATAGCTTGAAAACATCTTACTATTAAGTATAAAACAAATCACCTAGTCAAAAGGTTGACTGGGAGAAAATTTCTTAGGCATTAAGTCCGCCTTTTGTGCGATAAAGTGCAATAAAGTTCTTAACTATAAACATGAAACCCTCTATAATCTATATTCTTTGGTACCAGTGTCACTTGAGACTAAAATTATTTGTCTTTATTATGAACCAGAGCAAGGTCAAAAAGATAAAATACAGTACAGTATTATCAGTGGGTCATACTATAGCTGCGTCTGTCGGCTGCGCTTGCATGGATTTTAAAATTAATTATAGCAGTTTATTCATGTAGAGCATGGACTAACAATCGCCATACTATCGAGCGTGATTTCGAAACTAGTTCTAAATAAGAGCACTAGACGGCGCCAAGAGTAAAGAAATGGAAAAAAAATTGAGATAATCAAGCATCGGTGAACCTAACTACACCATTGTACAATTTTTCATTGAGTAGAAGGATTAATATTGTAGTGATACGGCTGGATAGTAACAGATGGCGTAAGAATCGACAAGTCATTTCATTCGCGTTTCCAAAAAAATATTTCTTTTTTTTTGTTATAAGTTTCATATAGGTACAATTTAATGAACAATCTCATATTTATTTAAGAAACATTTTTAAAATTTTGCGCCCAAATCAGTCAGTCAGTTGGTTAATTTTTTTATGTATATAAATTTACTGAACATTGATAATTATGATAAATCATAATATTCGTCTCTTTATAATATAAACAAATACTTCTCAGTAAACTAAACATTCACAAAGAACGCACGTATCGGTGGAAATGTTAATATCAAATAGGTTAAATACCTATTAGAAAATAATAATGCTGTGCTTAATTCCAGTTTACTTAGTAATCGGTGTGTTAAATACCATTGCCAACCATAAAAACTACAACATCCATCTGTACAGAGACGTCAATCCGAACTATGACGTCAGAGTGCGACGCGATACCAACATGGACGATGCAAAACACAACGACGCAGCAGGAGATATCATATTGAATTTTCTAGTTGAGTCGTTTAAAGATAGAACATCTCCGAATGTGATGGTGAAAGATCAAGGCACGCTTGAGAGCGATGAGTACGTTTCGGTGGAAAACAACGTAGAAAGTGATGATGGAAACAGAATAAAACAACCAATGAACGCATACGAACTAATCAAGAGAACGTCTCCAAGTGCAACGACGCACCCACGCGTGGAGAGACACGTAAGTTTTCGTACGGAAATCAAAAGTGATATAACAAATGTCGAAAATAGGAATTACAACACCAAAACACCTGTATACGGCAACAATAACGGCATTTACAGCAATAGCAATGGCATATACGTCGCCAAACCCGCCATATACAGCAGCAATAGTTATAAAAATAACGGCGTATATGACACAATAACCGCTGTATACCCCAGCAATGACGGCATGTATAGGAACAACAATCATAACGGCGTATACGGCAGCAACAGCGGTGTATACAGCAACAGCAATAATGGAATATACGGCAGCAACAGCGGTGTATACGGCACCAAAACTCCTGTACACGGCAGCAATAATGGAATATACGGCAGCAACAGCAATAATAACGGTGTATACGACACCAAAACTCCTGTATACGGCAGCAACAGTGGTGTATACAGCAACAGCAATAATAACGGTGTATACGACACCAAAGCTGCAGTATACGACGGCAATAATGGAATATACGACAGCGAGATCGAAATGGAAACGACAACAGAAATGAATATACAAAGAGGCTGCATACTTTTTTGCGGCACGAACAGATGTCCGAGCGGCAAAGAGTGGGCCGGGGGTTTCTGCATCAAAACACAAAGAAGAACGAGGAAGAGGACGTAGCGTGTGACCGACACTCTACACCTCTATGCTCAAGAATCGAGGACTCGAGAAGACAATCGCGACGGTGTTGATTTTGCTGTGATTTTATTTTGCATTTATAAAATTATTCAAATTCAAATACATAATAAGTAGTACTTTTCTTAAAGATGCGCGTAAATATTGTCATTACTTTTGAATAAAGAACACGCGAAGTATCATATTATTTACGTAGACTGAAAAACAAAAATCACTTCCTGGCGCGTTCTTTGAATTTGGAACGAAGAGTGTGCTGTTTGAATTTAGAACTCTTTCATCTATCGTACACATTGCGTTCTCGTGGCAGTATAGCCACAGATGCGTTTACCTTTCGGCACAAACTGTAAAATCAGGCCAGCGACACTCCCTTGAACCAATAGTTACTACGGATTTATGCGCGAACTCTTTTACCAACTTTGGAATACTTAACCAAATTTCTATGACCGCGTCATACATTTGCATTGGTATGGTTGGCACAAAATGCTTTCATAGATCGGATCAGCGATTAGTATGGAAGTGCCTACTCTTAAAACGTAGTGATTATTTGCTCAGTGTGTAAAAAAAAAAAATTGGCGGTAAAGCGGAGTTCGTTGTTATTTTGTTAATAAATTAAATTTAATAAGTAAAAGGTCCTTTTTAATTTCCTTGCATTTTTTTAAGAAAAGCACTATATTATATGCCTCGGCCGAAATGTCAATTGCCTATTTCGCTGCCTTTGCAATAATGTACTATTATTGCCCCAAAATAAACACAATAAATATCAGGTAAATAGAAAGAAAATAAATTAATATGTGGTCGTTCAAGCTAAAAGATACCAGTTCTCGGCAAAAGTTGGGTGAAAAATTGCGTCCGCGATTTTAATTGATTATTAATAAATCAAATCAAATCAAATCAAATATACTTTATTGCATATTCAATTTTCTACAATTTCATATATCTTAGTCTACAATAATAAATAAAAAAACTATGTATTAAGCAAGTAAAAGTGTGTTTTATTTTTCATTCGAACTTTTACAATGCTTTTTCTCAAATCAAGCTTTTACTTAATTTCAACTTCAAATGTCTGATAAAAAAAACTGTGCTAGTTTTTGAATATTTTTTTCAATCCTTACTATCAATTGACTGTTCTAGATACCGAAATCTAGTCCTCACTCAATACCCCACCTGCTGGTACCTTTTTAAATGGACGCCCGTATATTATGATTAAATACCTTACGTTATGAACCAAGTTAATCCTAACTAATATTATAAATGCGAAAGTGAGTTTGTTTGCTTGTTACGCTCATCAACGGCTCAACGGATCATCATGAAATTTTGCACACACGTCGTCAGGGGTACAGAGAATTACTTAGGGTACTTTTAATCCTCGAACTCCCGAAACCTCGAGGGACAGATAGGTAGCATGCATGCATGTAGGTATGTATGTAGGTATGTATGTATGTATGCATGTAGGTATGCATGCATGTATGTATGCATGTATGTATGTGTGCATGTATGTATGTATGCATGTATGTATATATGTATATATGTATATGTATGTATGTAGTGTCCCAGACCCGTGTCGGACTCACTGGGCGGCCTCAGCTGCTGCGGGTGCTCCACCAGGTTGGTGATCGCGTCCTCGTTGATGTTGTCCGCTATGTCCCCGCCGCCGGTGTTGCACGCGTCCACCCGCCGCGCGCCCCCGGCCCCACCCGCGCCCCCACCGCGCTCCTCCGCCGTCAGCAGGATCACGCTGTCCCACCTGCGACGGGTTATTTTATTTATTTAATTTTTTAACCGACTTCCAAAAAGTAGGAGGTTCTGCATTCGGCTGTATGTGTGTATGTTTTTTTATTTTTTATATTGGAAACCTTATAATATAAAAAATCTCGTTGGAAAAAACTTTTTATTAAAACAAGCGCTAAAAAGAATAAACCATGCATTGTGATCCAGACTAAACGTGTGTACTCGGTTGAAAATAACTGTTTCAAATAGGGCTAGTTGACTAATTTTTTTTTTTAGTCCGCCGCGTGTAGATTAATAAAAAATATTGGACACGTATTTTTTCTTTTTTTACGTAATCAAAAAACAACGGCGATGAGTTGAGCGTGACGTCACTAACCGGTGTAGTTTGTACGGGGCTTATACCGAATATTGACGTCACGAGCCCCCACCCTAAACTTTAATGCGCTTTATCTGTGTATATTTTCATTAATTTGAAAAAGCAAAAAATACGTGTCTATTATTTTTTTAATTTCTAACTGACGGACTAATTAGAATTTCGAATTGGAACTCCCGATATATTGTATACGCTTTAACAACAAACTCCCAAACGATGTAGTTAAGATGGGGGCCGGAATCCTGTAACACGGGGTTTCCTAGTACGGATTCCGATCTCTCACTTTGGCTTAGCTACATGCTTCATATTGATTGTGTCCTCAAATCTAGTTATTGCTGTAAACACAGATTATGCGATAAGGCATATTATAGTGTAGTAGACTATTTAAATGATACAGACGTTTAAGAATGAATTGCTCTATCCAATTACTATTTTTTATTCTCCTAATTTATAAGTACGATCATTAAAAGACAGCGCTGCTGAGTTTCTTGTCAGTTCTTCTCAGCAGAGGACGTATTCCGAACTGACGGTAATTTTTAGTTCTAAGAACCTGCTGACGATTATTTAAAGTGCTCGTAACAACCAATACAAAGTAATAAATGGCATTTGAATTTGGTATCTCCCTTCTTACGGTCGCCACTGAAAATCAGCGATGTGGAACTTAGTTCCACGGCATAATGCTGAGTGGCAGCCATTTCGGCACCAAGTGTTCTATTCTAGTAATCACGCTTGTACCTAGTTTTATTTTTATGGTATCAAATGGACATAGATAAGCAATAGTGTGTTAACCCACACTGAAGAAATTTTGAGTAAATCGTGTTTTAAAATCATAGCGTCATTTTGTTTCAGCATTTTTTTATGTTAACATTTTTTTTTGGTATTTAAACAATGTAATAAGGTAAACACATAATTAAAAAACGTTCTATAACTCTCAATAAAGCGTTTGGAATCAATAACTTAATAATGTGGGTTAACATGTTATTGCTTATCTGCGTCCAAATAAACTTTTTCTATTCGATTCTATTCTATTCTATTCTATTCTATTGACGACCCGTTTGGCGCAGAGGTCACCATGCCTACCCGCTAATCAAGGGGTTCCGGGTTCGATTCCCGGTGGGGGTGGACTTGGTGTGATGAACACAGGGTTCCATTTTCCAGTATGGGTGTGTTTATATATCTATAGTATAATATATAAGTAATTCTATGTAGTATATACCACGTGTTGCTTGGTTTCCACGTCACAAGCTAATAATAGCTTACTGTGGGATCAAGTAGATCTGTGTGTTGTGATGTGGATTATTATTATTATTATTCTATTCTATTCTATTCTCACCACTCGACGTCGGGCACGCGCTCGGCGTCGGGCGCGTCCGCGGCCAGCAGCGCCAGCTTGGTCGCCGACGAGATGCCCGTCTTCCGCGCTATCTGCGAGATCTCGTTCTGCAGCTTCTCCAGTTGCGCCTGACACACACACAGACAAACGTTCTATACACCCCCCCCCACTAGCTTTTATTTATTTATACAACGTGTTAATGAATTAACTGAAAACTCGAGAGTAGTTTGCTCAGAATCAACTGGCGAATCGAACGCAATATGTTTTAATATAGGTTATAATTTTTCATTTTTATCAGCCCATGTCTAAATTATTTATAATACAATATTTGGCGCGTACGCAGCCCGCAACGAAAAAAATCGAACCGGTAGGCGCGGGCGTAGCGCTCGGAATTTCGTAGATAGGTCACCTCCAAACTAATGTTGAATAACTTTTAAAATATACATTTTTTCGACATGAAATGTATTTTAATCATATTATTCTTTATTTTTTTAAATGGGGTGTGTCAGGTTTTCAGTTAATTTATTAACACGTTGTATATTTATATATTTGCCCGAAGAGGTTGAACCGAAAGCGAAATTTCGAGAAAATTGCAAAAAGAGGAAATGGTCGGGTCTAGAAATTTCTTGACCTGAAATTTCTTCCACGAAAACACGCTGTTCCATATAAACTTTGTAACCACTTTTCACCAACTTAGGGGTGGAATTTCCAAAAATTCATTTTTTAGTGCACACCTGCATCACTTAAGGATTTTTTTTTAAATAAACTAGCAATTTGAGTAGTTACTAGTGGGGGAGGGGGTGAAAGAGGGGAGAAGGCGGCTCACCTTTATCCTGAGCCGCTCGGCGAGGTATCTAAACATCACTCAATCTTTACCAATCATTAACTCGAATAACTCTCTCTCGACCCTGTAGAGCGGGGGGCACTACCAACTCGCGTAGATACCAGTGGGGGGAGGGGGGGGAGTGGGGGGAGACGGCGAACTCACCTCCATCCTGAGCCGCTCGGCGAGCTGCCTGACCAACACTCAACCTTTAACTTTCCCTCGACCCTGTAGAGCGGGGGGGACGAGCTCACCTTCATCCTGAGCCGCTCGACGAGCTGCCTGGAGACCACTCAACTTTTAACTTTCCCTCGACCCTGTAGAGCGGGGTGAGTGGGGGGAGACGGCGAGCTCACCTTCATCCTGAGCCGCTCGGCGAGCTGCCGGAACTTGCCCGGCTCGTGGAAGCGCAGCGGGCGGCGGCCGCGCTCGGGCGGCTTGGCGGCGACGCGCGGGTCGAGCCACGCGGCGTCGCCCGCCGGCCCGCCGCCCGCGCCGCCCGCGCCGCCGCCCGCGCCGCCCGCCTGCAGCTGCGCGCGGAACTCCTCGCGACGCTTCGCCCTTATGTTCGCCTGGTACACGCGGACACACGACGCACACGCAATCGTCAATGGGCATGTCGATTAATTTTTATTTTTTAGTCCGTCTTGTAGATTATTAAAAAATATTGGACACGTATTTTTTCTTTTTTTACGTAATCAAAAAATAACGGAGATATATTGAGTTGAAATTTCGCGTGACGTCACTATTCTGACAGTTTGTATGGCGGTTTTGCGGTTAGTGACGTCACGACCTCCTCATCCTAAGCTTTAATGCGCTTTATCGCTGAATATTTTAATTTATTTAAAAAAGCAAAAAATACGTGTCTATTGTTTTTTTATTTTCTAACTGACGGACTAATTAGAATTTTGATTTTCGAAAGTAGTCAACATCCCTATTTTAATTAGATTTCCCATGTGCATACTATGTATCGTATTATGCTACTGCTTCGTCTGCGTGTCAACGCGTAAATAAGTGCGCTAAATAAGGCCGACGTAGATGTGTCCAACATTTTAACGGGTTAACGGCATTACTAATGACGTTAAACGTTAAGCGATAGCTCGGGTGTCGGTTTTGTGGACACATCAAAGGGTTTTAGCGCGTTATTTAGCGCACTAAGCGGCGTTGGCTACATTAACGCCTTCTCATTCTGCGTGGCGCACGCGCATAGCAAGACCGTATTTACTTTGTATTGGCGGGAACAATAAAATGCAATAGAATGCTTCTACCTCCATTACAAAAAAACAGCTGTTTGAAGCTTCGACCTCCATTTTGTGTTAACTCGTTATTTCACTAGAAACTAAATGTAGCCAACACATATAGTTGGACATTAACATCAACGTTAACGTTAACACAGGTGGAGCAGTAGCATAACATGTTAACCCACAAAATTAAGTTATTGATACAGAACGCTTTATTGACAGTAATAGAACGTTTTTTAATTATGTTATGTTAACCTTATTACATTGTTTCGATACCAATAAAAGGTTGAACATAAAAAGTATTGACAAAAAGATGGCGCTATAATTTTTAAACACGATTTATTAAAAAATTCTCCAGTGTGGGTTAACACACTATTGCTTATCTATGTCCATATCATCTACTACACGCATCATTTGTATTATGTAACAGCTGTTCCCGCGGTTTCACCCGCGTTAATGTCGGAGTTCCCCCGGGAATTCCAGATTACAATATAGCCTATGTTACTCGGGGATAATGTAGCTTTCTAATGGTGAAAGAATTTTTAAAATAGGTCCAGCAGTTTTCGTTAAATCGTAACAAACAAACAAAAAATCAAATCTTTCCTCTTAATAATATAAGTATAGACTAGCTGTCTCACACGGTTTCACCCTCGATAATTCCGTAGTTCCCGCGGATTGTTTCATACAAACTTTGCAACCTCTTTCATCCCCTTAGGGGTTGAATTTTCAAAAATCCTTTCTTACAAATAACACACCCTCCAAGTTTCACGTCTCTACGATCAGCGGTTTAGGCTGTGTGTTGACTCGCAGTCAGTCATTCAGGACAAAGCATTTTATATGTATAAAAATATTTTATATGTATAATAAAAATATGTGTTAATTGACATTTAAATAATTAAGCTAAAATATTAATTTAGCTTAATTATTTAAATGTCAATTAACATTAATTTATGAAATGATTCTGTGATTGCGGCAGTTTTATTTCAAAAATCTTTACTTAAAATTAAGTGATCATTAAAACGACTGCGAGTGCGGCCGTAAAAGATATATTAGATAGTCATCACGAACCTTGAGCGTGGGCGCCAGGTGCGTGAGCTGCACCTGCCGGCCGCTGGTGTCCACGGTGCGGCCCTCGCGGTCCAGGATGAGCGGCGCCGGGCCCGCGCCCGCGCCCGCGCCCGCGCCCGCGCCCTGCGCCGATAGGGCTCCGCCTGCCATTTTCTTCTGTATCCTGACCCTGAGCTCGTCCAGTTTTCTCTGCTTCTCCAAATCCTCCTCGCTCACCCCACCCGGCGGCAACACTGGAAATCGAATAGAGAGAGACAATCAATCCAAACTCCAAAGTTTTTAGGCGGGAATCAAAGATGGCGGTTCGGTCATTTATTTTCATGTCGATAAAAAATAATTAAAAATGGTTTTTGTTGTGTTTTAAGAAGCTGTATAGGACATTGTAGTGACATGAAGATTGTGATATCTGTACCTTTTTCTATACTTTTATTATAAAGAGGAAAGATTTGATTTTTTGTTTGCTTGTTTGTTATGACTTAACTCAAAAACTACTGGACGGATTTCAAAAAATTTTTCACTATTAGAAAGCTACATTATCCCTGAGTAACATAGGCTGAATTGTAATCAAAAATTCTCGCGGGAACTCCGAAATTACGCGCGGGTGAAACCGCGCGGGACAACTAGTCTAGTAGTAATTTATTCTATACTTATAATAAAACTGTAAAGAGGTCAATTCTGTGAATTGAATATATATTCAAAATTAATATTGGAGGATGAATGGTGATCGATACTGATGCCAAAAATGCAATCATTAAATTTTTTGTCTGTCTGTATGTGCACACTTTGGCCAAAAACTACAGAAGGGATTTTAACCAAACTTGGTACGATTGTAGTCCATACTCCTGGGCAGGTTATAGGCTATATAAGATAACGCTAAGACACATAGGAGCTGAGCAGTGACAATAAATTTGAAGCAAGTCGGATGAAAATGCGCTTTCGAGCTATTATCCTCGAATACGTTTACTCAATCAAGCAAAAATGGCTGAAAGGATGCACGTTGTCAGGGGTACAAAGAAGGACATAGGGTACTTTTTATCCCAGAATTCCCACGGGAACTCCGAAATTGCCGCGGGTGAAACCGCGGAGCACAGCTAGTAAATAAATAAATGTGGGACATTACCAGGCTTGGAGTACAGCACCGGCTTGATGACGCTGGGCGGCGGGATGGCGTTGTTCTGGTGCATCTGCACCTTGAGGTGCTGCGCCGCCGCCAGCGCCGCGCTCACGGCGGGCGCGGGCGCGGGCGGCGCGGCGGCCACGGGCGGGGGCGGCGCCCGGCGCTCCGAGCTCATCGCCAGCAGCGTGCGCTTGCGCTCCTCGATGTCGCGCTGCGCGTTCGCCATCATCAGCTGCCGACACCACCACACATACATTAATGCAACGACACGTCCGTCGGTTGATTATTTATTCCTACACTCGAGGCGAATTAAGAACAAAAAGTGGGACTAAACAAGAATAAAATAATAAATTATTCTTTAATATTATTTTCGAGACGAAACAGGAATGAAACCTAGGTCGAAAAAGGAATTTTTTGTGCGAGACGAAACTCTGCGGGACGAATCAGGAACAAATCCTCATAACCGGCCAATAGGCATGTTTCCAGGGTATCAAATCAAAATTCTTTTGGTCCATCAGACAGAATATAATAATAAAAAATATTACTCTATATTTTGGTTTTTCAAATTAATGAAAAAATACTTTAGATAAAGCACATCGATAGTTTAGGAGTGGGGTCATGTGACATCATAACGTCGTATAAACGACGTGACATCACGCAAAATTTCGAACTTATAATATAATATGCACATATTAAATAATTTATTATAAATTTATTATTTTCACCCTGATGTTGTGATTCAACCAGTGGCGTTCTTTCCATACAAGCCCAAAAGCCTGTTTTTCCTGACCAAAATACTTGCCACAGAATATCAATATTTTAATAAGTATAAATAAAGTGTATGGATATAAATACTTATTAAAATATTTGATACTCCGCAAGCAAGCGCTTCAGCTAGGCAGGTTGGGATTTTGGGCTTGTATGGAAGGAACGCCACTGGATTCAACCTGTGACACCATTCTTCCAAGTGGCTAACCTACTAGAATAACAGTGCTCTAATCCTGAATAGGAATATTGTCTGATCTCTCACCTTAATCCGGTCTGCACTCAATCCAGCAATCTTTGAGCCAATACTTTCACCCTCAGGCAGTGACGATGGTATGTCCACTCCCCCATTACCAAAATTGTCTTTAACTTCCTTCTCTTTCGCTCGGACTTCTTGTTTCTCTTCGTGACGTGACTTTTTACTATCCCTGTCCTTGTCGCTTGAGTCATGTTTCCGTTTCTGTGATTTTGATGATGATACGAATTCCTGAGCGAGAGCTATGATCTTATCAGCTAATTTGCTAGCCTTTTTTGAGTCAATATGTGATGTTATCTTGTCTATGATTTTTCTACGTTCATAACTGAAAAAAGAAATTTATAAGAGTTCTCGGTACATAAACTGTGAGCTACAGTTTCAATTGTGTCTATTGGTCGGTTCCAAATTGGTGAACATCACACAATGGGCATGTTGACTTATTTTTTTTTTAGTCCATCTTGTAGATTATTAAAAAATATTAGACATGTATTTTTCTTTTTTTACGTAACAAATAAAATAACGGCAATATATTGAGTTGAAATTTCGCGTGATCTTACTATCCTGACAGTTTGTATGGCAGTTTAGCGGTTAGTGTCGTCACGACCCCCTCACCCTAAACTTTAATGCGCTTTATTTCTGTATATTTTAATTTATTTGAAAAAGCAAAAAATACGTGCCTATTGTTTTAATTTTCTAACTGACGGACTAATTAGAATTTTGATTTTCAAAAGTAGTCAACATCCCCCTTTAGTACTTTTAGATGCATACTTACTAATGGGTTTATATAAACCATTAAATATCAGTCATGTCATAAGGACATGATGTTTGGAAGCATCAGATTTGGAGCCCTGTTGTAGGTGTTGGTTAATGATTTTCTAAAACTTATACCATTAATAATTTTTGGCTATTCAGTTTAAGAAGCAGCTGAAGTGTGCCAACGTAAAGACTCAAAGCCAATTCTCATAATAATCTAAAGGAGTTGAGAAATATTTTAAACGAATCAAGTAATCATTCCCAAAAATCCTTACTTCGAACGATATTATTCGACCTCCTACGTTTACTTTCAACTACGTGACATTGGCGGAGTCACTGTGAGAAAGGCAACACAGTGGAAGCCATTTTTTAAAAAAAGAAGAATATTATAAATGCGAAAGTGATTTGTTTTACTTTCACACCTTAACGGCTAAACTGACCACCATAAAATTTTGCATGCACGTTGTCAGGGGTACAGAGAAGGACATAGGGTACTTTTTATCCCAGAAATCCTGCGGGAACTCCGAAATTACCGTGGGTGAAACCGCAGGGAACAGCTAGTAATAACTAAAATCAAATAGGTCAAAGCTAAACGAATATTGACAAACTGGATAATTTTAACCCTCAGTAGCAGTCTCTACTAGGCTACTAACTGCTATGTGGTGATCTAGATCTAATTATGTAGCTTGGAAGAGATTTTTTCCCTAAGATTAAAAGAGCCACGGTAGGTACGATGGAACTAACTTTTACGAAGTCTTAAATTGAACATTGTTTTATAACTTTCAATAGGGCTTTTTCTATTCATAAACTTACCCGTTAGTCAAGCAAGACGTGACAGTCGACAGCAAAGAGTTATCAGTTTTGCCGATCGTGCGGTATATGGCGCGGTCTAAAGACGAACGCAGTTCATCCGCCTCCCTCCTGGATAGCTGTACCGCCATTTTGATAATATAATAACACAATTTTGTCGATTATTTAATTTGTTTTTTGAGATGATAAATACTTATTCCATTTTTTTCAATTTTTGACAAACAGTGGCATTATTGACATTTTAGTTTTTAGGTTACATAATTTTTTTTTCCCCATTTTCGGGTAAGGCTAAAGAAAATACGTCCAAATAGCCAAGTCAGACGTTTATATTTGGATACAAAATATGCATAGCTGGGCATTAACTCGTTAATCCGTCAATCGTTAATTAACGAAGTTAACATTTTGATTAACGGGTTAACTTTTAAAAATGTTAACGGACACGTTAACTTCCGTTAACATACAGAGGTCCGTTAATCGTTAATCCAATGCCAACTATTTACCGCACAGCACCGCGGCGTGGCGTGAAAAACAGGTTCAGACAAGTTTAGTATGAATATGAAACGACAAGTGCCGGCCGCCGGGTGGCGCGTGCCAGCGAGTGAAACAAAAACAAAACTTGATATATTTTGCCGGCGCGTGTGAGTGAGAAATGAATTGCGAAGAGATGAGTTTGAGTTTCGTTCAAACTTCAATCATTCCAGTACTTTTAGCGCCGGTGCTTCAAATGACGAGTGTTTCGTTTGTTATTATAAATATAAATTACTGTCAGTGATCATTTGCGTGTTGTTAAAGAAGAGTGCAGTGTAATTTTATTAGGTAGAAAAAGTTAATGTTTATGAAAGGAAATATGACGACCGACGATTAAATCACACATTTGAATTATTCAAGGATTTTATTTTGTTCCTAACCTGTTAACTTCAAGAACCTAAACCAACATGTTTATATTAGTTCACTAACGTAACGATATAAAAATGCAATTTTACAGATTTTAACGGATTAACGATTAACGTTAACTTGCGTTTATCCTTCCGAAATGTAACGCTTTAACGTTTAACGAAGCTAACTTTTTTTGTAGCGGATTAACGATTAACGAAGTTAACTATTTGATTAACGGTGCCCAGCTATGAAAATATGTATAATCGTACGGTTCATTGTATCCACGAATACTCCATATTTGCTATCAAAAGTTCCGGTAAAGCATCGAAGTGCATCTCACCAATACATTTCGATGTAAATAACTTCAGAAGAATAAAATACAACTGAATTGGCTGTATGGACTTGTTTCCTTTGCCTTCCCCATTGGGGAAAAACAAAAACAAAAAAATGCACACGAACCGTAGACGGAGAATAGAATTCTATTCTCCGTCCACGACACGAACAAAATAAAAAAAAAATAAAAATTCGCACACGAACCGTGGACGGAGAATAGAATTCTATTCTCCGTCTACGACACGAACATTTTGCATTTTGCAATTTGCTGTTGCATTTCATGGTACGTTCACACGCGTGCGTTCAACTCTACATTCAACGTGCACATTCACATTCACGAGCGTGTAAACGGTACGCCCGAGCCCGTGAACGCGCCTGTGAACGTGAATGCCGCGAATCGGGCAAGTGTCGGTTTTTTGGCAAAGTTCAAAGGATGAATGTGCGGGCGCCCGGTGACTGTTTACACGCGCGCGGGCAGTCAGTCTGTCCCGCGCTTTCGCGACGAGTGAATCTTCATTCATTCATTCATTCATTCATTCTTTGCAGTCTTTTTCTTTTTCTCCGTCGTTCATAATTTTGTTTCTTTTTCCAATAAAAATAAGTTAAGCCAAAGGATATGGCAGCAACAACACCGAGATCCTCGCTGCTCGCCATTCTGGCACTGACTGACACGACGGCGTGCGTGTAAACAGCTTGAATGTCCGCCGGCCCGGGACGGGCTGCATGCCGCGCAGCCCGCCAGGCAGCCCGCCGGGCTGCACGGCGCGCGTGTGAACGTAGCATCAGATATTAAAAAAGTACTCTGTGGCATTTACGGATTATGTGTGCTCCAAGGAAGTACTTATAACCAGCTTATAACTTCCTTGGTGTGCTCTCTTGACTCTTATTCGTCTGTGGTGTGCCGGCTGGAGGTCGTGTGGTCGTGTGGCGGGGTGTTCTGTGGGCGGGGTGGAACCGATCATTTAGTAAACTAATATAAGATCATTATAAGATTCATAATATTTCGTGGCGAGGATCGTGGCTCGCCATTTGTGTTTTGAGTGTTCTTTAATTTATTTAACGTAACTCGTAAGAAATTGCATATAGGTATCGCGTCGACAGTTTTTATGTACCTAATATACCTAATCTTCATTAGATTTTTTAATTATAACAAAAAATAATTGATAAACTATCATTGTTTCAAGTGAGTAAGTAATTAAAGTTTACAACATAAAAACTGAACTTTTAGATTTTCGTTCAAACTCGAGTTTAGACCAACAATGGTTATTAAAAATATCTGTTGCCTCGGCGCTGGCTACGTGGGAGGCCCAACTTGCAGTGTTATTGCACTCAAGTGCCCTAACATTAAAGTCACTGTATGCGATAAAAGTGTCGATAGAATCAACCAGTGGAACTCTGACAAATTGCCCATCTACGAACCGGGTCTGGACGAAGTGGTGAAAGAATGCCGGGGCAGAAACTTATTTTTCTCCAACGACATCGCGAAAAGCATAGACGAAGCCGATCTGATATTCATATCCGTCAATACGCCGACGAAAACCTTCGGTAACGGTAAAGGTAGAGCCGCCGATTTGAAGTATATCGAAGGTGCCGCCCGCATGATCGCCGATCTAGCGACCAGCAACAAAATTGTTGTCGAAAAGAGCACTGTGCCTGTCAAAGCTGCTGAGATCATCATGAAAATTCTAAGAGCTAACACTAAACCCGGTGTTCAGTATCAAATACTGTCCAATCCAGAGTTTTTAGCTGAAGGAACGGCAATTGTTGACTTAGTTGAGGCTGAGAGGGTTTTAATTGGAGGTGAGGACACACCAGATGGTCAGAGAGCTGTTCAAGAGCTGTGCTGGGTTTACAAACATTGGATCCCAGCAAAGAACATCTTGACCACCAACACTTGGAGTTCTGAACTGTCCAAGTTGGCAGCAAACGCTTTTCTTGCCCAGAGGATATCGAGTATCAACTCTTTGTCTGCTGTATGTGAGGCGACAGGTGCTGATGTATCAGAAGTTGCTCGTGCTGTTGGCAGAGACTCCCGTATTGGCCCTAAATTCCTGGAAGCTTCCATTGGATTCGGAGGCAGTTGCTTCCAGAAGGACATTCTGAACTTGATCTATTTGTGTGAATGTCTCAATCTCCCAGAAGTTGCGGCATACTGGCAACAGGTTGTTGACCTGAACGATTACCAGAAGACACGCTTCACCAGAAAAGTCATAGAGTCTCTGTTCAACACGGTCACAGACAAAAAGATTGCCATACTTGGGTTTTCGTTCAAGAAAAACACAGGTGACACTAGAGAGTCACCAGCTATATATGTCTCACAAACGTTGCTGGATGAAGGTGCTAAGTTGCATATATACGATCCCAAAGTAGAGACTGAACAGATCTTCTACGAGTTGACACATCCTTGTGTGTCGTTAGAACCGGAGACAGTCAGGAAGCATGTAGAGATCCACACATCAGCATACTCAGCTGTGACAGGCGCTCATGCCATCGTACTATGTACAGAGTGGGACGAGTTCAAAACATTGGACTTCAAAAAGATCTACAATGTGATGATGAAGCCAGCTTACATCTTTGATGGCCGAAAGATTTTGGATCATGAAGCGCTATTGAACATTGGTTTCCACGTGCAGACAATTGGGAAGAGGCTGTCAAGGACTGGCAGCATCAGAGCTCAGGGAAGCCAGACCTTGCCTTAGGTTTTAAGAGTAAGTTATCATTACTGTTTAGTTATTTAATTTATTAACTATTAGCTGTCACCTGTGGTTTCACCCGCTGTAATTTCAGAGTAAATTTCTTTTAAGTATAAATAAACCTTCCTCTTCAATCATTCTATCTATTGGAGAAAGCCACATGGAAATATATTCTGTAGTTTTTGAGATTATTGCGAACAGACAAACAGATGGAGCAAAGGCTTTTATTTTATAATATGTAATATAATATGAATATTTAATTTAGCTTCCACATTAATGTAGATCAATTTTCTTTCCCTCGAGAACAATAGGGCTGTGGACTACTTTTGAAAATCAAAATTCTAATTAAAAAATAAAAAATAAAATTAGACACGTATTTTTTGCTTTTTCAAATAAATTAATATATACAGAGATAAAGCGCATTAAAGTTTAGAGTGAGGGGGTTGTGACGTCACTAACCGCTAAAACCGCCATACAAAATGTCGGAATAGTGACGTCACGCGAAATTTCAACTCAATGTATCGCCGTTATTTTTTGATTACGTAAAAAAAGAAAAATACGTGTCCAATATTTTTTAATAATCTACAAGACGGACTAAAAAATAAAAATTAGTCAACATGCCCATTCCTTTTCTCTGGATGAAAAGTTCTTTCTTTTCTTAATCCCCAACAGCAAGGCAAAATTTCACGTTGGTTAAATAACTAGTTAAGGCGTGACAGCTGCAGCATGACCAACTTAACAAACTTACACAGACTCATAAAATATTTATTTATTCAGGATCTTATATTTGAGTCCCGGTAGTTTCGAGGTGATGCGTGCACAGATGATCAGATAGAACCGGATCGCAAGGCAAACAAACGTGATAAAAACACGTGTTAGGTATTTCTAAGAAGATAAACACAATCCGATTACGAATGTAGTAATACTACAAGGGTGTGTTCAAACTTATGTGTATGTGTAATTAATATTAATTGATAGTAGGACGCAGATAAGCAATAACATGTTAACCCACAAAATGAAGTTATTGATTCAGAACGATTTATTGAGAGTTAGGGAACGTTTTTTAATTATGGGTTTACCTTATTACATTGTTTAAATATGTAACTAAATATTGCGCATAAAAAATGTTGACACAAAATGTCGCTATCATTTTAAAACTTTAATTTACTCAAAATTTCTCCAGTGTGGGTTAACACACTATTGCTTATCTATGTCCAGTACTAGTGTATCAGAGCTTAAAATTTTATCAGTCGGGAAATTTCATTAACGTATCTAATCCTCACTATCATATTATTACGTACCGTACGTACCTTATATTATGTAGTAAAGTTGT
This sequence comes from Zygaena filipendulae, assembly GCA_907165275.2. Classification (NCBI taxonomy): domain Eukaryota; kingdom Metazoa; phylum Arthropoda; class Insecta; order Lepidoptera; family Zygaenidae; genus Zygaena; species Zygaena filipendulae. Next base: position 601,841 of record OU015670.1, on the reverse strand, counting down.
TTCGTTTTCGCGCCTTAACTAACTCAACCGATCATCGTGAAATGCATAACCGTTGTGTAGTAGGTACCTACAAGGGAACCCGTAAATAGGGATGTGGACTACTTCTGAAAATCAAAATTCTAATTAGTCCATCAGTTAGAAAATAAAAAAATAATAGACACGTATTTTTTGCTTTTTCAAATAATTTAAAATATACAGAGATAAAGCGCATTAAAGTTTAGGGTGAGTGGGTCGTGAGTCGTGACGTCACTAACCGATAAAACCGCCATACAAACTGTCAGAATAGTGACGTCACGCGAAATTTCAACTCAATATACCTATCGCCGTTATTTTTTGATTACGTAAAAAAAGAAAAAATACGTGTCCAATATTTTTTAATAATCTACAAGACGGACTAAAAAATGTCATAATAGGCTATTTGACAAAATTGTTGGTTTTTAGTCGGACCTTTGGATTCATAATTTTTTTTTTCTTTTTTTACGTAAGCAAAAAGTAACGGAGATACGTTGAGTCGAAATGTCGCGTGAATCGTGATGCCACAAGCAGATTCAGTTTTTACCTGCATATGACGTCACGAGCCCCCACTCCCATTAGGATGACCAGCATTTCTTTTAATATCTCGAGCTCCAGATGGAATTTCGAAAAAATCGAAACATGAGTATCTAAGTTAGACCCTTAAGCAATACAACAAAAAAAACCGCATTCATTTGGTGCTGCAGTTTTTGCGTAGCACGAACACAAACATACAGACAGACAGACAGACAAAAATTCTAAAAACGGTATTAATTTTGGCTTCTAGTATATATCACTCATAGAGTCGCCTAAATTTATTTTTTCTTATTTATCTCCTATGTACAGACATCGACCTGTTACAATTTTATTATATGTATAGATACTGATAATACACTTATGTGACGCACTTCGGAGATCAGAGATGGAACCCGCGACACCTTGCGTAGCAACCAAGTTAGCTAACAAGTAACAACTAGCCCAAACGAGTAGAGATTGCGGCAATAATTTCGAAAACTTTTTCGTTGCTAGCACTTCAACATGTAAACGATATCATCCCATTTATTTTGTAAGAGTGTGTGCTTTTTTGTGTGTTTTGTCTTTGATAATAAGTATGTAATATGAATTACAACATCGTTTGTTGCGAATTGCGATATCACCTGGAAAAAAAGAGAAAATATAGTGAACATAAACTGACTGCTTAGAAAAGGAAATTAATATAGCAAAATTAAAAATTATAATATTATAAAATATTCAGATTTTTTAAAGATTAATATTATATTAATTTAATACAAAAATTAAATAAAGACAATTCTCTTCATTAGTGACTTAAGTCAATTGCGCATGCCACACCGCGTTACATGTTACATATAATTATACCAAATATAGTATATATTTGCTACCGTGGCGCCGCGGCGGTAACAGCTGGACCCTTATTGACAATGACTATAACACGCCGCGCGAAGATAAGACGCTGCAAAAACTGTCATTCCCTCGTAATTGAAGAAGTTTTACTGCAAAAAAATACATTTACAACGTTTCTTATGGCATGAAGAATAATAATTACTAATATCTTGACATCTAGAACGTTTGGGGCTGCGTTTTTGGGACGCGCGTTATGGGCAAGGAATGTTGTTGGTCATCCTACTTCCCACTAATATTATAAATGTGAAAGTGTGGATGTTTGGATGTTTGTTACTTAATTACGCAAAAACGGCTGAACGGCTTTGGATGAAATTTGGCATGCACGTTGTCAGGGGTACAGAGAACTCCAAAATTACCGCGGGTGAAACCGCGGGGCACAGCTAGTAGTGAATAAGGACAAGGGCGTACCCAGGATTTCAGCTAGGAGGGGGCAGGGGGCTGCTTATACCTGTTTCGACCGTCACGACTCACTATACATAGACTCTATATCGAATATTGTAGAATATTTAACTATAGAAAAAAAAATCTGGCTGAAAAGATATTTTGTTTCCAATACTTCATTTTGCGCAGAGTAGGTAATACGTTTTTAATTTCTATTTGCCAAAAAAAAATTACATTTATTTAATCTTCTAGGGGGGGCAGCTGCCCCCCCTGCCCCTACCTGGGTACGTCCATGAATAAGGATGTTTCACATAAGAAAAAACGAACGTGCGGTCAGGTGGGAACGCCGTGTCGTATCAGCATCGTTATTCGTAATAGTGGTGAAAATCATAATACAATAGGTACATTGACACCAGCCAGTAGAATTTCACACGCAATGGTGCGATGTGTTATTATGTGAATGTTGTGAATGAAATAATATATACAATAGATCGATCTAGATTAGTGTGTAGATATGCAATCCAGCCATAACTGACGAAATAGGTGAGCAGCTCAATAGTGATTATTATTTCAACAGATGTCTAAAAACATGCGGTATTGCTTAGTTCTTTATTTGGACGCAAATAAGCAATAACATGTTAACCCACAAAATTAAGTTATTGATTCAGAAGGATTTATTGAGAGTTAGGGAACGTTTTTTAATTATGTGTTCACCTTATTACATTGCTTAAATATGTAACTAAATATTGAACATAAAAAATGTTGATACAAAATGGCGCTCCTACATTTAAAACACGATTTACTCAAAATTTCTCCAGTGTGGGTTAACACACTATTGCTTATCTATGTCCATTTATTTTATTTTGGAATATGGTCATGATTTCAAAATATATCTCGAGTGTTTTTTTTTTACTTCATTCGCGTTGCTTTGTCTATCAAGTCACACATATTGTGTGCTGTGTAAAATTACTTAAAAGTAGCCATATAATAAAAAAAGAAGAAGAACAGTTTTAATAAATAAATAAATAAAATAAATTTTTATTCACCAGCACAAGTTGCAGTTACAAGTTACAGAATGGTATAGTATATTTGGTGCGGCAATATACATATTTTACGTAGTTATGAGTTACGACGTCACGAGTCCCCACTGCTGAACTTTAGTGCGTTTTATCTACGTTTTTTTTTTTTCATTAATTTGAAAAAGCAAAATATAGGCGTGTCTATTATTTTTAGGTAGATATTCTACTGAATGACGGACTTGATATAATTTTGATTTTCATACCCCGGACACAATATGCCTATGAATCCTCATTCCGGGCCTGGGCAAAGGTTGAGCTACCCATACCTTGAGCCACCCATACCTTGAGCCACCTATACTACGCAATGGCATCCTTGTTTTAGCATTGGCATTTGGCAGGAAATATTAATAAAAAGTAACCGCCTACCCATGTTACTACAACAGATCAAATAGTATTGTTTAGAAAAAAAATATGATTGGAAAAAGGTTTATTTGATACCATAAAAATAAAATAGGTACAAGCGTGAGTCTTAAACTAGTATACTTGGTACCAAAATGGCTGCCACTCAGCATTATGCCGTGTCACTAAGTTCCACGACGCTGATTTTCAGTGGCGACCGTCGAAAGATGGCCCAAATGACACTATCAATAAGACCGTTCACAATCTGCATTTCTTAAGGTCTCAACTCTTAAGTTTCAAAAATAATGAAAAGTAAAAAAAAAAATACAACACGTTAAAAACTAAGGAAATTGTGGAATTACAAATCAGAAACGGCTAAGACAAAACTTTTTGTTCCTCTAGTAAATAAGACTTTACCTAACTTTAGAGTTTAGACATTACATTGCATGCAAAGCTTATGTAAAGATTTTACTGCACGATGCATGTTGTACTGGGCCCTTATTCACTATGACCATAACACGCCGCGCTAAGATAAGACGCCGCAAAAACTGTATTTCCCTCGATAATCCAAAATTTTATTGCAAACAAACATTTACAACGTTTGTTTTGGCATAAAGAATAATAATTTCTAATATCTTGTCATCTAGAACGTTTGGAAATGCGTTTTTGGGACGCGCGTTATGGGCAAGGAATGTTGTTGGTCATAGTGAATAAGGGCCCTGACTGTACAATCGACTCGAGCGCCCCAAGCTATAACGGTTTGAATACACGCATAAATTAGAGTAGATAAAGCAAGTTTTTAAAGTTGTATGGTGAACCAAGCATGCGACATTCGGTGGGAACGAAAATCTTTCTAGACGATTCACTCCGACTGAGGGAGCTCCGAGATTTACGCGGGTGCAACCGGAGGGAACAGCTGATAAAGGTTAAATAAATAACATTAGCATTTTATCGAAACTGGCCCGGGTATGAGCCGCGCTCTCTCTTGCAGAGGGAATCGTCCGTCAATGTAATTTTCTTCTTGTTTAATACTCTAACCGCCGCACTCAGAGTCGACTTTAATGAATACTTAGTTAAGTATAGATTTTTAAAACAAAACTGCCGCAATCAGAGACGTTCAGTGAATTAATGTTAATTGGCATTTAACGAGATGTAACTTAATTGGTTAAATGCCAATTAACATTAATTTTTTAAACTTGTCTGATTGCGGCAGTTTTGTTTTAAAAATCTATACTTAACTAAGTAATCATTAAAGTCGACTCTGAGTGCGGCGGTAATATGTGTTTTCTTTCGATAAATACTTGGAAGTGAACGTAATTGGCCGCTCCTGATTGCCGTGATAGAGATGAGTTTCGGCACGCGTATGGAGGGACGGCTCGCGTAGTCTATTTATAAAATATATCTGTGGCACCGTATCGGATTTGTCGGATGCTTGAAATTGATCGGATGATTGTATAAAATTGAACCTGTGATCTTTGCTAAGCAACCTTCGCCTCTGCGCCATGACCCACATCGTGTCCTGCATGACAAACAATATACATACATATTACATATGTACACACACGTCGCTGAATGCGTTAAAAAAAACCGCTAATTGGCTACCCAAGGTCATCGACCTTGGCGTCTGTTATACAGGATGTGACAATGTTTATAATTATCATTTATTAGCGTCTAACACCAAATTAAGCTTACCTATTATATGTAAAATGATTTTTTTATGTCATTAATATTGGCTATTAAATTGTATTATTAACAGTATTAAATGGACATAGATAAGCAATAGTGTGTTAACCCACACTGGAGAAATTTTGAGTAAATCGTGTTTTAAAATTATAGCGTCATTTTCTGTCAACATTTTTTATGTTCAATATTTAGTCACATTCTTAAACAATGTAATAAGGTAAACACATAATTAAAAAACGTTCCCTAACTCTCAATAAATCGTTCTGAATAGGTAACTTAATTTTGTGGGTTAACATGTTATTGCTTATCTGCGTCCAAATGGTATTTGAACTAACTCTCGTCCATTTGCATTTGAAAAATTTATCCTTAAGTATGTGCACGTGTCACACAGTTTTAATTAAATTGGGCAATATAAGGATTTAGTAAGATGTTTTTCATCTAGGTAGTCACAACAAAGAGAATCCAGAAATTCGAGCAAACAAACCTCATAGGTACTAATATAATAAACTCAAAAGATTTGATTTTGTGTATGTTTGTTTGCTTGTAATGGATAAACTCAAAGACTAATGATTCAATTTCAAAAATTCCTTCACTTACCTACCTATAAGTTTCTGTTTTTGTATGTTTGTTTGTTTGTAATGGATTAACTACTAAACAATTAAAAAAAAATATTTACTGATAAGAAGCTTTTAAGTGTATCTGAGTGGCATGGCGTACTTTCTATTCCGGAATTCCTGCGACAACTCCGAAATCAACGCGAGTGAAACCGTGGGAGATCGACTAGTTCTTCATTATTTCTTTTAAGACCCTGTAGATTTTAAACTAATAATTATTGTTCACTTTGTTGCAGGTAACGCAGATCGATATCATGACTCATGAGTATTAAAAGTCGCAAATATTTGTAATCTTATTAGACTGCTTAAGTATAATATTATTTATCTCAGTTATATCGACGATGAGAAATCGAAAATCGTTAAAATAAACAGTTAATTAGACGCGCACAGTTTTATAACAGTAACTAGAGTCGACCGCAGACATTAATTCGATTAGATAGGGCGAGTTGAAAGTTCGTTAAATTCTGTAAACGTTACGCAGTTGAGATTATTTATTTTAAGTGAATAAAGTCATTGGAAAAGCTAATAAAGTATACAACGTGTTAATGAATTAACCAAAAACCTGATACACCCCATTTAAAAATAAACAATAATGTGACCAAAATACAAATTATATCGAAAAAATTGATAGTTTAAAAGTTATTCAACATTAGTTTGGAGGTGGCCTATCTACGAAATTTCAAGCGCTACGCCCGCACCTACGTGTCAATGACCGATTTGATTTTTTTTCTAACCTATATTATTTATTTATTTATTGCACATCCATTAAGCAACAAAAGGTATTAAAACATGGTGCGATCGATTCGGAAGTCGATTCTGAGCAAACTAATTTCTAGTTTTCAGTTAATTCATTAACACGTTGTAAAATTCAAAGGCAGAGAATAGAATATTATACAATATTTTAAATATTTAAACGTTAGTATTCCCGTTAGAAAATGCAAAAGAGAAAAAAATACTAATTAAAATAGAAACTGAAACGTATTATGGAAGGCCGCAAAATATTTATTAACATCTTTTCTACTGGCTTCTAGCACATTTCCAAACAAACTGAACTAACCCCGCATACATGATTGGCGCAATGAGGCTCAATCGCGGCACGATCACAGAAACATCTTGCGTAGTCTGTTCTACACAATGTCTGTGGACTAGTTTTTCGATTTAACGGTGGTTTTTTTGTCCTTGTATATTCAAATAGTTTTTATTTTTTGGAATTGTCTTCTAGGATTCCGTACGGAAAAGTACAACGGACTCCTAGTCGATGACTACACGAATTTGGTCCTTATGGCAATGACTACACCACCGAGCTAATTGAGTTTTAAGAGTAGGCACTTCCATACTAATCGCTGATCCGATCTATGAAAGCATTTTGTGCCAACCATACCAATGCAATGTATACAACGTGTTAATGAATTAACTGAAAACTAGAAAGTAGTTTGCTCAGAATAAACTAGCGAATCGATCGCACTATGTTTTAATATAAGTTATATTTCTTCATTTTTACTAGCCCATGTCTAAATTATTTATAATACAATAGTTGGCGCGTACGCCGCCCCGAGCAAAAAAATTGGAACCGGTAGGCGTGGGCACAGTGCTTGGAATTTCGTAGATAGGTCACCTCCAAACTAATGTTGAATAACTTTTAAAGTATAAATTTTTTCGACATAAAATACATTTTAATCATATTATTGTTTATTTTTTTAAATGGGGTGTATCAGGTTTTCAGTTAATTCATTAACATGTTGTATGTATGAATGAAGCAGTCATAGGAATTTGGTTAAGTATTCCAAAGTTGGTAAAAAAGTTCGCGCATAAATCCATAGTAACTTTTGGTTCAAGGAAGTGTCGCTGGCCTGGAAGTACTATTATCTTTATCTTCTGGCGTGTGCCTAATTAACTACACTAACGAAAAAGGTCTTCGAAAAAGGAGGTTCCTTTATACAAACCGAATATTTATTAATTTTAAAGTTGATAGAATCGCTTCCTCGAATGATGGGTGACGCACAATTGAATTTCGAACGGAATTTTTGGAGCGCGCTTCAGTCGATGCCGGCCAGTATTTTTTTCTTTACGTTTGTACCCAAGGTCGCTGACCATTGCATTTGGTCAGGTTGGGAAAAAAAAAACAAGTCCTCGTTTCGTGGGAGTCAATGGACTGAGTAAATTTATGCTATTAACTAAACAAGCCATATATTATGTATAAAATAGCTTTAGCCGTGCGGCTTCGTCAGCGGGGAATGCATTCGCCATACAATCTTGAATGTTGGTGTAGGAAACCATTTTGTTTCAGCCAGGGCTCGATCAAGGCAAAGTCGGGGGCCAAAATTAGATATTTAAAACAATTGAAAGATAAAATAATGGATAACTGGATATCAGTTATCACTTGCTTTAAATGTCTGCCTGAATAATTGATAAATGAAATAATAAATCTCATCAAGTTTTTCTATGAAGAGTTATTTTTTGTATTCTCAGTTTCTCACACTGTTTTGGCGGGAACTTTGAGTGATGGGGTCCGGGGCTGTAAAGGTCGCTTCCCTCGTTAATCTGACCCTGGTTTCCGCCAAGCTGTTGAAGCCTCCTTTTACAAGTTAAGGAAATGAATGCAATTAAATACAATTTATGCAGGAATGGATTTTTATGTAACCCGTTTTTAGATATTAACTGTGTATTACTTTATACGTTCATATTTTGATGAAATAGAGAACACTGTACACGAACTTTATAGCGCTCTCGGCTCGGTGCCCCCTCCTGGACTAACCGTGTCTATCAAAGTAGTGCAAACTGTCCTTGATCAATATTTATAAGATTAGATAATGTAATCAATTAAGTATTAGAGAATTTATTTTTTGTAATTCTAAAATTATGTTTAGGTACGCAATTTTTACATATCTACTATTTTAAGGATTTCTTGCTAAATACACAGATTAGGGCGTTAACCTGAGATTATGTTAAAAATGCAACATGTATGGATTTATGTTCAAAAATTTAATATCTTTTTCGTTTCAAATACTCTTTAGTTTACACTAATAACTTATCTATGTATTTGTCGATTGAAATCCACCTCGTCAAAAACTTCTTTTAGGCTAAGACCACACTACAAAGAGCTTCGCTTATTGCTAAGAGCTAATCTACTCGCCGAGTGACTAATCCTAGTGAACAGACATAATTGGATAGGTACTATCGCAGCTGGCCACTCTATCAACTAGCTAGGCACCTACCTAGAGGCGTCGCTTGCAATGTGGCCAGCTGCGATAGTATGCAATATTATATTGTCTGTTCACTAAGATTAGTCACTCGGTAAGTGGCGTGGCTCTTAGCAGTAAGCGAAGCTCTGTGTAGTATGGCCTTAGCTTTTAGAAAAAACCTAGTCTAAATTGTAGCAATTATTTTGGTCGTCCCGAAATAGGACGCAATTTGCTAAATAAATTTTTATTATTCTATCATTCGTAGAATATTCTAGATTTTTTTTATAGCTTCTCACGTAGTTACTTGTTTAGTCAACAAAAAGAAACATTTTCTTTATATTTTTCTATTGCATTTATATCAAGTTACTGCCCAAGTAGAATATAAGTGGATTTATTTAATTATTTTTGAATTTATTTGCGTATTATTAAAGATATAATTCAGGGGGCCGATCCCGCTATTTTTGAACGATATCACCAAAACAGAATCGCTCATTCAATTTAGGGAAAAGGTTAAACAACATCTATACAGGGTGTAAAAAGACCGGTGACATAACCGCTAGGAATCCATATTAGTTGAAGTTATTCTGCAGTAAAAATATTGTTGGGAAATGTAATTTTATTTTTAGGTTAAAAAAGAAAATTTACAGCGCGCTAATACTAGGTACTCGCAAATCTACACCTACACTGCAATAACTACCAAGTTACTTTAGAAAAAATATTGTTCACGTGATAAACTACAAAAATATGCAAAAAGTACAACAAAATTTACGAAACTTTGAGGCTTAAAATCTTGAAAATCATTGATTTCCCAGCTGAATATCCACGTCTAAAATGTTCGTACTGGTGTGGGGAATACCATAGTTTCGGATACGTCGGAGGCTTTCTGACACCGTGTATAATTATAGGCTTGCTTCCTGGGTAAAAAAATCAAAATTCTATTTAGTCCGTCAGTTAGATAATAAAAAAACAATATACACGTATTTTTTGCTTTTTCAAATAAATTAAAATATATAGAGATAAAGCGCATTAAAGTTTAGGGCGAGAGGGTCGTGACGTCACTAACCGCAAAAACCGCCATACAAACTGTCAGAATAGTGACGTCACGCGAAATTTCAACTCAATATATAGCCGTTATTTTTTGATTACGTAAAAAAAGAAAAAATACGTGTCCAATATTTTTTAATAATCTACAAGACGGACTAAAAAATAAAAATTAGTCAACATGCCCATTATATAAAAATTATGCCCTATTTTTGTTGGTCCCGGCAGCACGAGTGAAACGGCTGGACCAATTTCGCTAATTCTTTTTTTGTTGTGTTTGTTATTGCAAGGAGAAGAAGAATAAAAGAAGTTTGGATTTCCTGGCGGGTATTCCGAAACTCACGCGGGTGAAGTTCGTGAAGAAGATTTTTTTTGACGTTCGGTGTTTGGCGATTGCTTATGTTTTGGTAATGTCGTTATAAAATAGCGCGATCGGCCTCCGCGACGACTTGTATCCAATATTATACTTTACCGCTTTTTAATGAAGTTTAATATTGAACTAGCTTGATTCAAGAGATCAAGTTTTTGGTACAAGTCGTCCGGTTCGATGAAAATTTTAGATAAATTTATGTTTAATAATTTTAAGTTAATTTTGTATTCCTAGAACGTGGCCCGTGCTTTGTTTATTTTCCTACTTGTTTATATTCCAGTGATTTATATTTTACATGTGGATCCATAAAATAAATTATTTATAGAAAATATCTGATACTTTGATTTCACTCCTTAATGTGAGTTGGTTTGCTTATTTTGTTTGTTACCCTTTCGCGCCATAACTATTCAACCGATTATCATGGCATACAAGTTGTGAGGGGTATACGGAGAAGGTCATAGGGTACTTTTATCCCGGAATTCCCGCAGTAAGAAATAGCAGGTGAATCCACGGGGAATAGCTAGTATAAGGATAAAACTGACGTACTGGGGAGTTTGTTGCGCAGCTTCTCTCTCGCAATAGCACTAGGAAACTACAAAGTAGTAGTAGTGACAGTCGAACTTGATGCAAAATTAGTTTTAAAATGGACAAAAAAAGCAAACAGTGCAAGAGAAAATCAATTTATTTATCATATCACAGTAACCACCCGTACCTACAAACATCTTAACTTGGTTGGTTTTGCCAAAGAGATATCTTGACTCTTGAGACGTTTTGGATCTGAAAAAGAATGCTCTATGGTATGTACTGAGGTAATAATATGACTGTATAACTAATATGCTTGAGGCAAAAAAAAAATCGACAATATGTGTACCTATACCTAAACAAAACTGATTCTAAGAAACGAAACGGATCTGGGTTTCGTCGGTTTTTTTTTACTTTTTTCCGTCGCTCATCTGCGAAGGCTGAACGGATGCGGCTTTGAATGCGCATGCGGTCTGTGACATGGCATCTGGTGCGCCGCCGCGCCGCGCCGCGCGATCCCACTCTCCACGACACAACTTTTTAACCGACTTCCAAAAGGAGGAGGTTATGCATTCGATTGTATGTATGTTTTTTTTTTGAAGTTGCAAACTTTTCGTTTTGTATTGGATGTTCCATCACGTTTGGAAAAGCTTGGTAGAATAGAAACAGGTCGGTAGAAGTGGTAGATCAATAAGATAGGTATCGTTATTTAATCTTATTTTCAAAAAATGAAGAAGTAAAACATAAAAACATAAGTAAAACAAAACCTACTTAACCTACTTAACTTCTAATAAGAAATCAATGGGAGGACGCAAGCAGAAACTGCAACAATATGAAATATCGCTAAACGTCGCAAATGAGAGTAACTATAAACTTACTTATGTAACTATAAACCTCTATAAACTTACAAAGGAAGATCCTAGCCTAGCAATGCGCGAGGCAAAAATACAGTTTTAGATAACTGCTGCATTTGTTTTGTAACTTTCAAAATATGCGTGATAGACAAACTTACAGAAACTTCTATTTCTCTTATATACCCCATCTTCTATATCTCTCTGTCTACCCAATGGTTAACTGGTAGAGAATGCCGCAAGGCATTAAGTTCGCCATTTGTACACACTGTGCAATAAAGAATAAATAAATAAACTTCTACATTTCAACATGCTTAGAAGTTCTCCTTTTTGAAGTCGGTTACTTAGGTAAATAGTAAATACCATAGGGAACAAATGACTGCGTCTTATCTTATATACCTACGAGTACCTATAAAAAATTCATCGTTGTTCGTTTGTCTCGCTAAAACTCAAGAATGCCGGCTGGACCGATTTGGATAATTTAGATCTTGAAATATTTGTGGAAGTTCGGGGAAGGTTTAAAGTAAATTAGGCCACTTTGGAATTCCTGCGGGAATTTCGAAACTCACGCGGGTGAAACCGCGGGGCGCAGCTAGTTTTACATCATTTTAACAATATCATTCTCCTATCGATTCCTTATTCAATGAAATATCTTAGAAGCTATTGATTCTTAACATTGGTAGGTAGGTATAACTGTGAATAGAGTTCTCTTCACACGAAATCCAAGAATCCGCAGTATCACGTGCCCCGCGGTTTCACCCGCGGTAATTTCGGAGTTCCTGCGGGAATTCCGGGATAAAAACTACCCTATGTCCTTCTCTGTACCCCTGACAACGTGCATGCCAAATTTCATCCAAATCCGTTCAGCCGTTTTTCTTCACTTTCACATTTATAATATTAGTAGGATGACGATAATCAAACACGACTATAAATTACAAAATTCTATTTATTTAATAGAAATTACACATTGTTACATAATAATCACGTTGATTACGTTTAATATATTTTGTTATGTATAAACACATAATTGTTGTGTAGAGTTAAAAAAAAAAACAATCGAAAAATAACAATAATTATACAGATATAATATAATAAAGAATACAAATCAATTGATTCGCCCGCTGCCTCTATCACAACACAAATGATTTACACTCGTTTTCTGGCAACATACAAAAGGATACCGATTTACAACTTAAAAAAGGAAATACAGTCTTAAAACTACTTTGTACAAAATCCGGGTCGAAGGACCAACTGGTCCTTCGGGGACCGGACCAAAATATTTCACTACCCTTCTTCGTATAAAACAAAATGCTTTGGTTGCCAGATTTTCACGTTCACAACGAAAGAAGGAAAGATATTTGGTGTTGCCAATTCTTAATACTATGACAATGATAGAAACTAATCTTTTTTTATGGCCACTACAGTATTGTGTAAAACATCTAAAATAATATTTTATCGCCAGTGTAATTGTACAATTAAAAATCAAAAGGCAGTATCAAAATCACACGAGTATTATAAGACAAAAAAACATGCATACAGCCAAACACAGAACCTCCTCCTTTTTGGGAAGTCGGTTAAAAAGACATCTGAAGTGATCATTTATTAATTTTTATTACATAAATTTGACATAATAATAATCATTTGATCAAAAACTGGTATTCCTTTTAATTAGTTAATAATTTTATCATAAACTTTACACTGAACGATCAAATACCCAAATGTTCTTTATGAGACTAGCCGAGCCCCACGGTTTCGCCCTGGTGAGTTTTGGAATTCCCTTAGGAACTCGAAACTTCTTTTATTCTTCTCCTCCTTACAATAACAAACAATCAAAAAAGAATTAGCGAAATTGGTCCAGCCGTTCACGCGTGATGCCGTGACCAAGAGAAATATGGATTCATTTTTATATTATGTATATAGATTTTTGATTAAATTTTTAGATTACTACGTATACATCCAATTATTGTTAATACCATAGAAATATTATATTATTTTAATAATTTAATTAATACAATAGTTTTGTGACTTCGTCGAATAATATTAATATTTCGTCAATTATTATAATTGCTTGGTCATTATTCATTTTCGATTAAAATCAATTGAAAGTCAAAACATACATTGGCAATTTTAAAACATTGTAAGTAGGGTTGCCATATTCTGTAAAATTAATAATACAGGTACAAAAAGTTTAAAAACGTCGAATTTTTTAACTTGATATGATTAAAACTGAATTAATCATAAATTGATTTACTATCATAATTTTGAATGCCCTTTTAAGTGCTGTATATCTTTAATTTTGACCCTAGATATACGTACATCACAAAAAAGAAAACATAATATTACCATTTGCAAGTTTAATATGACAATTATTAGGCGCGGCGTCCGGACAAAGTTATGTGCAGACGCCGGATTTTGATTTCAAATTTTACAAAGGTCGGAACAACCTAATACGTCATGATTTGAGTCGCCATTTATATTGAAATCTGAAATCTTACCACTAAAATTAATATAGGTTTATTTCAATTTAAAAACTACGTCCAGTGCATTAAAAAAAAAACTAGACATAATCCGGCTAAAACTAAACGAATGGCAACCCCAATTGTACAAAAGATATTTAGATCGCGACGCACTGTCTTTCTATCTCGCTCTCTTATTATTTCACAATACTCAATATTGCTTCCTTATTTACTTGGTCGCGGTGAGGCGCGACGCCCGCTGGCGGGATGGCCACTTCAGATACGAAAAGTTATATAGGTTATTTTATTACTAAGTAATAATTGTCAAGCTACATTATAATGGATATATTTCAACCACTAAAAATATTATATTGAGATATTATAATCGTCACCTAAACACCAGCCATGCGTCGCCAGCGGACGTCGAACCTTAAATTTTTTCTTTTCTGTCCCATTAAAACACCCATTTTGTTTTTATCGAACGAGCTTATCGCTCAAAAGAAGATGGACTGAGAGATTATTCTCTCTAGAAAGAGACAAAGCGACTGTGCGGTCAAATGCCCTTCTCTTTTCTGTAGGTGAGTAGCGATATAGGCGCGGTGTCCTAAAAATCCACTAGTTTAACGGCCGCACTCAGAGTCGATTTTAATGATTACTTAGTTAAGTATAGATTTTTAAAACAAAGTTGCCGCAATCAGAGACGTTCAGTAAATTAATGTTAATTGGCATTTAACGAGATGTAACTTAATTAGTTAAATGCCAATTAACATTAATTTATTAAACTTGTCTGATTGCGGCAGTTTTGTTTTAAAAATCTATACTTAACTAAGTAATCATTAAAGTTGACTCTGAGTGCGGCGGTAAGTCTGTAACGGCGGCGGTCAATCAGAATTTCAGAACGAGACAACTGCTGGCCGCACGATCGCTTTGTCTCTCTCACACCTTTTACTCATATTCACGTTCACGCAGTTCAATTTCTATGTCTATATCTATAATTTAAATATGCATGTTAATTAAAATACACCAGTAGTTTCCTGGGCTGAGTAATAACAATAGACAGTCTAACATCCAATTCTAGATTTAGTCGTATATTTTTTACGTAGTTTAAAATTTTATAGTATTTACACTTTAAGTCGCATCATAAAATACTAAAACTAATGATAGTAGGCATAAGGAGATAACTAATATTTGTTTTTTTTTTTGTTTACTAAACAATAATAATAATTTACAACTTAAGTATTATTTAGTTAAAATATGGCTTCCTTTTCCTAACTAAAATAAAACGGCTGATTTCAAATTACTAAATGAACGAGGCATTACTGTGTTTTACTTATTAAAGGTTGCTACCAAAGACATTATAAGAGAATAGACGAACAATACAAACTTTGACTGTGCAATCTACGTTAACCAATTTTTGCGGGGGAATGATAAAAAAAACCAATCACATCGTCGTTGCGACGCAATCAAATACCAGTCACCACAAAATACATTTCAAATAGCCAATCACATCGCTTTCGGTCAAGTAGTATATATAGACAATAGTCTCTGCTAGCCAACGGCATTTTGTTAGCATGAGATCATTTGACCGCTGCGTGGTTCAAGGGAAAAGCTTGGCGTCCGAGCGTATTGTCAATTTATTCTCTTTCAATATCTTTGGTTGCAACTAAATTGTCACTTCCATATCATTAATTTAGTGATTTTTTTTTTAAGTAAAATGCCTATTTCATGGTACATACTAAACTGACAGGCGGACTGAATACCCTCGGGCATTTTTATCCAGTCGATCTTGGGGTGCGTGGAAAAACTGAAATATAACTTTTAAAATGCAAAAAGAAAGAGACAAAATACCATTTTTAGTTAAAACTGATACCGATCACAACTTCTTCATGAAATAAAATATAATAGTTGATGTTTGGATGAAGTCAAAGTGCTGTGATGGGGAAGTTTATAATGCGAATTATGACAGGATATAAAAATCTAAATTCTCAGTTAGACAGTAGAAAAGACACGTATTTTTTTGCTTTTTCACATTAACGAAAACTACTCGGATAATACGTATGAAAGTCTACTACCTAGGCGTGACGTCACAAGCAACTTCAACTCAATGTACCTCCGTTAGTTTTCAATACGTATCGAATATTTTTTACAAATCTACAAAACGGACTAAAAATTAAAATTTTGTCATCCAGCCCTCAGGGAATGCTTTCGTACATTCGAAAGAGTGTAAAAATGGCACCCATTTTAAATTCAACTCCTACGTAACTATAATTCAAGTATTATCATAGTTTATAGTATAGTTATAATTATTTATTTTAATTTAACATTGTTCTAATACAAAATGCGTATTTACATGACCTGTATGACTCCTGGAAATCTAGTTTTCTTTTCTCCTCTTCGCTTCAAACCAAAAACGAAATCTAATGTAAGTGATAACGCATTTTTCCCAGCAAAATTTTAACTTTGCCCCTGAACAGTGGCGAAAATTGCATCGTTCGCTATAAAAAAATCAAAGCTTCTGAAATATTTCATTTAAAAATAAATCGATAGGATATGAAACGCCTATTAGACCTAACAATAAGTTGAAATCATTGAGATTTCTTTACGAAAAACCAAATCGCTGAATTTCCAAGAACATTGAAATCTCGACTTTAAAACGTATTTGTTTACAGTGAACAAAGAAAACCATGCGGAATTCTTAGCGCAAATCAAAGGTAGCGGTTCCGTCATTTGTATATATATTTCTAGTTAACATTAAGTGGTTTTGCTGTATTTTTTCGGTGTTTCGGTGACCGACAAGAGATCCGAGAAAGACTTTGCATAGTCAGTTACAAATTATTAACATAAATCAATCGATAGCACCGACTAACTGACGTCAGTCAACTGAACAAAAGTACGCATAAACCCAAATCAACGAAGATGGTGGGACACCTATATTTCTGTCTTATACAACGTGTTAATGAATTAACTGAAAACCTGATACACCCCATTTAAAAAAATAAACAATAATATGATTAAAATATATTTTATGTCGAAAAAATTTATACTTTAAAATTTATTCAACATTAGTTTGGAGGTGACCTATCTACGAAATTCCAAGCGCTACGCCCGCGCCTACCGGCTCGAATTTTTTTGCTGCGAGCGGCGTACGCGCCTAATATTGTACTATAAATAATTTAGACATGGACTAATAAAAATGAAAAAATGTAACCTATAGAGGTTAAAACATATATGCGATCGATTCGCTAGTTGATTCTGAGCAAACTACTTTCTAGTTTTCAGTTAATTCATTAACACGTTGTATAAAAACCCATAAAATATATCCCAAGTTACACCAAAAAATGCACATAATATTATTTGAATAATAAATAATAATAAATACCACCAATTTTATAAGTTACAACGATATAATATAATGCCCTTACGTACCTACGTAACTGGTTACGTAGAAGGAAAATTTATTCTTTTTAAGGAACCGGTTACGTAGGCGGCCGAAACGACTTGAGCCTACGAAATACACATTATATTCTTTGTTAAAAAAAGAAACTTGAAAATAAATGAAATTTGCATTATAGTCATCAATAGGGATGTTGACAACTTTTGAAAATCAAAATTCTATTTAGTCCGTCAGTTAGAAAATAAAACAATAATGGACAAGAATTTTTTACTTTTTCAAATTAATGAAAATCTACATACGTATAGCGCATTAAGGCTAGTGATGTCACTAACCGCTATAAGCCGCCATATAAACTGCACCGGATAGTGACGTCACGCGAAATTTGAAGTCAATTCATCGCCGTTATTTGATTACGTAAAAAAAAAGAAAAAGTACGTGTCCAATATTTTTTATTAATCTACAAGACGGACTAAAAAACAATTTAGTCAACTAGCCCATTGCAGTGAGCAGTGACGGAGCAGTGAATGGAAACAGTGAAATGAGATCAAATGGGGCATTCTTTGGAAGGTTGTCATGAATGAAAAAGCTTTTTTGAGCACCACAGTCATCATTTTACTATACAACCTCCTACCCAACTGTGACACTGTGACGAGTTGCTTCCAAAAGCTCTGATAGATCTAAAAAACGTCTGACTTGACTGAATGGACCTAGTTTTCTTTGCCTTCTTTGAAAGGAGTATTTTTTTTTTAATCCTGGCTCTTATTGTGACTAGCACAACAATATCGCCGATGTCAAGTTGTGGCTCTGACACACGAGAAGAACGGGCAAATTTCACAAAAACAAGACAATATGCTTTTGGTAAGCGCGAAACGTCATCATCAGCTGTTATCGGATACTGCACTTTGTCATTGTTTTGTTGACAGTAATTTAAATAATAGTTTTTAAACTTACGGCCGCACTCAGAGTCGACTTTAATGATTACTTAGTTAAGTATAGATTTTAAGTCAAAATTGCCGCAAACAGAGACGTTCAGTAAATTAATGTTAATTGGAATTTAATGAGATGTAAGTTGTAACTTAATTAGTTAAATGCCAATTAACAATAATTTATTAAACTTGTCTGATTGCGGCAGTTTAGACTTAAAAATCTATACTTAACTAAGTAATCATTAAAGTCGACTCTGAGTGCGGCGGTTAGCAACAAGGGCTATATTCGATTGGTGTTGACGATCATTTTTTCACAGCTTTAGTTTCCGCCCTTCCTGCTCAAACGTACTTTATCGATGTAACTTATATATCAGGGCCCTTATTCACTACGACCATAACACGCCGCGTTAAGATAAGACGCCGCAAAAACTGTTTTTCCCTCGCGATCAAAGTAGTTTCCCTTAAAAAAATACATTTACAACATGCGTTATGGTAGACTGAATATTAATTTCCAATATTTTGTCATCTGGAGCTGTCGGAATCGTGTTTTTAGGACGCGCGTTATGGGCGAGGAATGTCTTGGTCATAGAGAATAAGGGCCCAGTGGTCGTACTGTACGTGTCTATGGCTAACCGTATAATAATAATTAATCAATAATATATATTAATTGGTATACACTTTAGTATAGTATTTAACATTAAACATTCATGTATGTTACATACGCTTATTTGGCAGTACATTGTGATTACCATCGGCCCGCGGCGAGCGTTCACAGGATGGTCCTGAAAAAAAAAGTGACTTCTTTCATTCTTGCACAAATATTGGTGACGTAATCACCATTTTAACCTCCCCCACCGTAAAATAAAGTCGCTTCCCGCCGTCTGGCTGTCTCTATGTACCTATGCTTAGATCTTTAAAACTACGCAACGGATTTTCATGCGGTTTTCACCAATAGATAGAGTGAGTCATGAGTTTATTATAAATTACCACTGGGACAACTAGTCAAAAATAAGCGAGGCACGGGGGGGACCCGTGCCTTTTCGGTGTTTACGTAATGCTTGTATGTATGGCCTTCGTTGGATGGGGAAATAAATGCGCTCATGTGCAAGTTGCGTCACTGAGTGGGGGGGAAAGCGCTCGAGTGCGAGTTGCGTCTCTGAGTGGGGGGGAAAGCGCTCGAGTGCGAGTTGCGTCTCTGAGTGGGGGGGAAAGCGCTCGAGTGCGAGTTGCGTCTCTGAGTGGGGGGGAAAGCGCTCGAGTGCGAGTTGCGTCTCTGAGTGGGGGGGAAAGCGCTCGAGTGCGAGTTGCGTCTCTGAGTGGGGGGGAAAGCGCTCGAGTGCGAGTTGCGTCTCTGAGTGGGGGGGGAAAGCGCTCGAGTGCGAGTTGCGTCTCTGAGTGGGGGGGAAAGCGCTCGAGTGCGAGTTGCGTCTCTGAGTGGGGGGGAAAGCGCTCGAGTGCGAGTTGCGTCTCTGAGTGGGGGGGAAAGCGCTCGAGGGCGAGTTGCGTCTCTGAGTGGGGGGGAAAGCGCTCGAGTGCGAGTTGCGTCTCTGAGTGGGGGGGAAAGCGCTCGAGTGCGAGTTGCGTCTCTGAGTGGGGGGGAAAGCGCTCGAGTGCGAGTTGCGTCACTGAGTGGGGGGGGAAAGCGCTCGAGTGCGAGTTGCGTCTCTGAGTGGGGGGGGAAAGCGCTCGAGTGCGAGTTGCGTCTCTGAGTGGGGGGGAAAGCGCTCGAGTGCGAGTTGCGTCTCTGAGTGGGGGGGAAAGCGCTCGAGTGCGAGTTGCGTCTCTGAGTGGGGGGGAAAGCGCTCGAGTGCGAGTTGCGTCTCTGAGTGGGGGGGAAAGCGCTCGAGTGCGAGTTGCGTCTCTGAGTGGGGGGGGAAAGCGCTCGAGTGCGAGTTGCGTCTCTGAGTGGGGGGGAAAGCGCTCGAGTGCGAGTTGCGTCTCTGAGTGGGGGGAAAAGCGATCGAGTGCGAGTTGCGTCTCTGAGTGGGGGGAAAAGCGCTCGAGTGCGAGTTGCGTCTCTGAGTGGGGGGGAAAGCGCTCGAGTGCGAGTTGCGTCTCTGAGTGGGGGGGAAAGCGCTCGAGTGCGAGTTGCGTCTCTGAGTGGGGGGAAAAGCGCTCGAGTGCGAGTTGCGTCTCTGAGTGGGGGGGAAAGCGCTCGAGTGCGAGTTGCGTCTCTGAGTGGGGGGAAAAGCGCTCGAGTGCGAGTTGCGTCTCTGAGTGGGGGGAAAAGCGCTCGAGTGCGAGTTGCGTCTCTGAGTGTGGGGGAAAGCGCTCGAGTGCGAGTTGCGTCTCTGAGTGGGGGGAAAAGCGCTCGAGTGCGAGTTGCGTCTCTGAGTGGGGGGGGAAAGCGCTCGAGTGCGAGTTGCGTCTCTGAGTGGGGGGAAAAGCGCTCGAGTGCGAGTTGCGTCTCTGAGTGGGGGGAAAAGCGCTCGAGTGCGAGTTGCGTCTCTGAGTGGGGGGGAAAGCGCTCGAGTGCGAGTTGCGTCTCTGAGTGGGGGGGAAAGCGCTCGAGTGCGAGTTGCGTCTCTGAGTGGGGGGGGAAAGCGCTCGAGTGCGAGTTGCGTCTCTGAGTGGGTGGAAAAGCGCTCGAGTGCGAGTTGCGTCTCTGAGTGGGGGGGAAAGCGCTCGAGTGCGAGTTGCGTCTCTGAGTGGGGGGAAAAGCGCTCGAGTGCGAGTTGCGTCTCTGAGTGGGGGGGAAAGCGCTCGAGTGCGAGTTGCGTCTCTGAGTGGGGGGGAAAGCGCTCGAGTACGAGTTGCGTCTCTGAGTGGGGGAAAAGCGCTCGAGTGCGAGTTGCGTCTCTGAGTGGGGGGGGAAAGCGCTCGAGTGCGAGTTGCGTCTCTGAGTGGGGGGGAAAGCGCTCGAGTACGAGTTGCGTCTCTGAGTGGGGGAAAAGCGCTCGAGTGCGAGTTGCGTCTCTGAGTGGGGGGAAAAGCGCTCGAGTGAGAGTTGCGTCTCTGAGTGGGGGGAAAAGCGCTCGAGTGCGAGTTGCGTTTCTGAGTGGGGGGAAATAGCGCTCGCTCTACCACCGCCCCCGCCGGGAGGTACGTACCGTTATAGGAACAGCACGGGCCGGTCGGCGGCGCGCTCCGAGCCGCTCGAGTGCGAGTGGGAGCGCCGCCCCCCACCGCCTCCTCCGCCGCCGCCGCCGCCCCCGGGCGCGTCCGCCGCCAGCGAGGCGCCCGAGCCGCTCGACGTGGACTTCACCTCGCCGCCCCCGGACCGGCCGCCGGCTGGGTAACAGAAACCACACCACTGCAGGAGGTTGACACATTAAAGTTTTAATGGGACATAGATAAGCAATAATGGATTAACTGTTAACCCACACTGGAGAAATTTTGGGTAAATCGCGTTATAACGCTATTTTGTGTCAACATTTTTTACGTCCAACATTTTGTTGATTACAATATAATGAGGTAAACACATATGTAATCAAAAAACGTTCTACAAATCTCAATAAAGTGTTCCATATAAATTACTTGATTCTGTGGTTTAACATGTTCATCGGCGTCCAATAATCTGTTATAATTGGGTTAATTTCCAACAAAAAAAAATTGATGATATTTAATTTTTTTCAATATCATGGCCAGGCATGGCTACAAATAGAAAAATGTGGAAACTACTGGAGGTGGCCTATGTGTCTATTGAACAACATACTGACTCAGTATCTAGTGCAGACAACTAAATATATAAATATGGGCCGGGTCACGGGTGAGGTCTCACCGTGCTCCTTGGCGGTGAGGCGGTCCGAGCCGGCGCTGGAGCCGCCGCTGCCCGACAGCACGCTCTCCTCGCGGTTGTAGCTGCCACCACAGACAAAATATGATTACTTATTCAGTCTTTGAGAATGGCTAGGCTGTATAAAAGAATGGCTAGGCTCTACTCACCCATAGATGGTGGGTTCGCTGGTCAAGCACGAGCCGTACTTGAACGGTATCGGCTGGTAGCCGTACGAGCCCGCGTACGCCGTGTACCCGGGGCCCATCATGCTAGAATTTAGTTAATTTATTGATAAAATCAACAGCAACAGCATTTCAAAGAATAAAATTAGTTTAATTTATCACTATTTCCATCACTATCACTATTTTAGAGGTTGCTGATCACCAACTTCATATTTCAGTGGTCACCGACCTCCAATCCCAATATCAGTTCGTCTCAGTAGAGGGCGCGTCCCAAACTGACAGTCATTTCAAATTAGTTCTATAAACCTGCTGATGATGCTAAGGGATAGTGAATTTTTAAAATTGGATTTGAAAACACGTTAGCGGTCACCGATCTCTTATTTGAGTGGTCACTGGTCAGTGACCTTCGATCCCAGGTCAGTGACCTCCGTCTATGTATATGGCTGGTCAGTGACCAGCACGCGCCCGGTGTCACTTACTTGGGGTTGGGCAGCGGCGCGAGCGTGTCGCTGAGCAGGCTGTCGGCGTCCCCGGCGGCGCTGCGCAGGCGCAGGGCGGCCAGCCCCGCGCACAGCTCGCCCGCCACGTAGTAGCACTGCTCCGAGAACGTGATCTTGTTCACCGTGTGCCGGATGAAGCCGGCCTGCGGGATGACGGACACAAGGCAATGACATATCAACTCGACTTTGTCACTGTAAAATTCTAAAATACCGTCTGATAGTACAATCAGTATAATGTATGTATACTCACATCCGTAATTTATACAGAAAAAATAAAAAAAAACAATAAAGATGAAGAGTTCGAGTATATTATGCTAATTGGATTTTTGATTCGACAATTTTACATGACCACTAGAGATGAAACGGATATCCGGTAACTATTATCACGCTAGTCCGGCCTACCCGGCCTGACTAGCGTGATAACACTCGTGCGCCCCCGAGTAGTCCCGATCTCCACTCACGTGCGAAAACACCCGAACGTGCCCGAATATTTCCGACCTATATTCAAATCAAACTTCTTCTTCTACTTCTTTAATAATGGCGTCTATAATTATAATTTGCCAATGACAATGTTTCTTAATAATAACAATCTCTTCATCTACTTCTTCAATTATGGCGTAAACTGATCGCGTCATGTCACGCGATATCCGGCGCTCCGGCCTTGTAGCTTGCCGAATATGCGGTATCCGGCCAAACCACTATCCGTTTCATAGTTTTCTGCAGCGTTAACGATCATAATAAATATATTGTTATCTCGGCTGCAAGGGGCTGGGCACGTACCTTGAGCATGTGCGAGGCGTACTTGCGCGCGTCGCGGCGGTCCGCCACGCCGGCCACGTGCTGCTGGATCCAGTCCACCACGTCGGCGCCGATGAACGCGTTCGGGATCGTGATCTTCAGCCACATGCGGTCGCGGATCTCCAGCCCTGGGAGTCAGGTCGGTACCGGGCGCATTGGTGTGGACTGATGAATATCCTTACTATTCTACTAATATAATAAATGTGAAAGTGTGGTTGTTTGGATGTTTGTTACTCAATCAGGCAAAAACGGCTGAATTTCATCTAAATCCATTTAGAAGGACATAGGGTACTCTTTATTCCGGAATTCCCGCGGGAACTCCGAAATTACCGCGGGTGAAACCGCGGGGCACAGCTAGTATTTATATAAATGCGAAAGTGAGTTTGTTTGTTCTTTACACTTTCACGCCTCAACAGCTTGACTGTTCATTATGAACTTTGGTCTTTTTCTGCTTTTATCCCGGAATCCCCGCGGGAACTCGAAATAAACGCAGGTGACAGCTAGTGTTTAATAACCGCGTGAATTTCGGAGTTCCCGCGGGGATTCCGGGGTAGAAAGTTAACAATCTTTAATCATCTTAAAGATTGTCAACTCGGTTAATAGCCTAAGAGAGCAGGTTAAATAATTTTATTCAAAGTTGGCCAATACTGTGAATCTTTTTGATGTCAATAAAATTACAAATTATTCATTCTTCACAGCTTCCTAGTGCTATAACTAAAGAGAAGAAGCCGCGCAAGAAACTCCCCAGTAGCATGCTGTCAATCCCCGACGGTTATACGGATCGAATCGCGGGAAGGTACGCCCCAGTCGCCCGAGCATTTTACCCTACACAATACACATTCCTTTTTTACTTTGACGGTCAGTCGGCCACGCACTCACCGGAGTCCGGTCTGAGCATGGCGCGCACCACTAGCGCCATGTCCATGTTGACCGACAGCTGCGGCTCGGCGAGCAGCCCGCCCGCGGGCAACGTGCTGGCGTCCGACGCGCCGCGCTCCGACGCCGCACCGGACGCGGCCGCCGGCAGCGCCGACAGCGACGGCGGCGGCGGCGGGTACGCCTCGCGCAGCGCCTGCGTGTGCGCCACCCACGCGCCTGCGCACACAACCGCAAGGGTACGTTTCGTAACACGCACGACGCGCGCGGTGTCACTTGGCCGAGTTCCGATGCGCGTGTTAGCGCTACACGACTTGATTATTCCTAACTTACTACCGACTATGTCATCGTAACTGCAAGACAGTCAAGATAGTGACGATAGTTCATCACTACAAGACAGTCACTGCATCATTGGTTGTTCCGTACTTCCCACTGTCGTGACATCAGTTTGTCGCTGAAAGACAATTGTTGGGTCGTTTGCCGTTTTTAACTACCTACTAGCAGTTTATCTGAACAATTGTATATTATTTTAGAACCAAACAGTTGAATCCCTAACCAGGCATTCTAAGCAAGACAATGTCACCTGTCCAATCCTGCTAATCATGTCAAAGTATAATACATATAACAACTGTTGTTTACTATTGGATACAAGGATCAAATCTTACCAGGATCGATTGGTCTGACTGGTTCTGTCCTGGGTATGGTGAAGTACCCCTTAGGATTGGGATCCCAGCATTTGGCTACCACCAATTTAATGGGGCCCGGCTTTTGGACTACTTCACGCAGCACCTTGACAGCTTCATCATTGGTCATGTCTTCAAAGTTTACATCATTCACCTGGAAAGTGGAAAGTTCATTTTTTGTTATTTCTGGACATGAAAAGGCATATGGTCAGGTCTCAACATTTGATTACTTTTTAACAAGTTTGGTCAGATGTTGAGATCCGACCATATTATGCTTTTGATGTCCTGATTTGTTTACCCCTAAAACAAAAGATTGTCAGAGCAGATTGATGCTGATTTCAGTCAATAACAGCTTAGACCAGTGGAAAAGCCTCTTTGGGTATACCAGATACTTTTTGTATATTTCAGGTATGTAGTTGCAGGAGTTGTTATTGTGGTAAGATAAACCAGTATTGTGTTTCCTATTATTTTTTAAAACATTTCTCCAACTAGTTTATAATATTGTGAATTAAAAGTATTCCAATTGGGAAGCATAGGAGACTAAGTAATTTTTGAAATAATTTTGAAATATTATATCTTAATCTTTAAAATAACTGGTTACTCTGTGCCATGGGCACTTTTTCAAATTGGTAATTTTAGCATATTAATAGTGTTGTAAAATCAATAGATTAATTTGGTGAACATATTTAGTGAGTTAAACTTTAAAGTGCATAAACTATTTATTTTATCATCGATAGCCTACGAACCTGCAGAATCATGTCTCCAGGCTCTATCCTCCCATCCAGGGCCACTGCACCTCCTTTCATTATACTTCCCACATAAATCCCACCATCACCACCTTTATTTGACTGCCCGACTATTGATATACCGAGGAAGTTCACCGTATCCATATTAAGAGTGACCGTGATTATATGCATCGACATTGTCGAGTCTGTAATAGAAGAGTATGAAGATGTGCGCGACATGACTTGAGGCCTCTTTCGCCTTCGCTGTGGTCTCTTTCTGTTGCTAACTTGCAAATGGGATACGCTGCTGCATTCAGTGAGAGCTCGGTCGACCGACGCGTTCGTATGTCTCCCGGTGGTAGTTGTGATCTCCGACTGGCTGTCGAAGAGGCTGGTGGAGTCGAGGTCCGAGCTGAGAACTGAAGCAGTCTCGTATTCGAGCCCATGGTTCCCGAATTTAGAGTGTCCATTGATGCGTAGGCCTCTGTACTTGTATTTGTCGCACGACGCCCTGTGGCCGGGCCGGGAGCTTATCGTGCTGTCCGTGTCGGTACACGTGTCCCTCGTGAGGGGTGCAGGCGGCGCCCCATGGGTGTTCACCTTACCTTTACCGGGGTTGCTATCCGTACACTGTGACGCGCCGTCCGAGGGGTTGGAGCCGTCCGCAGACACCAGCCACGACACAACACGACCGTTGAAACAAGGCAAATGCGCACTCTCATCGACAATTTCTTCTTTGACAACACCAAAATCATCGTCCATTGATTTGAAAAAGAACTTGTAATTCGGCCTGTTCAATTGGTTTTTAAAGTCCAATAACGTCACTTTTTCCGGCGATATTGGGATTTTAACTAAATACGGCGTCTCCTCGTCGTCTATGTAATAAATAACTTTAGTTTCCTCCATTGTTAACGCATTTATTGTTGATTAATCACAACACCCTACGATCTATAAATATCAGCCGCCATTACAAAAATATGGCCGATTTTACGACGATTCATCATTTTGTTTATTGACGGTGCATGGCGCCACTGTGGTAAATTAGTCTCATTCCATTTCACTCAAGCCCTCGTTGATTGCAGAAATAGAATAATACATTGTCATTGGCAAAATTAAATGCTATAAATCATAATTCGCGATATGAGGGTACTTGAATGAAATGGGGGCAAAATCTCAAAAATACGTCAGTGACACTCGTAAAGGTTCAACTATCAATATTTTCCAAAATATTTAACTTTTAACTTTGTTAAACTTTTAACTCTATGTAACGGAATGTGGTCATGAAAGTCGAAACACCAATCACAGCCACGGCTTCAAGCGCTCTCCACATTCGCGCGCGAACTACCTAACTTGTCGTGTCGCGGCTTCGCGCGCGAACCACGCGCGAATGTGGAGAGCGCTTGAGGTTTATCCCTTTCAGGGAAGGCAGAAGGAAACTTAGTCCATATAGCCAATTCAGTGGTATATTTCTTCTTCTGAAGTTATTTACATCGAAATGCATTGTTGAGATGCATTTCGATGCTTTACCAGAACTTTTGGCGGCAAATCTTCACAGTTGAACCATAATAGTACGCTCTGTGGGTAGTTGTATAGAAAAACGAAAACCCGGGAAAACCATTCGCGCCACAAACTACTAAGAGATCGCGCGCGTTTACTACTACGCGCGAATGTGGAGAGCACTTATGTAGTTTGTGGAACTATGTCTAGTGTGGAATGTGGAACATACCAAGTACCAACAGTATGTTCTCTTATTCGTCTGTGAACATACCAGTAGTTTGTGGAACATACGTAGTATCTCTAAGTAGTTTGTGGAACATACCCATCAAACTCCAAAGTTTACGCACGTGTCTGTTTATTTTATTTATTTAATCTAAAGTGTGATTATTATTAGTTTTTATCATGTTACTAGATACAGAAATTGACATATTCGTTGCAAGTCGAATAGGTTCATTCAAACGTAAGTAAGTAGTTTAATTACAGAATTAAAGTTTGAAGTCAGATAACATCATAACAATACTTGTAAAGTTTGATTTTCTTGCATTTAAGAAAGTTCAAGTTGTACCTACCTATTTGGAAATAATTAAGAAATATTTAAATGCGGAACCTTTATTTAATGGTGTCTAATTTGTGTACAAAAAAAATCTAAAATAAACAATGTGAAAAAGGTTATAAGTATATTGCAGACTTTTCCTTCGTCTTTTTATTCATATATTGGCTGTTCCCTGTGATTTCACCTGCTAAAGTTCCCTTGGGAATTTCGGGTTAAAATTTGTGCATGCAAAATTTCACGATGATTTGATAATACTAAAAAAGAATTATGATGGCGAAAAAGCCGATCGGCGGTCGTTTTAGGGTTCGGTTCCGTACTTGAAAAGGAAAAATGGTTGTCTTTTTGTCTGTCAAGCTCTTTCTCGGCAACATGTGAAGGTATAAAGTTTAAATTAATACCAAAAACTTAGGTCTGCATTTCCTTGAAGCTGTGAAAAAATCAAACTTCTTTTTTTTTATTTTATTTTTTTATTGTCAATGCAATCAAAAGATATGGCCTTTTGTGCCTCATGTTTTGATACATTTGCATGTAAATAAATAAAGAAAATATTATACTATTAATGCGCAAGACCGACTGTCACTGTGGCTGGTTATTGCAGTTTGTTCATTCCATGATTCCAATAAATTTTTAATGAACAGAGTAAGTGATTCTGAGTTGAGTTTTCTGACCCTAAATATTCACAAAAATTTATATTGATTGTAACAGATATAAAGTACCATACGGACCCAACGAAAAACAACAAAAAATGTATAGAGAACCTGGTGGATATCAAGACCCTGCAGAAGGATGATGCCATCACGTGTATGGAGTGGGGGAATGAGGACCAAACAGAGATATTACTGAGCAGGAAAAATCTTGAGGTTTGTCCTTCTATATTTGTATGTGGTGTGGGTATTCCTTTCAAAAAATGAACCGATAATGTTGTGAAAATCATAGAACGAAGGAGGATGAAGGTATCATAAGACAGCTTATTGAAGAGATTCTGCTGTCTGTTTTGCAGATGGTGATTCAAAAAATTACAGCCAAAGTAACTGAAAGTTAAAAGTTGATGTAGCAAAGATTTGTGAGGATTTATTTTTGTACAGTTTGACGAAATTTATTTTTATGACTACAATATGATGATTAATGGGCTACACTATTTCCAATTTAGAGAATCTAAATCGGATACAATTTAGGATCAGTGAGTGAGAAGAGAGAGTGAGTGATCACACTACACTAAATTGTACCCTAAATTGACTACTCTAGGGTATATTTTATTGTAGTGTGATCACTCGCTCTCTCTCTCTCACTCACTGATCCTAAATCAGAACCAACTGTTCTAACTTCGATTACACTTTCCGATTTCCTAGATTGGTGTCTGACAAATTGTAAAGTGTAAAATGCGTTTTACTCTTCACTCTCAGATACAAAGCTTCAACACCGAACTGACCTCCTTGAATAAGACATACGTAGCTGACTTCGGAACTGGCATTGTGGTGGGACTCGGTCGATACAGGAAGCGACTGCTGGCCGCCATGTCGAGTGGAGTCGTGAAGATATGGAGCAAAAAGGCGGAGCAGATTATCGACACTGGTGGCAAGTTGGATTGCATGAGGTTGTGCGAGGATGACTGCACAATGTTTGCCACAGGTAATATTAATAACATTAGAATTCTTATGTCTTTTTTATCAAACTAGCTGTCACTCGGGGTTTCGCCCCCTTAATTTCGGAGTTCCCGCGGGAATTCAAGGGTAAATTATACCTATAATCCTTTTGTTGGTGAAAACCGCACGAAAATCCGTTCAGTAGTTTTTGAGTTTATCGTGTACAGAGTGCAGACAGACAGACGCGGCGAAGGCCTTTTGTTTTATAATATGTGTATCAAAAGGACTATGGCAACGGTCCTTGATATAAAATACCCTCAACATTTTGATACAAAAACTTAAATGGCTAAACAAAACAGTTTAAAGAAACTGCATGCAGGTTGTTTCTTAAATTTTCCAATGGCCTACTTACCACCGTCAAACCACAGTGGTGTAGCCAGAGAGGGGGTTGTGTGTTTAAAAATATTCCATAAATTAATGAGAGGTGAGTGAGAAGATGAGTGTCATTTTACGCGGATTTTTGCTGTTATATTTTATGAAAACCTGGCAACGGCCTGTTCATCTTTATGAATAAATGCGAAAGTGAGTTTGTTTAGCTTTCACACTTTAAGGGCTCAGTTTATCATCATGAAATTTTGCGGACACGTCGTCAGGGGTTCAGGGAAGTACATAGGATACTTTCATCCGGGAATGCCCGCGAGACAGCTAGTGACACTACGTGTTAATGAATTAACTGAAAATCTGATACACCCCATTTAAAAAATTAAACAAAAATATGATTCAAATATATTTTGTGTTGAAAAAATTTTTACTTTAAAAGTTATTCAACATTAGTTTGAAAGTGACCTATCTACGAAATTCCGAGCGCTACGCCCGCGCCTACCGGTACGTTTTTTTTGCTGCGGGTGGCGTACGCGCCAAATATTGTATTATAAATAATTTAGAAATGGGCTAGTAAAAATGAAAAAATATAACCTATACTAAAACATAGTGCGATCGATTTGCTAGTTGATTCTGAGCAAACTACTTTCTAGTTTTCAGTTAATTCATTGACACGTTGTATATTGTATGCGCGCGCCAGGCGGGGAGGAGAACGACGTGAAGGTGTGGTCGGTGGGCGCGGCGGCGCCGCAGTTCAGCGCCAAGAACCTGGCGCACGACTGGCTGCAGCTGCGCCGGCCCGTGTGGGTGGGCGGCGTGTGCTTCGCGCGCGGCGCCGGCGGCGCGCTGCTCGCCGCCTGTTCGCGCCACGGATACGTGCGGTCGGTGCCCGGTGGACTGTTCCCACTTTATTTAAGTAAAACCAGCCGTGTGACACTATTGCCGACTTTTTTTTGAAAAAAAATATAGTAATTTCCCGAAAAAAGCTGCAAAAATATAGTACTTTTGGGAAATGCACGGAAAAAAATAGTACATAATAATTTTTTTTTTTAAATTATTATGTATCGGGATTCGGGAAGCATTCTGCTTCTTCTTTTTTATTAAATGGCAACTTTTAAATAATTGTGCCAATGACAATGTGTCACTTGATAGACAAAGCAACGCGATTGAAGTAAAAAAAAACACACGATAATATATATCATGAGATTTCCAAAATAAAATAAAAACTAAGCAATGCAATTAAAAAATATTTACACACCTATCTCCTATAATCAACAACATACAACCAACAACTTCATAAATTATACAAAAAACATAAATGGACTATTATTTTCATGTACATTCTACAAAGCATTGTCAGTTTGACAGTTAACGTTTTGTATGCGTTTCGTTCTGAAATGCCCCGTGCTGGGCTGCGGGTGCGATCCAGATCGGTCACAGTTAATATAAGAAAGCGCGACAGTGAAATTAAGGATAAAAATATAGTAAAGAAAGAAAGAAAATAAAATTTTAACAAAACATCAAAACCGACTTCAAAACACAAAAATGCTCTACATTAAAAAGTTAAAAATAACCTACGGATGTGCTACCACCGCACCGACTTCGAAACGATCAGTAGGCACATACCATAGGTTATTTTAAAATTTTTAAGTGGTGCATTTTTGTGTGTATTGTACTACTAGTATAATGTACATGTGAAAATTCTCTGCTGCTCTTGCTCTCTAAATGTGCATTAGTGGTGTTTACTATTTATTGTTGGTCTTGTAATCAGCGAAGCTGAGGATTTTTCCTGCTCACTCGATACGCAAAATCGTGCGCCTCCTGCATCTTTATACATATCTGATGCCCCTTTAGCCAAGTTGACGATCTACAATAATCGATAACGCATAGAAAACCTTGGAACGAATCGTCGAGTCACGTGGTCGTCACATCATTAAAAATATTTTTTGTATTTATCATCTCAGGTTATACGACACGCGAGCGCAGCGGAGGCCCGTGTGCAACGTCGACACCAATGGCATGGCGGCGACTTGCATCGCGCCCAGCTTCGAGGACAGGTAACAGACACTAACATATACACACACTTGCGCACGCACGCACGCACGCACGCATTCACACATACACCCACGCACACGCGTTCCACACCACTGTCACACACACACACACACACACACACACACACACACACACACACACACACACACACACACACACACACACACACACACACACACACACACACACACACACACACACACACACACACACACACACACACACACACACACACACACACACACGCACACACACGCACGCACACGCACGCACGCGCACGCACGCACGCGCACACGCACGCGCACACACGCACACACACACACACACACACACACACACACACGCACGCGCACACACGCGCACACACACACACACACACACACACACACACACACACACACACACACACACCACAAACACATCTTCTATCATCCGACAGAGTATGTGCAACAAACTCTTCAGCTTTTAAATATTGAGTTGAGTAATTATAAATCGTGTGTTCGAACCTCGATGCAGACAGTTCCTAGTGGGCTTCGGGCGCGGCCAGCTGCACCAGCTGGACTTGCGCGCGGGCCGCCTCGACAAGGGCTACAAGGACTGCGTGGGGTCAGTGACCGGGGTGGTGGCGGTGACCAGCGGCGACCAGCGGCTGGTGGTCAGCGCGAGCCTCGACCGCCACCTCCGGGTGCACCGGCACGGGACTAAGGAGCTGCTCTACAAGGTGAGCTGTGGTCTGCCGTGAGGGAACGTATCCTTACTTCATGACTTTTATAATTTTTTTTTAAATTAAAATTAAAAAATAGTGCCAGCAACTGCCATATTCGATGGTTTAAATTTAAAATTATTTAGAGGTAGTTTGCATTTTTTTTATTTTTATTACTTAGCCATGGAAACCAGAGTCATACAGCCGTAGTTTGCAATAAATAAATATTATGTTGTAGTAGGTACTGCTCAATTATTATCCTACTAGCTGTCTCCCGCGGTTTCACCCGCGTTAATTTCAGATATCCCGCGTGAATTCCAGGATAAAAGTGCCCTATGTGTTATACTGATGTATAAGCTATATTGTTGTTCATTAGAATCCATTCTGTAGTTTTTGCGTGAAACAAACAATCATTCATGTAACAAACATTCAAACATCCATACACACAAAGGTTCGCATTTATAATATTAGTAAGAAAGTTGCGTATCCACTATCGATTAATTTTTAATCGAAATATTTATGTTGGAAAACATAGATTTTTTTTAGTAACGCAATACGCCTCTTCACCCTGTATAATATAGAGTATGTCCAAATTCCAGAAATATTTGACTTCAAAATTGGCGTCCTTGCTCGTGCAAGACAAGCGTGTGACGGCGATGAAGCAAGAGTTCGAAGAGAATGAGATAAAAGAAGAAAACTTAGAAGGAGTAGCTGAGGAAGGAGACCAAAAAGAGCCGAAAGACGAACTCGACGAGCTCTTCGAGGGAATGGAGACTGTAGTGTAAGTTTCAGGATTCTTATTCTGGTATCCTGGGTCTTGCAGGATGCCGAATGTGGTAAAATTAAAATGAGAAAAACGCTTCTTATTCACCACTAGCTGTGCCCCGCGGTTTCACCCGCGTGAGTTTCGGAATTCCTGCAGGAATTCCGAAATAGTTTAATTTACTCTTTATAACACCAGCCAATTAGCAGTGAAAGTCCCGTCGAAATTGGTCCAACCGTTTTGAAGAATCACCCGCGTGAGTTTCGGAATTCGCGAACTATTTTTTTTTTCTAAAATAATATAAAGTCCCGTTAATATACCTACATATAATATTAACATAATAGGGTACTTGCATGAAATTTATAATAAGAAATTGTGCCAATATTTCAGAAATATAGCCTTAGAAAAGCGTTATCGTGAAAGATACTAAAAAAAATTCAATAGTTTCCAAAATATTCCA
The DNA here is from genome assembly GCA_907165275.2 of Zygaena filipendulae. NCBI lineage: Eukaryota > Metazoa > Arthropoda > Insecta > Lepidoptera > Zygaenidae > Zygaena > Zygaena filipendulae. Next base: position 568,092 of record OU015670.1, on the reverse strand, counting down.
CTTTTAATTTTGTAAAACGGAACGTTGCAACAAAACACCAATCACAGCCACGCTTAACATATTACGTCACTTTTATTTTTTTAGGAAACATTTACCTATTTCAGAGAAGGCAAAAGAAACTATGTCCATACAATCAACGCATATTTTCCATTTTCTGAAGTTTTATACTTTAAAATGCATCGGTAAGATGCATTTCGATTCTTTACTATAACTTTTGGAAGTAACTTGACACAGTTCAACCTTAATTTCGTTTTTGGATATTGAAGTTATCTGTCTGTCAGTGTCACATGACCCTGTCAATACGACAGTGACATTTCTATCACAGATTAATAAGGCGTAATTTTGAACTAGTGACGTCATTCCGCGTTTCGGCGGTAAGGTCTAAAGTAGGAACTTTGAAACGCTCTATTTAATTAATTTATGCATATATTTTTTCCTTTTTCTTGCTTTGTTTAAGTAGACCATTATATCTTTAAAATAGACTGGAAAAAAAAATTCATGCAAGTACCCTATTTAACATAACAACTATTTCTGGCAATCCATATTTACTGAAACATTCCCTGAAGAGTCTGAGCTCTTGACAATGAAAGCTTTGTCACAGATAATATAAGGCTTTGTATTTCATGCAAGTACCCCCCTTACGTTCGTAAGTATTATGTCTATGGGTCATTCACCCTTGTAAAGCTCGCCTTTTTTGATAAGACTTTATCTGTGATGCATCAGTGATTTTCTGTTTTTTTTTTATTAAGAAAGCTTGATCCCTGGAACTACTTATTTTTATTTTCCAGCGATGAGCCCAAGAAGAAGAAGAGGAGGAGAATACCTCCGGAACTTGCGGAGAAATTGCAGGCCCACCGCTAGCGCCCTACGCCTATACAACGTGTTAATGAATTAACCAAAAACCAGATACACCCCATTTAAGAAAATAAACAATAATACCTATGATTAAAATAAAATTTATGTCGAAAAAATTTATAGTTTAAAAGTTATTCAACCTTAGTTCGGAGGTGACCGATCTACGACATTTCAAGCGCTACGCCCGCACCTACGCGTCAATGACCGATTCGATTTTTTTGCTGCGGGCGGCGTACGCGCCAATTATTGTATTATAAATAATTTAGACATGGGCTCGTAAAAATGAAAAAATAATATAACCTATATTAAAACATGGTGCGATCGATTCGTAAGTAGATTCTGAACAAACTACTTTCTAGTTTTCAGTTATTAACACGTTGTATAAGCATTGAGTTATGTTTAAAAAATGCTATCTAATGTTTTTTCATTATTTATGGTAGGAAAAAAAAATCTTAACCAAAATAAAACATTAACCGACGTATTTGTTGTTGCGTGTACGTTGTATATTAATGTCTCCTAAATTATAAATAAATAAAATAAAAAAATAATTTAACAATGGGAAGAACTCTTTCCTTGCAGAGAGAAGGTAATCACTACGTGTTTCCTTGTTTATTTTTAACCGACTTCCCAAAAAGGTTTTTTTTGGTGAAGTTAACCCCTTTCGGAGAAGGCAGAGGGAAACTTAGTCCATATAGCCAATTCAGTGGTATATTTCTTCTGAAGTTATTTACCAATGCATTTCGATGCTTTACCGGAACTTTTGGCAGCAAATCTTCGCAGTTGAACTTAAATAGGACGCTCTGTGGGAAGTTGTATAGAAAAACGAAAACCTCCTGGCGAACGCCCTATTTCGTCTTATTTTACTGTTTCCGCACACTGTAATCACTATTATGCAAATTTCACCATATTCACAATTAATCACGATAAACTAATTTGCAAAACAAAGAAATAAAACTGACTGACTGAATTGTCTGTATAAACTTTCTTCCTTTGCTGTTCTCAATTGGGGTTACAAAATAAAAATCGCCAATGGCTTCGCTTGGCCGCCATTTTGTAATTGCGAGTGATAAACTGCCGGGCGCTTGCATGCTTCGATTTTGTTGATTTGTATGCTACGACATTCGGGTTTCCTAAAAACTTTACCAGTGATGAGGACTTACTAGTGTTTAAATTGATTGTTTCTGACACAAATCTGTAAAATGGAGGAAGATTATGCGGAATCTCAGGATGCAAATGTCAACGAGGTATCAAACAGGACAAGCGATGGGGACGGGGATATTGGTGATGCTTCTAAAGATTTCGGTGATGGAATGGGTTATGAGGATGGTTACGAAGATGAGGAGAATGGCAACAACTATCGCGGAAACCGGGGCCGCGGTAACTTTCGGTAAGTTTTGTAACTTTATCGATTCACCACTAAAAATATCGATCAACCGCGCTATGTCATGTAAACTCAAGCATGGGGCTTTCGTCATGCTAAAAAATTTGGTAGCTGCCTACTGTATTTACCTATGATGATTTTTTAGTTCTTTGGCACATTTTCTTGTCACGTTGTCGAATTTTAAATGTTTTTCTGTTTAGTCCAAATTACCTATCATGCTTGCGATTTCTTAAATATTTATGAAACGAATTATTTTTATTATTAATTGTTGCTTGAGATCTTCTCGAGTATCGGTTTCAGGAGTTATTTGTACGGGTTTAAATTTAATTCCTACACTTCCCAAATTACATTCCTTTACATCATAATCTATTAGCATAATATAATTAAAGAACAGCTTGCGACTATAACTTAAGATTATTTACTTACATTAAAGGGTATTTTAGATAAGTACAAAATCAAGATTCCAAAGATCATTTCATTTTTGCAAGTTTACTTGCTAGCATGTTACTCGCATGTATTGTATGTAAAACACCTGTAAAATTGATTAACATCACTGATTTAAAGTTTCGAACAAGACAAAAAACTTATGTTAGGATCATTCTAAAATTAACTAATCTATACAATTTGTTTTTTTTTAAAAGCTCCACCTTTTTGCAATGATTCTTCAATGTCACAGTTTGAAAGCCACGGCATAGAATTGATTTGAATAACCGATACCTATATGCATTTAACATTACAAATAAATTAGTTTATACCTAATATGAAACAAATTTGTAATGCTAAAAGCGAATATCATAGTAAATTAAAGGTATGTGATGGACCTTTGTCTTACTTTAAGTGGCTGATTATGTTCTGAAAAATTGTTATTGCCGTCTGTCTTAACTTATATCTGGACATGAAAAGCATAAAAAGTAGGTAGTTTTGGTCGGATCTCAACATCCAACCAAAACAACTTTTTAACACTAAACTACACACACAACATAAAGTATTTTTATTTATAATAGTCAGATGTTGTGATCCATATGCTTTTCATGTCCAGATATCTGTTTGTGAATGTTAAACAACTAACAATTTATATCTGGTCATATCTATAGATAGGCATTCAAACCAGTGCTAGGGGATTAAACCTGATAAAAGCCTGCCATTTTCAGGTTTAAAAGACTAAAATTCTGGCTTTTATCAGGTTAAAACCCAAGCATCCGGTTGACAGCCCATCTATAGTCATATCTATGAGTTTAACATTGGCAGAATTGTTGTGCTAGTCACAAATCACAATAGAAACCAGAAATGATGGTTATGTTTGTAATAGCCATGTGACTGGCATTTCGGAATTCCCTCGCAAATTTATTACTGCAATAAGGTTTCTACTGCTCATGGCACTCTGTAGCTCTCTATCTCTGTGAAATAACTTTGCTTTGATCTAACACAAAATGTAAACAAGCCAACACTTTCACATTTCAGAAATTTAAATGAAAATTAAAAACTTCAAATAATAACCTTTATGAGAATAGAACCTTGTTTGTAAATGCTAAACAGCATTGTCGCTTTTGGTTGTGTCAAGGTTATTTGAGCAGTATTTCATTTATTCTTTTTATTGTATTCTTCAGAGTTATAATTACCCTGTTGTGTCATGTCCGTTTATTCAATCTAATCTATACCACAGATAATATAATACTATACTAGTATCCACTATCTATACTAATATTAGAAAGAGGTAAAGTTTGTGATGTTGTAGGGGGTAATCTCTGGATCCACTGAACCGATTTTGAAAATTCTTTTAACAATAGGATGCCACATTATTTGTTATGTCGTAGGCTATATCGAAGCCACGGGAACTCCGAAATTACCGCAGGTGATACTGTGGAGGAACAGATAGTCTACTATGTGTATAATAGAATCAGCATGTCTGTACATACATCCTAACTAATATTGTATAGCTGGTTATTTTCATACACAAAACTATTCATCAGATACAAAAAAGTTCATTAATCTAACAAAATGTATTAAATGCTATTTGGTTACATTTTTACTTAGTTGCAGTTATCATAATTCACAGATTTACGAATACTTTGGGAAATATACTTAAGATGCCATCAAAGGATTATTTGGGATATTGGTTCTAACTCCCTCTGCAACTGTGGGGTCTTTGCTTTGCCTACATTGCCCCTAGATAATATATTGTTTTCTCTGTCAATTTAACATTAGGGGTCATGACAGAGGTCCGCCACCTGGCTGGATGAACGGGCCCCCACCAATGCGCTTCAGGGGGCGAGGGTATGGCCCCGGCGGGCCACCCATCAGGGGGCGCGGCGGCTTCTTCCGTGGGCGGGGCGGGCCGCGCGGCTTCGGCCCCAATAATGGCCCTAACTTCGACAACAACTGGGGCCCGATGGGACCGCCTCCGCCGGGCATGATGGGCGGGCCGCCTCCGTTCGGTCCCCCGCCGGGTATGATGGGCCCCGGGGGACCGATGGGTCCGCCGCCCAATATGATGGGTCAGCCACCGCCGTTCGGAGGACCGCCTGGGATGCCACCGCCAAATATGGTAAAGTGCAAGATTTATTTATTAATATTTTCATCGCCTATTTCTAGTTTGAAACTAATTATATATAATATTGAGTTAAAGTTAGTAAGTTTGGATAGTATAATATGGGGTCATGTCTAAAACTACTAACCATGCTGATTATAAAAATCGTTAATTGATAGGAGCCTGAGTACCTACTTTTTATCTGGGAACAACAAGTTCCTGCACGAATACCGAAATTTTTAATAAATTTATAGAATTATACTACTCAAATAGTAGCATTGTGGTAGTAGTGGTATTGAAGGCAGGCATTGGGATTTGGGAGACAGGGCATTGTCATCATGATGTAAAGATAACACCAACCCATTAACATTTTCCAACAGCCAGCACCGGAACTGTGGGTGGAGACAAAGTCCGAGGAGGGCAAGTCGTATTACTACCACGCGCGGACCAGAGAGACCACGTGGACCAGGCCGCAGGAGGGACCCACGTGCAAGGTGATCACGCAATCGGAAATGGAGGCGATGGCCGCTTCCGGTGAGTGTTGTTTTAAAAAAAAAAAAAATAATATAAGTCCCAAGCACTCTGGGAGAAGCATCCTCCCGCTACGCCTGTAACGCACACTCGGGAAACAATAAAAGTAGGCTGGGATAACTGATAATTCTCAGGGTCATTGGGGCAATGTGCATTGTGCATTCGTCACTGGTGGTGGTCTTAACTAAAATTCCCACACTTATGGTGTAATACTGAACGAGTCCATTTTGGCTCTGGAAACGTTACCACAAAATCGAAGATTATAAATTTATTGTTGCCAAACTTAGTTTTAGTTTCCTATAAAACTAAAGCCCGCTCCACATTCACTCAAGAATCTGAAAAACCACGAGAATCGGCGGAGAACATCGGCTCCGCATTCACGTTCTCATGGTTTTCTTGCGTTCTCGCAAGATTCCTGCGTGAATGTGGAGCGTAACTCTCTTGGTTAAGTTTAGTTTGTGTTTCTCTTTCAATATTCTTTAGCTTACTGCATAACAGGGTACAAAAGGTGGAAGTAATACCACAATGGCATTCTCTACCAGTCAACGCACAAAGATCAATGATAATCTCGATTGAACACATGTTGTGAAGTTACAAATTTCCGAACAGGTCAAATGCCGGGCATGGGCGGTCCGCAGCCGATGGGCATGAACGGCCCGCCGATGGGGCCGATGGGCCCGATGGGCATGATGCCCGGGCCCGGCATGATGGGCGGGCTCGTGCCGCCCGGGGTGGCGCCGCCGGGGGGCGGGCCGCCGGGTGGGGTGCCGCCCTTCATGTCGCAGCCGCCGCCCTGGGTGAAGGACGGTGAGTCGCCCTATATGCACATGATAAAACTGTGTACACTTTGCATAACTGTGTTCATCCTTACTGATGTCATAAACGCGAATGTTTCTGTGTTTATGGATGTATGTTTGTTAATCTTTCACCCAGAAACTACTAAATGGATTTTAATGAAACTAAAATAATATAGCTTAGGTATACATAGGGTACTTTTTATCCCGGAATTCCTCTCCGAAATTAATGCGGGTGAAACCGAGGGAAACAGCTAGTTGGATATATTGGACAGTAAACCTTTTCGCTTCCTTATGGGTTGCATTTTCAAAAATCCTTTCTTATCGGATGCCTACGTCAAACAACACAACCTTCAAGTTTCAGGTCTACCATCAGCGGAAGACAAAACATTTTATATGTATAGATTATTATGTATATATAAGTAATATAATATTGGTGTGGTGATGACAGGCAACAAGGAGGGCGGTCCGGGCGGCGAGGGCGGCAGCCCGGGCGACGCGGACGAGCTGCCGCCCGGCGAGGGCGCGCCGCCCGCCCTGCAGCCGCCCAACGGTGAGTGCTAGTCGCTAGTCGCTAGAGGAACGAGGACATGTCGACTGTGTTACGTGGCCTTACATCCATGGCATATCTCGGGGATGGGCCATACTTAAATTTATAATTTAACCAACCGAGACCTTAGTAGCCCCCTACTAAGGTACTAAATGAATTGGCGTTGTTCATTTTCCATACAAAGAAACACTTTGACATCGAAAGGACGAGAGCGAAATAATTCGTGCTCCGCCTACAGATTTCCTGTCCAAACAATATAAAACATTCAGAGAAAAGAGAATTTTCAGTTTTGACGAAATTTCCAAATTTTGTAAATGAAATATAGAGCTGAAATGATAATGACACTGATACACAATGTAAGAAATGTATCGAATCACTTTAAAAATTGTTATAAATGGACATAGATAAGCAATAGTGTGTTAACCCACACTGGAGAAATTTTGAGTAAATCGTGTTTTAAAAGTAGGAGCGCCATTTTGTATCAACATTTTTTATGTTCAACATTTAGTTACATATTTAAGCAATGTAATAAGGTAAACAAATAATTAAAAAACGCTCCCTAACTCTCAATAAATCGTTCTGAATCAATAACTTAATTTTGTGGGTTAACATGTTATTGCTTATCTGCGTCCAAATATGAAATTTTGTATGTGTATGTACACTGTACAGCTGACGTTTGACCAGATGTGGATGAAATTCTTGATTTAGGGAATGTAACCTAGGATACTTTTATCCTGGAATTTAGTTTTATAATAGTTTACAAATAATCCTGCATATTATTTAATGATAATAATTTCTTTTCCAGGCAACATGATGGGCTTCCCTGGTGGACCCCCGGGTCCGGGCGGTCCTGGTGGACCAGGCGGGCCGGGTGGTCCGGGTGGTCCGCCGGGAGGATTCCCCGGCGGTCCGGGCGGCTTCCCCGGGGGGCCCGGCGGTCCCGGAGGCTTTCCCGGCGGGCCCGGTGGGCCTGGCGGGCCGGGCGGGCCGGGAGGGTTCCCCGGCGGGCCCGGAGGGCCTGGGGGCTTCCCGGGCGCGTGGGGCGGCTGGGGCGGAGGCTGGCCGCCGCCGCTGGTGGCTCAGCCGCCGCCCAGCCTCGCTGCGGCCAACGTGCCCACCGGAGGTCAGTATAGGAACATAGATTGTATGGAACAACGTGTTTTCTTTGAAGAAATTATAAAAAGGTTTTGTTCATTCAATGGGGATGTGGACTACTTTTGAAAATCAAAATTCTAATTAGTCGGTCAGTTAGAAAAAAAAAATAGACACGTATTTTTTGCTTTTTTAAATAAATTAAAATATACAGAGATAAAGCGCATTAAAGTTTAGGGTGAGGGGGTCGTGACGTCACTAACCGCTAAAACCGCCATACAAACTAGCCGAATAGTGACGTCACGCGAAATTTCAACTCAATATATCGCCGTTATTTTTTGATTACGTAAAAAAAGAAAAAATACGTGTCCAATATTTTTTAATAATCTACAAGACGGGACTAAAAAATAAAAATTAGTCAACATGCCCACTAACGTGTCGCAGGCGCCGGTGGTCAGATGGGGCCAGGCGGGCCGCCTGCTGGTGCGACCCCGGGCGAGGCGGCAGGCGAAGCCCCCGCGGGCGCGGCCGCCCCCGCCGTGTCGGCCGCCGCCGCGCCTTCGCCCGCGTCCGCGCCCGCGCCCGCGCCCGCGCCCGCCGCGCAGCCCGCCAAAGAGGAAACGGTAAATATCTTTAATTTGGACGCCACTCATGAGATTAGCCCCCTTAGTCAAGTTGACAATCTATATGATGTGGTCACGTAAAGCACTGACAAAAGATGACCACGTGCTATGACGTTACGTTCCTTAGGTCCGTATTCCAAAAGGTTACTCAAGTCATGAATCTGATTTCAAGTAAAGCTTTAATTTTAGAACCTTACTTGAAACGAGACTCATCAATCAACAATCAGCTGAGTTATTTCCTTATTCTATAACGACGCGGTCGCGATCCCCCGGCGCGGCGCCCGCAGACGATCCCGCCGGAGCTGTTGGCGGCGGCCGAGCAGTGGTCGGCGCACCGCGCGCCCGACGGCCGCCCCTACTACTACCACGCGGCGCGCCAGGAGAGCGTCTGGGAGAAGCCCAAGCCCATGAAGGAGCTGGAAGGTGACCGCTGAATCACATTTGGACATAGATAAGCCATAGTGTGTTAACCCACACTGGAGAAATTTTGAGCAAATCGTGTTTTAAAAGTAGGAGCGCCATTTTGTGTCAAAGTTTTTTTATGTTCAATATTTAGTTACATATTTAAGCAATGTAATAAGGTAAACACACAATTAAAAAACGTTCCCTAACTCTCAATAAATCGTTCTGAATCAATAACTTAATTTTGTGGGTTAACATGTTATTGCTTATCTGCGTCCATTTGTTCATTTATTTATATACACTTCACTGTAAATGGACGCAGATAAGCAATAACATGTTAACCCACAAAATTAAGTTATTGATTCAGAACGATTTATTGAGAGTTAGGGAACGTTTTTTAATTGTGTGTTTACCTTATTACATTGCTTAAATATGTAACTAAATATTGAACATAAAAAAATTTAACACAAAATGGCGCTATAATTTTAAATCAAAATTTCTCCAGTGAGAGTTAACACACTATTGCTTATCTATGTCCAAATACCAGGTACGTTCCCAATAAATTGCAGTGTTAGATAGTCCGACTAACAAAGGCATTTGCAGCCACTGTTGACGATCTGAAATATATCAGCGCCAGGTGAGACGTGAGTAGACGAGCAGTGCGTTCGGCAAGTCCGCGGCGGTACATACATATGTACATTTGGTCTCTAAATATACAACGATCGAACGATCGAACGATCAACGATCGAATCGATTAGCGAATCGATCGCACCATGTTTTAATATAATTATATTTTTTTCATTTTTACTAGCCCATGTCTAAATTATTTATAATATAATATTTGGCGCGTACGCCGCCCGCAGCAAAAAAATTCGAACCGGTAGCCGTGGGCGTAGCGCTTGGAATTTCGTAGATAGGTCACCTCCAAACTAATGTTGAATAACTTTTAAAGTATTAATTTTTTCGACATAATAGTAGCTTATGCAACTGTCATATAATGAAGAATGTCATTTAATACCCGTGTTATATGCAGTTGCATACACTACTTTATCTTCACTAATGCAATTAATCAAACAACAAGAGTAAAAGCATTAAATTAAATTCACGCGTAGGTGTATTGTCACAGTGATTTTGCCGCCATTAAAATCTAACCAATGAGAGCGCAGCTGCGCGCATCAATTAAACGCGACCAACCTGATTGGCCCTGCAATCAAGTTGGTCGCGTTTTATTGATGTTATAATGAGATTTTACGATATCGATGTGGATATTATACCATCATGTGAAATTGCTTAAATTGAGTGTTTTGTTGTCTGCGCTATAACAGTAGTAATAGGCTAGTTTCTTAAATTTCTTTTTTTAGTCCGTTTTGTAGATTATTAAAAAAATATTGGACACGTATTTTTTTATTTTTTATGTAACCAAAAAATAACGGAGATATATCAAGTCGAAATTTCACATGACGTCACGCCTCGCTACAGTTTGTTCGCACGTTATAGCGAGCTGTGACATCACGAGTCCCCCACCCTAAACTTTAATGCGCTTTATCTATGCATATTTACATTATTTTAAAAAAGCAAAAAATACGTGTCTTTTATTTTTTTATTATCTAACTGACGGACTAAATAGAATTTTGATTTTTTTACCCAGGAAACTAGCCTATTATAAGTCAAGTATTGGAAACATAAGTAGAATGTTACAACATTAGTGTAGATAAAATATATTTTAATCATGTTATTGTTTATTTTTTTAAATGGGGTCTATCAGGTTTTCAGTTAATCCATTAACACGTTGTATATGTACTTTTTGATTGTTTATTTATTTATTTTTAGGAAGACCAACAGCTTTCAAGACCTAAACCTTGCATGGACATAGATAACATTTGAGGAGCTTCTTTTAAAAATTTGACTGTTTCACTTTTAATGACACTGTTTTTTTTGTATGGTAACATTAAAATTTATACTCCGCGAAAATAAAAATGAGCCAAAACTTGATAACTACACATGGAAAAAAGGTTAAAAGGCATGGTTTTGTCAAAAATACATTAATTATTCCACGTCAAAACGACCTTACCCAAAGAAACTGTTTTCACAGATTGTGATAAAAACACACAAAAATTGGAATAGTCAAGTTTTGAAAAGAACCTCCTCATTTATTGATCGGTATGTATGTATATATAAGCACGGTTTAACCAGATCTCTGTATGTGCGCCCGCAGAACTGCAAGCCAAGATAGCTGCAGAGAAGGGCGAGAAACCGCCAAAGAAACACGACAAAATGGACGTTGACGAAAGCAAAATTGAAGGTGAGCATTCGAATAACGATTAATCCTTACTTATTATAAATATGTAGGAAATAGAAATAGGAATAAATAGGAATAGGAAACTATAATAAGCAATTGCACCAACATATTTATAGATAATACAGCATACCAGATATCCGTAGGGAACACGGAGCAGTGCCTGGGACTTGCGACCCAGGTGTAGGTTTAATGGGGCCCCTTTACAATGCATGAACGCTCACCTCCACTGCCCGTGCTCCCGACTTAAGCAAACCTCTGGAAACAATTAGATGACACAGCACACGTAATCACTATTAGATTGATACGACACTATAACTGCACTAAACCGAACACAAAGTAACAATGAACCGTCGCTTGCGCATACCCGCAGTTTATATCAAGTTCTAACAAAGACGAGTCGGGCAATGGAGTGGAGCGGGGGAACGAACGACTACTATACGTCGGCGGGAAACGTTATTGATAATATTGATAACTACCCTCTCGCCGACAAATATAAAAGTGAGTTTGTTTGTTGAACGACTGAACTAATCGTCGTGAAATTTTGCATACGGTTTGCATTTTCCTGTAATGCTACGTTCACACGCGCGCCGTGCAGCCCGGCGGGCTGCCTGGCGGGCTGCGCGGCATGCAGCCCGTCCCGGGCCGGCGGACATTCAAGCTGTTTACACGCACGCCGTCGTGTCAGTCAGTGCCAGAATGGCGAGCAGCGAGGATCTCGGTGTTGTTGCTGCCATATCCTTTGGCTTAACTTATTTTTATTGGAAAAAGAAACAAAATTAACGTTTGACCATTCCGCCATGTTGTAATATCCGATCGTAGTGACTTTCTTAGCAACGTTGAATGAAGATCCACTCGTCGCGAAAGCGCGGGACAGACTGACTGCCCGCGCGCGTGTAAACAGTCACCGGGCGCCCGCACATTCATCCTTTGAACTTTGCCAAAAAACCGACACTTGCCCGATTCGCGGCATTCACGTTCAGAGGCGCGTTCACGGGCTCGGGCGTACCGTTTACACGCTCGTGAATGTGAATGTGCACGTTGAATGTAGAGTTGAACGCACGCGTGTGAACCTACCATAACAGTGGATGCTAAGTTTCATGGTGATTGGTTGAGTCGTTAAGTCGTGAAAGCGTAACAAAAAAACAAATAAACATTCGATTTATAATATCAAGGATATACCACGCGTTGCTTGGTTTCCACGAAACAAGCTTAGTTAGCTTAGGTTAGTGTGTGTTAAGTGTCATTATATTATCATTGACTAGCTGTGCCCCGCGGTTTCACCCGCGTGCGTGTAGCTTAATTTAATTTTCAAACCTTCCACAAATATTTCGAGATCAAAATTAGGCCAAATCGGTCCAGCCATTCTCGAGTTTCGGCGAGACAAACGAACAGCAATGCATCGTGTTGAACAGCAATGTTCATTGTCAGTGATAGACGTGGAGGCGCACGCGGAGGCGGCGGCGGCGGCGGAGGCGGAGCGGCGCGCGGCCGCCGAGCGCGAGCGGCAGCGCGAGCGCGAGCGGGAGCGGGAGCGCGAGGAGCGCGAGCGGCACGAGCGCGAGCGCGAGCGGGAGGAGCGCGAGGAGAAGGAGAAGGAGAAGGCCAAGCAGGACCGCAGCCGCCCGATATCCAGCACGCCCATATCCGGCACGCCCTGGTGAGTGTGCGGGGGCTTGTTGCGACTACTGTGGTGTTGGTGAACGTTGTCACACGGAAGTGTTAAAGGTTGTCACAATATACATAGTTGAAAGTTGTCACATAATATTGTAGACAGTTGTCACACGGTATTATTGAAAGTTGTCACACGCCATTGAGAACACACATGATATTGTTAAAGTTGTCGCGTGGTATTGTTAAAAGCTGTCACACGCCCGTGGAACACTTGGTGGGAACGGAGTTTTTTCCATATTAAACTGAGTCCTTTATGTTATGCGTGAAAAGAGGCAAAATACAAAAATAAAAAAAAATCGAAAAACTGACGGTGGCTTTGTTTTTACCTAGGGTTGCCGTATGACACCGTGACGGAAAATGAATATTTACTCCCACCCGTACCGTGCGATAAAGAACGTTCTAAAAACGTCACACGGTATTGTTAAAAGTTGTCACACAGTATTGTTGTCGATAGCGTACAGGCTATATTTGAACTGATCATATCCTCATCCCGTCTAACTCTTAGCCACCACCCGACGATGCCTTTTTGGCGCAACACTGTGTGTTAGTTTTGAGTGTTTGCATTTTTTCTTTGTGGACGTTTTTTTTTCGTCCCAAATAATAGTAGATTATGCACCGAGGGAGTAAAGCGCTGTCTTACGTCACCGGCGGCATATTGAACCCTGAGCGTAACGATGGACTCTAGAGTTAATCCTCGAGCGTAGCGAGGGTATTTAAAATATAACTCCCGGGTGAAGCGAGGGAGTTATGTAGAGTCCTGAGTGAAACGAGGGGTTTAAGCTGCCCGTGCCGAACACAGGCTTTATCCTCGAGGTGCATACTCTACTTTTCATACCTACTGCGAGATATAAACCCTCTTTACACGGGCAGACGGTTTATTCGAAAATAGAACTGGCCACCACAGGCAGATCGCATAAAAAGAAAACAAAACGCTAAAAGTTTTGCTACAAATAACGTTCCAAATTCAAATCACTTTACTCCCTCGGGAGTTTCATACAACATCACCTCCCTCTCTTGGGTTGGGATGTAATGCCTTGCTTTTACGTTGAGATTGCGTGATATGTAATTAGACATTATCGAGCAGGTGGTATGAAAAGATAATTTTGTATTCCACCGATGCTCAGGTGCGTGGTGTGGACGGGCGACGGGCGCGTGTTCTTCTACAACCCGACGGCGCACTCGTCGGTGTGGGAGCGGCCGCCGCAGCTGCTGGGCCGCGCCGACGTCGACAGCGCCGTCAGCCAGCCGCCGGCCGCGCTGCGCGACCTGCAGGTGCCCCGCCCCGCCCCGCCCCGTCTACACCGCCAATGTGCCCCCTGGGGTCCTTAGCTATCATATAAAAAAAAAAAACTGTATACATAGTGATGTCCTCAGTAAAAATAACATAACACCCTATATACAACGTGTTAATGGATTAACTGCAAACCTGATACACCACATTTAAAAAAATAAACAATAACATGATTAAAATATATTTTATGTCGAAAAAATGTATACTTTAAAAGTTATTCAACATTAGTTTGGAGGTGACCTATCTACGAATTTCCAAGCGCTACGACGGCGTCTACCGGTTGGAATTTTTTTGCTGCGGGCGGCGTACGCGCCAAATATTGTATTATAAATAATTTAGACATGGGCTAGTAAAAATGAAAAAATATAACCTATATTAAAACATAGTGCGATCGATTCGCTTGTCGATTCCGAGCAAACTACTTTCTAGTTTTCAGTTAATTCATTAACACGTTGTATAAAGTCCACCGTAAAAAAACACCTGTATACATAATATGATGTCTGTAGCATGAGATCACAATTCTGTATACATAATGTTATGGAGCATAATAACACCCTGTAAACATAATTATGTCTTGTCTGCTGTCTAAAAATGATATCCGTATTATATGAATATGACCCTGTATACACAATGATATCCGTAGCATAAAATCATCCTGTATATCGTTGTCATGTACACAATACGCTGTCCGCAGCGCAAGGAGTCCGCGGCGGCGACCCCCGCCAAGGCCTCCAACGGCGAGCTGAAGCGCGCCGCGGACACTGACAGCGACGACTCGGAGCTGGACGCCAAGAAGGCGAAGACGGACGACGGTGAGTCGCTCGCTCACTCACTCACTCTCTCTCTCACTCACTCACTTGTTCACTTGCTCACTCACTCTCTCACTCGCTTAATCACTCACTCGCTCATCACTCACTCACTCACTCACTACTCACTCGCTCACTCAGTCTCACTCACTCACCACTCACTCACTCGCTCACTCAGTCGCACTCACTCACTCACGCGTTCACTCGCTCAATCACTCACTCACTGTCACTACTCACTCGCTCACCACTCACTCGCTCACTCACACTTACTCACTTTCTAACTCACTCATTCACTCGCTCACTCACTCATTCACTCGCTCACTCACACTCACTCACTTTCTCACTCACTCATTCACTCGCTCACCACGCACTCGCTCACTCACTCAGTCACTTTGCATCTCAACTCAACTCAAACCTAGCATGTATCTCATGTTTTCGGATTCAGTGTGTTGTTTTATCATAATAATCCAATGTCCGACAGGCGCGAAGACGGGCGCGGCGACCGGCGCGGGCGCAGGCGCCGCGGGCACCGCGGGCACCACTGGCACCGCTGGCACCGCTGGCACCGCTGGCACCGCGGGCGCGGCGAGCGCCGGCGGCGCGTCGGTGATCGACGCCGGCAAGGAGGCGGCCATCGAGGCGGAGGTGCGCGCGGCGCGCGAGCGCGCGGTCGTGCCGCTCGAGCAGCGCGTGCGCTCCTTCCGGCAGATGCTCGTCGAGAAGGACGTGTCCGCCTTCAGCACGTGGGAGAAGGAGCTGCACAAGATCGTGTTCGACACCAGATATCTGCTGCTCACCTCCAAGGAGAGGAAACAGGTGGGTGGTGGGATGCAAGCGGCAGTAGCTCACTGCACAGTATAGGCCTATAGTCTTCAGGCCGAAAATTACCACTATCCTAAAATGTCCACTTTCCTAAAATTTCCACTTTCCTAAAACGTCCACTTTCCTAAAATTTCCACTTTCCTAAAACGTCCACTTTCCTAAAATTTCCACTTTCCTAAAACGTCCACTTTCCTAAAACGTCCACTTTCCTAAAACGTCCACTTTCCTAAAATGTCCACTTTCCTAAAATGTCCACTTTCCTAAAATGTCCACTTTCCTAAAATTTCCACTTTCCTAAAACGTCCACTTTCCTAAAACGTCCACTTTCCTAAAATGTCCACTTTCCTAAAATGTCCACTTTCCTAAAATGTCCACTTTCCTAAAAGGTCCACTTTTCAAAAACGTCCACTTTCCTAAAATGTCTACTTTCCTAAAACGTCCACTTTCCTAAAACGTCCACTTTCCTAAAACGTCCACTTTCCTAAAACGTCCACTTTCCTAAAACGTCCACTTTCCTAAAATGTCCACTTTCCTAAAATGTCCCCTTTCCTAAAATGACTACTTTTCTAAAATGACAACATTCTTGGGGAAATCTTGCACACAGTAAAAAAAGTATGTTCCGTTATTACGGGTAGCACTGTAAGGTATGACGACAAGTACAATGCAAACCCGTTCCTTTATAGTTCGCTGTTCTGGTTACTGTTTAAAATGGAATGCAGATTACAGTGCTATCATACTCCTATCCTACATCATACTGTTTACCCTACGCTGCTGCGGCAGTATACTGTCCGTTACAAGGGAACGGATTTCTCCTCACTGCGAGCACGGGGCCAGTGCCAGTGTGATCAGTAAAAACGGAACATACCCTTGGTGTGTGTGATCAGGGGGGCTAAGATGCGCAAGACGACAAAATTTTATCGAGCCATTTTATCGATTCTCGTCGACAAAGCCATACAATATGTCGACGAGAATCGATAAAATGGCTCGATAAAATTTTGTCGTCTTGCGCATCTTAGCCCGGCTGGTGATAGATTATATTCATCGACTCGTGTTGTCGTTGGCGGCAGGTGTTCGACAAGTACGTGCGCGAGCGCGCCGAGGAGGAGCGCAAAGAGAAGAAGAACCGCCTGCAGCAGAAGAAGCAAGCGTTCCGAGCGCTCATGGAGGAGGCCAAGCTGCATTCCAAGTGAGTAATAGCAAAAAAAAAAGTATAAGTGTTGTGGAACACTCGGATGGGTGGACCACCCACCCTTATACTAAGCTACTTATATTTTTAATTTCACTCTCACTCTTTTTTTTGTTTTTTATCTTTCTAGTTAAGTAGGTACCTATATTATGTTACTAATATAAGGAAAGGTTGCCTGGAAGAAATTGCTTCTAAGCAATAAGGCCGCCCTTTGTTGCCTGTATTTCCCACCATGTATTTTTTTATATTTATGTTTTTGGCGACAATAAAGAATATTTGATTTGATTTGATTTGGAAGGGAATTTCTGCGCCGCGTAAAGAAAAAAACCAATGAACATCGCTACAAAGACCATTAACCAATAAGCACCCCGTGACGCTGTGATGCTACTGCTCCACCTGCGTTAACGTTAACGTTAACGTTAACGTTAACGTTGATGTTAATGTCCAACTACGCGTTAATTAAGGCATTAAAGTACGTGTTGGCTACATTTAGTTTGCAACGTGCCAATAAGCGTTAGTTTCTAGTGAAATAACGAGTTAACACAAAATGGAGGTCGGAGCTTCAAACAGCTGTTTTTTTTGCAATGTCGTATTTTTATTGTTCCCGCAAAAACAAAGTAAATACGGTCTTGCTCCGCTCGTGCGCCACGCAGAATGAGAAGGCGTTAATGTAGCCAACGCCGCTTAGTGCGCTAAATAACGCGCTAAAACCCTTTGATGTGTCCACAAAACCGACACCCGAGCTATCGCTTAACGTTTAACGTCATTAGTAATGCCGTTAGTTAGTTAACCCGTTAAAATGTTGGCCACATCTACGTAATGCCTAAATTAGCGCACTAGTTTACGCGTTAACACGCAGGTGGAGCAGTAGCATGACGGAAAATTTCTTTCACGCATGAAAACCTAGCCTCCATCCGCATCGTGCGATAAAGAATTTCGTTCTAAAAAAACAGGATATTATTACGTACAGAAGCGACACTCTCCGCTTCTTATCAATTGGGCATTTTGGGCGTATGAAAATCAAAATTCTAATTAGTCCGTCAGTTAGAAAATAATAAAATTATTGACAAGTATTTTTTGCTTTTTCAAATTAATGAAAATATACAGAGATAAAGCGAATTAAAGTTTAGGGTGTGGGCTCGTGACGTCATTATTCGGTATAAGCCCCGTACAACTGCACCGGGTTGTGACGTCACGCGAAATTTCAACTCAATGTGTCGCCGTTGTTTTTTGATTACGTAAATAAAGAAAAATACGTGTCCTATATTTTCTATTAATCTACAAGACACTAAAAAAAATTATCCAGTAGCCAATTTAATGCCTACTGGATAATTTTAATAAATAATAATAAAAATAACGGCGATATATTGAGTTGAAATTTCGCGTGACGTCACTATCTGGACAGTTTGTATGGCGGTTTTAGCGGTTAGTGACGTCACGACCCCCTCACCCAAAACTTTAATGCGCTTTGTCTCTGTATATTTTAATTTATTTGAAAAAGCAAAAAATACGTGTCTATTGTTTTTTTATTTTCTAACTGACGGACTGATTAGAATTTTGATTTTCAAAAGTAGCCAACATTCCCATTGTAACAGCTGACAGTTCCTGTCCGCTCGCTGTCGGGGTAGATAGATTTATAGATAGATTTGGATACTTTTTGGGTGTTCCCGAGGCAATCCAGACGGGTGCAAAAGGGTAGCGAGTAGCACCTGTGTGATTATTCCGGGTGTGCCAACAGATCGTCGTTCACTGAGTTCTCGTCGAAGCACGGCCGCGACGACCGCTTCAAGGGCATCGAGAAGGCGCGCGACCGCGAGACGTACTTCAACGAGTACATCGCCGAAGTGAGGAAGCGGGAGAAGGAGGAGAAGGAGCGGAAGAGAGAGCAGGTGAGTGCCGCCCGGCCTCAGGGGGCGCGCCGGGAGCCGCCGGTGTTGATGTCCTTGTTGCTACGTGTGTCCCCCGCAGGGCCCGGCGTCGGACGGAGGAGACCCCACAGGCCTCTGACGTCACTCGAACGTGTCCCGAGGCCGGTATGTCAGGTCGATGACAGATATGTTAGGTTATATGACGACCCGACTGGCGCAATAGGTCACCATGCTCACCCGCTAATCGAAAGGTTCCGGGTTCGATTCCCGGTGGGGATGGACTTAATGTGAAGAATACAAGGTTCAAATTTTCCAATCTGGGCGTGTTTATATATCTATGGTATACTGATAAAGCACAGACGATAGCTTAGCAGAGAGCGAGAGGTTGACGCGGGTGAACGACCTTTAGGTATGATATTATGTCGGCGCGTCGGCGACAGTGCAAAGGGGTCGATGACCTTTGGGTGTGTGATCCGTCGGCGCATTTGTTTCTTCTTGAACGATGAATTATTTATGAGAGTTGCGTCAATTTAAGGCTTTTATTTAATTTTTCCATTTGAGATGCAAATCGAATACTGAGTACACCTTTCGGCAAGTCCCCGTAGCATGTATATAATCTTTTAAAGTTCACGTACTCTTTGATGACATTCCAAACAATATTTCGAGTTACAGTGGTTCTAGTGTTGACGCTCCTGGCCTCGGGACTTATCGAGTGACCGGTTACGTACCACACAAATTGCAGGCACATTGTTCCCGGACCTTAGACTTCTGATTAACATATAATTGTAGTCTATAGTTTGAGAATTTCCAAAATCTGCTCGGCAAACAAACTAAACTTGTCAGAGAGGAGTTGTGGGCGTCTCTGGCTTACGGGGGCCTACAGATCCTATGCTGTATTGGAAAAATTTCCAAGATCGTTTCGTTGTTTCACGTGGCGAGCACAAATTTACGTTGGCGTGTAAACATTTCAGTTAAAATAACGGAATTCCCTTGGAAACCCAATGTTGTGTTATGTTATAAGCATTGGATCCGGCAAATGAGCTACCTGAATATCGATTTTCTTTAAAATCGGTCCATTAGTTTTCGCATTATTGCGTTCGAAATTATTAAAAAATAAATTGAAAACTATCATAGTGACTTCAGTCATTTATTTGGCAACCCCCCCCCCCCCCCCCCCAACTTGACTTTATATTTTTTTCAATGCACAGACACTATGTTTACAGTTTCATTATTATTATATGGAAACACAAAAGATTACAGTTCAACTAAATGGGAAAGGATAAAAATAAAATATGGGCATAGTGATTTGTGTGCGGGGTGCGTCTTTGAACTAAATGGTCAATGACCTAGTTACTTTAGTATGTCTGTGGCGCATAATTTTCTGTTTTTTTAGGCATATGTAAATTTTTACTCGGTCACACAAGCAATTTTTTTAAACAGAATGTAGTTTTATATAGTTATGTTCTATTAAATAAATATTACTGGAATTTTGTTCATCTTGACCTACGTTCGATTTGACCTAAGTTCAACGTGACCTCCGTTCAATGTGACCTATACATATTTGACCTTTACTTTGCAGATGTTTCGCCAGTGTTCGTTGTTGAACTCTTTTATACTTATTGTCATGTGATCAGACAATGAGTGCAGGTTCGATTCCTGTGTTTGTGTAATGAACTCTTAATTGATCTGAAACTTGAACTGTATGAAGTCTACCTACATACAGGTTGCAACGAGTACAGGTTCGAATCCTGTGAATATTTTACAAATTGAACTGTGTTGTTTTATAAACTGGGTTCGAATCCCAGGTTCGCGTGGATTTTTTGCGAGTACCTAATTGAATGGCTGGCGACAATTTTCCATACACTTGCATTGCGAATATATTGTAAAGCCAATTTCTTTTTAATATTAATATGTTGTGTGCAATTATTGTCTTACGATTATTGAAATGCATGTTTTTTAATTGAATATTGTCTATGATACGGTTCGTGAGCAACTATAAAATGTGTGAAATATGTAACTTAAAAATAAAAGTTCGAATTTTTTGTCGTAATTAAAAATTTAAAAACTTGTGAACTGTATCAAAGATGTACATACTTTTTTCCAATTGAAAATCATTTGAAATTCTATATTTAAAATGTTTAATATGAACTCTTTTGATCGATGATAATTGTCTTTTTGACGGGGGGCGTTTCTTGGTTGTCGCTGCAAGCTCTCATGATAAAAAGAAAGATGGCTGCCGACATCCGCCGTTTTAATTTACGAAAACCTCCCAAATTCGAAAACTATTCGAACTTTATCGAAATGTATTTTTTTCTTTGGTTCAATTTCCGAAAACGCAGAGGCGACGATCACGACAGCGCTTCCACTCTGTGTTGCCCTCTTTATATCTCGATAATATCACTTCCCGACCACAAACAAACAAACGAAAACAACCTACACAATTTAGCTGCAGCACACGACGGCCGGTGTGTTTGTGGCGAGCGGCGGGCGGGCGCGGCGGGCGGCCGGCGGCGCGGCGCGAGCGGGGGGGTGACCACTTGACCGTCCCTCACTGGGACATAAGTGTCCCGGCGCTGTCCCCCGGATATGAGATTAGACAATGATGACGAATTTTATGGTGAATAACAACAATAATTCTTATGTTAATAGACCAAAAGGTGGCGCGCTCCCCTCGCGCAATCTCAGTTAGCGTCTCAATGTTGGGACCGGCAGGCTACAGTTAGGTGTTGTCGTTTTGAACACTCGACCCGGTGGTTTTTGGTTTTTGGTCCATTCACTTGAAGTTGGAGAGAATTTTGTGTATGTCAAGGGAAATATTAGAAATGTTGCCGTTTTATTTCTTTAGGGAGATTATAGTAATAAATTGTAGATGTTAGTATATTTAATTTCGTCAAATGGTCACCCCGTAACGTCACAAAAACTAAATAAGGTTAGATATTACACCTACATTTAAGACGCTCAAGGAGATAAGAGATCGAGTAATTTGAAAATGGAACAAATAACCATCACTGATTCTTGGCCTGATGATGGCCGATATTTGTTTTTTTTTTAAGAATAAATTTCTCGTTCAAAGATAAATTCCTATTGCATGTCTTAACTAAAAGCGCAATGATGCCAATTGAAGAATCTACTATTCTAGTAGATTTTTGTACAGTTTATAAATTAGAGTACTGCAAAATTGGAACTGGAACATTTGGTGATGGGTTGTTAAGAAGAAAAATGTATAGAAACAAATAAATATACATAATACACCACAGTTAAAATTAATAAGAAATTCCATTAAACTTGGCTCGATTCTAAAAGATTCGTTCCAAAAGAAATCTACACTAATAATAATTCTTTTTCAGGTTTTATTTTTCCATTATTTTCAAAAAGTACACAAAGATTTTTTTTTTTCGTAATTTTATGTACGGTCAAGTTTATTATGACAAGTAGTTTTTATTATGACAGTAAATATTGTAAGAGATATGAAACTCTTCCCTGAAGGAAATCTTCATCCAAAATCTACTGAATCGAAATCGATGTGACATTGAAAAAATCTTTGTGGACTTTATAAAGTAGAGATAGAAAGAGAAAGAGAGCGTTAGAGGAAGAGAGCGCGAGAAAAATTGTTGTTGTTGTAAAAAGATAATTTCAGATGATTATATTGTAACCGGAGATTGCTAACGCAATATATAATAATACTACGAAAGCAATTTTAATAAATATTTTAATGTAAAGTGAATTCGAATATCAAATATCTTGAATAGAATTCGAATATTTGGAATAATGTAAAATATCAGTAATGAGAAATGATTTAGGTTTCACAAAGAAACAAATTTATTATTTGTGGCAGCACTAAAATTATAGACAATAATTTTTCACTTTTTTGACGCTAAGTATGGCTGTATGTGTGTATAGACAAAATGATAGACAGACAGTGATATAGTTAAAATATACATTTTTTGACTCAAATGTAAGATGTTCCATACGATTTCTATATGAATAAACTTTGATAAAATGAAGGCTGTATGACTCAAGTTCGATTGCCTCGCCTAAAACGTCATTGTTATTATATCGTTTATAAAAAAAAAATATAGTAAGTATATCAAGTCTACAATGTTGGTGCTACTTCAAATATAAAAAATTATCCACTTTGAAATTTTATTATAGTAATTCATGGATTAGGTAGAGTGTAGGACAAAACGGAAGTCAAGGTTTACTTTTTGCTATAGTTAAGTCTAAACAGGCATGTTAAACGTTCTATACACTTGTTACCCATCTCATACACTTGTGACGACCCGATTGGCGCAGTAGGTCACCATGCCTGTCAAGAGGTTCCGGGTTCGATTCCCGGTGGGGGTGCACTTTGTGTGATGAACACAGGGTTCCACTATCCAGTCTGGGTGTGTTTATATATCTATCTAGCTACGCTGGTTTTCATGTTTTCTTACTAAGTTATTTTCTGTTCTGTGGATGCGACCATTAGAAGTAGGTTAAAACATGATTTTCAATTTTTATTACATTGTTAGTTACATGTAACGAAGTGCTGAAAACTCTATTATTTTTGTTATTTAAAATTTTCACAATACCTACTGCAAAATTGTGATCGAAATTTTACACAATATCTCCGTTTTCTTTCTAAGTCAAATAAATATCTTTGAAGATTTGTGTTTTTTGCACTAAGGATTTTCCAAAAATTCGACCCCCAAATGGGTGAAAATATGTGAGTTCACATTTTGTATGGAATATGTTTTTACATGTACCTTTGTAGCTACAATTTGGCAGGTACTTTATGGGAAGCAGAGGTTAGGATTTTCATCTTTTAGTTAGCTCTAGCTTCCTTTGAAACGGTGGCGTGCGTGCTCCGCCTACATTGCTCCTCTAGTTAGTATATTATTTTGTCTATGGAGGAGTGATTGCATTGCTGACATTGTGCACCTGAGATTTGACCCTCAAAGCTATACGATCACAACTAATCTATATAGACTACCTTTTGCCTTTTGAATTGTCTCTCCCTCGCAAACAGTACTCTGTACTTTTTTGCATCCCCTGCAACTTGTATGCGATATTTCATGAGGATGGGTTGAGTACACGAAGTCAGGTTTACATTAATGAATAATTGATGTTAGAATTATAATGATTTCAAAAGATATTTTGAACGCAGCGCGAAACCTTTGACATAGAACAGCCGCCTTGACTTTCGTTTTGAACGTAGGAAACTAATGACCCACTTTGATTTTCAGGAACTAATAAAATAAAATTCTTTTCACAGCATAATACCTAATATCAAGAACCGATTCTTTCAGCTTCTAATGTCTATATGTTTTCCTTAAGCATTCCAGGGGCGGATTCGAGTACTATATTTATGTACTCAGTATCTGAGCGATTATTTATTGTTAGTAATAATTTGGATCCGGCTGTGCGTTTCCGATGCTCTGTATATATTTTTTACCAGAAATTGATGTTATGAATAATATATATTTCGACGATTGCTAAGAAATTTGATTTTTTAAATACAGATTTGTTTTTTTTTTTCATTTTGTATTTCTTAAAACCGCAATTTCCTTTTTTTTTTAAAACAAGCAACGGTCGCATCCGAAACGCAAAGCTGCGTCCATGCAGGCACACGCCGCGCGCCAATCCCTGCCCCCCCGTACTAACCACTCGGCCTCCATCTCCCGTAGACCAAGAGCGAGTTCATCGCGTTGCTAAAAGAGAAGGCGGTGGACCGCCACGCGCGCTGGGCGGACGCCAAGAAGAAGGTGGACTCGGACCCGCGGTACAAGGCGGTGGAGAGCAGCACCGCGCGCGAGGACTACTTCCGCGAGTACTGCAAGCTGGTGAAGGAGGAGAGGAAGAAGGAGAAGGACGGCAAGGAGAAGGGTGAGTGTAGGCGGCGAGCGAGACGGAGAGAGTTGTTGAGATGGAAATGGAAGGATAGGGCGAGAAGGAGAAGGATGAGTTGGTAACTGATGACTGAGAGGGGGAGAGAGAGTTGTTGAATTAGGAATAGAAAGACAAAAGATGGGAGGGAGAAGAGTGAGTGGGTGAGAAATTGAAAGTGTTTTTGAAATAGAACAAAAGCGATAAGAAGAGTGGGTGATTAGATGAAAGAGTGAGAGTGGTTGAGATAGAAATGGACACACAAAGAACGGCAAGGTGAAGGGTGAGTCATCGGTGACAGAGAGAGGGGGGGAGTTGTTGGAATAGAAATGCAAAGAAAAAGGACGGGAAAGAAGAAGGGAAATAGAGACTTACACATACACACCGCGACATGATAATCTTAAAATCTTCAATACTTTAGTCAACGCTATGCTCCCATTTTGAGGGTTTTAAATGCAGGGGGGAATCTAAAATAAGAAAACTGAAAATCGAAATATTAAAACGAGATAAAAGTTAAAAGCTTACACTCACTGATGACTGATTGGATGTTGTACGAGTGACTTGTGTGACTTGCAGAGCGCGACCGCAGCAGCAGTAAGAAGGACAAGAAGGACAAGGAGCGCGACAAGGAGAAGGAGAAAGAGAAGGAGGGGAAGGAGAAGAAGAAGAAGGGAGAGGTGAGTTGCGCCTGATTGTTGTTATAACATTAGTAATGACACTGAAACACACTAAGCTATAGGCTTGTGTAGTGGAAGCTAGCTACTTTGGTATATTTATTACTTTGATATACAGTTCGTGATAAAAATATCGTGATAATTAAATGCTGTTTGTAAGCGCATCATCCGATAACGGCTGTGAGGATAAAAATTCATTAAAACTGAACTCACTATTCAAACGATGGATATAAGTACATAATTAAGGTTTAAAGAATTTATTCTCAAAAAAAGATAAAAGATAATTCTGTGTTTTGTTTATGGTTTTGAAAAAGTTAAAATCAGAAGGAAAATCGGGACTATTTAAAATTAATTATAGATAGCACTTTTCTTTAGAATAAGAAGAATAACAAGTTTTTTAAATGAAGACAAATTGTAAAATTGAGACAAGCTAGATTAATTTTACATCAACACACGCTTTGGTATGAGCCGCGCTCTCTTACTTCTAGCAGAAGGCATGCATTGCATACATATTTAGTTTGAAAATAGCGTGTTTTTTGGTTGAATAAACTCGTTTTTTTATTTGGTAGAAAATGTGTTTTTCTCCGCTGAGTTTAGTTTATTTGTAACTGGCAAAATATTATGCGAAATATTTATTTTGTAATCGGAGCTGCATTGGACTCTATGTAATATTTTTGTTAATTTATATTGATTTTTGTTATGATCTTTTCATTGGTGTGACGTCATACCTGTGACGTGTCTTTCGTCGGAGCTTTTTTCAAAGCATATGTAATATGGGTGATCGGTGATTAGTGGAGAAAACTTAAACACGTGACTGTATTCATGATAAAAAACATTACTTTCCTGGAGAAAGATTTTTTATGAATGAAAAAAAAAAAACTATTTTATTTGTTTTTTGCACTAGAAAACGCATATATTTAAGTTTCTTTATTAATGAATTACCGGTCATCCCGTATAGTCAATTTTGAAACTGCTATGAAGCAAGCGTTTAAGCAAGCCGTGGGGAACTCATGAGATGGGATTACAACCCCTAAAGAGTTGCGTTTAATCACATTTTTGTGTAACATTTTTGTAACAGTCATAACAATGGAAGCCGATTGTCATAATCTGCGGGGGATATTCAGCTACCCCACGCAAATCTAATTTAGCGACATGAAAAAAAAAAACTTTCCAAGAATCAGTGTTGCAAAGTGATTATAAAGTGTGAATTTTGCAGAGTGTTATGTGTTCGTTGTTTTGTATACCGCGGGATGGAGTGACGGAGCGTGACGTTGGGAGCCGGCTACCTACATCGGACGCGCGTATTGCCCGCAGACTATGACACACGGCCCGCCCGGGGGAACGTTCTAGACGCGTGCGACGCGCATCCCACTTCTGATCCGTCAGAAGCGGGATAGGGGTCGTCGCGATCTCCGAAAATCTTGATCGCTCACGTTCCAGAACGTTCCCTTCGCATTTGTGTTTTTTTTTGCGTAAATTTGCAATACTAATATAAATTAGTGAACTTATAAGCTCGCCTAACTCTCCACTGTTCGCTGTGAAAAGGTCGTAACAGTCATCGTTTGGTTCGCGTACCGTCGTACGGCGTCCGATGCAGGTTCGATTCTGTTTTGTTGACGGCCGTGTACAGTCAGCATCGAAAACTATGCGAACACTTTTGTCGTACGTTGATTTTTAACCACTGTCGCAGTGAGATTCGACGGCAGGGTCGAAAGTGGTTCCATGTTACCGGTGCTGGGTGTACGTCGGCTGTCCGGCTCCCTAACTACCGCTCCGTGTGTCCCCAGAAACCGGAGGCGACCGAGGACGAGGCGAAACAGCCGACGCCCCCGCCGGACCAGTGGGCGGAGATCCTCGGCATCCCCGGCGAGGAGGACTCCTCCAAGTCCTCCAAGAACTCGAAAGCTAAAGACAAACCGCGCGAGCCGTCCACGTCCGAGAAATCGGAAGCGACGGCCAAGTCCAAATCGACCACGCCCGAGGAGGTGCGCTCGCCGAAGCAGCTGCGCTCCTCCAAGAAGGAGCAGAACAAGTCCCCTTTGAAGTCCTCGCCGACGAAGGCCAAAGCGGGCGACGCCAAGTCGCCCGAGACGGAGAAACAGAAGAAGGTGACGAGGAAGAGCGCCGCCGGCGGCGGCAAAGTGGAGAAGAAGAAAACGGAGAAGACAGAGAAGACGGACAAGAGGAAAAGGAAAAAGTCCGAGAAGGATTAGTGTCTGCTCAACGTGTTCGCCAAGCGATGATGTGCGGCGGGAGGCCGCCGAGACGTTCGCACGTAGCGTCGCGGGGTTTATTAAAGGTTTTTTTGTTTGAATGCCGACGCCGCTGGCAACACTGTGGTACGTACAGAAGCGACACTCTCCGCCCCTCGCCACGACGCAGGCTCTGTCGCTGCTGTGTGTCGGACAATGTCGAGTTGGATGTGTCCCCATATCAAGTGTAAATGCTGCAGAATGGGCTCATGATGACGATGTGTAAATATCGAAATTCTATTTAGTCCGTCAGTTGGATAGTAAAGAAATAATAGACACGTCGTATTTTTTACTTTTTCGACTTATTGCAGAAAAAAATTACTTGGAAAAGCAATAAAGTTTAGTAGTAGGAGGCCGCGACGTCGTAACTAAGTATAAAGTTTATCTAGGTGTGACGTCACACGGAAATTCTACTCAATGTATCGCCGTTATGTTTAAAAAGAAAAAATACGTGTTTGCCTATTTTTTATTATTCTACAAGGACGGACTAAAATAAAATTTAGACGTCATGCCCATTGTCATCACAGCTACCGATTTCTTTTTAATCCGATTTGGTATAGCCGGTGGCGCTAGTTTCACCACTGCCAGAGTACACTTTCCATATGAGGTTTGGAGATATGTACATTGAATTTGTTTTATACTAAAAAGAGAACTCCCATTTTCGGTCGATGTTGAGAGACTGACATGCCCTAGATCGTTCTCCAAAAATTTTATACGAAGTATTTTGGGACACCCTTATGGTCCACCTTAAAGGTCCATTCATATCTACAGACATTGAGCGTGCCAGACACGTTCCGTGCCAGACCAGTGCCAAGAAAAAAATTTGGGGAAAAAACCTCGACATGTAGCGACAGACACGTACAGAGATGAACCGCGAGACAAAGTATTCTCTCCGCTAATACTGGCCCGTGTCTGTAGGCGTCTGCGCGGCCGTGTTGCGACAGATGTGAATACGTCAATACGCACTGTATAGGAGAATATTATTTTGTCTGCGACGGAACGTGTCTGGCACGCTCAATGTCTATATATACAATATGTAAACGGGCCTTAAGGCGGATCTTAAGGCGGCACGTGCATGTCACTCGCGCCTTGTACAAGCGAAGCGTCGCGATCGTCGCACACGACCGTCGTTTTACGACAGTGTATATATTTATGTTGTGGACCAAGAGCCCGTTGGCATTTATAATTCAAAATTCGCGCAGGCACTGTTTTTCTTTCTAAAATAAAAGTAGCCTAAGTTACTCCTTATAACATCAGCTATTTGCCAGTGAAAGTCCCGTTAAAATCGGTTCAGCCGTTTTCGTATTTACGGGCCAACATTGAATGATTTGACTTTGACTGTATAGCCTCTTAACTTGGTCCATAACATAAAAATATAAAAAAAAAAAATTTAATTTGGTCACTAAGAAAAAAAGACCACGTTGTATATAAATAAAAAATAAAAAACATTTAAAAAAAGTATTGTTTTTCTTCGAATATACGAATAAAGTTGTAAATTAAAAACATAAAGTAATGTGTATTTCGCGATAGTATTTTTAAGTTTTAATTTTTTTTTTAAGTTTATTTTGTTTTAGTTTTATAAGGGTCAGTACGCACGTAATGTGAAAGACGCTACTCGCGATGAGCACAACCTTTTAGTTTATTTCTTCTATAGTATTTATCTGTAAAGCCTTTTGCACATTATAAGAAAGTTTCTTGTGTCTTATAAGAAATGTCTAATAAGACATCCAGTCGCTATGGACCGTACAGAAATGTTGGATAAGACATGCGCATAGTAATTTTTGTCGGATGCATGTAAGACACAAGAAAATCTCTTATAATGTGCAAAAAGCCTAACGCCTTTCCCGGTTTTTTCGAAGTCGGGTTACCAAAATTGTAAAATAAGAATACTGAACTATCTGCATATCTACCAAAGACAGGAATAGAGGGACGAAATCGCATTAAAAAAAAAAATAACTTACTTGAAATTTGGCGTTTATTTTTTTTTAATTTCCTGATAAATGACAGCTCTGACTTGTCTCACAGACCTTTCCCAGGTTGACCTTGCTTTGGCAAAACTAAGCCTTTTTTTTCTAATCTCAGTGCAGTACTTGTATACAAGTCCCGGGAATGCATATAGTTTAGTTACACCCTGTATAAAAGTGTTTTGTTTTTACGGCTCTCCGAAAATGTGTCTCGAACATCGTCATCCATAACTTCACACTGTATATAGGACGTTTGTTTACTGTTATTTTTTTATCATTAACATTTTAAGTTAGAATTATAATAAATTAGTTGTTAGGTTTCAAGGTCTGTTTCATACAACGTTGCTGTAATTTTAGCCTCATTTCAAGAAAAAAAAAAAAACCACGATTGGAATCTGTGTGAGTAGAATCTGTACTTAAAAATTAAAAAAAAAAAATTGTGGAAAAATCATTTTATCAACGTATTTTACAAATTTTTGTTTATTTTTTCGCATTTGCTTTCTAATTATGGTTACATGTCTGGTGCCAAGTTGTTTGCGACCAAGTGACACTGTGAGAATGTTCAAGCAATAATAATAATTGAAAATTGAAAAAATTGAAATTGAAAAAACTTTATTTGACACAACACAAAGATTTACAGCATACGTATACAACAACTGAACATATATATAACAGGTATTGAGGGTACGCTTCTCAACCGACGGACAGACGCCGCCAGCCGAAGATCTGTGGGCGGACTCCATCCGACGGCTGAGAAACGGACACCTACTTATTGAATATTGTGATAAGACACCGTGTTGTGACAAAAAGGCGGCCAGCTCAGCATAAGTCGGGTGGTTGTAAGGACCACCCGGCGCTGGCCTTCCGCTGGAGCCCCTTATTAAATAATAATTAATTATAAAATAAAAAAAACATCGAAAACCAAGTTGAAGATAGCATTAGTTTTATCCCTTTCGCTTTTAGAAATATTCATATTACTGTCTGGATTTTTCGAAGTATAGGTATTCCCTAGCAAGTGATGCATTTTTACATTCGCTGAGGCGAAAAGATTCAGTCATAACTTTTTACACTGACAGCATATTTTTGGTTGCGGTCCGGTTATAATGACTCAGTATTTAGTGGACTATAAGTCAACATAGGTCTCGTTAGTGGTGGACATTTGGACCAAGCTCCATAAATTTTTGGTAATTGTCCTTTGATGTTAAAAATATAAATAATTCGTCGAGCGTTGAAACAGATCTTGGATTTTTAGACATTATACTATCTCAATAAGATTAGACGATAAGCGTTTGTCTTAAAGAAAAAACAATTGTATAAAATAAAAACAATATTTTGTTTTGTATTAAAAAAAAAAAAGAAATGGTTTTTCACTTTAATTTCTTCAAATGCCCCGTCCTTACCTCGTCCCATACAATAATGGATTTCAAAACGTGTACATGCACTTGCACAGTCTAGTCGTTGGTGTGTGATTCAAAGAAAACAACAAATAAAGTTTCCAATAAACAAATAAACAAAACCTAACGGTGTGTTCCGGCAGCCTCAGGCCTTTGTAAGAAATTGTCTTGTGTGTTATTAAGACATCCAGTCGCATTTTTTCTTGTATGATAATAATGTGCAAAAGGCCTCACTCGAAACCCGGTACCTATTCCATGATATGTGTTCACAATCTTCGACCAAACCCTCACATGACACCAGACGAACTGTGATCGAACGTCTAGCCTTTTAATTCAAATTCAAATAATTTATTTCAAAACTCATATTTTTAATAAAATAATGATGATCAAGTTTTATTTATTAATGAATGAAAACAATGTATAAAAACTCGACGTTGTCTGGGCGCATGCAAATAAAGAGTGCGGCCTCATGCAGCCGCTCGACGCTCGTTTGCAATGACAAATCTTGTCACATGATTTGAATTTCCTGCGACTCAAAAAAGTGGCGACAAGTCGCCGCGTCGACGAGCAGTGTCAATCTGTGCCTGCACGAATGACCGAAAGCTGATTTCCTAACTTTTAGTCGTTGCAGTGATAATATTTACCTCGCCTGATCCATTCCTAATCCATTGTTTACAGCCATGAACTAATGAAGTCGTTGCAACACCACACAATTATGTCGACTCGTCTCGCTCACTCTCGATCCTTTCCCAGCGACAAAGCTCAACATTTTCAGCTTAGTCGCTACATAATATTACGTGACCAGATTTGTCGCTGCAAACGAGCGTCCACATGAGGCCGGAGCTTAAGGAACGGCAGCTATTTTATTTAAGATATCATACTAAAACGCCAGTTTTTTTATAAACGGGCGGATCGTAAAATTTAACTATGACATGGGTACTAATTACAGTTTATACTTTATTTAAGAATTCATTTATTTAATTTTATTAATTATTATTATTATTATTATCTGACGATCACCTTTACTCAAATTTTATGTATATTACCTAATCTTTTTTGTAAAAGTGAAATAAATCTAATCTAATCTACTGACAATGAGCTAAGTCCGAAATTCTATATATCTCGATAACATTTTGTATAGTAACAATAATAACTTATTAATACATTTGTGTATAATAATGCGACACTCGCATCGACCGCGCGTCGCCAGGCGCCACCCGAGGCGGCGGAGGAGGCGGACGCGGAGGCGGAGGCGGGCGCGGAGGCGGAGGCGGCGGCGGGCGCGGGCAGCGACGAGGAGGCGGCGGCGCGCGAGCGGGAGGCGCGCGCCCAGGCCTCCATCAAGGAGCGCGAGCGCGAGGTGCAGCGCGCGCTCGCCACCAGCCTGCGCGACCGGGACAAGGAGCGCGAGTACCACAAGCGCGACGAGGCTGTGCAGGTGAGCTGCAGCTGGTGGAACTACATGCGCGGGGAGTTAATGGGAATGTGGACTAAAATTCTAATTAGTCCGTCAGTTAGAAAATAAAAAAAAAACAATAGACACGTATTTTTTGCTTTTTCAAATAAATTAAAATATACAGAGACAAAGCGCATTAAAGTGTAGGGTGAGGGGGTTGTGACGTCACTAACCGCTAAAACCGCCATACAAACTGTCAGAATAGTGACGTCACGCGAAATTTCAACTCAATATATCGCTGTTATTTTTTGATTACGTATAAAAAAAGTACGTGTCTAATATTTTTTAATAATCTACAAGACGGACTAAAAAATAAAAACTAGTCAACATGCCCATTATATCTCTACTATATATAATCTACACTAATATTATAAAGAGCAAAAGTTTGCGAGTTTGTGACGTCGTAGGCGGTAATCTCTGGATCTACTGAACCAATTTTGAAATTTCTTTCACTTACACGAAGCTAAAGTGATTTCGAGTGGCATAGTGACATAGGGTACTTTTATTCCGGAATTCCCGCGGGAACTCCGAAATTACCGCGGGTAAACTGCGGCGGTCAGCAGTAAATAAATAACTGTATGTATGTATGTAATATATTTATTCAGAAAAGGTTTTCACACTTGTGTGATGTGTGTCACTCTGTGTGTGTGTGTGTGTGCAGCACTTCAACGCGCTGCTGGCGGACCTGGTGCGCAACCCTGACCTGTCGTGGCGCGACGCCAAGAAGCAGCTGAAGAAGGACCACCGGTACGCGCTCGCCGAGCTGCTCACCAAAGAGGACAAGGTGAGCGCGTGAGGTTCTTTGAAGCGAAATGCTTGCCAAGGATCCCTTGAAAATAACACCTTCTAGCAATAAGACCGCCTATAGAAGTTCTCTTCGAACACTTTTCACCATTGAGTGCCTGCGCACACTATGCGACAAGTCGTTGCGTCTGAAAAAGTCGTGGCACTATTATTATAGTACTAGCCGTGCCCCGCGGTTTCACCCGCGTGATTTTTGGGATCAGGAACCTATTGCGGACGCAGGCAGAACAACCCGCCAAAGTTTCATCACAATCAAGTTTCATCAAAAAAGCAATAAGGAGCATATTGAGCGCATACAAACCCTTGAACAAAAGATCGAAGACATGGAGAGACTAATGCGATCCTCAGGGGCTGAAATCAGGAACATCCCCCAGGTACAGTCAGAGACCAAAGAAAATCTAATTGATCTTATCAAGACGGCCGCTCAAGTTATTAAAGTCCCTCTAGAAAGCTCGGGCATTAAGGACGTTTATCGCCCACGCACTAAAGCTGAGTCCAAGCCCATAGTGGTTGAATTCACTAGTTCTTCAGTAAAGGATATATTCATAAGGAATTACAAGGATTATAATAAGCGCAACCCTAGTTCTAAATTAAACACAAATAACTTGAACATTCCGGGACCTGCTAAACCTGTGTTCATAGCGGACAACCTCACTTCAAGAACTAGACGACTTTTCTTCCTCACCCGTAACTTTGCGAAAACATACAACTACTCATACTGCTGGACGTCGTTTGGTAAAATTTACATTCGGAAGGCTGAGGGTGCACCTGCTGTGCAAATTACTACGGAATTAGATCTAGAAAAACTCAAGAAAGTCTGACTGTTGACTATGTATTATTTATCTAGTTGTGTGGGGCACAGTGACCTGTGACTGATACGGCTAGATATGTTGATTTATTTGTTTATTGTATATCAGGGTGATAGTCTATCTTAGTCAATACTATGTACATCCTTCAACCACCTTTGGAAAAAAATTACCCAAAACCCTTACTTATCAATTAGCAATAATTGTTACAGTCTGCGAGATTTTTCAGCGGTTACTAACTGGAGCACTTTTAAATGTAATTTTCGTGGTTCTAGTTACGATGGCATTGTGTCGCAATGTGCACTACCTATATTTACATACCCAAATTAAAGCACGTTTTTACAACTATCCATTCAATGGCACTTATATAAACTTCAAACTAGGCATTACTATAAATAACCAGCTTTTTCTGCAACTGTCCCATAGGATCTACACAAACGCACGGCCACTATATTTACACCCGACTTTTTATTAAACAAAAAAAAAAAAAATAGATAATATTATTTTAGATATTGACGACGACGATATTCGTAGCCATTGTAGCTATTTGCCGGACTCATCCCAATGTTCTCGAGTGCTGAGCTACAACAGCAGTAAGAGCGCCCTCTGTATAATTTCAGTAAACATTAGGAGCATCAATTGTAATCTAGACCTTTTCTTGGCGTTTGTATCCAATATCAACGTGACTGTCGATGTTTTTGTCCTAACAGAATGCTGGACCAATGTTGACTTTACTCCACCGCATATTGCAAATTTTAATCCTTTTTATACCAAAAACAGTATTAACCAAAATGACGGTGTTGTCGTCTACGTTCGAAACACTATTAACGCAGTGATGTACGAGCCCAACTTTCTGGACGGGAACTGTTTGGTAGTATCTTTGAGTAACAGATTTGCTCTGGTCTGTTCGTATAGACCACCCTCTTTTGCCAACCCAACTACCTATATTAATTCTCTCGATGCTGTACTCAAAAACATTTCTTTGCCAAATATTATCTTAGCAGGTGATATTAACATTAATATCATGCCAGAAAATATTTCAAAGCACGGCAGTGACTACCTAAATTTAATGGCTTCACATGGTATGATACAAGGAGTAGATCGCCCCACTAGGTTGAACACATGTATAGATCATATAATGATTAAAACATCCTACAAATGGCAAACACTAGTATTCAATGAACTAACAGATCACTGCCCAATTTTATTGTATATCGAAAATGTTAATATTTCATCAAACTTATTACCATCTAAGAAATTTCTTACTAATTTTGCTGACCTAAGGGAAAGTCTGGGTACAGAAACTTGGCAAAGCTTTTACTCCATGACTGACGTAGACCTGGCTACAGAGGCTTTCATACTAAAGATTAATACTCTAATTAATAACCATTCCAGTTTTATCCCAGTCTCGCGTAAATACAAACCTCTAAAACCATGGATCACCCAAAGTGTTGTAAAAGCTCTTAGAAAAAGAGACAAACTGTATATACAAACAAAAAAGTTCCCACAAAATTTACAAATCAAAAATAAATATATAGCGTATAAAAACCAATGCACAAGAATTGTTAAAAACCTAAAGAAGGACTACTACATGGAAAAACTAAAAAGTTGCTCTGGTAACATTAAAGAAACCTGGAAAACTATTAAAGAAGTTTGTAATTTAAAAAATAGTAAGGAAAAAACTACCGAACTAATCTCTGTGTACCATACCCCAACTGAAGCACTGAATGCGGTAAACACTTACTTTACCTCTGTCGGTTTTAGTTTAGCAAAGACGACTCTCAATACATTAAACACCAATGAAAGTGATCTGGTGCTCAAGGCCCGATCTAAAGAAACACCAATGAAATCCATGTCCTTATTTCTCACTGATTCTCCGGAAATAATTAAAGTTATACTAAATTTAAAAAACAGTTCGTCAGCTGGCTGGGACAATATTCCTTCAAAAATATTTAAATATTGCTATGATCTTCTTGCCAACCCTATAGCGTTTATTTGTAACTTGAGCCTTGCATCGGGTGTCTTCCCAAAATTACTAAAAAAAGGCATCGTCTGCCCAATCTACAAATCTGGAGACAAAAGTCAACCCTGTAATTATAGACCAATAACAATTCTGACCACTCTTTCCAAAATTTTAGAAAAAGTTGTTAATAGTCGATTAATAAACTATCTTGAATCAAATAGTCTTCTCTATAACAATCAATATGGTTTTCGAGCTAAAAAATCGACGGACGACGCTGTCTTCAGTTTCACTTCTCTTGTGACCGATTACCTTGATAACAAAGAAAAATGCCTTGGTGTTTTCTTGGACCTCCAAAAGGCGTTCGATACAGTTTCAATCCCGATCTTATTAACTCGACTCAGCAACATCGGTGTCAGAGGCGTATCTCTTGACTGGTTTAGGGACTATTTAATGAACCGCGAGCAGTGTGTACGGATAGAAAATAAGCTAAGCGATAGCGCTGTGTGCCAATATGGTGTCCCGCAGGGCAGTGTCCTTGGGCCAACGCTATTCCTAATCTATATTAACAATTTGTGTAACCTAGAAATCCCAAACTGTGAAATAATCATGTTTGCCGACGATACGGTGCTGCTTTTCCATGCTAAAACTCACTGGGAACAAGTATTCAGTCTGTGTGAAAAGGGTGTTGCAATTGTTACATCATGGCTAGAGGATAACCTACTATCACTGAATATTAGCAAAACTAAATATGTGTGTTTTAGCTTAACAAAATTATCCAAACCCCCAGAATCTCTAACCATAACCACACATACTTTCCCCTGCAATCGTAGTGGTGAACTAACGAAAACCAATTGTACATGTAAGCTGCTTGACCGTGTAGATAATATCAAATATCTTGGAGTATACATTGATGAAAATCTCAACTGGAACGTACATCTGAAATTTAATGCGACGCGTATACGCAAAATGATTTATATATTTAAAAAATTACGAGAAGTTGCCGACCCTCAACTCCTAATACAAGTATATAAAGCATTGTGCGAGTGTGTTCTTTCCTACTGTATATGCTCGTGGGGTGGTGCTGTGAAATCATCTTTCATTGAGATTGAACGTGCCCAGCGGGCAGTGCTCAAAGTTATGTTGCGTCTACCATTTAGGCACCCTACTGTAGACGTCTACGCTGAGGCTAAAGTCTTGACAGTAAGGCAACTTTATATATATTGGTGTATGCGTAGGTATCACCGTCTAATTGCACCCCAAATACCAAACAGCAATAAGAGACTATTCCAATGCCCTGTACCTCACGTTAGAACCTCTTTGGCACAAAACTATTTTAACTGCCTAGCTCCTAGGATATACAACAAAATTATAAAAAAAGATAGAAACATTAAAAATTGTAGCAACCACGAAATTAAAAAAATTATTATACAATGGCTCACTCAATTTAACTACAACGAGTTTGAGAGAGTTGTCTCGGTGTAATGGAAGGTGCACTATGCCGAGATAACTCTCACACACACAGTGAGTCTAGAAAGGAGTAGGTTTGGTCTTTATTGGTTTAAAACTAAGTATAGTATAGTGTAGTACATAGTGTTATTTAATTTTTTAAGACTTCTGTTATTTATAATAGTGAAGCACTACGAGTTGGTAACGCTGGCTTCTGAAACACAGGTTTATCCTACATCAGAAGCCAGCAGCTCTTTGTATTAGAAATAAGTAACAAAGTTTTCAATAAAATTCATTCAAATTCAAAAAAAAAAAAAATCGGACCAATGGTTTCGAAACGCATAGAGGACAGACATGCAAACATACATTTTTATTTATAAAGAAGATTATGTAATAAGGATTATCTTTGTAATACATACTTTTGGTGTATGATCAACGTATGCGAGGATAAGAGCTCGAAAGCGCATTTTCATCCGACTTGCTTCAAATTTATCGTCACTGCTCAGCTCCTATGTGCCTATAAGGAGTATGGACTACAATCGTAACAAGTTTAGTTAAAATCCCTTCAGTGGTTTTTTACCCATGCGTGCACATACAGACAGACAGACAGACAAAAAATTTACTGATTCCATTTTTGGCATCAGTATCGATCACTTTATTCTCCAATATTAATTTTGAATATAAATTCACTGCACAGAATTGACCTCTCTACAGTTTTATTATAAGTATAGATATACCATGTGTTGCTTGGTTTCCATGACACAAGCTAGTAATAGCTTACTGTGGGATCAAGTGGATCTGTGTGTTGTGATGTGGATTATTATTGTTATTAATTATATTAATATTAAAATAAATATAAATATAATGTAATTTACTAACAATAGGTTAAGCTATCATGTTACTAACAAAATGATCCAAGTTGTAAGTAAATTATTATTATTAATAAAATCCTGGTTATATCCCCCCCCGCTCGGGCGCCAGGAGCGGCTGTTCCTGACGCACACGGGCGCGCTGTGCTCGCGGCGGCGCGACAAGCTGCGCGCGCTGCTCGCCGAGCTGGGCGTGGCGGGCACGGCGCGCTGGCGGGACGTGCGCGCGCTGCTGCAGCAGGAGCCGCGCGCGCCCGCTTACGCCAGCCAGGAGAAGGTGAGCGACACACGCCCGCACACACGCACACACACGCACACACACCACTCAGCCAGCCCGGTGACACTCCATACTAATGAACTGATTCATGCACTTTCATACAAGTGAAAAGGGCCGGCTCGTACATGAAATGAAATGAAATGAATTAAGTTTAAGTTTATTTGTTACGACTACAATAAGATAAAATAATTTTAACAAAAAGCAGCACAAACTGTCGCAACAAAAAGGCAACCAGCTCAGCATAAGCCGGGAGCCATTAGGGGCCCGACGCTGGTCTTCCGCTGGAGCCGCGTGTGGAGTCACGGGTGTGAGCGCACAGTGAAAAAAAAAATTAAAAAAAAATCTATATAGATAAACTAGGGTAACATATATACATAAAGGGTAACATGTGTACACGTGTTGACAAACTTTCCTCTAGGTCGTAACCTATGTAGCATTCGCGGGGTAGAGGAGGTATGCAGAGGGGGGGGGTTTGGAAAAATTGCGAAATATCACAAGGAAGCGAGGGGGAGGGGGATTTTTCGTTGACGTCACAAGCAGGTGCAGTTTTTGCTTGCTAATGACGCGGACGTTACGAGCCCGCTCTCCTAAACTTTAATGCGCTTTATCTCTGTATATTTTCATTAATTTGACAAAGCAAAATATACAATTATGTCTATAATTTTTTTATTATCTAACTGACGGACTAAATTGAATAATTTTTTTTTTTTGTTGAAATGCCTATTTGCTCACCCGGCGGTGTACCCGGCAGCCGCGTGCGACGCACACATCGCACGCAGGGCGGGTTCGAATCTTAACACGACGATTCTAGTAATAACAAAACTAACCGGCTCCCTTGTGTCCGTCCGTCTGTTGCGGCGGCGCCAGATGGAGCGCGAGTTCCGCGACTACCAGCGCGACACGCAGAGCGCGGCCAAGGCGGCGCTGCGCCAGCTGCTGCAGGAGACGCGCAGCCTCACGCACCGCAGTCTGGCCGCCGTGCGCGACGCGCCGCCCGGCGGCGCCGGCGCGCAGGCCGTGCACGACGCGCTCAAGCACGACGCCAGGTGACCACCACGCAACACACACACACGCGCGCACAAGAACACAAAACACACGGGCACAAGAACACAAACACACGCGCAAAAGCAACAAACACACGTGCAAAAGAACACAAACACACGAGCACAAGAACACAAACACACGCGCAAAAGAACACAAACACACGAGCAGAGGAACACAAACACACGAGCACAAGAACACAAACACACGCGTAAAAGAACACAAACACACGATTACGAGAACACAAACACACGAGCACGAGAACACAAACACACGAGCACGAGAACACAAACACACGAGTAAAATAACACAAACACACGAGCACAAGAGTACAAACAAACGCGCAAAAGAACACAAATACACGAACACAGGAATACAAATACACGAGCACAGGATCACAAACACACGAGCACAAGAACACACACACGCAGCCATGCACAGACACACACACACACACATACACACAGTTCTACAGCACACAGCAGCGATCTGTCGACACACAGCAGCGACAGCCTGCGTCACTAACACCTCTAGTCTCGCCACTACGTCGTAGCGAGGGGCGGAGAGTGTCGCTTCTTTACGTAGTTTCAATCTATACTAGGTAATAATATAAATGTGAAAGTTTGAATGGATGGTTGTTTGTTACACAATTACGACGGAACAGGAACAGCTGATAGGAATTGGACGGAATTGGGTATTCTCCAAGGTATGAATATCAAAATTCTAATTAGTCCGTCAGTTAGAAAATAAAAAAATAATAGACACGTATTTTTTGCTTTTTCAATTTAATGAAAATGAACATAGATAAAGCGCATTAAAGTTTAGGGTGGGGGGCTCGTGACGTCAATATTCATTATAAGCGCCATACAAACCACACTGAATTGTGACGTCACGCGAAATTTCAACTCAATGTATCTCTGTTATTTTTTGAGTACGTAAAAAAAGAAAAAATACGTGTCCAATATTTTTTTACTAATCTACACGACGGACTAAAAAAAAATTTTTTGTCAAGTAGCCAATTGGCACAGAGATAGATTGTAGTCTGGAATAGGACATACTATTAATCACGGAATTCCCGCGGTGTTCTGAAACCTACGGCGAGTGAAATCGTGGGGGATATAATATGTAGTATATAATATATATATGGTTGTCGGCAGGTACCTGGCTCTTGACCACATCGCCGAGGAGCGCACCCAGATCATCATGAGCTACCTGGAGGAGCTGGAGAAGAAGGGCCCGCCGCCGCCGCCCACCGCCACCGAGCCGTCGCGCCGCGCCAAGCAGTGACAGGTGAGCGCCCGCCCACCGCCCACCGCCCACCGCCCACACCGGCCCCCTCAGTCGGGTTAACCTTTCGTTGCAGATGGCACGACAAGCGTGTCATCATTTTCTCAACTTACCTATTCAAGCGACAAACAAGTGGAATTGCCAAAAACGAAAATTGTTACACATGGCTGAAAGTAGACCAGTCGCTTCATTTACTAGTATGGCGTTTGGCACGACAGGCGTGTCACGAAATAAATATTTGCTACCACCGTGCACCGATAAAAGATTAAAAACTTAAAGTCGTTCAATCAGAAGTCCAGTTTTGGTGATTTTGTGATTAATTTATAATGAGAGAGTTTAGACAGCTTCTACTTTTGAAGTATGTTTATTTTGGTTGATTGCTAGGTATTGTGTCAAAACGTGCATATTGTAATAGCAACACCGCCACGTTTTTTTTTCTGTAACCGAGAAATAAAAGTTACATAATAGCCCCTCTGATCTCTTCTCTGATGGTTTGTAATTATAACTGAAACATTCCCCTCCCTTCCAGTCGGCCCCCGGCGACAACAACAGTACCAAAAAGTGCGACGCCGGCGTGACGTCGGCCCCGTGACGCGACGTCACCCGCCGCGTGACGTCACGCGTCACCCCAATGATGATGTATATTTTGCACCCGCGCGAGAGCACCGGCCCGGCGCCGCGCGCGTGAGGGGGCTTCGAGATTTGCCGGCTGCCGGTGGAAAATCGACCTTAACACAATGGCAATACGAGTCGACTCTTACCGCCGCACTCAGAGTCGACTTTAATGATTACTTAGTTAAGTAGAGATTTTTAAAACAGAACTGCCGCAATCAGACAAGTTTAATAAATTAATGTCAATTGGCATTTAACTAATTAAGTCACATCTCATTATATGCCAACTAACATTAATTTACTGAACGATTGCGGCAGTTTTGTTTTAAAAATCTCTACTTAACTAAGTAATCATTAAAGTCGACTCTGAGTGCGGCCGTTAGAGGCGACTTTAATGATTACTCAGTTAAGTATAGATTTTTAAAACAAAACTGCCGCAATCAGAGACGTTCAGTAAATTAATGAGATGTAATTTAATTAGTTAAATGCCAATTAACATTAATTTATTAAACTTGTCTGATTGCGGCAGTTTTGTTTTTTTTAATCTATATTTAACTAAGTAATCATTAAAGTCGACTCTGAGTGCGGCGGTTAATTAGTTAATTTTAATTACAATTCGCACGTGACCGTGGCGCTTTCAAAGTGTCCGTGACGCTATACGTGAATCTGTATCGTGTCTGTAACGTGGTAAAGTTGGTTTTGCAACGGCGGCTGGGAGTTATATTTTTAACAAGTGACCTACCATTACAGTGTTATGGTAAATAAGCGCATTTATATATAGAATTAGCTCTTTTCGCAGTTTTGACCGTTAAAAACGCGGGATTCCCTCGGGAATACCGTATTATCTGTACATGTAGGTATAAATGTTACGAAGGAAGTCGCGTGAATGATTGTGAAAATTCTGCATGAAAATCCGTTGCGTAGTTTAGTAGATATAAGCAGTAACAGATAGACAGACGCTGATAGCACTTTGTTTTGTATACTTTTACTAGCTCTCCTCCGCGGTTTCGAGTTCCCGCGGGAATTCCAGTTGGTCGTTCTTTTGAATAAATAAAATAAATAACATATAGATGTAAGCCGCAACTGCAACTGCCAACTGCCGCACTCAGCCGTTTATTAATGTCAATTGGCATTTAAGTAAATTTTTGTTAAATGCCAATTAAAATTAATTGAATATAACATTTTTATTGTGTTTGTTAGTTACAAGTGAAGCTAATATAAAAGCGTGTAAATATCATAAATTTGATTTTTGAGGATGCTCCTTCAAGTGTGAATAATAATAATTGACTTCAACCATGAACTGAAATTGATTTCTCATGAATGAATGGAAATGGGATGAATGGAACAATAGGGATGTTGACTTTTAAAACTCAAAATTCTAATTAGTCCGCGTCAGTTAGAAAATAAAAAAAACAATAGACACGTATTTTTTGCTTTTTCAAATTAATGAAAATGTACAGAGATGAAGCGCTTTAAGGTGCTGGTGTTAGGGCTAGTTTTCATACAAATTGCCTACCGAGTTTTCTTACGCTACGGCTGTTTTTGGTAATTAGAATTTATTTTATAAAATACTACTACTGGTCTAGATGCCGCATAAGTCCCAAATCTTTGCAGATAGTGAACAAAAAACATAATTACAAGCATTTCAAAAATATTAAATTTTGGTCGAATCTCTTACTTGTGTGAGAGCGTATACAGTATAAGTGTACGAAAATGGCGGCCCGGTCTATAAACAGCTGTGGTTTGGCTGTAGACTGACAAGTCGCCGAATGCAGTAGTTTGTAGTGAGTTCCAAAAGGATCGAAAGGTGTCGCGGCGTTGAGCCGTGAGTTTGGACAATTTTACCTACCGGGATAATTTAGAATTGAATTTGGAATATACATAATATTACTGATGTAGTTGGTAGGTATTTAGTAGCCGAAGCGAAGGCACAACTACATTTTGTTTTGAGTCACGTACAAGTAGGTATACCTTATAAGCTACAAGTAGCCCGTACAAGTATTTTATATTTTTGTGTTGCATAAATTCTTGCGATCTTTCTTGTTTTCTCGATGCGTAAAAGAGAGAGACCATATTTTCAAATGGTTGTATCTCACCACGGCCCAGGGTAATTTAACTTTTATCTCCGATGCAATCAGCAATGACACGCAGCCATATAATGTTGGTACAACTTCATATTTTTATTTTGTCTGTGTGACCACGTGATCAAATTTTTAATATCTAAAAAAAATCTTTTTTTTGTAAAGCTCATACCCTCGAAACCAGTATGAGAGACAACTCCATCATGTTGCTTCATGTTTTCATGTTTAAACTTCATGTTTTCATGGTATCTATGTGTTCACGTAACAAAATTTTTGAACGCTTATAACTCCGAAACTATAGGACGCAGTCATATCACGTTGGTACTCAAATTTCATGTTTTGTGATATCTATGTGATCACATGGTCAAATTTTCGACAGCTCATATCTCCGAAACTGCAAGTTACAGACTCATCGTGTTGGTAGGTCAAACTTCATCTTTTCGTGATATCTATGTAATCACGTGAAGTAATTTTCAAAAGCTTATAATATTTTTTACTATTACCTATGCATATACCTACTTTGTATTTGTTAATTTATAGATACTAATAATAAAGCTGAAGAGTTTGTTTGTTTGTTTGGTTGAACGTACTAATCTCAGGAACTACTGGATCGAATTGAAAAATTATTTTCGTGTTAGATAGTCATTTATCGAGGACGACTATAGGCTATAACATCACGCTATGACCACTACGAGTGGAGCACGACACGACACTCATGTGGTTTTTTTCAGTAAGTTTTTTCTCCAAATTTTTTTTTAGTCAGCTATTAGAGACGAGAATTGAATATTGAATGCCATTTTACAAAAAAAATATCCTCGTAACGTTACACCCTGTATAATAAAGACTTTACTTTTGTAAATTATTCCAAATGATGTAACTGTTCACTCATTATTATTTATTATTTCCTTGATTTTGTAATCAAAAAAAAATAAAAATAAAAACTGACGCGAG
Organism: Zygaena filipendulae; assembly: GCA_907165275.2. Lineage (NCBI taxonomy): Eukaryota > Metazoa > Arthropoda > Insecta > Lepidoptera > Zygaenidae > Zygaena > Zygaena filipendulae. The sequence goes on along the minus strand of OU015670.1, from coordinate 523,652 downwards.
CAAAACCGCGGCAGGATCAACTGCCAGTAAAATATTTATATTTTACAAATAATACAATATTATTATAAATCCAACTTCCCAACGCACGCTTTGATGAAACTAAATAAAAGAAGATCAATTTATTCAAATGAAGCGCGACGGCTGAATGCATACAATTTTTTCGGCAGGAGGAACTATACGATAATGGTCCAGTGGTTAGAACAACTTCCGAAGAAGTCTCAATATTATATGACTAGCTGTGCCCTGCGGTTTCACCCGCGTGAAAAGTTTAACTTTTTTTCCCGATATCCGATTTGAGTGAAACAAAGCCTATATTATGTAGCTACAGGCTAAACTTAATTTACCTGTGAAAACCACATGACAATCTGTTCAGTAGATTTGGAGATTATGGCGAACAAACAGACAGACAGACAGAAAAGAATTTCAAAAATCTTTTTTTTGTGCTTGGTTACTCTTCTTTTATCACCCCTTTCCATTTTAGGTAAAAATATTCAATGTACACAATCGCGGATTCTACTCTTTTATTATAGTATAGAAGTATAGATATTTTTTTTTTATTATCTGTCATTTTTTATGCTATTGTTTACGATTTGAAATCTAAACTGCTTTTTCATAATATACACTTCTAGATAAACTTATTATTAGAAATGCGAATATGAGTTTGTTTGTTTGTATGTTACGGTTTATTACTCAACCGATTACCTAGAAATTTTGCATACACTTTATTAGTAGGGGCACAGTGAAGGACACAGGGTAGTTTTTATCCCGGAATTCCCGCAGACACTCTGAAATTAGCGTGGGTGAAACCGCCCTAATTTCTAGGTATATTATGAAAAATAGCTAGTATTATTAAAAAAGTAAAGAACCAGTTTTTTTAAATACTTCACTCATAAGAAACTACAGTATCCTCCAGTATCAGTTGTTAATTTTATAAAAATGTTTCACGCGGGTGTAACCGCGGGACACAGCTAGTAGAATATAAAATACTTTACAAACTCAACGTACCTACTGATGAAACTCAATAAAATATAAAATATTATTATCACGAGATGTCAAAATTTAAATTTTGAAATGGAACAACGACAGAATGCGTTTATGTTTTTTTTCGTGTAATAACGCCAAGCGGTATATAGGTTGAGTGGCTAGACCAAAGAGTATATAACCACTATGCGTACTAACTTCCGGCTCTAATCCTTTTAGAATTCAAATCTCGGTTTATATGAGTACTAGCTGTTCCCCGCGGTTTCACCCGCGGCAATTTCGGAGATCCCGCAGGAATTCCGGGATACAAAGTACTCTATGCATATAGGGTACCTTCTCTGTACCCCTGATAACGTATATGCGAAATCTCTTTAGACTTCACCGGTGTTAATTTTGGAGTTCCCGCGGGAATTCCGGGATATAAAGTACCCTATGCATATAGGGTACCTTCTCTGTACCCCTGACAACGTATATGCAAAATCTCATTAGATTTCACCGGTGTTAATTTTGGAGTTCCCGCGGGAATTCCGGCATATAAAGTACCCTATGACCTTTTCTCTACCCCTGACAACGTGTATGCAAAATTTCGTGATGATCCGTTGAGCCATTAAGACGTGAAAGCGTAACAGACAGACAGACAGACAGAGTTACTTTCGCATTTATAATATTATTAGTATTTAGTAGGGATTGTAATGTCAGTGTCTTTGTGGAATTATGAACTTTTTTTGTAAAGTTATCACGAATCATATAGGTTTTGAGTTGAACTGCGATTCTATTTAGTATTGGATATTCTATGATTGATTTTTTTCTAAAATTAAAAACATCCTAGTTGATGACGTAAATTACATAGACTGCTGAAATATAAAGATGATGGTATTCTGGTCATAGTGTCGGAGATATTATAAGATTTCAATTTTTTTATCACCAAGTAAATCCCGAAATTTTGAAATTTAGATTAGGACCTAGAGTTATTTTTATACCCAAAATTATTTTCAGTCCCAATATTTACGCAAGTAGGTACGTGTGTAACCTGCAGAGAAAGGTTGTATTGAAAATAAGTCCAATATTTTTATTTAACTTTATCCATCTTTATATTTTCTTAGTTCTATATCCGTTAAATTTTCTTTTTTGGAATTAAAATAAAATTCCAAAAAAGGACGAAAAATAAATCGTTTATAGATCTATAAATAAGTATATATAAACAAATTTGAGAAAATTAGTTACAAAAAGTGGAATCGCAATCTTAGATTTGAACACGAGATTTTCACGATTCATTTTTTACAAAAAGAGACGTATTACACCACAGCGCCAACGAGACTCAAACATAATAAGTCAAATTCAGAATCAGATTCGGCTAATACTAATCGATTTGCATGTGTGTGTGACTACGTTTCGGGCGGTTATTCCTAATTTTCTTGTAGTTAAAGGATAATAATGCGCGTAAGACCATATAAAAATTTTAAATGAAAGATGTATTAAACACTCATCCTGTCGCATTTATCATCAAAATCTATCTTTTAGCTTGCGATTCTCTGTAAATTGAGAAAACACTTTTATGGCGCCGCCCGCGGCCTCTATCGGCTGAGAGGCTGCATAATATGGTGGCGCGCCACCTTAAAGTTTAGGGTGAGGGGGTCGTGACGTCACTAACCGCTATAAGCTGCCATACAAACTGCACCGGTTAGTGACGTCACGCGAAATTTCAACTCAATGTATCGCCGTTATTTTTTGACTAGCTGTGCCCATGTCCTCTGTACCCCTGACAACGTGCATGCCAAATTTCATCCAAATCCGTTCAGCCGTTTTTGCGTGATTGAGTAACAAACATCAAACCATCCACACTTTCACATTTATTATATTAGTAGGACTAGTAGGATAGTAGGATTACGTAAAAAAAGAAAAAAAACACGTCGAATATTTTTATTAATACCAAGACGGACAAAAAAAAATTGCCAACATGCCCATTGCAAAACAATTCACTCTTCGCAACCAAAGTGATTGGGAGGACGGGGACGGGTTGATCCCAGTAATGCTCTCCCAGAGCCCCCGGCGGCTCGGCGGGCACGGCTGGTGATAGAGTAGTTGACTAAATTTCAGTTTCCAGTCCTTTATGTAGATTAATAAAAAGAATCATCAAAATCAGTTCACCCAGTCGAAAGTAACAAACATAAAAAAAAACACACGCGTCGAATTGAGAACCTCCTTTTGGGAAATCGGTTAAAAAATATTGGACACGTATTTTTTTTGCTTTTTTTACTAGGTACGTAATCAAAAAGTTACGGCGATACATTGAGTCGAAATGTTGCGTGACGTCACTATCCGGTACAGTCTATTATGGGGTTATGACGTATGCGTTTTTGAAAAAGCGACATACTATACGTGCCTAAAATATTGTTTTTATTATCTAACCGACGGAGTAAAATAGAATTTTTATCTTTATACCCCGGGCACGTGCCTACGGGGGCATCCCAGTAGTACCCCGTAGTAGTTCTATAGAAATGTTGGGTTATTCACGATGCTTTCATATGTTAGTACTATATATAGTACTGATGGGATACTAAACACTAATATGAAGTCTCAATAGTTCTATAGAACTACAGGTATGGGGTACTACAGCTGGGATGCACCCGTGCCTATCGGAACTGATTTATTCTTTACTAGCTGACCCGCGCGTGGTTTCACCCGCGGTAATTTCGGAGTTCCCGCGGGAATTCCAGGATAAAATATAGTTATAAACCTTCCTCATGAATCACTCGTATCTATTGGTGAAAACCGCATCAAAATCCGTTGCGTAGTTTTAAAGGTTTAAGCATATATAGGGATATAGGGACAGAGAAAGCGACTTTATTTTATACTATGTAGCGATACTAAAGTCGTGGGACGAGTGGGGCCCTCTCTTTAGTGAAGCGTGTGAAATCTCGAAGACTCCTCATCGCACTGAGCGACGCAAATATTATGTATAGGCTAAATGAATTAGTGTTTGTTATTTGATAATAAAATGAAATGAGAATAACATTTTAACGAGTCGTTTTTATTATTAAACTATGTATTATTTACAACCTACAACCAACGAATTGTTTGCAAAGATGTGCTTGAACTCCAAACTCCGTCTTTTTGGGAGCTCTGAGAAAGAAAAAGAAATGAATAATAATGCTAGCACACAATCGCACAGCACCAGGACCCTCATTCACTATAACCATAACACGGCGTGTTAAGATGACGCGCCACACAAATTGTCTTTCCCTCGCTCTCAAAAAAGTTTCACTTCAAAAAACAAATTTACAACGTTTCTAATGGCATACAAAATAATAATTTCGAATATTTGGGCACCTGGAACGTTTGGGATTGCGTTTTTGGGAGGCGCGTTATGGGCAAGAAATGTTAGGCATAGTGAATAGGTCCTAGTCGCCAAAAAGTTGGGTACCAGACCGCTAATTACCTTTTTGTTTTGTAATATATTGTCATAACACATCGTAACTAAACCCCTAACTCGGGGTATATAAGCCTAACGTATATTATAAATACAAAATGAGTTTCTTTTTGTTTGTTTGTTACGCTTTCACGGCTTAACGGCTCAATCGATCACCGTGAAATTTTGCATACGCGTCGTCAGGGGTACAGAGAAGGACATAGGGTACTTTTGGTCCCGGAATTCCTCTCGGCAACTCTGTAATTAACGCTGGTAAAAGCGCGGGGAACAGCTAGTATACATATAAAAACACATCCGTGTTGGACTGCGCATTGAACCCTGTCATGCCTGTGACAATACAAGGCGAACCGATCGAACTGCACGCATTCAAGTGGATACTGTCTGACAAAGCAGCGACAGCCCGCACAGCTACCACCTCTAGGCTCGCCGCTACGTCGTTGGGAGCAAGTTGGGAGTCAGCTGTTGGCGGGGGACGGAGAGTGTCGCTTCTGTACATGGCTTTGGTAGGTATTCATTGACCCTCATGACCTCGGAGTCGGTTAGAACTCGAGGTCCTCCAGCGGGAGGCGGACGCGGCGCGAGGGCAGCTCCCACACGCGCAGCGCGCCCTCCGCGTCGCCGGCGGCGATGCGGCACGAACTGGCAACAAGCGACATCTCGTGGCGATCACAGGGAACAACGTGTAGAGCACTGAGCAAATAATCACTACGTTTTAAGAGTAGGCACTTCCATACTAATCGCTGATCCCATTTATGAAAGCATTTTGTGCCAACCATAGCAATGCAATGTATGACGCGGTCATAGAAATTTGTATAAGTATTCTAAAGTTGGTAAAAAAGTTCATGCATAAATTCATATTAACTTTTGGTTCAAGGGAGTGTCGCTGGCCAGTAGGGCAATTATGTAACTTTTGTTGCTATGATATTTCAGTTTCCATCAGAAAAATAGCGATTTTGTGATTAATTAATCATGTTTAGGCAGCATCAACATCTGATGTATGTTTGTTTTGGTTGTTTGCTAAATATTGTAGGTGTCAAAACATGCGTATTCGAATCGCAACACCGCCATGTTTTTGATTGCAACCTAAAAATGATAGAAATAAAAGTTATATAATAGCCCTTCTGGTGTAGAGTGCTGCCACACACCCGGCCCACAGATAATATAATCTCAGAGTAAATATACTGTATATAATACTATCCCGGGCCCAAATGGGCATGATGACTAAATAATTTTTATTCAGTCTTGTACATAAAAAATATTGGACACGTATTTTTCCTTATTTTCGTAATCAAAAAAACATAAATACCTACAGCCGAATGCAAAACCTCCTTTTTAGAAGTCGGTTAAAAAATAACGGCGATACATTGAGATGAAATTCCGTGTGACGTCACACCTAGGTACACTTTATACTTAGTTATGACCTATGAGGTCACGACCTCCAACTGGATTTTTTCAATAGTCAATAGTCAAATCATTTATTCAAATTAGGCCCATAATGTGGCTCTTTTTGACGTCAATAAAATTACAGTATACAGTTGACAGCACCCATAAAATATCCACCCTTCACAGCTTCTCGAAAAGCAAAAAATACCTGTATTTTTTTTACTATCTAACTGACGGACTTTGGACTAAATAATAGTCTGGTGGCCGGGGTGTGAGTGAATTTTGTTTTTCACACCCCGGCCACCAGGGCCATGGTCCGTGACTCTTCCCCTCGGAACTCACCCGCTCTGGTGCACCGTTAGGGCAGTGACGCCCGACTTGGAGCTGGCGCTCAGGCCGTCGACCCTGAGCGGGCGGCCGCTGGACGCGTTGTAGACGCGCAGCAGCGCCGGCCCGTCGCCCCGGGACAGCCCCAAGACCACCAGGCAAGCGTTGTTGGGCAGCCAGGAAAGACAGGATATCGGCACGTCGATGCACACCACCTGCGCCGATCGGGAGTAGGGGCTCGTAGGAAATTTGAACAAGGGGTCCTTAGTTTTTATAGCCGAAAATCGAAATCGTTGCCGTTGATTTAGAAAAAAGTTACTACTAATAAACTAGCTTGTACTGTGGTTACAAGATAAATTGTAGATCGATCCATCATTATACGATTTTGTGGTGACTCGGAGATGCTGTTGCTCCTGATTTTTCACTCAAATAACCAATTCAGTCATTAGCACACCTTAAACGACCAGCGATACGGCTTATATCCTTCATTAGCTCTATATCATAACTTCAAAGAAATGGACCGACTCACCTTCAATGGACTGTTCTGGTTGACGTCATAAATCCTTAGCTCCGAGTCCATGGAGATGGAAGCAAATATGCCAGGCTTCTGGAAGCTGAACGCGACATCCATGACGCATGTAGAGTGACCTTCGAACACCTCGCTCACCGGATCCAACTCCTCGCTCCCAGCGATCGCTTGGCAATTCTCAGTGTCGCATAGGTAAAGTTTGCCAGACTTGGTGCCGACCACGAAGACGTGTTCAGGGATTCTTTCTTCACAGGGCCTCAGGGGATACGTCTTGATGAAGTCGAAACAGGTGATGTCTGCAGCAGCGATTTTCCGTGAACCGTTTATGTTGTAACATACTACGTTGGAGAATATCTTCAAGTTCGCGTTCACTTGCCAAATGTTGATCGTTCCGTCGCTGCCGGAAGTCATCAGTATCTGGTCGGAAGCACCGCGGCGTTTCCCTTTGTTCTTGATTTGTTGCAACAGGAAATGGTTGGTTAATGCCGCATCCGCCCATTGCAAGCAGGAGACCCTTCTGGAATCGTGGCAGCCAGACGGAGAGGTCAGCTGCATGCCCTCGTCCAAGAACCCTGAGGAACTCGTCAAATTGCACATGACGACTTCGCCAGACGTGGTCCCGTAAGCCAGCAAAGCGGCTAACGAGGGATGGTATTTGACGACTGTGACGCAGTTCTTCTCCGCAATGTCCAAGGTGTGTACAAACTTGTTGCCCTGTGAGTGTTTCATGGTGTATATTTTGATCAGGCCGTCGTGTTGGCACCACTCCTCGTGGTGGGTGTGGCCTATGGAGACGGCTAGAGAGTTGCCAGCGCTGCTCCACGCTACGCCTAGCACCGAAGCGGCCTGGTCCCCAGCGCCGAGCGTCGGCACGTCGGTTTTGACCATAATTTCTTGGAGTAACTTAGCGGTAATGACTTCTTCCTCATCGGAATCGGACGAGTTGTACAAAAATTCTTTATCGTTTTCGTCCAGTTGCTCCAACACGCCCGGAACTACCTTTCTAAGGAACTCGTTCAGACCAGGCGGTGGGTATTCTTTGAGGACGTCGTCTTCAGCGCCCAACTCTTCAGGAGATGCGGCGCAACCGATATCCGCACTCAAACACGTTTGGGATGCGACGCCGCTTTCGCTGAAGTCCGTTGTTTGGGTGGAACTGGTGGTTCCAGCCCTCTGACGTTGGCTCACCGAGTCGAAACCAATGGCTTCGCTGTCGTAACCGCTTAGTTCGGACATTTTTTTTGCAAGTTATTTTCTTTGCTCTCTCGGCAATCTTTGTTTTCGTCTTTTGTTTGTTTTTGTTGTCATAGCAACGGTCGTTGTCAGGGAAACATTCTTTTTGCGAAAATGTTTCTTTTTTTATACACAAGATAGAAATTCTCCCACAACCTGCCATACATCGCCTTCATAATACTTATTAGTATTACCAATTATAATTTATTGAAGTGAAACTTATTCAGGCACGGTTGCAATTTTTTCCACATTGCGTTACAGTACGTATATTTTTTTTTATTTCGTTAAAAAAGGTCTGACGGTGAGAATAATGTGAACACCACCAGTCAGAGGAGCCGGGACACATTAATGACTTATATCTGATTAGGCGCAGTGTAGTTGTTATAATATGCTGCCGTTTATATGATTCATCATGTTTTCTTACTGTCGAATGTAAGAACTCTATAAAAACCAAGTTCAAACTATTGTAAAATATCTGATATTTCTTCGAATAAATAAATTTTACATCAATTTATTTGGACAGTCATCTTTATTGTTATAATAAAACATAAATTATAAAAACAACAACTAATAAACAAGATAATAGATATGTACACAACTGTAATAACTTATTACAACAATTTTACTCCAACATATTAAATCAATATAGCATTATTACGTATATAAAGTAATAAAGAATAACAAAGTATTTCACTCCCTTCCACACCACTCGACTCTCTAAAAATACGCTGCACTCCCTTTCACTCCCTTCTGCTCCGCTCTACTACCTTTTAATTAACTTTATTTCACTCCCTTTCACTTTTCTCCACTACTCCTCAGTTTTCTCCACTCCCTTTCACTTTTCTCCACTCCTCTTCACTTTTCTGCACTCCCTATCACTTCGGGCGGCTCGGCGTCCGCCAGCAGCGGCGGCGGCGCGGGCCCCGTGTAGCGGTGCACGCGGCGCAGGTGGCGCAGCGCGTAGTGACGCGAGGCGTAGGCGCGCGCGCACACGCCGCAGCGCAGCCGCGCCGCGCCGTGCACCTGGCTGCGGTGCACGTGCAGGCTGTTCGCCGCCTTGAAGCGCGCCGAGCACTGCCCGCACTGGGCACGCACACAACACAGGCACGGTGAGACGATGGACGTGATGATAGGTTATAAAAATGAAAATTCTATCAAATCCGTCAGTTGGAAAGTAAAAAAAATAATAGACGCGTATTTTTTGCTTTTTCAAATTATTGAACAAAATACTTAGATAAAACGGATCAAAGTTTAGGAGTGAGAGGCAATGATGTCACACGGAATTTCTACTCAATGTATAAACGTAGAAAAAGGAAAAATATGTGTCTTATATTTTTTATTAATCTACAAGACGGACTAAAAATTAAAATTTAGTCATCATGCTCATTACACCTTGATCACACGTACCGAGTAGATGGATCATGGACGAGACCACAGAACAAATAGAAAGGACATCTAGTATGGAAACTAGTGTCACCGGGTGATTTTCGTACACAAATAAAATGGAGTGGAGAAAAGCATGAAATGTTGAGCGGAGCAAAAGAGAGTGGAGCAAAGTATAGGAAATAGCTGAGGCTGAGCAGAGCAAAAGGGAGTGGTGAAAAGTACGCACAAAAACATTAATTAATTCAGCCACCGTTTTCAAATTCAGTTTTATATAATATAGCTGTCCCCCACGATTTCATCCGCGGTAATTTCGGAGTTCCCGCGGAGGTTGCGGGAAAAAAGTACTCTATGTCCTTCAGTTCCCGAGGGAATTCCGGAATAAAAACTATCCTATCTTTTAAGTTGGACCATATTATAAATGGTTGCAAAATTTTATCAAAATCCGTTCAGTAGTTTCGGAGTCCATCGCGGACAAACAACGTGACACGTGATTTATATATATTAGATTATGTACAAAATAAACTTGGAATGCCAGAAATGGGAGTTTTGGGAAAGTGTGAACTGCAATTGAACCGTGGCGCGTTTGCTCCGCTTACATTATCTCTGTAGTTATTATTTAACCTGTGGAAACTCCAAAATTAACGCGGGGGACAAAGAGCTGCTCGTTTAAACATCGATATGACGTGTGATCGAGGCGTCGCGTCGGGGTCTAAACGCTCCCGCGGGCTCTACTGGTAGCTGGTAGCTGACATGCCAGGGCTGCGCCCCCGCGGCCCGCGGGCACCTGGAGCGGCCTGTCGGTGCGGTGCGAGTGGCGGTGCTGCGCCAGCAGGTAGGCCGCGTGGAAGCCGGCGCCGCACGCCTCGCACACGAACGGCTTCTCGCCGAGGTGGCGCCGCAAGTGGTTCTACAGGGGCACAACGTAACCAACATATCCATCCACTCATACTATACAAGCCCGACTAATATTATTAAAATGACGATGGTGGTGCTGATGATGATGATATTGATGGTGATGATGAAGGTGATGGTGGTGGTGATGGAGGCCGTATTCCGAACTGATGGTAATTTATAGTTCTAAGAACCTGCCGACGATTACAAGTGATTGTAAGCAATCCTAAGTAATAAATAGCTTTTGAATTTTGAATTTTTCGAATTTTGACGACTTTTTTTTGTTTTTATTCTGTTGTTTTTTATTATCTCATAGAGGGCAAACGGGCAAGTGGCACACCTGATGGTAAGTGATTACCGCCGCCCATAGACATCTGCAACACCAGAAGGCATGCAGGTGCGTTGCCGACCTGGAATGGGGATGGGGACTGGCTTTCAAGTGGGGCTGCCGGAACACACCGTCAGGTGCTTGGCGACAGATTTACAACTTGAAGGTGGTAGCTAGCCAGCCGGGCACTAGAGAGCGCCCTACCACCATGCAATGGTTTCTTCTCGATGTTTTCCTTCACCGAAAGCCCAAGCTCATTGTTATGGTTTCAACCTACGCCTTGCGGCGTTTGATCCGAACGGAACAACCATTGAGCTATCATGGCTACAATGTAAATTCATGTAAGTGTAAATGCATGTCAATAAACGGTTTTATTATTATTATTATTACTAGCTGTGCCCCGCGGTTTCACCCGCGTGAGTTTCGGGATTCCCGCAGGAACTCCAATGCAGTCTAATTCACTCCTTATAACAACAGCTAATTAGCAGTGAAAGTCCCGTCAATATCGGTCCAACCGTTTCGGAGATTCACCCGCGTGAGTTTCGGAATTCCCGCAGGAACTCCAAAATTCTTTTATTTAAACCTTGTCCTGACAATAACGAACTCAAAAAAAAAATCAATATTCCAATTTGGTGCAGTCGTTTGTAAGTTATGCGCTTACCAACACATTTGACGATTCATTTCTATTATACTATAGATGGTGGTGGTGATAATAGTGATGATGATGATGATACTGATGAGGATAAAAGTGATGGCGTTGGTGTTGATAATGATGGTGGTGACGCTGATGATGCCCACCCGCATGGCCATTTCGCCGGCGCTGCGGAAGTCGCAGTAGCGGCACTGGATCTTCTCGTAGCCGTGCTTGGCGCGCCGGTGCTCCGCCAGCCGGAGCTTGTTGCCGAAGCGGCGCCCGCAGTGCTGGGACACACACACACACACACACACACATATGGAATACGTCACTAGCCTTCGGAACGTGTGATACAAAACTAAAAATCCTCCAGACTCCAACACCATATCCTCGTCACCAAGCCTGATCTATTGGACTCGTCAAAACAAATATTATCAGTCCAAACTCGAGCGGTTTACTAGTAGCCAGTGAAGAGTTCCACTATCCACCCCCTGGTTACATCAGGTCAGCTCCAAGATACCAGATTACAGTTTCGTCATTCGACATAAATGCGAATGTGAGTTTATTTGTCTGTTACCTTTCACGCCTCAACCGATCCCCATTAAATTTGGCATATATATTATATACGTTGCATCGTCATGGGTGCAGAAAAAGAAATAATTATGTAATGTGTTGCTTTATATTCCAGAATTTCCGGGTGAACTCCAAAATGAATGCGAGTGAAGCCGGGCTAGTAATGAAATAAATGTTATTAAATTTATAATATATAAAGCTCGATTACCACTCACTCACTGACATAATTGTTCTCCCAGAAGGAGCATCTCTAGGTTGATATAATGTATGGAACATGTAGAGGGGACGTTTCGGTGATTATGGGAAAACCTCGACATCTTCGATTCCTGCTTCTCATCAGGTAGTGAGTCGACTGCCCGCCGAAACTATCCATCGAAAGTGAAAACTTTTCTAACTAAATTTCATCCACACCTTGGGCAAATTTCAATAGTGTAACTTTTTTTTCAAAATGGCGGAAAAAAACATGGCCGCCGAACAAAATTCAAACTCGATTATCTCCGAAACTATAGGAGTCTGATGGGGGGTGCTCAAACAAATGTCATAGAGGTCAATGGGGGGCAACCGCCTGGCGTGGTAAAAATCCGAAATGGCGGATTCAAAATGGCGGCCGAAAAAAAAGTTGATCCTATCCGGGTGAGGTTCGGCATCCGGGGGTTTTTGGGGTCGCTGATGCCGAATATCGAATCAGTTTTTCGATTGCGTCATTTTTCAAGATGGCCGCCGAACATTAGTTGTTTGTATGGGGAAATTGTTTCGGCCCTGACTCGGAAACGCGAGCTGCTCGCAGCTCGCGCACAGGGCGAATCTAGTTTTCATTATAATATTGTAAGAAGCCCTAGTTTGGTGACTCACCTCACAGACAGGTCTGAGGCCCGCATGTGCGACCGCTTTGTGCATCTTGAGGCTGGCTCGCTGCATCGTCTTGTGACACACGTCGCACTCGCGAAGCTCGCGCGCCTGTACCAGGGTAGGCGGATATATGAGGGTAGACGAACATATTATGACGGTAGGCAAACATTGGAGGATAGGTGGACGTATGAGGGTAGCGAAACGTATGAGGGTAAAAAAACATATAAGGGTACGTGAACATATGAGGGTAGGTAAACATTAAGGGGAGGTGGACATATGAGGGTAGGTGAACGTATGGGCACGGTGGTAGGTAACTAATAATAATAAATTTATATTTAACTACATGTCATCATTTTCCATACATAACAATAAAAACATAAAAAGTCGTAATTTCCAGGAACTACTGAACAGATTCAAAAAATTCTCCGTTTCTATATATTTTTGTTCTTCCTTTCGCATCATTGGTTGTCTGGAAGAGATCGGAACTACGCGATAAGACCGCCATTTGCATTTTCCTTTTATAATAATAATAATAATCCACTGCACAACACACAGATCTACTTGATCCCACACTAAGCTATGCTTGTGTCGTGGAAACCAAGCAAACGTGGTATATACTACACATGTTATTACATATATATTATACTATAGATATATATATACACACCCAGACTGGAAAATGGAACCCTGTGTTCATCACACAAAATCCACCCCCACCGGGAATCGAACCCGGAACCTCTTGATTAGCTGGCAGGCATGGTGACCATTGCGCCAATCGGGTCGTCAAACTTTTTATTTAGGTATTGTAATATTGTTATTATAAAGGATTAAATAATCATAATAAAAATAATTCCTTCACTGCAATGTTGCTTCACTAATAGAAAGTTATGTATATTGTATGTATATAATATCTCTGGGGTAGCTTGGGACACGTTTATCTTAAAACAAAGAGTTTCCGACGGAATCCTGAATTTCAGGAGGAGTAAAAATACGTACCGATTCGCTCGCCTTTCTCTTTTTCTTCTTGGCAGCGCACGTGGCTACGTGTCCTATCAGCTGATCTCTGCTTTCGAACTTCGATTTGCAGTACTGCGGGATAGGATGGCTTTTAGCCCAAGCTAACTAAATGGCGTTCAATCTATTTCGTTACTTTAATGTTTTTCGCCTTATTCGAGGCGACAGATGAGCGCCGATGCCCACTATTATAGACAAGCTGTTGCCCGCGGTTTCAATCGAGATAATTTCGAAGTTTCAGCGGGAATTTCAGGATAAAAAGTACCCTATGTCACTCAGAATTACCGCAGCTTCCTATAAGTAAAAGAACTTTCAATATCGGTACAGTAGATCCAGATATTAAGAAGAAGAAGAAGAAGAAGAAGAAGAAAATACATTTATTTCAGCACACATAATACATTTATACATTTCAGATATTACACCCTACGTCACAAACTCACAATTCACAAAATCACAAACTTTTGAGCTCTTTGTAATATTAGTGACTAGCTGCTCCCCGCGGTTTCACCCGCGTTAATGTCGGAGTTCCCGCGCGAATTCCGGAATAAAAGTAGCCTAAGACACTCTTTATAACATTAGCTATCTGCGAGTGAAAGTACCGTCGAAATCGGTCCAGTCGTTTCAGTCCAGTTTCAGAGATTAGTCGGTTCAAACAGACAAACAGAGAGTTATTTTAAAAATTGTTTGATGATGATGCATTTAGTTAAAAGCTGTTAATTTGAAATAACAAACAGACACTTCAATTTTATTTATATTTTGTATGGATGAGCACCGATGCTCTCAGGTTTCACTCTCACTCTCTCTCACTCAGGTCAGCGACACTCCCTTGAACCAAAACTTACTATGGATTTATGCGCGAACTTCTTTACCGACTTTGGAGTACTTAACCAAGTTTCTATGACCTCCTCATACATTGCATTGGTATGGTTGGCACAAAATGCTTTCATAGATCAGATCAGCGATTAGTATGGAAGTGCCTACTCTTAAAACGTAGTGATTATTTGCTCAGTGCCCCCCTCCCCCCTACTCACCCCGCCCCCGCTGCCCTCCCCCCACCCACCGCGCACCCGCTGCCCCCGGCGTGCACGCGGCCCGTGTGGCGCGCCATCTTGCCCCGCAGCACGTACGCGTCGCACAGCTCGCACTTGGCGCGCCGCCCGTCCGCGCCGGGGTGCCGCCGCGACATGTGCGCGTCCACGCTCCTCACCGACAGGTCGCGCTGGCAGAGGGGGCACGTCACCCGCTTGCCCTTGTTGTTGTCTATGGAATAATGGACGTTTGGCGGCATTTGAGCAAAATGGACGTCAGTTTTATTACTTTGTTTTGCAAATTAGTTTATCGTGGTTATTATATTGTGTGAACGTAGTGGATTTTGCATAATAGTGATTCTTTAGTGATGAACAGTGTGCGGAAACAGTGAAATAAGATGAAATGGGGCGTTTGTCGGGAAGATGTCGTTTTACTATACGACTTCCCACCGAGTGTCCTATTAGAGTTCAACTGTGCAGACTTGCTACCAAAAGTTCGCGTAAAGCATCGAAATGTATCTTTGATGTAAATACCTTCAACATCTGAATTGACTGTATGGACTAAGTTTCCTTTGCCTTACCGGAAAGGAATACAATCTAGGCTGCGTTCCGGAACAGGCACTCGTGCGCACACGGACTCACACTCGCCTTTTCGAAATTTCGTGTGCCCGTTCGGAAATATGCATTGGCACACACTGAAACTACTCGGTGAAATAATACGGGAATATTGACAAAGTTAGAAATTGTTACTTAGTGACCTCAAATACTTACTTCAAACTTTCGCTTTAGCAACATATCCCTTTAACACTAATATATATAGCTTTTATACATACCTTTCAATATAGCAGTTTTTGCTTCTTCACATGTTTCCTTCAAAGTTTTCAGTTTCCCAATATTTGTTGTATCATAAACAGTTTTTTCCATGGCAGCCGGGTCATTCTCAATTAAATACATTAGCGGTTTGTTTTCGTCATCATCAAAGTTTTCATCCAACATTTCTAAATCAGTATATTCAATTTCCACATCAGTTCTCTTACATCCACTTTGATTCTCTTCTATGACTTCCAAATTGTCTGTTGTCACCCTGTTTTTCAGTAAATCATCTTTTTGATGGTCCTTTTTGGTGTTTTTATTTTTTCTCACCTTAGTTTTTGAATATTTTGTTCTTTTAATATTTTTTTGTAATTTTATTTTATTTATTTCCATTTTCAGCTTTATTAATTGCGCTTCAGTGTGTTTACATTTCGTCTGGAATTCTATTGTGTTATTCAAATATGTTACACAAGCTGAACACAAGTTTTGTGGTAAGCCATCGTCTGGCAGGATCTAGGGGGAAAATATTAGTGTACACTGAAACTTTATTTATATAATTATACAGGTGTCCCTTAAATTGTCGTCAAGCTAGAACCTGGTGATAGGCTAAGTCATAAAAGTTGTTAACAGAAAAATATAAAAATCTTTGCTATGCCTAGGTGTTTAAAAAAGGACATAAGTTTGAAAACTTCACTGGCAAAAACGTGATATTTTCTTCTGGACAGGAACAGGCTGTAAATTTTAAGCAGTACTTTTCAGAAACACTTCAGGATTACACAATAAGAAGAAAATTGAAAAAAGTTAAGGTTTGTAATTTTTATAAATGACCATTTTTTTAAAGATTACTTTAGGTTCTGGCTTGACGGCGATTTACGGGACATCCTGTATAAAAGCAGAAACTAGATCAATCAAAGCACAGCTGAAACCGCTGGGTCTAGAACCATGAAATTTTGCACAAACATGTCTTAAGTGACATAGGTATTCACTGAGAAAGGATTTCTGAAAATTCAACCCTTAAAGAGAAAAGGGATTACAAAGTTTGTATGGAACAATCTGTTGGAACTCTGAAATTATGGAGGATGAAACTGCACAGGACATCTAGTATTTGATAAAACTTTGTTGCATAAATTGTGAGTTTGGTCGGACATCCTGAATCCTAAACACCTTGAGGCTGGTTCTATATTATGTATTAAAAAAAAACTTAAATATTATATCAGTAGTCTGCTATTTGGTAACCATATTTCAAACTGCTTAGTATGGAACCAAGTTGCGCTGTGTGATAATGGCCAAGCATAATTTTGTTATACTTGCACAAAAGGTGGACTTAATGCCCAGGATATTCTCTACCAGATTTGGGGGCAGGTGACAATTTACCCATCTTTTTAATCCTATTTCAAATATTTTTCTTAAGATCAACATGGAATAAAAAATAAATAATGTAGAGTTTAGAGTTTTCTTTAAATTATTATACCCAGAGTGATAATACACAATATGTTTACTATATATTTTATACTAATAACAGCTTAAGAGTAAAACTAGATAATCTGTTTGCGATAAAGGTTTATGATTGGAAGGACTGTACATTAAGCACCCTCGATTTTTAATAGTTACAATTTTTTTTTGGATAGAATAGTGTGTTTATAGTGTATTTCTCAAATCCGCAAATTACGGAAATTCATAATTTTCGAGAAAAAAAAATAATAAAAACCTTACTCAATTTACGATAATATTTTGACTATGGCGCTTCGCCGGCCGCTACCGCGGCACGCTTGCTGCGCTCGCTCGGCTCGCGCGACTTCGTCAACAGTAAAAACCTAACCTAACCAACTCAAGTTTAACAAATTTTCATTTTCATTAGCAAATTATAATAATCAAAGATAATAAATAATATAATCACTTTATCCGAATGTAAAACGAAACAATTCTTACAAAGTCAATGGCAAATGGTTGACACATCGCGGAGTTTTGTATGAAATTGTGAAACTTTAGTATTTTTTTTCTCGAAAACGATGAGTTTCCGTAATTAGGGATTTTATGTGAAGTTATATTAAGCAAAGTCCCACACACATAAAAAATATGAAGCTCTAAATCGCGGGTGCTTATTGTACAGTTGAGCCTTATGATTTCCTAAAGATATTTAATACTATTAGTCACTATAATTTATATATTAAAGAATATTTTTATTCAGTTCAGGAAGTAGGAACTCGGTGTTAGTTATCAGTTCAATCTTCGAACTATACTTACTGTTGGGTCAAACTACTGGTAGAACAAACCTTATTTTCAGTCATTTACCTTCACACCAGTCGCAGTATTAATCTGTTTCCAGAATAAGTCGTTTTCGGTAAAAATCGGCATCAAGTTCTCTTCGCCCATGCACGTCCGACAAACTTTTTCGAAATCCATACCTACTTATTTTAACAGAAACCTAGTCATAAACATTTTTTATTTAACTGCACAATATTCTACCTAATTTTCGGACATTAGTTTCATTGATCAAAGTGGATTTATGCTCGTCAAGAATTATTATTTCCGCAAAAACAGCGCAATTTGTGCAAAATAAACAAAAAAATCACATTTCGCAATGTTGTTTTTGTTTTTTTTTAATTTACCCCAATGGAGAAGGCAAAGGAAGCCAAGTCTATACAGCCAAATTAGTGGTATTTTTCTTCTGAAGTTATTTTACATCGAAATGCATTGGTTAGGACGCCCTGTGGGAAGTTTTAGGTATAGTAAAACGACAACCTCCCGATGAACGCCCCATTTCATCTTATATGGCGTATAATTATAATTTGCCAATGACAATGTTTCTTAGTCAAACTTAAAATATCATTGTTCTTAGTAATAAAAATCTCTTCATCTACGCTCACCTACTCACCTACCGACCGGCACTTACCTCATACCCTGTCACCTTTGCTATTCGCCGGCACAGCGCAGGCGCAGCGCGCGGGTGGTTATATACCATCGACCACACAGCCCATAGACGCCTAATGTTTGATTTTGCGTATTGAATGCATTCTGGCAACTAGCTGAGGTAAGATGAAGCGGGGTTGCAACGCCGTGATTGGCTAATTCAAGGCCACACGCGCTAGTTACACGCCGTGATTGGCTAATTCAAGGCCACACGCGCTAGTTACACGCGCCACGAAACGTTGGAAAGAAATAGATTAATTTACGCAACGGGAAAGAATGAGACGGCACGATAGTTTGAGTACTTTGTTTTAAAACCACGACCAGTGAACCGTGAACTCCGTACTTGCGAAAAAATTTGTTGATTTCCTTGTTTCTCATAAACAAATAAAGATAATAGTTACTTACAAGTGAAATGTTATCCCATCTTTCTCCATATTAGATGTGTTGCTTTTTTTACCGCACCATTTAATGATACACTGAGGCATTTTGAGTTTTTTTTAGCACTTCCTTTATGCACTCCGATCGTGTTGACAGGTCACAGTAGTGGTCGACACTGATTGAGTATTTCCGCGCGGACATTTATATCGGAACTATAAGTCAGATGTGTTGCCAGGAGCCATTCGCCTGTTATTAGGCGTCTATGGGCTGTGTGGTCGATGTTATATACTCTTTGGTACGCGGTAGCAACCTAATGGGCTTATAAGAATAAACTTGGCCTTAAGTAATCTTACTTCTCAGTAAAATTGTAATTATCATTGAAAATATTCTTCTTATATTTAAGAAGCGACGCGATGGT
The DNA here is from genome assembly GCA_907165275.2 of Zygaena filipendulae. NCBI lineage: Eukaryota > Metazoa > Arthropoda > Insecta > Lepidoptera > Zygaenidae > Zygaena > Zygaena filipendulae. The sequence continues at coordinate 504,547 of OU015670.1, read as the reverse complement.
TTAAATAAATTGCATATTTTGTTATGTAGGTACTTTAGTTGTCCATCGTTATTGTTTACTTAATAATTAAACATGTAAAATTAAAATTCAAACAATGATTTAAAAATCGAATGTTAGGATTGCTAGTAGACGTAGGTAGGTACTTTATCTATATTACAAGAAAGTTATTCCATAGAATCAAAGCAAAACGTTTTTCTGAAATTAGATATATCGACCTTATAAACTAGAGATAAATGTTTATAAAAATCCGTTAGGCTCGATCGCTTCAAAGATAACTTTCCTAAAAATCTGAGATTAGATTAAATAGGTACCTACTTACATCTTAATTATCAGTTGTCATTCTTAATAATAATTGTATTGCAAATATAGTTATAATACTTAATATATTATAGTTCAAGGTCAAACTTATTTACATTTAGTTGTCGTTTTAGGGGTGGAAGTTATGTTTTTGTTGAAACCGACCAATCTCGCCAAATTGGTATATGATTTTCTAATTTCATTGCATTTCGAGAAGTAGCATCCAAAAGTTGTAGCGATAGGCGGCGCTGGGCGTTTGTAGAACTTGGAGAATGGGATCGTCGGAGCCTTGTAGGGATAGCTCTTGGATTTAGGTGTAACCGTGTCATCTGGGATGCTATAATTGGCTAAGACTTCCGACAAGTCGCCATTGGATTTCGGCGAGGCGTTGCACTTTGAAAAGTAGCACGTGAATACTGAAGATATCGGTGGGAGAGTGCGGTGGTAGAATTTAGTCAGGGGGTTTGTGGGTGCTTTGGAATTACCTTTATTTGATATCGGGTCGATACTTGTTGACGGCGTGGCCGTGGAAGGAAGACTGGCAGGGCAGGACGAAGAGGAGGTCGGCATGGATTGAGCCATAGGTGTTGGTTGGTTTTGATTCATCTGTAGGTGCTTATGGAGTGACTCCACAAGGTTCTCCAACGGTGGAGCCGGACTTGACTCGCCACACGGTGGAACTACGCAACAAGGGCCGCATGGACAGTAGCCAGGTCCACAGGGACCACACGGCCCCCATGGTCTAAAAGGTCCACAAGGGCAAAGCCCGCATGGTCCACAGCCACCCGGACCACATGGTCCGCAGGGCCCACACAGTCCACATGAACAACATGACCCACAAGGTCCACAAGGCCCACATGGACCACATGGCCTACAAGGTCCACATGGCCCGCATGGTCCACAGGGTGCACAAGGTCCACACGGTCCGCAAGCACCACATGGACCACACGGCCCACACGGACCGCATGGACCACACGCCCCACACGGACCGCATGGACCACACGCCCCACAAGGACCGCATGGACCACATGCCCCACACGGACCGCATGGACCACACGCCCCACAAGGACTGCATGGACCACACGCCCCACATGGACCGCATGGACCACACGCCCCACACGGACCGCATGATCCACACAGAGCACCACAAAGACCCAATGGTCCACAAGGGCCAACAGAACCGCAAGGACCACACAACGGACCACAAGGCCCACCAGGGCTTGGCGGGCAGGGACCACTACAAGAATTTCCGGGCGTACACGGCCCAATGCCAACGGGCCCAGTGCACTTGTGGTACGGACCACAGAACCAGTTCCCGTATGGATAGTAATAATAACCAGTCATGTACTGCAGGCACCGAGCCGGGACGTTGCATGGGGGAGGCAGGGCGCAGCCGCACCCACAAGGGTACGGGCAACCACAAATGTTACACGTCAATTGCTTAATGATGTTATCAGTGGTTTGATCGGTATCGGAAGTCCTTTGAGGAGTCGGGAAACTTGGAATGATATCAGGGCTGGCGGGTGGATGAGGACAGAAGTACGAGGGCAAAGGACTCCTCGGCGAGTAAGGAGTTTTGTACGCGGGCGCTGGATGGTGGTGGTGGTAATGCTTCTCGAATGGTAGCTCGACAGCAGACCGCGATTTTGGTAGATACTGCTCTGGCATCGTCGCCTCTTCAGATTTCGGGTTGGACGACAAAAAGCACGGGCAAGAGATGGTGTGTTGGAGACAATCTGGGATCTTCGCCGACTCCTGGTGATGTGGCTTGCCATCCTTCGGCGTCTTGACTAGCGGGAAACGCAGCCCAGACTGCCTATACTCTTCCTTCAAGCCACATTTGAACGGTTTCGCTGAAAGGACGAGTTATGTGCTGTAATGACTTGTCCTGGCCTCAATCTCACTTCAGTTCTGGTATTAACTTAGCTGATTAAAGTAACTTAAAATTAAGTGTAGAATCGTTTAAAACCAAGTTTAGTAATAAACCAAAAGCAAAAAGAAAAGACATTTTCTGTCATTGATAATAATATTTTTATTATACGTTTTCAGGTCACTATTTCATTTTTGGCAAAAGTTTAAATTATAATTAAGTAGGTATTGTATTTCATATTTAATTACTAAAGATTAAAGATTTTTTTCCCTTTATCTCAATAATAAAATTGTTATTTTGAGTACCTACTGTCCTAGGCCTTAATTATCAGGTACTTATTCAATTTATGTGCTCATATTTTAAATTAACTGGACGCCTATTAAAGGCCAAACATTTTATTAAATCTTATATCTTCGAATGGCTGGGGCGGATAAGGGCTTTTATAATTGGGAACAGAAGCGTAGTCAAATGCACCCGGATTCACTCTAGGCTTATCTCTCTGTTCACGGGTCGGAATAACCCTGGGCTGCTTCAGAGATGGGCACATATTATCACAAATGTACCTTTTTGATCTTTTATGGCGAATGGGACTCCTGCTTTTCTCTTTTTGGTAGTAACTTTGAGGATATGCTTGTGTGGAATACTTGTTGGACTGGGAGAAGCCATTGCAACTTGGCTTGGCTGGATGACCAGGCAAAGAGCCGGTGATGGTGCTGTATTTTGAGGGCGATTGGTTCATTGGAGTGCAATAACTGTTCGGTGTGTCTGACTGCGGTTCAGTCCCGAACGGAAGGCACATAAAAGCAGACATAAACGGTGGCATAGGTTTCTTAGGATCGGGATATGATCTTTTTGGCTGTCCTTGCGACAGCGGCCCTTGTCCTGGCGATGTGGGACTGGGATTAGTGTTGAAAGGGAAGAATTTGGATATGCCTGTGCGTGGCTGCTTCATCGGTTCCTGTGGGAGAGGCGAGTTGATAACGTTACTGGTAAATTTGTTAGGTTTAGGCATACCCTGAGGACTGACCATAGCTGTGGTGGCAGCTGGGCAAATACAAGCCGGGCCGCATTTCACACAAGGACCGCACGGTCCACTCGGGGAGCACGGACCTACGGGAGAGCATGTGCCTGACACGTGATAAGGACCGCAGAACCACCAGCCGTATGGATAGTAATAGTAGCCAGTCATGTACTGTACGCAGCGAGGAGGTGTATTGCATGGAGGTGGGAGACAACCGCAGCCCCCACAGCCGTATGGGCCGCAGGGGAAGGGACACGGACAGCCGCATGAGCAAGGCGGAGCGGCAGCGGAGTAATCACGCTTCGATACTACCTGAACTACGATTGGTTTCAGCAAAGTGCTAAATGGATTGTAAAACGAGAACGGTTGCGCTCTAAGAGTGGACTTCACGTCGCTATTAGTACAGGATAAGAAAACAGGCTTAGTTCTAGGAGGGCTCAAGTGTCTGGGCGGCGCATAGATCTTCAGTCTCGACTCGGGAACGAGGTTTGGGCACGACACGCAGAAGTGCGACAGGAGACTCCTGCCACGGCGTCGGCGCCTCTCCACAGAGGTCGCTGGCTGCGTCTTCTCAAACTTCACGTGCCCATAAAGCTGCATCTTGCTTTCATCTTTCAAGTTACGCCATGGGACGATCTTGGCTGCAAAGGTATTTTACGCTGTTCACCTGATTAACGAGATTTTATGTGGGCATACGCGTGAACACCTACCAAATCACTAATGCTTAATGTTGTTTGTATTAGAGAGAAAATAAACCTTTCACAACAAGCGGTACCTACCCAAATAAAACGAACGAAAATATTGTATCAGACATTTATTGGAAAGTCAAGACCGATAAGTATTATAATAAATGTAAAATCAAAACAAAATTGTAAAAAATAAATAAATATGAATATCTGATTGTGTGTCAAGGATAACAGAACTTATTCCAAACGATTGTCTTCAGGATCTTGTCATGGGGTCATCTTCATTGTGCATCCGCCGGCACTGACGCGCTTGTCAATTTTTTTCTCATCCTTCTTAAACTCTTCCTTCTTCAAGGGCGGCACCACCGCAGCGGTCTGCGCTGAACACGTCGGGCAAGACGCGCTCTCGCACTTCTTCGGCGGGCACTTGCAGGGGCACGGGCATGGGCACGGGCAAGGGCACGGGCAGGGGCAGCAAGGGCCGCATGGGCCACAAGGACCGCATGGTCCACAGGGGCACCGACAGGGGCCGCACGGACCACAGGGCCCGCATGGGCCGCAAGGACCGCACGGACAGCGGCACGGTCCGCACGGGCCACACGGCCCGCAAGGTCCACAGGGACCGCAAGGCCCACACGGCCCGCAAGGTCCGCACGGTCCACAAGGGCCGCATGGTCCGCACGGACAGCAGGGGCCGCACGGTCCACACGGGCCGCACGGCCCACAAGGCCCGCACGGGCACCCGCAAGCCGGGCAGCCGTCCTTCTCTTCCTTCTTCTCAGCAAACGTGCGCACCTGGCCGCGTTGGTCGCCGAAACACAGCGGGAGACTGAAGCGGGCGTACGGCGGTTCGAACCCAGCCGACCCACCGCGAGCCACTGCAAAGGACATCCACGCATATAATACTCGGCTATAGGGGCGACCGCCGGCTGGTGTCATGCTATTCAGAAGAACGAGGGGCGCGCGGGCTCGTCGAGTATTATAGGCTGGAGGTCCTTTAGCGGCGACCACCGTTCTCCGAAATAACAGAAACCCCCACCAGCGGCGGTGACCGCACGTAGCGCGGCGCGCGCGGGCGCGAAATCGCAAACGTCAGTGACAAGTGTCAATGTGACAGCAAAGGCTTTTCACGTTGAAAAAAACCACGAAAACGATGGGCATATCTTTACGTTTTTATTTAATTAGTTACTCGCAACTAAGTAGGTGTGATGACTAAATATCACTATAATATAATAATATATAATATTAGCACTAATTATTATTGTAGCTTGATATTAATTTTATTATTACTTAGTTATTAAACTAAGTAGGTACCTGCTTATTCTGTTTTCTAGTGGTAGTTAATTATCTATATAATAAGCAAGGAAAATAAATTATTTTGTAGCTACTTGCCTAATAAAGCAATAATTAATTGACTGCAGACTTTTGTCGCAAAAGTGAAAGGAAACCCAATACCTCCACGTCAATGACAATCAGCTCAATAAATTTACAAAGTTTAGGCATGCATCGAAAGGAAAATAAAAGCTAATATGTATTATGGCTCGCCAAGAAAAGCAAGATTGTTTAAAATTACGAAAAATCTACTAAACTACTACTTACCTACAACGATATTAAAAGTACCTGTAGGTATTGCTCAGATACTCACACGTTGGGGCAGCGGTTTTCTTGTTAACCGTGGTTGCGAGCGGTCGTCCTTTGATACATTTGAGCAGAGACACATTTTTGGGTGTGACCGCCTTCCTCAGTACTAGAGCCATGTTTTTGAAGGGTGCTTTTTGGTTTATTTTAAAACTGCTTCGCCTGTTCTTCACTTGTAGATTTGGATTTTTATTGATAAATTTTTTACTTGGTAATTTTGGCCATTGTAGGAGATGTAAAAGTTGTGTGTCAAGACAGAACAAAAGAAAGTGGCATGAGTTCGCTTTTATTCAAAATTCGTCTTCGTTCCGTAATTATTCTTCTTTTTGAATCTTTCTCGCTGCCAGTTCAACATCTTTGCGATGCATAGAATGTATAAATAAAAACGGGACAAGTGCGAGTCGTATTAGCGCACCGAGGGTTCCGTACCAACGAAGTACCTACTTTTAACTAAACTAAATAGCAGAGTTATTTCGCTCGATTACTCAGAGAGAATGTTAAGGGTTCAAATTGTTGTATTATAGGTAAAATATTTCTTGTATTTATTATTTAGTGTAAATTTGTATCTGTTTTTCTTCATTTAAATAAATAAACTAATTTTATGATTTTTGGTCAGAGGGAACTGAACGGAACACACAGAGTGTTTGTGTGCTGTAGATATACGTAGACTGATCTTACATTATTATGCTATATAAGCTTGTGTCGTGGAAACCTAGCAAACGTGATATTAGGTATTAAGTAAACAAAAAAAACTATAAGTATTCATTAGAAAATAGTTTAATTTATGACTAAATAACACAAAAAATGGGTTTAAGAGTTAAATACAAAAATATAGGTAAATAATATATATTCGCACTACAGGTGTCTCGTAACTCGTAACTATTCGTAAAATTATATTGTCTTTTTGCACTGACCCTATGAGCCAATCATGGAGGACGAGCCAATTCATCCCATTCCGCCCTATACATAAAAGAGTATTATGCTCGCATGCATACACGATGATTTGCGATTTATAAGGACATTACACAAAATGATACTTCGCATACAAGCCCCCTTAGCCAAGTTGACATTCTACTATAATCTTTGATGCGTAGGAAACTAAGAAACTACAATCCAATCCAGTGTAAAAGTTCAGTTTCGCGTGACCGTAACAACGATTCCGCACTCAGAGTCGACTTTAATGATAAAGATTTTTAAAACAAAACTGCCGCAATCAGACAAGTTTAATAAATTAATGTTGATTGGCATTTAACTAATTAAGTTACATCTCATTAAATTCCAACTAACATTAATTTACTGAATGTCTCTGATTGCGGCAGTTTTGTTTTAAAAATCTATACTTAACTAAGTAATCATTAAAATCGATTCTGAGTGCGGCGGTAAGTTTACTATGCATTAACGATTAATTATCAAGATTGTCAACTTGGCTAAGGAGGCAGGAGTAAGGTTAAACTAGCGACTTATTGAAAGACTTTCAGTATTTGATTCTCGTCATAGATATAAAAAAAAAACTTTTTGCGCAAGTTACCGACCAGCTTACGGGTCATAACCCTTAAGGTCATCTTCTTTTATTAAATAGCAACTTGGGTCATTCAATGCCCCTTTCCTTTCTTTGCTTTTTAATGTTTCTTCTGTGTTAGTAAGCTGAATTAGTAAGCATGAATCATGGGTTTAAAAATGTCCCATGTTTAAAATTGTTTTCTTCCTGTACCTATGTTTTTTTTTAGTTCACGATGAGTGTCTACGGTCTTTTCTACAGTTGAAAAGATCTCGACTGCAACAGTAAACTGCGGAAGACACATTATCGTCCAAGCGTATTCATCGGAACGATTCTTTGTTAGGCGTTGACACAAAGGAACCTTATTGTTTTCCACAATGCAGAACGATTACACTCCCGTGTTGAATTTAGTTCCTTTCAACTAAACTAATATAGTTTCACTCATCGTCGTCGGACCCCCCATCATCCCCCCCATCATCCGACTCGCTCTCCGATCCACCATCATCATCGCCGTTGTTTTCTTCACTGGTTTTTGTGCCTGATGATGAAAGAAGTACAAGTCATTTTAGGGCTCCATACTCCAAAAAGGTCTACTAATGCCTGATCGTATAATTTTTTAAACCTACCATCTTTACTGGCAACCACATTATTAGTTTTAAACCACAAGTTCGAACCCATAATATGGGCTAAAGTTATTATCTTTTATTCTTATGTCCAACATAAGATTTAGGTACCTACTCAAAGTCTAACCATGTCCTATTGGTAAGATTCCAGTTTAATATTTAACCAAGTTGAGTTGCTTATATACTGAGAATATCCGATATAACTTGTCTTTCATAATTTACGCAACTGTTAACAGCTTCCAAGGATATAATAGTTTGGACCCTGTTAACAGCTTCCAGAGATATAATTTACACTCTGTTGACTGCTTCCAGAACAATTATTTACCTACACCTTTGTTAAAAGCTTCCACAAATAATAATAATTTATACTCTTGTTAACAGCTTCCAAGGATTTACGCCACTTCTAACAGCTTTAAATATTTTACACCTCTGCAGTCTGCAGGGCTTTTATTTATGTAACTTTTTTTTGCTATCATATTTTAGTTTCAATCAGAAAAATAGTGATTTTGTGATTAATTTTTAATGGACAGCTTCAACTTTAAACAGTATGTTCATTGTTCAATTGTTCATTTTGGTTGATTGATATTATAGGTGTCAAAACGTGCACATTGTAATCGCAAAACCACCATGTCAGAAGCAAAAGTTACATAGCCCCGTAGTTAACAGTTTGAAAGGATAATAACAGAACTTTACGACATTGCTACCAGCATATTGTAACTTGTAATGTCCTAAGTACCTATGTTTTGTATAAGGATAAAAACTTCTTACTAGAATCCGTGCTTTTGGCACCAGAGCACCCGAGGCAAGCGCCGCAAGCCACCAACAAACCCTTCTTGAAATAATCCTTCACAGTTTGGTTTTCTGCCGCGTCTGTCGAAAAATCAATGGAGCTTAGAAATAGAATGTGAGCGGTGCCGCCATTTTTGTGTCGATAAAAAATTCTTAAACGAAGATTTTGTTGTGTTTCACGGCGATATGTTCCCGTAAATGTGAAAGTGTGGATGTTTGTTACTCAATCACGCAAAAACGGCTGAACGGATTTGGATGAAATTTGGCATGCACGTTGTCAGCTGGGTACAGAAGACATAGGGTACTTTTATCCCGGAATTCAGACGGGAACTCCGAAATTACCGCGGGTGAAACCACTGGGCACAGCTATTTGGACAATAAATTTTACAATGGCGATATTTTATGTGAGCATAAAGTTTTAATATGACGTTTTCTGTCATCTAATCTAATCCAACCTACCCTTGTAGCCGCAAGCTGAAATCTTCTTCATTTATGGGGGCTGAGGGTGAGAGGGGAGACATCTAAGCCCCATTAGAATATAAGAAAGGGTTACAGAGTTTTAGCGGCACGCACGGACAAACCACACCGACTTTTATCCTATCCGGCAGTAAGTGCACAGGCTTACTTTTAACTTTATCTTTATCGTCTGATTTTTCAGTAGCCCCGTCTTTATCGGACTTTTCAGTGCCCGGTGCCCCATCTTTGTTCTTTTTGTCTGCTGTTTTCGATTTATCTTTGGACGCATCAGATCCTTTCGCCTTCTAGTAACAGTAAAGACACAGATAATATAATACTATGTAAAGATAAGAACCAATGTTATAAGATCAAAACATCAGCGTTTCAAGATATTTCGTTCAAAATAAAAAAAGAAAAATAAAAATACCTACTTAGGCCTTTAAAGATATATAATTGGTAGTTTTAAAGATTTTCAAAATAGGTCCTTACTTTGCTTGTGCTCGGCTTATTTTTCTCTTTCTGTTTCTTCCTGTCTAACTCCTCGGGATTGCGCAAGCTAACTTTTTTCTGGAAATATGTTTTTTTTTACATTTATATTTTAGTTGGGATTACTAGCGTAGCTTACCACCGCACTCAGAGTCGCCTTTAATGATTACTTAGTTAAGTATAGATTTTTAAAACAAAATCAGGCAATCAGACAAGTTTAATAAATTAATGTTAATTAGCATTAAGTTACATCTCATTAAATGCCAATTAACATTAATTTACTGAACGTCTCTGATTGCGGCAGTTTTGTTTTAAAAATCTATACTTAACTAAGTAATCATTAAAGTCGACTCTGAGTGCGGCCGTTAGGCACAGATAATATAATACTGGCTTAGGTATAGGTACATTGTAAAGACGCACCTAACGGCCGCACTCAGAGTCGAATTTAATGATTACTTAGTTAAGTACAGATTTTAAAAACAAAATTGCCGCAATCGGAGACGTTCAGTAAATTAATGTTAATTGGCATTTAATGAGATGTAAATTAATTAGTTAAATGCCAATTAACATTAATTTATTAAACTTGTCTGATTACGGCAGTTTTGTTTTAAAAATCTATACTTAACTAAGTAATCATTAAAGTCGACTCTGAGTGCGGCGGTAAGTTCTACAGTTTTCATTTTATTTTAGGTTATAAATTTATACCTAGGTACTTACCACCATGACTTATCAACTAGGTATAGTTTTGTTATTTTCATTAAACTATTCCACAATCCAGCTAAATACATCGAAATTAATGATATTAATTTATAACTATTTTACAATTTCATAATTTTCATAATTTAAGTTTTTAGCGAAAAATTTTGACCTGTAGATATTATTTATTACTCTGTCATATAATCTAAATATCTGACACTCTGACATGAAATTATCTATTTTATTATTGATCTTATTCTATGGCCACGGTATAAGTACTTACTCTTTGTCACAGATAATATTTTAATGAGTACTTACTAAAACTAGGGACCTACTTCTTTGTAGAGATTTGGTCTTTGTGTAGGGCAGAACACCACATTCACGTCTTTAATGTGGCGCGACCGTTCATCATATAAAATTTTGCACACACGGCGTCAAGGGTACCGAAATAGTATATTTCATTATAAGTGCGGAAAGCCTGTCATTGCAAAGAGTTCCGACAAATGTCTACCCGAGCCGAGGCGCAGCCGAAGGTGAGGGTTGACAGTCGGAACTAGTTGCAATGACGGTTCCGCACGTGTACTGAACAACTATTTTTAATACAGTTACGAAAAAATTAAGCAATTTAATAAAATATCAAAAACACAACAAACTCAACTAAGTGTTCCAACTGTGATCAAGAGATGGCGCTAGTCGTATTAGTAATGCGAAACCTACGTTTCGCAATGCAAAAAGTGTGTCAAAGTCGTGTCGCCATTTTTGACAGTTGGCAAAGAGAACGCACGAGTTCGGGAAAGGTAAACAAAAAGCTCGAGTATGTAATAGCCCACATCCCGAACGCTAAACGTCCCTGCAATACGCCACTTTTTGAGCAACTGTATTAAAAAGGACATAATAGGATAGTTTGCATCTCAGAATTCCCGCGGCAACTCTGAAATTAACGCGAATCAAACCGCGAGCAACAGCTGGTGTTAAATATTATTCGACTCTTGCTGTATCCATACCAATCTATATAGATAATAATAATAATAATAATCCACTTCACAACACACAGATCTACTTGGTCCCACACTAAGCTATAAGCTTGTGTCGTGTAAACCAAGCAAACGTGGTATTACATATACTACACATATTATTACATATATATATTATACCCTGTGTTCATCACACAAAGTCCACCATCACCGGGAATCGAACCCGGAGCCTCTTGATTAGCGGGAAAGCATGGTGACCATTGCGCCGATCGGGTCGTCGTAGATACATTTATAATGCTTTGTCCTGAATGACTGGCGGATGATGCGGATCAACGCACAGCCTAAACCGCTGATCGTAGAGACCCAGAGACGCGGGGCCCTTATTCTCTATGACCAACAACATTCCCTGCCCATAACGCGGGTCCCAAAAACACAATCCCAAACGCTCTAGACTCTAAATGCAAAAATATTGGGAATTTATATTCTTTATATCAAACAAAAGAAACCTTGTAAATGTATAATTTTTTTAAGTGAAACTTCTTTGAATACGAGGGAAAAACTGTTCAACTGTATAATTATGTAGATATTGTACCTAGATTAAAGTATTGAAGTGTTGTTGTTTTAGAAACGGTATTATATGTATAATTAAGTGGATGACTGTTATTGGCCTTACTTCTAAATGTTTAAGTTATATGATGTAATTAATAATAATGATGGCTGTTGTTGTCCTTAATAAAATAAAATAAATAAAAATAAAATAGAAAATCAATTAAGTGGCGCCTTATCTTAACGCGACGCGTTATGCAGGTCATAGTGAATACGGGCCCTAAACTTGGAGTGTGTTCTTTGTATGACGTATAAGGCATCCGTCAAGAAAGGCTACCTCTAAGGGTGTGAAAAAAGGGGGGGAAAAGTTTGTATGGAAAAATTCCGCAGGAACCGCGAATTTATCGCGGGTGAAACCACGCAGGGGGGCTAAGATGCGCAACACGATAAAATTTTATCGAGCCATTTTATCGATTCTCGTCGACATATTGTATGGTTTTGTCGACGAGAATCGATAAAATGGCTCGCTATAATTTTATCGTGTTGCGCATCTTAGCCCCGCAGGACAGCTTAAATAAATTTGACACGACCACATAATATACACGACTAACTTAAAAGTTATTTGTAGTTGTTAAAAGTCTTTGATTTTGTCTCACGGCGTTGTTTTGAAAGCAGACGGTGAAATAAAATATTATAATGTTACTTGAGATAATTATTTCTGTCCGTTAGGTGCTCCGAAAAAGATTTTCAAGATAGATAATAAAATTTGAAATCATACAAGGAAGCAAATATAAAAATAACATTTATTTAACATTTACACGACTGACGCTGACTTAGTGCACTAGAAATCCGAAGAAAAGAAACAAGAAAAGAAGGAATCGCTATAAAAACACTTAAGCAGACGTAAGTATATAATAATAACGCTAGGTACCAATTGAGACGAGATGAAAAAACCTAAGTTGTTTTTATTTCGTCAACATAAAAACTATGTTTTCTTTCGTCGTTATACAGAGTGTAAGGTTCAACGAGGGACGGTACTGAAGGAGAATTTTCAGTCACAGATAATATAATACACCTCTGGCGTATTGGCTGCAATACGTTACATTGGTGCAAATAAGACCAATGTGTGGCCGCGGCATAAGAAAAAAAGACAAAAAATAATTTGTAACGTAAAAAATGATTCACGAAAATTGAGCTCGCAAGTTGTCGAAACGCTAACAGACCTACCCTTCAACGACAAATCAAATAATTAATGGTTTTTGGACCGATTATATTATTATTGGTTGCTTACCTATTGCTTATTGGTTCGCTTGGCGGTTGGCTGCTCTCGTTGCCAGTGGCGCTCCGAAGGCGCGAACACGCGCATGTCCCAAGACACTTACGCATTTTCTATCTATAGTTTGCTCTGTGATTTATGATGTATTTATATTTTTATCGATGCCACGTAAATGTAAATTATCGGGGTTTTGAACAAGTCTCTCGTTTAATCACTCTGTTAAAAAAAACTAGTTTTTCATTCCGTCTGCGGCTACCAAACTACACCCGAACGCGTATAGCACAGCATCTCAATCGCTAATCTCCGACACGCTCTCCGGCTCGGAGGCCTCGCTGGGTGGTTCGCTCTCCTCCTTTTCACTCTCCTCCTTGTCACTCTCCTCCTTGTCGCTGCCCTCCTCCCCCTCCTCCTCGCCCTCGGCGTGCTCTTCTTCGCTCTTCTCGCTCGTGCCGCTTTCGTTTGAGCCGCGCCGATCGCCCTCGTCGTCGCCCCGGCCTCGCCTCCTGCGGCGCCTCCTCCCACCCTGGTTGGGTATGTCCATGTGGAGTTTCGCCATGACAGCCAGGCAACACTGACAGAGGCAGCACGCCATGCTGCCCATGCAAGCGGCCATGCAAGCGCCGCAGCATAGGAGGCAGGCATTCTTGTGTTGTTGCTGCGCGGGCGCGGGCGCCGGCGCCGGCGGTGGAGCTTGCTGCATCGGTACTGGACCTTGTTGCACTAGAAATAGGGGACAAAATTTAAAAAAACACAATAATTGGCGAACGTTTTAAAAATAGCGAGTTCCACTCGCGTTAATTTCGGAGTTGTTAAAAAAAAACGATCTCGAATCTTTTTTGACAATATCTTTTACTAAATTTTTCGTAGTTTCAGATTTGGTCATGCACACTTTATAAGAATTCATCTTGTTTAAGTAAGTAGGCTTAAATTACCCGAACAGAGTACCTACCCGGCACATATCCTGGGTACGGTTGCACATATTGGCCCTGTGGTACTACCTGGAAGCAGAGAACAATATATTATTAGCATTAGAAATATGAAAATGAAAATGAAAATATATTTATCAACAAAAAGAAAATAACAATGTAAGAATAAGAATGTAATGTAATCAGTTTCGACCATCGTCGAATCTTATGGCGATAGTAATATTTGAATGTACCTACTTTGGTTTGATCGAAAACCCAATTTATATCGAAATCGTCGTAAGATTGATAAAAATCACTCGTATACTAACATAGCCAGGTTGTGGAGGGACTTGACCAACTGGCGCGTATGCCACAGGGGGCGGCTGTTGTGGCTGGAAAATATTATTTATTTATTTATTTATTTATTGCACATCCATTAAGTAACATAAGGTGTTGAGGTAGTTAGTAAACAGTTCTTCTTTATTATTGTAATTAACCATTTTTCTTTGTCAATTTTGTATATATCTGGCATCTGCCATCAGCCATCAAGCTTTTAATTAAACAAATAAAAATCTAATATATGAAAAAATATTAAATAGCTGTTCCAGAATGGGCATGTTGACAAATTTTTATTTTTTAGTCCGTCTTGTAGATTATTAAAAAAATATTGGACACGTATTTTTTCTTTTTTTACGTAATCAAAAAATAACGGCGATATATTGAGTTGAAATTTCGCGTGACGTCACTATTCTGACAGTTTGTATGGCGGTTTTAGGGGTTAGTGACGTCACGACCCCCTCACCCTAAACTTTAATGCGCTTTATCTCTGTATATTTTAATTTATTTGAAAAAGCAAAAAATACGTGTCTATTGTTTTTTTATTTTCTAACTGACGGACTAATTAGAATTTTGATTTTCAAAAGTAGTCCACATCCCTATTCTCACAAGTCCCCAGCTATGGTCCCCAGTGACGTTCTCTGTACCCCCCCTGACGTCACAGATAATAATATAAGGTATAGAGAGCACAATTCACTGGGTACCTATAGTCAACAGTGGAGCTAGGATGCGCAACATGATAAAATTTTATCGAGCCATTTTATCGATTCTCGTCGACATAATATATCGTTTTGTCTACCAGTGGTAAAAAATGTTTAACCGAATATAGTCTTAACTCAATACCCCACTACTGCACTTTTTTGCTTGGACGCCCACAAATATTTGTCGTGTCGACAATTTTATCTTTCGTTCGATAAACATATCATGTTGCGCATCCTAGCTCCGCAGGTATAAAACAACGTTAGGGCGCATTCACACGAGATACGTCATTGACGATTCGTCAAAAAACACGATACCTCATGACTCATGACGGATGGACGTTCACATTGCATACGGAATAGTGTTTTTTCACGATTCGTCAAAATATATTGATGTTCACAATATTTTTGTTTCGTGAATCGTGTCCAAGTCAAACGAATGTACTGAACGATGGCGGGCGGGCGCAGGCGGGCGGGGCGCGAGCGCAACAGCGGATCCGTCACAAAATATTCACGATTCGTGTTTTTTAACGTGCCTACGTGATTTTTAAAAGACGATACTTGATTAAAGACGTGTCCGTCATTTTTCACGATTCGTGACGGGTGTGAACACGGCTATTCAAAAAGCAATGCCACCCTCAAAAAAACAAAACGAATCGTGAAAAAAGACGATTCGTCCAAAAACACGAATCGTCCTCGTGTGAACGGGCCATTACTATTATTATTTATTTATTTTAATAAATTATGTCCTAAAAATCCTACTGATATTATAAACGCGAAAGTTTGTAAGAATGTATGGATGGATCATGGATGGATGGACGGATAGTTGTTACTCTTTCACCCAAAAACTACTGAATGGATTTAAATGAAACTTTACAATGGTATAGCTTATACATCAGATTAACACACAGGGTACTTTTTTCCCGGTATTCCCGCGGGAACTCTGAAATTAATGCGGATGAAACCGCGTGGCACAACTAGTAATTAATATTTTAACATTCGTAAAACAAGCTCTCGATTAGTTTGAATTGAGTTTGAACGAGCATCCAACGAAAACTACTAAACCAATTTATATGAAGCTTTTACTTTGTAAGTAGCTTACATTCAAGATCATGTAGGAATGTAGGATATATTTTATCCCAGTACCTACATTGAAATTTAAACAATAATTCCCGCAGGAATCAGAGGAATCCTAGAATTCTAGCCAGTGCAGTGTAACCGTCAGCCTATCTAAAACTTCTTCACTTACTTGCATCTTCTCTGTGTTAAAATGTTAATTTTAAATAGAAAAACTGATACGAAATTCACTCCGAAAAGAAATTTTCTGTTTGTAATATAATTTTAGACAGAAATCTATCCATAATAAATCTATTAACCAATAACGATAATAAAAATATTGTGTAAATTGTGATACAAACATTCAACGGACTCAGCTAGACGTTGATTGTCGCAGTCTTCTGTCAATTTTTGTGTCTGATTGTCTGTGGCAGGACGACATGTTTCACGTCTCTGTCAATTTATTGAGAATTGAAATGGACTTTTTTTTATTATATTCATGATACTTTTATTCTTTTTCTTCTTCCCCTTTCGAATGCATATGATCGAGGCTGGTGATTCATCTTCTTCCCCTTTCGAATCCATATGATCGAGGGTGGTG
This sequence comes from Zygaena filipendulae, assembly GCA_907165275.2. NCBI lineage: Eukaryota > Metazoa > Arthropoda > Insecta > Lepidoptera > Zygaenidae > Zygaena > Zygaena filipendulae. The sequence goes on along the minus strand of OU015670.1, from coordinate 488,095 downwards.
ATTCATTCGCTTCACGAGGGTTCATTCCCTATTCAGCTGAATGTAAACATGGGCTCAATGTGAGGGAAAGCTATCTTGCTGCCAGTAGTGGTCTCTTGCCAAAATTATGATTGGTCTAAGCCATTTTATGGGGGCTCGGTCTGAAGCGCTGCAACTTTGACCGATCTAGAGACCAGTTTTACAGTGATGATGGATCAGTGGCCAACCACTATTGCGTGCGGATTGCACACCGCAACGCGTAGGTTCAAACCCCAAACAATGAGCTACAGCTGCCGGTGAAGGAAAACATCGTGAGAAAACCACAGAATGGTGGTAAGACACTCTCTAGTGCTCGGCTGGCTACCTTCTGGTTCAAAATCTGGCGCCGAGCACCTAACGGTGTGTTCCAGCAGCTTCACTTGAAAGCCAGTTTCTACTTCAGGCTAGGCTAGGTGTTCACAATCTTCGATCACACTCACTTAACATCAGGTGAGCTGTGGTCAAACTGCTAGTTCAGAAATAGAAATAAAATTAAAAAAGTACATTATGGGCCGCACGTTCGCTTTGCCTCTCTTTAGAACGTTGTCTGACAACTTTTTGAGGGTATTGCAACTATCTTAAAGATATTATGTAGCGGTGCTGCTCTATTATGCACCTGATGATTCGTTCACCACGTTTCAAGCCCATCAGCAGGGTCTTCCCAGTTCCCAGTTCCCACATATACTCCGTGGGCAGGCTCTTATCCAGGCGGGACCGGTGGGGTCATATTATGTTGCAGATGCGTCAACAGATGAAGTAGGTAAGTATGACAAGCGATGAAGGAGAGGCCCCGGGCAAGGCTAGAACCAGCACAACACGCTATAAAATCATAAATAGCCTTTATTTCACATTCAATTAACATTTAATTGAAGTATTTAATCGTAATGTGGTAATTTACATAATATTATAATGGACTTATATTCTCCTACAATACAATCTATAGAATTACAAACATACACTTCAATGTTATATATATAATATAAAACTAAACTTAACCTAACCTAAAATAAATCTAAAATATATTATTAAAAGGAGTCCCTTTAGGCAAGGTTCCGAAGATACTGGCAGCGTTCCCCCTTTGAATAGCTAGGCTAATTCTTTGTCCGAGGTAGCTGCCAGCTCTTCGGTCTCCTGTGATGTCGACTAACCTTTTTGCTATTTCCTTAAAAAGCCTTATATAGCGCTAGGACCCCACGGACCAAGGGTCTCGACACCGAATGGCACAAAATCATATTCAGGGCCTAGACCCCTGTATTTGCGTGCTTTAGTATTTTCAGCCGCTTCGCAGGCCGCACCAGCTCTGTTGTTGGTTCCATGTAGATGGGAAGGGGCCAACGTGTCTGAACAGGTTGCATCCCATACCAGCACCCGCCCCATCTTCCATGGAATCAAACTCATACCGTCCGGTCTCTTGCCATCATCTCTTGCAATGCCAGTAGGCTCAAGTACCTAAACTTGGCACGTTGACGGTGGCAAGGGACCGAGTAAATAAAAACACGCACTGAACTAAAAAGTGATCATGAGTTCTTGTCAAGACCAAACAAACGATCCCCAACTCGATGGGGTTACGTCGTTCAATTAAGCTGATGTCCCTCACGGTTTCTCCCACGATAATGCCGGAGTTCCCGCGGGAATTTCAGTATAAACTATACGTAGGTATAAACCTGCCTCTTGAATCACTTTATCTATTGGTGAAAACCGCATGAAAAGCCGTTCAGTAATTTTTGAGTTTATCTTGAACAGACAGACAGGCAGACAGACAGACGCAGCAGAGAACTTAGCTGTGCCCCGCGGTATCACCCGCGTGTGTTTCTGAATTCCCGCAGGAACTCCAAAGTAGGCTAATTTACTTTTTAAACCTTCTCAAATATTTCAAGATCAAAATTAGCCAAATCGGACCAGCCATTCTCGAGTTTTAGCGAGACAAACGAACAGCATTTCATTATAATATACTGACGGCCTATAATATTTGGTAATTATTAGCCATATTTTTATAATTATCATTCTCCTATCGATTTCCTTAAAATATCTTAGAACATATAGATACATGCAACAGATAACAGCTAGAGGTGAGGTACTCTGCCATAAACTCGCACTGCTCGAGTAAGCCATGGTTACGACAAGCGTTTAAAATACGTGCCCATAAAAACAAGCTGAGATCAAACGTGATAACTCGCATGCATTTTAGTATTTTTAGGGTTCCGTACCTCCAACCATTAGAAGATCACTTTGTCGTCAGTAAGGTCCGTCTATCTGTCTGTCTGTCAAGACAAGCGAATCTAAGCCTTGCCTATAAGGTAGTTAGGTACTTTTCATAGACCTAGAGAAATAAAGAGAAAAAATCGAAAACGTTTTGTGGTTACCTATACTTAACACAATTTTATTTTATTTACTTATTCAGTTTTCTAAATCTTCTAAACTCGATTCCCGTGATGGACGTACTATTTATCTTTTTTTGTTTATTTATTTATTCACAGAAAAGTACATAGTTTTTTTTACAGGGTCCGACACAAAAACCCAGTAGGGTTTATTTCGTGTCACATCTGGGCATTAAATACAATATGTACTTAGAATAAAGAAGATTAAAGTCAATGTAGAACTATCACAGCAGCAATACATAGCACCTAACATAACATATTATAATAATATGTAGGTTACACCGCGCAACCAATAATGCACGTTATAAAAAAAAAAAAAATGCACGTTGAAGTGAGAAGAGCTCTTCTCCATCCGTTTGAGCAGGATAGATCTACGTACCTACCTACCGACAAACGTCAAAGTTTTGACGGGACCCTCGGTGAACGAGTCCGACTCAAACTTAGCCGCTTTTTTATCTCTATACATCTAGTTCCAGTTTACCTATCAGTCTGCTGATGAAAAACAATTGATTGTGTAGGTAGGTATATTTTATTATCTCTCCGACATTTATAGCGCACCTATGCGCTATGTATTTATCTCTGCTTGCTCGTTCTTTGAGGCACAAAGCACGTGTGATATCGAAGAAAACTCTATTTAGATGTTATTCTGAAAAGCGATGGCTAATGGAGTCAAACTACAGACTGATAATCCTTACTGTGAATAGGAGTTTGTTTGTTTGTTTGTTACGCTTTCATTACTCAACGGCTCAACCGATCATTATGTTTGATATACAGTTGTTAGTAGAACAGAGGCTACTTTTTTGTCGGAATTCCTGCGGGAACTATGCAAAATTTCATGATGATCGGTTGAGTATTTAAGGCGTAAAAGCGTAACAAACAAACAAATAAAAAGCATCTTGGGATAGAACCGTGGATAAAACCCACTTTTTCTTTGTATCGTCACCGACCAATATAAAAAGGTCTTTCACCCGCTTGAACCTGCGTTCAAGATCTCTTTGTGATTTACTATCGTTTTTCTTTTATTACATTCATAAATTATTTTTCCATAGTTAAAACAGCAGGTAGGTATGTCCTTCGAATAAAATTACACACGTGTAATTAATTACGAATACAAATTACCATAGATATGAAAGATATTTGCGTAGGTACCTACAAATTTCTTTCTTTTTATATAGTAAATGAAAATTAAAAAAAGTACAAGAAAAAAGACGAAGTTGTTTCTTGATATATTTTGTGAACACTAGCTTGCCCGCGATTTTACTTGCGTGAGTTTAGGAATTTCCGCAGGAACTCCCAATTTTCTTTAATACAACCCTCTTACCAGTTACAAAAGGAGAACAACTCCGTCGTACATGATTTTTGCGCGACTTTAACCATTTACGCAACCGAAGCTCTCCAGAGGAATATTTTTTCCTGTTTTTGCAACATTTTTCATTGCTGCTCCGCTCGTAGCGTGATGTTATATGGCTTCGATAAATAGACTATCAAATAAATAAACTAAAAAACTATCTCAAATAAACAAATAAACTAACTCTTCAGCACTTTATTGTTATAAAGTGCTGAAGAGTTAGTTTATTAGCTGAACCCCGCGGTTTCACCCGCGGTAATTTCGGAGTTCCCGCGGGAATTCCGGGATAAAAGTTCGGGATCACTTTAGCTTCCTATCTATAATAAGTAGATCCATAAATAACAACCTCACAAACTCCGGAGTTCCCGCGGGAGTTCCGGGATATAAAGTACCTTAGGTCACTCGAGATCACTGTAGCTTCCTATAAGTGAAAGAATTTTTAATATCGGTTCAGTAGATACAGAGATCACCTCCTACAATCTCACAAACACAGTACGAACTCACAAACATACAAACTTTTTCTCTTTATAATATTAGTATAGATAGATAGATATAATAGTAGGTATAGATGGACATAGATAAGCAATAGTGTGTTAACCCACACTGGAGAAATTTTGAGTAAATTAAAGTTTTAAAATTATAGCGCCATTTTGTTTCAACATTTTTATGTTCAATATTTAGTTACATAATTAAAAAACGTTCTCTAACTCTCAACAAATCGTTCTGAATCAATAACTTTGTTTTGTGGGTTAACATGTTATTGCTTATCTGCGTCCAGATAACCCTATGACAGCCAAACCGACATTATTATAGGTAAGTGATTATAATCTGAATAGGTAGGTACATGACCATACCTTCGGAGCATTCCTCTTCCTGCAGAAAAAATCTAATCATTTGCTTTCACTAGTGTACCTACCTACGTATTAGAGGTTTTTTGTCATAAAAATCGCCCATTCAAAGCAAAGACTTATCGCTTTCAGGCCAAGGTCTCGTGTTTCAAGGTTAGGTACAAGATTTTTCCACGCTGAATCAAAATTCCAGTCATTCGTTGTGTACCTACCTAGATAATTTTAACTGCGTTATATTAGACGTTGGTTAATGGAAAAAACTTCAGGTCCGATCGACTCTGATCACATTTGTCACTGTAATATTGCGGTATTGTTTCCATTGGTTTAGTCATACAGTGATCGGATTCCATTATTGCGACTTTGCGACTAAACTTATCTGTCGCGCGCCTAGCAAAGTCTGCTTTGTCTTCAAGATGTACCTAAGGTTAAAAATCGGCCAACTGCGAGTCGGACTCGCGTATGAATGGTTCCGTACCATTATCTATAAAAACGGCGACAAAAATCACGTTTGTTGTATGTTTGCCTGTAACTAATCCTTACTAATCCTACTAATGTGAAAGTGTGGATGTTTGGATGTTTGTTACTCAATCACGCAAAAACATCTGAAAGGATTTGGATGAAATTTGGCATGCACGTAGTCAGGTGTACAGAAAAGGACATAGGGTACTTTTGATCCTGGAATTCCCCCGGGAACTCTGAAATTACCGAGGGTGAAACCGCGGGGTACAGCAGCTAGTCACACTTATACAATAAAGAGGTAAAGTTGATAACTTTGCTTGAATGTAAGGCGTAGTCTTTGGAACTAAAATAAACCGATATATTAATTATTTCAGTGATAAGGAGCTACTCTATCCTTGCGTGTTATAGGATGCTTTAGAGGGTGTTCGAAGAAGTTACAATAACCTTAAATTAAACTTTTTTATACGTATTTGATTTGTCGACGCATTACCAGCAAATAAGCAAAGGAACGGGACGTTGAATGTCCCTCAGGATATGATCCATCCGCTCAATTTTACGTCAAAATTAATTTTGTCCTTTTTTTGTGATTGACCTCGGCATCGGATTAACGAATTTCATTCAAACCAATGCAATTTCTCCACCTGCGGTTTTGTGTAACAACTGCCTATTGTATTCGAGATCGGTTTTAAAATCAGCCGCACCAAAGAAACCCGAACCTAAAATTACATAATGTTATAAAACAAATGTGCTCGCACTTCCTCCATCAGTCCAACATCAGTCGTGCGTCGAACTCGGGGCGCGCTTTACGTTACGCGGTGTCATTAGGTATTGTGTGTAAAAGTTAGACAATAATGACGAGAGTTCCAGTTCTGACGTTCAACAACGGGAAGACGTGCCCCGTCCTTGGCTTGGGGACGTGGAAGGTTTGTCAAATCATATTGTCTATTTTATACGCGTGACTATATCTATAACTACTGAAATTCTATCATGTAATTTTAGTTTTTCACGAGGAGCGAAGCTTCCTGGCAGTGGCACAGCATTTACGAGTATAAGTGTAGAAAATATAGAAAATTCTATAACCGATCGCTCCAGCTGTTTCACCCTAAAATGTTTGTTTTGGCGTAATTTCGTTCCAAGTCTTTTCACCGCTCAATGGGCATTATGACAAGGAATAAAAATCAAAATTCTATTTAGTGCGTCAGTAAGATAATGAAAAATAATAGACAGGCATTTTTTTCTTTTTCGAATTATTGAAAACACTCCTAGATAGAATGCATTAAAGTTTAGGTACCTAGGTGTGACGTCACACGAAATTTCAACCGTCAAATCTGTATTGCCGTTACTTTTTGAATATGTAGGTAAAAAAAGGAAAAATACGTGTCCAATATTTTTTATTAATTTACAAGACGGGCTAAAAATTAAAATTTATAGTTATCATGCCAATTGTTTTTTGACGTAGCTCTGTATTATTATTATGAACTTGTGGATGTGCGATGTGGAATATTCCGGTACTAGTATAGTATTATATTATCTGTGATTCCGGTGTCGGTTTGCAGTCGAAGCCGGGCGAGGTGACGCAAGCTGTGAAGGACGCCATCGACGCGGGTTACCGGCACATCGACTGCGCTCACATTTACCTCAACGAGAAGGAAGTGGGCGTCGCGCTGAAGCAGAAGTTCCAGGAGGGAGTCGTCAAGAGGTGAGGCGGCCCGTTGGTGCAGTGACTATACATATAAAAAGCTGTGTCCTGAATGAAATGAAATGAAATGAAATGAAATAAACTTTATGAATGACTGATGGATCAACGCACAGCCTAAGCCGCTGATCGTACCTAGAGACCTGAAATTTGGAGGGTGTGTTCTTTGTATGACGTAGGCATTCGATAAGAAAGAATTTTTTGAAATTTACCCTCTAAGGGGATGAAAAGGGGTTGCAAAGTTTGTATGGAACAATTCCGCGGGAACTTCGAAATTATCGTAGGTGAAAACTAAAACCGCGCGTGACAGTTAAACTAAAATCATAAAGAAGGGGAAAGATTTAATTCTTTGTTAGTCACGATTTAACTCAAAAACTACTGGACCGATTGCAATAATTCCTTCACCATTAGATTGCTACATTATCCCTGAGTAACATTTATGGTATATCGTAACCCGGAATTCCCACGGGAACTCTAAAATTACCGCCGCTGAAATTACGGGGAACAGCTAGTATAGAATAAACAAGCGACGTGAAGCGCGAAGCAGTAATAATTATTGCGAAAACAGATTCGCGATGTGATGAAACTTTTCATGCCATAACTACTCAATCGATCATCAAAATTTTTATAAATGGACATGTTGACTAACTTTTTTTTAGTCCGTCTTGTAGATTAATAAAAAATATTGGACACGTATTTTTCTTATTTTTTTACGTAATCAAAAAATAACGGCGATACATTGAGTTGAAATTTCGCGTGACGTCACTAACAGGTACAGTTTGTATGGTGGTTTTAGCGGTTTTATTTATTTATTTATTTAGCGGTTAGTGACGTCACGACCCCCTCACCCTAAACTTTAATGCGCTTTATCTCTGTATATTTTAATTTATTTAAAAAACCAAAAAATACGCGTCTATTGTCTTTTTATTATCTAACTGACGGACTAATTAGAATTTTGATTTTCAAAAGTAGTCCACATCCCCATTCTGGAGTTAAAAGTACCTAACCGGTGTCTTTATACCCAGCGTCTGTTACCCCCGCAAACGTGCATGCCAAACATGATGATCGGTTGAGTAGAGTCATTCGGGGTAACAGAACGCAGCGGGTAAGTGTACGCAGTAGCCCGATCTCCGACAAAGGAGGGAGGGATTGAGGTGTTTGTTTGCAAAACTTGGTGACGCTAGAGTCACCGTTTAGGAGCCACGTGCTGCCCCGACGCAATATCAGTACTGGTCGCGACAGGTCGCTGAACACCTTTAGTGCAGTTATTTCGTTGGATATTTGTGCCAGGGAAAAGTGTGTTGCATTTAGATGGATGATTCTATGCCAGTAAGTTTACTATATTTCTATTGTTCATTTATTGTAGTTTTTAAGTAAGTATACCATATTCATAAAAAGTAAGTAACCTGTGTGTAGTGCCCCATCATTTAATATATTTGCCGATTGGGGTAAGAGTGCGAGTTTAAAAGTACGCACGCGTAATTTTACCCACGTTTCGTACTTATACGCCAAGGAATAAGAAAACATCCAAAAGTTATTTATTCTTTTAGAACACAGCAAAATACCGAGGAATTATGCAAGGAAGGTCTCACAGAAGGCCCTCATCTCAGAATAATTAAGGCTAAAAAACTACTACAAAAAAGACAGAGCCAAAGCTGCTCAAGAAGTTGACATTAGTGAAGGTGCCTTACGAAAAAGGCTAAAAATTACTCACGTGCCAACGTCTTTGGGTAGTTTTACACCTCCTTTAGCAAAGTCCAAGAAACGGAATTTCAGAAGTTCATTGTCAAGATATTGACAATAGATTTTTCGATATTACTAAAATGATTTCAGAAGATGCCCATAGGAGTTTACAACAGCCAATAATATAGAACACCGCTTCGTTGACTGCAGCAGGATGGCTGGTCGAGATTGGGTAGATTTTTTTAAATGAAATTCTCAACAACTTCACGTCAGCCAGCGCCTATGAGCTTGGCCAGAGCAATTTTAATAAAATTCAAGTACAGCGATTTTAAACTACGTTCAAAGAAATCTATGATATTCTTAATTTGCGCCCAAATAAAATTTTTACTATGGGCGAAATTAATTTTGTTAATGTTGAAGTTGCTGACTATGTTAATGACAAAATTTAATAAATGTTGATTTTTGCAAACTTAAATTTTATTGTATTATCCTCCTAGTAATTGTTTACCCCGCACGCGTATCTTTACCCTAAGGCATGCGTAATTTTACCCACATATCGGGGCAAGAGTACGCATCATGACTTTTTTAATTCAAACGTATGTATAGCACAAACTAATTAACCTTGGTGGTAAATTTGCTTAAATAATGAAAATATATTAAATATTCTACCAGTTTTACATCTTAACAAGTTACATATCTTATTCTGGATAGGTTTTTGAGACTGTCAAAAATAAAGTGCGTGCTCTTGACCCGAATGACTTATCGTGAAAGCGTAACAAAATACTTATCCCGACACTTTCAATAATTGTTAATAAGTATTAATAAATTTCAAACAATTTACACAAATCCTTGACCAATTATATACCTAGGTAGTTAGGTCCTAAACGTTCCTCAGGAATCACTCACTCTGAATCTATTGGTGAAAACCGCATGGAAATGGACGTTTTATAATATTTTTGTAATAATGCGAAACTGAGTTTATTTGTTTGTTTGTAGATATGTCACGTTTTTACTACTCAGCCGATCATCATGAAATTTTGCATACACGTTACCGACCCACAGAAGATCATGGGCTACACGAGAGCCGTGTGATGTGTAAATTTTAAACGCCCTTGATATTCTCCGCATCTAGAGTCTATTAGTCGATCGACAAACAATAGTCAAGGTGATTTTAAGTGAATCCGACGTGCCGTGAAGGTGATATGGTGATACTGATAATGGACATTGCGTGATAATTAATTAAGTAGTTTGTGCGTGTCTTTTTTACACAACCAGATCCCTTATTCACTATGAGTTATGGCTAACATCCTTGCGCGCGTCCCAAACGCTCCAGATGCCAAAACATTAATTTTTCTTTGATAAATAATAGTGTCTATTAATATAGGATACTAGCTGTGCCCCGCGGTTTTACCCGCGGTAATTTCGGAGTTCCCGCGGGAATTCCGGATTACAATATAGCCTAGGTATGTTAGGTATATGTACTCAAGGATAATGTAGCTTTCTAATGGTGAAAGAATTTTTTAAATCGATCCTTAAATCGTTTTTGAGTAACAAACAAACAAACAAAAAATCAAATCTTTCCTCTTTATAATATTAGAATAGATAAAATACTAACGCAACCCGTTGCTGTACCGCCACGAGTAAATAAACCTAACAGCTACGCCAGGTGTCGCGGGTTCGGTTCCCGAATCAGTTTAAACACCATATACCTACTACAAGCTCTGTTTAGACCACAGATCTATATATTATCTTACCTCTATCTTGGACTCAATTCAACCTTCTTTCTTCCCCAGGGAGGAGTTATTCATCACATCGAAACTTTGGTGCACCTTCCACCGGCCGGACCTGGTGGAGGGCGCCATCAAAACCACGCTGCAGGACCTCGGTCTGGCGTACTTGGACCTCTACCTCATACACTGGCCCCAGGCTTACAAGGTAATTTCTGCGGCAGATGTGGCAACCACATAGACATCACTTAACGACATAAAATAAATATAAAACAAGCATAGAACCGCGTTTAGTGCATGCACGGTCATGGGATTATAGGTGTGGTGGAAACAGCTTAATATTCTCCCGCCGCGCGCCGCGCCGCTCATGCTCTCATCGATTGATTTTGTACGAACTTTTTGTGTGCAATATAAGTATTGTATCAGTTGTACCTTCAAGTTCTGCTTAGTCGCCCAAATATTATTACATTATGTAATATCATGTACAAATGAAAATGCGCAATATTTACTCATTTACATCGACCATAACACCTAACCTAACAGGAAGATGGCGATCTGTTCCCGAAAGACGATTCTGGCAAGCTGCTTTACTCGGACGTCGATATCGTGGACACGTGGAAGGCGATGGAGGGTCTGGTCGAGAAGGGGCTGGCGAGGAGCATCGGGGTGTCGAACTTCAACAGGAGGCAGCTGGAGAGAGTGCTCGCAGTGGCCAAGATCAAACCGGTCACCAATCAGGTGAGGTCCCTCATATCATGAAGGAAAAAAGGAGTCTAAGTTATTACATCTTATAACATCAGCTATCTGCCAGTGAAAGTCTTGTCAGAATCTGTGTAACCGGTCCTGAGATCAGACGGAACAAAGAGACAGAATTTATTACATGCATTTAGTAGAAAGCCGAACTGTTACTTTGTCATTACAAACAGACATTCCAATTCGATTTATATACTAGCTGTCCCGCGCGGTTACACCCGCGATAATTTCGAAGTTCCCGCGTTATTATTCCATACAAACTTTGCAACCCCTTTTCATCCCCTTGAGGGTGGAATTTCAAAAAATCCTTTCTTATCGGATACCTACGTCATATAAAGAACACACCCTCCAAGTTTCAGGTCTCAACGATCAGCGGTTTGGGCTGTGCGTTGATCCATCAGTAATTCAGGACAAAGCATTTTGTATGTATAGATATGTACATACTTATAATACTGAGTATGGATGGAGAGTTGGTCCCGTCGCAAAAGTTACTGTCTCCTACATATTCTGTTGGACTCAAAAATTGCGGTTCTAACTATTATCCACAGATCGAATGCCATCCGTACCTGAACCAACAGAAGATGTTTGACTTGTGCAAGTCCCACGACATCGTAATCACCGCGTACTCGCCTCTCGGGTCCCCCGACCGGCCCTGGGCGAAGCCTGACGACCCTCAGCTGATGGAGGACCCGCGGCTGAAGAGCATCGCCGAGAGATACGGGAAGAGTGTCGCGCAGATCCTCATAAGGTGAGTGCCGGGAGAAGGAGAAAGAGTTAGGAGATTAGGAGAAGGGGAGAGAGAACATCACTAGACCTAAGATATAGCACGAAGAGGATAGTAAGAGTATGTTTTAGTTATTAATTATTAGTGTCTAGTATTAAGTATATTAATTATTGTTTTGTTTGCACACCCCATCTTCTATATCTCTCTGTCTACCCAATGGTTAACTGGTAGAGAATGCCGCAAGGCATTAAATTCGCCATTTGTACACACTGTGCAATAAAGAATAAATAAATAAATAAAATAAAATATAGATAACTATGTTGGCAGTGCAAGCATTGGCATGGGTAGGGATTTTATCTAGAAGGGGCAGCAGTTCGGCTGAATAGGTTATGACGCGCTTCATCATCATCACTGCATAGTCTTCTTCTTCTTATCTTCTATATCTATACTTATAATAAAACTGTAGAGAGGTCAATTCTGTACATTGAATATATATTCAAAATTAATATTGGAGGATGAATGGTGATCGATACTGATGCCAAAAATGCAATCAGTTAATTTTTTGTCTGTCTGTCTGTCTATCTGTCTGTCTGTTTGTGCACGCATGAGTTAAAAACTACTGAAGGGATTTTAACCAAACTTGGTACGATTGTAGTCCATACTCCTGGCCTATAACCTAGGCCATATAACATAACGCTAAGACACATAGGAGCTGAGCAGTGACGATAAATTTGAAGCAAGTCGGATGAAAATGCGCTTTCGAGCTCTTATCCTCGCATGCGTTTACTCAATCACGCAAAAACAGCTGAACGGCTGTTGTCAGGGTTACAGAGAAGGAAATGGGGTACTTTTTATCCCGGAATTCCCGCGGGAACTCCGAAATTACCGCGGGTGAAACCGCGGGGCACAGCTATTTTTTAAATAAAAATAAATGTTTGTATGTCTGTCCTCTATGCGTTTCGAAACTATTGGTCCGATTGTAATGAAACTGTGGTGGGTTGTTCTGCCTGCGACCGCAAAGGTTCCTGTAGCACGAATTTTTACACTCGATATCGAAAGGACGAGAGCGAAAAAATTCGTGCTCCGTCCGATGATCCAAAAACTAACGCGGGTGAAACCACGGGGCACAGCTAGTATAAAGTAAAACAAAGTCTCTTCCCGCTGTCTGTCCCTATGTATGCTTAGGTCTTTAAAACTGTGCAACGGATTTTCATGCGGTTTTCACCAATAGATAGAGTGATTCATGAGGAAGGCTTAATATCTATATTTAATATTTTATCCCGGAATTCCCACGGAAACTCGGAAATTACCGCGGGTGACGTCGCTACCACAGCCAGGGCAAAGCGGACTTAGTGAAATAGAACAACTCTACGGTTTCCTAGGAGAGCGGTGCCGTACCTCATCTAATATAAGCGTATATTTTTATTTTCATTTTTATATTACATCAGGTACGCAATAGATCGCGGCATGATCGTGATACCGAAGTCGGTGAACAAGTTGCGTATCGCGCAGAACTTCAACGTGCTGGACTTCCAGCTGGCGCCCGAGGACCTGCAGCTAATCGGCAGCTTCGAGTGCAACGGACGCTTCTGCAAGATGGGAGAGTGAGTATACCTAACTGTATTTTCTTTCTTTCTTTCTTCTTTCTTTCTGTCTGCTTATAAACGAGAAAAATGAAATCAGCTGTTTGGAACACTGACGCTACGCCAACCGCCACGATTATCATCATATCAGCTGGAAGACGTCCACGCCTTGTAGTGGTCGCCACTCGAGAACTTTTCCGCTCCATCGGTCATCAGTTCTTCGCCATAAAAAGATTACGTATTGTCTTCTAAAATGGTTATTTTTTTTCGGAAAACAGCCAAAGGGGTTTTTAGTATATTTTATTCAAACTTGTGGTGGCGTTCACGAACGTCCCGCGCGTGGTGCGCGAGAGTTTTGGAACGCACCCCTTTTCGGACACAAAACTAGCAACACTTTAGCGGGCGCGTCCCTACGCCAACTCGCCATAAATTCGGCCGTTACAGCTTATGTTAAGTCTAATAGGAATTCCGCAGTATTCTTACTTTATGTTTGTGTTACGTTTTCAATATAATCATTTCTACTTTCTGACGCGTATCACTAACCCCTACGCCTGAGAACTGATTGATAAAATATGGGTGCACCACAAGCCACCCATAAACTTTTTGATATCAAGTTGTATTATTATCATCAATAAATATGTAGTTTTACCCAGGTCCGTGGTTTTGCCCTATGTTACATAATTATTCATCGGTCGATTTCTTTTTAAATACAACAAATTATTACGATTTTTTATAGCGTGATGCTCAAGTTTGATCCTTATAGGGTGGGTACTTACTAGTAATTAGGCTACATAACATGGTTAACTCCTAAGTAAGCAACCATAAATTGCAACACTAATACTGAAAATCCCAAATGGGTTATGGGAGTATTTAACTTAAAAAAAAAATTGAAAAATCGTACTGAGGAACGGACGTTGCTGCAAAGTCGAATGTAGTAGGTAGGTCTACCTATTTGAAAATCTCCTTAAAATTAGGTATTTCTAGGTACATATTTTGTTCTGTAACTTTTAAAATGCGTGATAGACAAACTTACTGAAACTTCCTGTAAGTTTCGTGCTTAGTGGGATTATTTGGCAATTATTTTATTGTAAGTAATAGTATTTTTTTGTTTCAGTGTGGATCACAAAGACTATCCGTTCCACGACGAATATTGAGAAGATTATAAGTAAAAAAAAAAAAAAACAATATTTTAATGTGTAATATTTTATTAAATTAATAATTTATTATATTTTGACACCTATTTTTATTAGAAAACCAAACAAATATTTGTCCAATTAGGTTATTTAAGATGCAGTATTGTGACATATTGTTATGAATAAGAAGTAAAATAAATAATAATATAATGTAAAATTAATCGTACAATATTTTATACGCATCACTAGCGGTTCCCCGCGGTTTCACCTGTGCTTATGTAGGAGTTCCCGCCGGAATTCCGGAATAAAAATTACTATGTATAGGTACCAGTAGATATATTATATTATCTGTGTAGGTACATACCACTGACCACATATTGTATGTAAAATTTTCATGAGAGTTTAGTAGATAAGGATAAAAAACGTAAAAAATAAAAAACATTGGCATTTTTAATTAGTTACTAACAAACACATTCTATACATACAACGTGTTAATAAATTAACTGAAAACTAGAAAGTGGTTTGCTCAGAATCAACTAGCGAATCGATCGCACTATGTTTTAATATAGGTTATATTTTTACATTTTTACTAGCCCATGTCTAAATTATTTATAATACAATATTTGGCGCGTACGCCGCTCGCAGCAAAAAAATTCGAACCGGTAGGCGCGGGCGTAGCGCTTGGAATTTCGTAGCTAGGTCACCTCCAAACTAATGTTGAATAACTTTTATAAAGTATAAATTTTTTCGACATAAAATACATTTTAATCATATTATTGTTTATTTTTTTAAATGGGGTGTATCAGGTTTTCAGTTAATTTAAAACACGTTGTATAATACATCATTGGTTAGTAATAAAGAAAATATAATACTCTGGTAGCCATCCATACCGATATTATAAATGCGACAGTAAGTCTATCAGTCGGCCTTTTTGTCACCTTTCCCGCCCGTTCATAAAGTTTATATTATTTTATTTTATAGTTATCTATTTCGCATACACATTGGGACAAAGGGACATTTAGGTACCTACCCCTTTCATGCAGAAAAAGATACTGTTCCCGAGGTATAGAAAATTTGACAAAATCTACATTAACGCGAGCGAAACCGGGAGCAAAAGCTATAGTAAGTTGGTATATACCTAAGATTAACACGCACAATCAAGGTACTAAGTATGTTTATCACTTTTAAGTTCACCCTGACGTGTGCAACTATCGAACCCGCGACAACCGGCATAGCAGTCTGTTCACTAACCACTACACCAAGGGGGATGCGGACGTCGGGGTAACAGCGACGCAAGTCGGGTGACGCAAGCGTTCGGTGTACGTGTGCGGGACCCTCGGCGGACCAGACCCCGCTACGCTGATCGGGCGACACGAGCGTCACGGGTTCGAGTCCGAGGAAGTGTCGAGTGTTCGGGTGAGCGGCGACCGGTAGTGTCAACGAGTAAAGTTG
Organism: Zygaena filipendulae; assembly: GCA_907165275.2. Taxonomy (NCBI): domain Eukaryota; kingdom Metazoa; phylum Arthropoda; class Insecta; order Lepidoptera; family Zygaenidae; genus Zygaena; species Zygaena filipendulae. The sequence continues at coordinate 472,293 of OU015670.1, read as the reverse complement.
TTCGATGGGGTCTGTACGATCGAGAAGGCAGGATCTAGGGTCGCAGGGCCCGCGGGGCTCGTTAAAGTATGGGGCGTCTGGGTGCGCCAATAGAATGTGAGTAAGTTAGCGAGCGAAGATAAGTGTTGAACGGGTTGTGTGGAGGCGGAAGCAAGAGGGTCACCACACCACTGGATTCGAGCGCCGCTGCACACGTGCGCTGTTTGCAGCGCTCCCCGCCCGCAGGCGAAGGCGAGTGCGCGGGGCCTCAGCCGGCCGGCTCGGTTTATACAAGGTGTAGTCATATTTGAAGATTGTGGTCGGACAATGTTTTACTATAATTTGACCGTGGTTTTAGCTCAAAAAGATTACTTTAAAATTTCATAACAAAAATAAAAAAAAAAAATTATCGACCATTATTTCCCCAACAAAATAAACATGCCACATCATTGGGTAGTTCATGAACATGGTTACAGGTGACGGATTCAAGATCGTTTGATGTAATTTATCACCATTGGGGACTGGGGTGCAGAGACAAGCAAACCTTGCAAATTTTAGGAAAGTCTATTTCATAGTACCGGTTTTGTTACTAGTATCAACTTCACAGAGCATATAAATTAACTAGAGATGACAACATAGAGTACCTACTTATTATCCTGGAATTCCTGCGGAAACTTCGAAATTAACGCGGGTGAGACCACAGGCAAAACAGATAGTTTTTAATAAAAAGGTTAACTTTTTATGTATCTGTTTCAAATCCAGCGAGATCTTATGTTTTTTGTATAATTTATAAAGTTGTGGGTTGTATGTATATTGTTGATTATAGTAGATATAGGTGTGTTAATAATTTTGAATTACCCACCATTACCTACTTAGTTCTTTATTTTATTTTGGAAATCTCATGATTTCAAAACATATCGTGTTTTTTTTTTACTTCAATCGCGTTGCTTTGTCTATCAAGTCACACATTGTCATTGGCACAATTATTTAAAAGTTGCCATTAAATAAAAAAGAAGAAAGAGGACATGTAAGCGGGCCGGCGCGCTACCGTTGCAAGGAAAGCAGAGCAAAATATACTCTAACTTACCCAAAAATTTTGTTGCCATCCCATGTAGGTATATTTACCGTAATATTCCCGAAACTATGAACAGTGACGAAGTAAAATTATAGAATAGAGAAGAATACACTTTATTGTACACCAAAATAATGTTACAGTGTGTTAACAAAAACTTATAACTAAAGGCATACAAAAGCCGGTCTTATCGCTTCATATTATATTCAATTATACTGTCACTGTTTTTATTAAAAACATAACCATAAAGCGTTTAATACATTTCTTTACTTTAATGAATGTTATTGTGCGTAATGAATTGTTTTGTGTGCCAAAATCACCCGGCGACGCTGGTTTCCATCTGTTTTCATATTAAACTAAGTTGATGTCCCTTCTATCTGTTATTTTCTGTTCTGTGGTCAAATCATTGCAGGCGATAACGTGAACACCATCGTCAAATGTGACTACACCTTTCTGTAACAGCCTGTTAGCCGGGATAGGGAAACGGGCACGCGGTGGGAGCGTGTTTGTCTTTTTCCTTACAAACAAATTTGTAAATTCGTTGCAGGCCTTTTCAGTTGCCAAATGTAGAACTAATTGTTGCTCATTTTGATTTAAAATGCCCGTTACGGTTTGATGTACAATGAAGTGGGTACTTTGTTTTTCGCCCGCGGCTTCACTCGCTTCGTGCGCCGGCGTCACTGATGCGTCAATTTAATTTAATTTACCTTTTATGGTTTATCTAAAACTCCTCATTACGTGAACAGGGGGTCATAAACATCATGAAATTGCTAGCTGCGGCCCGCGGTTTCACCCGCGGTAATTTTGAAGTTTTCGGTAATTTTGAAGTTCCCGCGGCCATCCTGTGATAAAAAGTACCCTATGTCCTTCTCTGTACCCCTGACAACGTGCATGCCAAATTTCATCCAAATCCGTTCAGCCGTTTTTGCGTGATTGAGTAACAAACATCCAAATATCCACACTTTCACATTTATAATATTAGTAGGATTAGTAGGATGACTACACCTTGTAAGGGGTACAGAGACCCTTGGTGACCCTTTCGGCAGAGCATGCAAGAGATATCTGTCTCTTTAGATTAGGCACTGTTGATGTTGGTTTCTTTTTCTTGTGTGTTGTGCTGAAATAAATGTATTTTCTTCTTCTTCTTCTTCTTCTTCTATCTTAGTAACACTTTAGTCCTATACTACACTATGTCCTTTTTGTCCCCCTAACAACATGTTTAAGGTAACAGACAGAATTACTTTCGCATTTGTAATACTAATAGGTACCTATGAATAAATTAGGTGGTACTTAAATGTATGTATGTAAAAATAATAATGGCTTATAATTTTTCATTGAATTGAGCTCATAAATAATGTTGTTTCACAGTTTCTTTAAAAACAATGAGTATCTCAAAATTTTATCCAGTTTCGTACCTACGTCCTTTACTGTTTGTGGTTTATTATCTACGTTTTTCGTCCATACTTATAATATAGGTTTATTTTTATAACTGTTTTTGTAAAATAGGGCCATTACCAAAATAGGGTTGGCCATTCTTTAGTTGGACACCATTTGTACAGGATGACTAGTGTTCCAGTTCTGACATTCAACAATGGAAGGACTTGCCCCGTCCTTGGCTTGGGAACTGCCAAGGTCTGTCAAAGATTGTTGTCGGGTAGAGGTCGTACCGGGTGCACGCACATTCGTTACCTCAACCAGAGGCGTCTTCACCTATAGTGCAGGGTGTGCGTTGCACGCGGGCGCAGCGCTCCTAGGGGGCGCCGAGCGCCGCTCGCTACGGAGCCGCACTCGGCGCGGCACTCTCAACGACCAACGTAAAAAGAGCTCCGCTTTGCATACATTTTGTATAGCGTCTGGAGTTCTTATATTGACTTACTAGGGGGCGCTAGGGTGATGTTTGCACACGGGCGCTACATGGGCTAGAGACGCCTCTGACCTCAACCACCATTAAGAAGCCATTTTGGATATTTGGCGAAAGAAACTAGTTTTCGAGAGAGAATCGTGTTTTATCTTGGGGAATAATCTAGCATTTCCATTATTGTTCCGTCGAATTTAAAGACAAGAAGAAGAAGATACGTAGAAAACCACTTAAATATGTTGTTTTTTGATCAGGGTAAACAAAATGGTTTCTGTAAGGTGACCGAAATAATGAAGACGACACGCGATACCGAGTGTTCACTCGGTACGACTTAAATCCGACAACAAACATGTCCGACTTCACCGTGACGAACCATGTCACGTAATAATAGGCACGTGCCTTTTTAACCGTAACTTTTTAAACGAAACGCTGAGCTGATGGAGGAATATTTTAACTTCTGTCACGTTTACTGAGTTGCAACTTGCAAGATCTCATTTCGCTTTTTATAATGTAGGTACCTATCTAACTAGCTGCGCCCCGCTGTTTCACCCATGTTTATTTGAGGGAAAAAACTAACTAAAATATATTCCACAGGTAACCGTTATCGCAGCGCGCAATGGAAGCTCTCAAAATGATTTTTTTTTACCGTTTTTTTTACCGTTTTTTTTACCGTTTTGCAACATTTTTTATTGCTACTCCGCTCCTATTAGTCTTAGCGTGAGGATATACCTATAGCCTTCCTCGATAAATGGGCTATCTAACACTGAAAGAATTTTTCAAATCGCACCAATAGTTCCTGAGATTAACGCGTCCAAGCAAACAAACTCTTCAGCTTTATAATATTAGTATAGATAACGAACTTTTTCCTCTGGGTTCCATACATCTTTATTCGTTGGTCTCCATTTGCAGGCGAAGCCGGGCGAGGTTGCGCAAGCTGTGCAGCACGCCATAGACGTGGGTTACCGGCACATAGACTGTGCGCTCAAGTATCTCAATGAGAAGGAAGTGGGTTTGGCGCTGCAACAGAAACTTAAAGATGGCGCTGTCAAGAGGTGAGGTTATTTTGACATCTGATGCACCTTTGATTTACCTTCAATATTGTTATTTTGACCTCGAAGGTCGAAATTTCTGTTGACCAACAAAATGTAACGGTCCGTAACAAGACCACAGTACAGATGGATAGTAAGGGAATTAGTACGTTTAGCATGAAAACCAGTTTCAACGGATCATTGATACAATTTTCTCTCCTATAGAGAGGAATTATTCATCACATCAAAACTCTGGTGCACCTTCCACCGGCCGGACCTGGTAGAGGGCGCCATCACCACCACGCTGCACGACCTTGGTCTGGAGTACCTGGATCTCTACCTCATACACTGGCCCCAGGCTTACAAGGTAAATGTTAGTTAGGAAGAGAACCATGGGTAGTGGGTACTTCTCTTGATACAAGCCACACGCATCGTTTTGACACACAAAACTTTAGAGAAATAAGGTCAAGCTTCACGTGCAAAATTTTGGGGCTACTGCCTACAGCCTAACCAGTTAGAAACGTAACCGTCAAAACAATTTGGAAACATTGATCTACTGAGCTTATCGACAGGAAGGCGGGGACCTGTACCCAAGAGACGATGCAGGCAAGCTGCTCTATTCGGACGTGGATTTCGTGGACACGTGGAAGGCGATGGAGGGTCTGGTCGAGAAGGGGCTGACGAGGAGCATCGGGGTGTCGAACTTCAACAGGAGGCAGCTGGAGAGAGTGCTCGCCGCGGCCAAGATCAAGCCTGTCGTCAATCAGGTGAGGACCATTCATTTCACATTAATGAGAAAGGACCTAATACAATCAGAGAACTGTTTTGTTTATTTGCCTGTCTCCCGGATTAAACAAAGTGGGCAGAGATTAGGTACCTATCAATTGACCACAGAATAGATAGATGGAGAATCGACTCAGTTTAGTATGAAAACGATAGCTGTAATTAAATCGAATGATTTTTCCACACGCTGTTCGTCACGCTGACTCACAATCGTCTTAACGTTATGTTTAAAAGCTATTTGGTGACGTATTTGCTTAGGTTACTTTTAAAATGCACTACGTTTAAAATTTTGCAGAAAATATCTTTTTTGGAATGCCACTGCAAATAAAATTTTGAAAAGTTACGAGCATCTGGTCACAAATATGGCGCGCCCGCCTTCATTGCCTTTCTAGTTATTATTCTATGGTATGGAACTCACATTGAATAGAGATCTTACATATATCATACATATAAGTACATACAATCTTACGCCTAGCTGCGACTATTTCGCGCCAATTCCCGTCCCCTCTAATTTCGTTAAAGTTCAAATATATCCCCCAGCACAATGACTGGGTCTAAGTGTTTTAGAGTTTGTTTATTTAATGCCGGATCTCTGGGGACGGGGCACGATGAATTAATCGTGGCGACGAGCAATTCGACAGCGGATCTCGTTGCTATTAACGAGACGTGGCTTCGCGAGGGGGAGGAGGGCCGCGCGCCCACCATACCGGGCTACCGACTGCGCCATATTCCACGTCCTCGCGAGCTTCGTGCGCGTGGTGGGGGCGTTGGTTTCTATGTGAGGAACGGCGCTGCAGCTCGGCTCTGCACGCATCCCTATGCACCTACAGTGGAGCAAATGTGGCTCCGCGTTAATGTTGGTGGGAAGAAGCTTTTGATTGGCACGGCTTATCGTCCCCCGTGGCTGAATGCTGATATATTCTTTGATGCAATCACTGACTCGATAACTTCTTTTACAGGTTATGACAACATAATTTTGGTGGGTGACTTCAACATAAACTACTCTGACTCTTATGACAGGAACCACACATGTTTGACACAATTCTTGACTTCATTAAGTTTAACGCAAATCATTAATCAGCCCACACACTTCACTGATCACAGCGAGACTACTATCGACCTAGTTTGCACCGACGCACGCATCTCTGGTACGGTTGTGCAACACATACCAGACCTGGGCAAGCACGCCTTTATTACTGTGGATTTAGACGTAAAAAAACAAAGAACTCAGCCCAGATTTATGACTTATCGACCCCTAAAGAACATAGACCGTGACTCTTTTGACAAGGACTTGGAGTTGATAGACTGGGACAGTTTACTTGGACTTGACGATATTGACACTATGGTAAGACAGTTCAATGAACTTCTTACTAGACTTATTGACAAACATGCACCTGTAAGGACTGTTATTAGGAGGGAGTCACCAAAACCATGGCTTACAGACACTGTGCGTTTGATGATGCGTCTTCGCGATGAGGCTCATAAAAGGTATAAACTAACCAAAACTAATACAGCCAAAAAATATTATTTAGATCTAAAACATTTGGTTGTCTCTGCCCTTATTTATGAGAAACGTGCCTTTTTCCAAGAAAATATAAACCAGCATGCCAATGACTCAAAGCGCCTGTGGAAAAATCTCAAACGCACTGTTCTGCCGGAAAAACGTAATCAGGAACTACCCTCACACTACAATGACGCTGACGCGATAAATGACCACTTTTTGAATTTGCCCGGTAAGACTGACGTTTCCATTTCTGATTTGACGTATTTCGAATTTAATCGACATGACAAGGCTACTACATTTACACTTAGAACTTTAACTCCCTTTGCAATTGCAAAAATACTGACAACAATAAAAACTAATGCTAAAGGAGTTGACCTGATTGACATTGACATGATCTTACTGACATTACCGAGGACTTTGCCTATTTTAACTGAGATGGTTAATCGAAGCATACTGACAAACACTTTTCCGACCGACTGGAAGACGGCGAAAGTTACTCCTCTCCCAAGAAACCTAACCCTGTCCACATGTCTGACCTCCGTCCTATCAGTATACTTCCTTGCATGTCTAAGATAGTGGAGAGGGCTGTGTATGGTCAGGTGTCGGAGTACCTGGAGACAAATGGTATACTACCTGACTTACAGTCAGGTTTTAGGAGGGGTCGAGGTACGGCGACTGCTCTGCTTGACGTCGTAGATAATGTGTTGTCAGAGCTTGACAAGGGAAGGAGCACAATTCTGGTGTTGCTAGATTTCTCCAGGGCCTTCGATTGCCTGAGTATCCCCCTCTTGCTATCGAAGATGTCGTATTATGGATTTGATAATGCTACGATTCGGTGGTTTGACAGTTACCTGTCGGCTCGCGCGCAATTAGTTGGTCTGCATAAAAATAATGGCACTATGGTATACTCTGCAGCAAAACAGTTAACTAGAGGTGTACCGCAGGGATCCATATTAGGGCCCTTGCTGTTCATTCTTTATAGTGCCGATGTCGTTAACGAAATTGAGAGTAGCAAATTCCATCTTTATGCTGATGATACACAGTTGTATATTTCCACATTACCATCCAAAGCAGGTGAGGCTGCCAATCTGATCAACAGGGATCTCAATCACATTGCTGCGTGGTCTGATAGGGGGTGTTTGGCTCTGAATCCTAGCAAGTCTAAATACATGGTACTTGGCACTAAAAATCAAATCCATAATACGGTGCAAGCTCTTGCGGTCAATAATATAGCTATCATGAACAAACCGGTAGAAAGGGTGATAGAAGCAAAAAATCTCGGTGTGACTATGGATGGTGAACTACATTTTGAAAGCCACATCAAAAACGTGGTCAGCAACTGCTTTTATCGTCTCAAAGTTCTGTATGGTATACGCGATTACCTCAGCACTGATTTGCGTGTTAGGCTGAGTGAGTCGTTGATACTGTCTAGATTAAACTACTGTGATGTTGTCTATGGTGGCTGTATACTTGGCCGGACAAGAAAATTAATACAATGAGTACAAAACGCATGTGCTCGTTTCTGTTTTAAAATTCCTTTCAGATCCCATGTCACGCCTTACTTGAGCGCTGCAAAGCTCCTGAATATGGAATCCCGTAGGCGCCTCCATCTGGCCTCGCTAATGTTTGGTGTGGTACGCAATAAGGCTCCCGAGTACCTATATAAAAAGCTGGAGTGGTCATCCCGGCAGCGCTCCATACACAGAGACAAAATTCTCACTCCGTCACATCGAACGGCAGCTTTTCGTGGTAGCTTCAAGTTTGCGGCGTCCAAGTGTTGGAATGACATTCCACCTCCAGTCCGAGACGCATCTAGTAGATATGTTTTTGGGCGCAAGCTCAAGGCATACCTGCTGGAACAGCAGAGTCTCTCCTTACCTGTCCAAACTTCTCGCCGTAACTGACTATGACCCTTTGACCCCGTGGTTGCATCGGGAATGTCCGTTTTCGGCTATCTCGTGTTTGCGTCGTATGCATGTACATGTGTGTATGTGTGTGTGTGTGTGTATATATGCATATTATGTATTGATATGATGTGTATGTGTATATTACATATGTATGTATTGAGTTATTATAAAATGATTGTATATAATTTATCTAATTTGTATTCTATTTACGTATGTATGGTATCTATTATTTAATTATACTGTTAACTAATTATCATGTATCTATGTATCTATTTTTCTGCTTCGCTGCGCCGCACTCTGGGACGCTCGTGGGACTGCTGGCGCTGACTGAAAACCAGCGCTGAGGGTTCCCATCCTCAGCATATGCTGAGTCAGCTGCCATTTGCAGCAGCAGAGACACACCGCGACCAAAACCAGCCAACCAATATCTTTTTTCTTTTTAAGTTTAGTTTGTAATGAATTTGTTTGTGTTTTTGTTATTAGGTTTTGTGTGTGTGTGTCTGTTGCGCAATAAAAAATATTCTATTCTATTCTATTCTATCTTTTTAATTTGGGTGAGATTAGACGAAAATTTCAAGGTCATATTTGAGTGTAAAGTTTTAAGGATGGTGAATGGAGCTCCATAAATAAAACTATTCTGATTTCTGAAGAAAAGAGTTTCCACTTCTGTCAATAAATTGCTCTCGTTCACAGATCGAATGCCATCCGTACCTGAACCAACAGAAAATGTTTGACTTCTGCAAGTCCCACGACATCGCTATCACCGCGTACTCGCCTCTCGGGTGCCCTGACAGGCGCCGGATGCAGCTTCACAGCCCTCAGCCAATGGAGGACCCCCGATTGAAAAGCATCGCTGAGAGATATGGGAAAACTGTAGCGCAGATCCTCATAAGGTGACTGCGCTTGAATGCTTCCACAAAGGATTTACCTATAGGTCTACTTTCGTTCGATAATGAGTTTTATTTAACGAAACATCTTTTGGCGCGCAATAAGAATTTAGAATATAATCTCAAGATTTGAGTTTGTTGAAAGCTATTAGGACAGGAAGTAGGTACCTACAGTAGGTACTTACGTGGCTAGAGGTGCAGAGGGGAGAACTATGCTTTTTAACCCATTACCAAAAAAGAAGGAAGTTCTCAACTCAACTGTTTATTTTTTGTAGATATAATATTAATCTGTGACATATTCTCAGTCATTTTTCAGCTTACATCCTCAGACCAAATAAGTCTTATTTCGTCTGAGCTTACATCAAGAAGTTATGATAGTGATCAAGTGTCACTAAGTTGTACGCGCCATTTTTTTGAAGTGAAATTATTTATAGGCTTGATGGCTTGATAACAGTAAAGTCGAATTTATATAATATAAAATATCAAATCAAATCAAATCAGATATACTTTTTTAATACAGTTGCTCAAAAAGTGGCATATTGCAGGGACGTATAGCGTTCGGGAAGTGGGCTATTACATACTCGAGCTTTTTCTTTACCTTTTCCGAACTCGTGCGTTCTCTTTGCCAACTGTCAAAAATGGCGACACGACTTTGACACTTTTTGCATTGCGAAACGTAGGTTTCGCATTACTAATACGACTAGCGCCATCTCTTGATCACAGTTGGAACTTAGTTGAGTTTGTTGTGTTTTTGATATTTTATTAAATTGCTTAATTTTTTCGTAACTGTATTAAAAATAGTTGTTCAGTACACGTGCGGAACCGTCATTGCAACTAGTTCCGACTGTCAACCCTCACCTTCGGCTGCGCCTCGGCTCGGGTAGACACTTGTCGGAACTCTTTGCAATGACAGGCTTTCCGCACTTATAATGAAATATACTATATTGCACGCACACAGGAGAAAACACATTACAAAGACATATTGTTGTTGTTGTATGTATTTATGGTTGTAGCAAAGAGTATATAACCACTACGAGTTTGAAAACGTATTGTACCTACTTAATTATTATTATTTTTAATATTTTTTCAGATATGCGATTGACCGCGGCATGATCGTGATACCCAAATCGGTGAATAAGTTGCGGATATCTCAGAACTTCAACGTTCTGGATTTTCAGCTAGCGCCTGATGATCTACAGCTGATCGCTAGCTTTGAATGCAACGGACGCGTTTGCATGCTGGGAGAGTAAGTTTAATAGTTTAATTGTCTGTCTTCCCCCCGGAACCATCAGTCCACTGGTCTGAAGCTAGGGTTTCCTAGGAGAGCGGTGCCGTAATCTAGCGGCCGTAATATTTTGTCTTTAAACAGTGAACAGGTTTCCTAGAAAGTGGTACTGCGCCCGGATTCTTCTTATTCTTCTTTAATAATGGCGTCTATAACTATAATTTGACAATCACAATGTTTCTTATTGAATCTTTTCATCTGCTTCTTCAATTATGGCGAAATGCATTGGCGAAACGCATTGGCGGAACGCCAATGACAATGTTAGATTGTTCCCCAAGTTAAAACATGGCTCTTTTGAATAGTATATTTCATTACGAGAGCGGAAAGGCTGTCATTGCAAAGAGTTCCGACAAATGTCGACCCGAGCCGAGGCGCAGCCGAAGGTGAGGGTTGACATTTGTCCCCTCACCTTCGGCTGCGCCTCGGCTCGGGTCGACATTTGTCGGAACTCTTTGCAATGACGGTTCCGCACGTGTACTGAACAACTATTTTTAATACAGTTGCGAAAAAAATGAAGAAATTTAGTAAAATAATAAAACACAAACTCAACTAAGTTCCAACTGTGATCAAGAGATGGCGCTAGTCGTATTAGTAATACGAAACCTACGTTGCGCAATACAAAAAGTGTGTCAAAGTCGTTTCGCCATTTTTGACAGTTGGGAAAGAGAACGCACGAGTTCGGAAAAGGTAAAGAAAAAGCTCGAGTATGTAATAGCCCACTTCCCGAACGCTATACGTCCCTGCAATATGCCACTTTTTGAGCAACTGTATTAAAAAGCCAGTTTCCTGCTCAGGGTTCAAAATAGATGCTGAAAAGTATACCTACCTAACTGAAATGACGAAGACAACGTGTGTTAGTTACTGCTTTTTTCACCCAGTTTCACCCTTCAACAACCGCCTTTATTCAAATTTCAATTGGAACTTTTTTGTTTTTATTATCACCGCTATGGCGGCCGTCATGCAACTGACGGCACCGCACTTTACGTAACGTGTCGTTCTCTAAATTATAGACGCCATTATTAAAGAAGAAGAAGAAGGACCTACTCCGTCGGTTTGCAGTTTGTTAGTGACGTCAATGACGATGACGTCATCTACCGCACCACACTTACGAGTTACGACTTAACCGCCGCACTCAGAGTCGACTTTAATGATTACTTAGTTAAGTATAGATTTTTAAAACAAAACTGCCGCAATCAGACAAGTTTAATAAATTAATGTTAATTGGCATTTAACTAATTAAGTTACATCTCATTAAATGCCAATTAACATTAATTTACTGAACGTCTCTGATTGCGGCAATTTTGTTTTAAAAATCTATACTTAACTAAGTAATCATTAAAGTCGACTCTGAGTGCGGCCGTAAGCGAGAAAAATAATCTAATGCAAATATAGGTAATATTCGAACGTTCACAACAACAAGGAATAGTATATTATATCTTTGGGCGCAAATAAATGGCAAATCCGTGGAAGTCTAATTTTGATCATCATAGGAAAATTTCATGTTTAAAAACCGAACAATTAGGTAGGTACCTGCACGTAGTGATTACCTTCTCTCTGGGTACCTGGATTGGTTATTTTTAACCGACATCCAAAAAAGAGGAGGTTATACATTCGGCTGTATAGGTATATGTTTTTACTCGACTGTTCAATCTCCACTCTCATGTCAATGACATTATACCTAATATATAAAACGTAGATTTAAAATATCATTGTCTCATGTTGTTTTTCAGAGTACCTACTTAACTGATTTTACTTTATTAATTGCCTACCTAACTGATTTGATTTTTGTTTTCAGTGTGGATCACAAAGATTACCCGTTCCACGACGAATATTGAAACGACAGTTTTGTAATATTTTATTAATACCTATGTATATTTGGATTTTATCACCAAAATAACTAACCAACATTTATACACCAAATAACGTTAGTCACAAAACATTGTTACTTTATTGTTACTGTTAGGTACTTATTGTTAAGATTAAGAAATTAAATTTAAAATGGATAGAAAGAAAGAAAAGGCATTTATTTTGGAAACGTACTTTAATTTAAACCCATTATTATGTGTTGGCCGGAATTTGAATTAACCTTTTGGTTTAAGTTTCTGGCATTAGGTATAGGTACTTACTTATCCTACTAATATCATAAACGCGAAAGTTTGTATGTATGGATGGATGGATGGATGGATGTTTGTTACTCTTTTACGCAAAAACTACTGGATGGGTTTAAATGAAACTTTACAATAATATAGCTCATACATCAGATTAACACATAGGGTACTTTTTATCCCGGAATTCCCGCGGGAACTTTGAAATTAACGCGGGTGAATGGTTTACCTCACGTCATACCTACTCATTCATCCTCAACTGAGACTTTTGGCAGGAACTTGAGCAAAAAAAGACGATAACTTATTTTTTTTGTTTCTCTAATTATCGTGATTAACGACATGTAAACGTGGTTTTACTCCATTAGTAATGAACAGTCTGTGAAGTCAGCTCAAATGACTACCTACATAATTATGAGGCACTCGACGAAAGAGTATACAACATACAGCCAGCATGGACGTGCTGTATGGAATCAGTTTCTTTTGCCTGCCTGAATGAGGAGAATTAAAAAAATACAGATCAGCTGATTCTAGTGAGCTGACTTGTGATTTGTTTACAACTTTTCTAAATGTCGCAAGAAGTATGCAGACTATGTCTATCACCCCGGGATTTAATCCCAATATTTAATGATATTGAATCATCAGAAGATCGTTTTCAGAATTTATCCGTAGTAACCAGCCTTAACGTAAGTTTTATTTTGTTCTTTACGACTTACGAGTTCTCACAGTTTGCAGTTCACAGCCTCACAATGAGCTTTGTTTATTATGGGTCCAATACTAATTATTAAAATCGATCATTCACACTACACATACAGTACGAGTACGCTGGTTGCGTCTAAACACTCGGCAACAGCTGATTTGTAGCGACGAGCTAGCGAAACGTTCAGAAACGTGAGATGACTACTAACTAGAGGCTACCAAACTATGACTGAGGCACAGCAAAAGAGAGAAACTACACGCACTACAGCTCGGAGTCGGCCAGCTGACATAACGCCGCCATCGCCATTACTACACGCTTATAGGATTGTGTGAACAAACCCTAAATATTTTAACCGACTTTCATAAAGGAGGAAGTTCTATATTCGACTGTAATTTTTTTAATTTCATTTTCCAATTGTCCGGTCTTTATATAAAAGAATTAATTTGACACACAGACAATACAAGGGGCTTTTTAAATAGTAGGTATTTAAAATTAATAGTCAAAATAATGTTAGATGAAATAGTACATAGTATTAATAGTACCTAAATTAAAAAAAATTTCCAGATTGATAAAAATGATGGATTCCCTCAAACAATATGTGTAAATTGCAATGAAACATTAGAAACTTGTTTAAAGTTCATAAATCAAAGTCGAATAAGTGAAACCAAATTATATAATTTAGGTTTTAGAAAGCAAAAAGACCTTGAGAAGCCACCTATAGATATTAAATGCACAGAGAAATTAAATGATAGTAAAGAATGCAATGGATCATTTTTAGTGAAGGATTTATATAATGATGATTTCTTCGATGTTGATGAATTACAAAACGAAAATGTGACAGCAGATGAAAATGGCGCCAATCAAAACAATTTTATTCTCAATGAACTTGATGAAGAGGCAAAGGTTGATAGCTGCATACATCCAGAAAAAAATCAAGCTACATGGTCTACCAGAAAGCAAAGAAGGGAGACTTATTTAAGTTTAGTGGATGGGAGTTTAGAACCAAATGGCCCGGTTAAATGCAACAAATGTGGCAAAACAGTCAAAAGCTGGAATTGTTTTATCCACCATGCCAAATTACATTTGGGATTTCAATTCACTTGTGAAGTAAGATTAAAATGTGTTCATTTTAGCATTCATTTACTTTCAGCGAAAGTTGCTAGTCTATAAATAAATAATAATTATTATTATAAAAGAACTTTTTTTTTCCATTTGCAGTACTGTGGCAAAAGCTTTGTATCCTCAACCCAGTTGAAACGCCACTGTCGCTCCCATCACGGGATGCGGCGTGAGCTGGAGTGCAACCACTGTGGCTATCTCGCTCTGGACAATGCACAACTTGTGGTGAGCAAGAGAATAAAAGAAACAGTCTGCAACAATGATACGAAACAATAAAAATTGTAGAAAAACCAGCCAATATACCTCCCCTGTACGGTCACACAGGCCCACTTTCTACTCTACACACGCCCCCTATACAGTCAGCTTCAGTACGGCCCACACTCGCTCTTATACAGCCCACACCGCCCTTTACCGCTTAAACTCGATCCTGTGCAGTGTGCACTCTGCCCCGTACCTACTCCCCACACTTCCTCTTACACACCCCACACTCGCTCTTGTACACCCTGCACTATCCTGCACCGCCCACACTTTGCCCTGTACCGCCCACGCTCACTCCTGTTCACCCCACACTCGTTCTTGTACACCCCACACTCGTTCCTGTACACCCTACATTCTGCCCTGTACTCCCCACACTTCCTCTTGCACACTCCACACTCTGCCGTGTACGGTTCAAATTCGCTTCTGTACGGCGACACTCATCCACTATACTGGCCACACCCAATACCATCCTCAGTACGGCTCACACTCTGCCTTGTAGCTATCAGTAAAAACATGTTAACAGTTTGTCAGTTATTGAATCTTATTGCAATAGTAGCAAAGTCCAAAGAAGACTGACTAACGTGTTTACATATGGTTGCTGCTGACTGCACATCCCAAACTCGCTCTGGTACTTCCCACACTATCCATTATGGCCCACACTCGCTCCTGTACGGCCCAAACTCGCTCCTGTGCACCCCACACTCGCTCTCGCCCTTCCCACACTCGCTCCTGAGCTTCCCACTCGGCCCGCAGCTGCACGAGCGGCGCGCGCACACGGGCGAGCGGCCCTACGTGTGCGACACCTGCGCCGCCGCCTACCACAGCAGGCGCTGCCTCCTGCAACACCTGGAGAGCCATCTCACCACTGCGTCTGTACAGGTCAGCATAACTAACGATACAGTTTATCAGGATTGAAAAAAAAGTCGAAATAGTTTTGGAAAACATGCTTCAAGAATAAAACGAACTAAAAAATATCTTATCACCGAGGACCAGAGTCCTTGTCGAGACCAAACGAGCCCCAACTCAATAGTGCTGACTCGTTTCATTACAGAGTTCCCATGGCTAACAGTCTATCAATTCCATCACTAGAAGTTCCATGTCAAAATAATATTGTTCATACAAAATTTCATTTGTATACAACAATTATTAAGCGAATAGGGATGTGGACTACTTTTGAAAATCAAAATTCTAATTAGTCCGTCGGTTAGAAAATAAAAAAACAATAGACACGTATTTTTTGCTTTTTTAAATAAATTAAAATATACAGAGATAAAGCGCATTAAAGTTTAGGGTGAGGGGGTCGTGACGTCACTAACCGCAAAACCGCCATACAAACTGTCCGAATAGTGACCTCACGCGAAATTTCAACTCAATATATCGCCGTTATTTTTTGATTACGTAAAAAAGAAAAAATACGTGTCCAAAATTAGTCCACATGCCCATTCTTATCACTTTTGATTGGACGATTTTATGTGACCACATGACATGACGCTTCGTTCCCTAGTTTTCTATGCGTTAACGATTATTATGTGATCAAACGCCTAGCAAATGTTAAGATGGAAAATCAACTCGGTATTTGTGTTTAAACCTGATAAAAGCCTGCCCAAGCACCGGGTTAATACGAATCTATGTAATTTTTTGTATCTGCGGGGCCAGTGCCCGCTGTGCTCGCGGCGATTCAAGTCCCGCCGGCACCTGGCCCGCCACAGGTACTCCGCGCACGCGCCCGGCGCCGCCTGCCCCGTCTGCGGCAGGACTTACTCCAAGAAGTATTTGAGGACGCACGTCGCCGGCCATGGGGCGGACAGCTGACGGCCAGAATACTGTTACTATGTGAACGCTGATAAGCAATAACATGTTAACCCACGAAATTAAGTTATTAATACAGAACGCTTTATTGAGAGTTATAGAACGTTTTTGAACTGTGTGTTTACCTTATTACATTGTTTAAATACCAACAAAATGTTGAACATAAAAAAATGTTCACAAAAATGGCGTTATAATTTTAAAAAACACAATTAACTAAAAATTCCTCCAGTGTGGGTTAACACACTATTGCTTATCTATGTCCATGTAAGGAAGCGACACCTCCCCCCCGCATCCTCGCCCCCAACGCGACGTAGTGGCGAGCCTAGAGGCGATATCGGTGCCCTAAAACCACAATTTTTTTCATTCCCATTGTTTTTTTTTAACATACTAAGTAAATAAATAATTGTAATAATAGTAGTAATTTTTTTAATTATACTTGTTTATTAAAAATTAAGTTTTTAATACAGAAAGATTTATTGACGGGTATAGAACGTTTTTTAATTGTATGTTAAACTTATCACATTGTTTAAATACCAACAAAATGTTGAACATAAAATAATGTTGACAAAAAATGGCGCTATAATTTTATAACACGATTTAGGTACTCGAAAATAAAATCCAATATGGGTCAACACACCATTGCTTATTTGTCTATCCAATCAGAACCGGTATCTAAGTGTTCAGATCTGAAGTATCCATAGGTATAATTGAACCTGTATCAAAACGTAGTGGTTATAATTACCAGTACTAGTTGTGCCCTGCGGTTTCACCCGCGTTAATTTCAGAGTTCCCGCGAGAATTCCGGTATAAAATGTACCCTATGTGTTAATCCGATGCATAAGCTATATTATTGTAGTTTCATTTAAATCCATCCAGTAGTTTTGCGTGAAAGAGTAACAAACATCCATCCATCCATCCATACATTCTTACAAACTCTCGCGTTTATAATATTAGTAGGATATCGTTTGAAAACTGTAGCCGTGAGTGAAATAAAAGAACATTTTTTTTTTTGTAATCAATTATATATTATTTATATTATTTAAAAACTATCAACAATCATAATTTGTTAACTATTTTAATATTAATACAAAAAGAAAATGCACTGTTTCACATCTTTCAATGTTAGAAGAATATCGCATGGCACAGACAATAGTATATTTCATTACAAGTGCGGAAAGGCTGTCATTGCAAAGAGTTCCGACAAATGTCGACCCGAGCCGAGGCGCAGCCGAAGGTGAGGGTTGACAGTCGGAACTCTTTGCAATGACGGTTCCGCACGTGTACTGAACAACTATTTTTAATACAGTTGCGAAAAAAATGAAGAAATTTAGTAAAATAACAAAAACACAAACTCTACTAAGTTCCAACTGTGATCAAGAGATGGCGCTAGTCGTATTAGTAATACGAAATCTACGTTGCGCAATACAAAAAGTGTGTCAAAGTCGTTTCGCCATTTTTGACAGTTGGGAAAGAGAACGCACGAGTTCGGAAAAGGTAAAGAAAAAGCTCGAGTATGTAATAGCCCACTTCCCGAACGCTATACGTCCCTGCAATATGCCACTTTTTGAGCAACTGTATTAAAAATAATATTCTCACCTCACTAGCTCAAAAAACGCGCCTTTGTAGCACAAAACCTTCATGTTGCTCCGTGCTCATTTGTTACGTCCACAAACTACTTAGAGATACTACCGTGTTACGTCTTGCATTTTCTCGCTAGTGAGATGCAAAATTGTGGAAAGTGCCACACGAGAGCGAAGTAGGTAGGTAGGTACCTATTTTTATTTCACAGCTACTTTCGATGCCAAATATCTTGGCTGTAGAGTAGAACAGCGTCGGAGTTTTTGGCGGGAACAGAACATATCGATTCCGATAACTATTTGTCTTGATTTAAAAATTGAGATTGAATTTGTATACAGTTAGATAGATGCAGTTTTGAACAGTAAAGATTCGCAGTTTTAAGATATCTGCACTGATTTTCTTCAATACCCGAAGGGAGAGCCGAAAAAATATTTGCAGTGTAACGAAAAATAATTAACAAAACTATCACACACACACTATAAACTTACGTTACGTATTTGACAATTCAACCAGATTCGCAGATATGAAACAGGCTTTCGAATTGAAAATGTGCCTTCAAAGCCACGCGACACCCGTGTTCAAATATGTATATTAATTTGTTTTTTATATTATTATTTAACTAACTGTGCTTTAATTTCCACTCGTAAGCTAGTTTACTAAATTTTAGTATTTACGCAGTCATGTAGATAAATTAAAAAAATATTGGACACGTATTTTTTCTTTTTTTATTTACGTATCCAATCAAAAAATAACGGCGATACGTTGAGTCGAAATGTCGCGTGACGTCACAACCAGGTAGGTACGTTTATACAGGCATAATTATGACGTCACGAGCCCCCACTCCTAAACTTTAAAGTATATTTTCATTAATTTGAAAAATCAAAATATAAGTAGATAATATCTATAATGTATTTTCTATCTCAATGGCTAGGAATGACCCTTTGATAAATAATTAATTAATTAATTATAATTTTCATACTTAATTCTATGTTTATAAATTAAGGCAACATGATTTTATACAATAATACAAATATATGTATATCTTTGATATTTGTTATTAAGGTGCATACAGGGGTGGATCTAACGCCACCCGTCAAAAATATTTAATATTTTATAAGTAGAGGTTACAAACGGTTCTGAAGATATTTCATTTTAAAAGGAATCGTTAGTAGAATTTGTAAAAATTGTGTAAATACTAACTATGAAGTTAGTTCATACGTGAATTTTATAATATTATAGGTACATATAACTTTTAAAAAGAACAAGAAAAAAAAATATCAAGTACTTGTGAACTTAGTAAAGATGTAGTATGTAAAAATCGATACAAAAAAGTTTAACGAAAAGCGTCAATAACCGCTTGGCGATTGGCGCCGTAGGTCACCAATCACCATGCTTACGCGCTAATCGAGGGGTTCCGGGTTCGATTCCCGGTGGGGGTGGACTTCGTGTGATAAACACCGGGCTCCACTTTCCAGTCGGGGCGTATTTATATATCTATAGTATAATATAATATGTAGTAATATATAGTATATCACGATTACCACGAGTTGCTTGGTTTTCACGACACAAGCTCATAGCTTACTGTGGGATCAAGTGGATCTGTGTGTTGTGGTGTGATTATTATGGATTAGTATAGAACCATGTTCTGAAAATTCTACTACCGGTTTCTTTTTAAATGAAATATATTAGAGGATGTGATTCTTTGTATCGGGTGAAGCTAGATTCACCCCTGTATGCACCTTAATTTGTTTTCCCAAACGTCTAATCCATCCAGTCGCTGCCACCGAAGTCGTCGCTCTCCGAAAAGGTTGTTACACACACCTGGAAGTGCAATAAAAATTATTATTAATATAAAAAAAAAGATCTGCAAAACCTTGAAGAGAATGCCACAATGGCGTTAAGTCCGCCTTTTGTACCATATGGGCAGAAAGTTGAAATAAAAAAAATGATAATAATATCAACGACCGAGTTGACGCACAATGCCTCTCCGCTAATCGAGAGGTTGTTTTTTCATATTTATAAGTTTTTATAGTAGCTATACTTTATATAAGATGTGGCAAAATTAGCTGGAAATATTTACAGGGCTAAAAGTATACGCTATAACAAACAGGATAAGCGGGAAAATTATATTGTAAGTTCGGTATTTTTTTAGAATATGAGGAAAACAAATTGAAAAAACATTCCAACTACATTCACAAGGTACACAATACACGTAGCTCTCACTAATAGTACAAGGGACGCGCCGCGCACACAGCGAGCATCAGTTGGTCAGTTTGATCGAGGTCATTGATCTTAATAGTACGGGAGCCCAAGGGGGGATTTGGGGATTTACTAAAGCGCGTCAGATGAACATAAGGGGGGTACCTTGCACCATGTTGAGTACCTCCAGCAAATATAAAGGTGATGTATTTAAATCTCGTATATCATATAATAAAATAAAATATTAAGAAATATTTTATTTACTACACAACGAACCTAAGCCTGTGGTAAGTACTGACCTCCTCAGTGGGGCTGTGGCTGCTGAAGCCGCCCCCCAGCGCGTAGCCGGCCAGGCCGCCGGCGGCCAGCGCGCCCACGCCGAGCCCCACCGCCGCGCCCGTGCCCAGCCCGCGGCTCTGCTGCGCCGGGGCCATGTACGTCGCCTGCTGGTACGGCTAGCCACAAACAGACAGACACCGGGGCCCTTATTCACTATGACCAACAACATTCCTTGACTATAAGTCGCGCCACAAAAACACAATTCCAAACGCTCCAGATGCCAAAATGTTAGAAATTAATATTCTGTGTGCTACAAGAATAAGACACGTTGTAAGTAAATGTATTTTTTTGAAGTTCATTTTTACCTCTTTAACAAGTCCTCTAGCTAAAATCTAATCACATCGTAATCCACTGAGAGGTCCTGCAGTAACTTACCTCTCCCACGAATCCTGCAACAAAGAGAAATAAGTTCCTTTTAGGACCGGTTATCATTTTTTGTCGTCATGTACTGGCGCGGATCCAAGATTTGGTTGGGGTGGGGGGGGCAATAGGCATGTTGACTAATTTTTAATTTTTAGTCCGTCTTGTAGATTATTAAAAAATATTGGACACGTATTTTTTATTTTTTTACCTAATCAAAAAATAACGGCGATATATTGAGTTGAAATTTCGCGTGACGTCACTATTCTGACAGTTTGTATGGCGGTTTTAGCGGTTAGTGACGTCACGACCCCCTCACCCTAAACTTAAATGCGCTTTATCTCTGTATATTTTAATTTATTTGAAAAACGAAAAAATACGTGTCTATTGTTTTTTTATTTTCTAACTGACGGACTGAGTTTTGATTTTCAAAAGTAGGCAACATCCCCATTTACAGGGTCAGAGATTTTTATAGTACCTTAATTAATTTAGTCCTCGGAGGGATGAGGCATATAAATCCACTCCCCCCGTAGATATCTTCATGAAATTTTTGGAACCCCGAAACGAACGTATTAATGAATTAACTGAAAACCTGATACACCCCATTAAAAAAAATAAACAATAATATGATTAAAATATATTTTATGTCGAAAAAATTTATACTTTAAAAGTTATTCAACATTAGTTTGGAGGTGACCTATCTACGAAATTCCAAGCGCTACGCCCGCACCTACCGGTTCGATTTTTTTTGCTGCGGGCGGCGTACGCGCCAAATATTATATTATAAATAATTTAGACATGGGCTAGTAAAAATGAAAAAAATATAACCTATATTAAAACATGGTGCGATCGATTCGCTAATCGATTCTCAGCAAACTACTTTTTAGTTTACAGTTAATTCATTAACACGTTGTATACGACCTCCGACGATCTACAGTCGGTTCCGCGGTACCACCTCGCCCGGCGGGAAGCTTCCCCTTTAATAATAATAATAATATTGTTTATTTTCAGATAACAAGATCCAATTACAATTTTTCAAGTTACAAAATAATTTTTGTCTAAATAAAGTTAGCGAAAAAAATTCATGATGTTTAATTGTTTATAAGATGGTGGTCACACACACCCAGGCAGACACTCTAGGCAGCGATTTGTAGCCAACGCTTGAAAATTTCAGTCAAATGTAGTCTAGCGTACAGCTCTCTTTTTATGACGTTGTTACACGCGCCAACTCTATCCAAAAAAGACTTCTTTCTTCTTTAGTAGCGGTCGAGCATCATCCGCTTCCAATACAGCGTCATTGTGCGATTAGGAACTTAGGAACTGAAGTTTAAGGTTTTAAATGTTAGACTTCTAAATCTGGATACCTTGATCTTGGATCTAAGATACATTGATACTAAGATACATTGTGAAAGCAGCGTTGGAGCAGTTGTAGGTTGACTGCTGCGCCGGCGGGTGTAGCGGGTTCGATCCCCCCCTCTTTTTTTTTTTTTTTACGTGAGGAGGGGAAAATCCCTTATGGACCCCTGCCAGCCCGTGTCGGCAGGGAGTGTCCGACTCACACGGACTAAAAACCCCTCCTCCAGGCCACTCGCGTGGCGACTGCCCGGGACCATGTTCATAATTCGTCAAGCAGCCGCCGAGTGTTACCTTATGGTTCCCTCGTGCGTTTTTCTTCCTCACGTTCGTAGGCCTCTTTTTGTTTCATTATCGAGGTGATGAATGCGTTGACTTGGTTCCAGCATTTTTCGCTACTAAGCATCACCTCGATAAAATTTTCCTTGGATAGTTCTGTCCCAAGCTCTCTTTTAGCCTCAGTACGGTCCCGTGAAAATTGAGGACAAAAGAAGATGGTATGTTCGGCGTTGTCCTCCACCTCGCAGAACCAACAGACGCACGATTGTGCCTTGCCAATCCTTTTTCGGAAGTTGTTGAAAACGCCGTGGCCTGAAAGACATTGGGACAAATAGTAATTCAAGGACCCAAAACGGCGCCCATGCCACTTTCGCACGTCAGGCATGATAACCCTAGTCCATGCGCCCTTCCCGGGTTCGCTCCACTCCTCTTGCCACTTTTCAAGGGTTCTTCGTCGGAGAGCTGCTTTCGACAGCTCTTTTTTAAGGGAGAGCTTGTAGGATCTACAAGATTCGTCGATGACTAGATGGATTGGTATCATGCCTGAAATAGCCATCGACGCCTCGTACGAGACCGTTCGGTACAAGCAAGCAACCCTAATTGCTGCGAGTCTGTAGCAGCTCTCCATCTGCGACTTAGCTGTTCTATATTTGAGGACGTCACTCCATACTGGTGCTGCGTAGCACAGAACGGATCTAACAACACCCGCTAGCAGCTTCCGTTTAACTGTTCTTGGTCCATCTATTCTTGGCATGAGCCGGCCGAGCGCCTGGCACCTGGTCACCGCCTTAGCCGATGTAGCCCTGATATGAGGCAGGAATGACATGGACTTGTCAAGAAGTACTCCCAGGCACCTCACCGTGCTGGTGGGTTGGATTCTTTGACCCTGCACAGTAAATTGAAAAGAAAAAAAATGTGGAACGCTTCACGATTTTGCGTGTCATCCTCGATCCCCCCCTCAGTGGAGATTTATGTTAAACATTTGTGTTTAATAATAATCTTGATTAGCGGGTAAGCATGGTGAGATTGGTGACCTACTGCGCGATGTTTACTCTGAGTTTGAGTATTTATATACCTACATAACTAATATCTGGGTGACCGAGCTTCGCTCGTAGCGCCATCTGTTGTTAAGTAGAAAAACTGTGCTAAACACTTATTTTTCACTGCCTGAAAACACGGATAAAACGACGTTTTCTAAAAATGAAACCTAGCTAGATCGATTAATCGCCCCCGAAACCGCCTGCATACTAAATTTCATGAAAATCGTTGGAGCCGTTTCCGAGATATTATATACAGGCTTAAATTTTAAGGAGTGCGCAAAAAAATTGTGGTGGTTCAGTATCAGTAATAGAACACATTTCCACTATTAGTTAAATTTTTTTTTTTTAATTTTTATCCCACTTTAAATCCGTAAAACATGGATACTATCTATTCGTAATAATATCAGCTGTGGATGCACGCGCCGTGACCCGTGAGCCGTACGCGGTGAGGTTGCAGCGGGGGTGAACCTCTCGGGCGACAACTGATGCCCAGACACGGGCGGGGCGGGCGAAACGGGCGGGGCGCGCGGGGCAGGCGCCCGCGGCTCGCCCGATAAGCCGACACTGCCGGCCCGACAGTCTGCTTACGCATGCGCTATTGTGACGTCGCGTCCTATCGCTTTCCCGCGCAACCCCTGCGCCGCGTGTGTGTCGTACTACTCGTAGTCGTACCTAGGTCATGATGTCGGACTTTAGTAACCGCGAGTTTTATGAGATGGTCCGGGTGTATCTGTTAAGTGGTGAAAGTTTACGACGTGCTCGCAGAATGTATGTAATGGAGAGCATACCTTGAATGCGAGCCCATGGTATTGTAAACCCCGCGGTCCCTAATGAAATGACAATTTTAGCAGCCACTCAAAGGCTGCTTGATCACGGTCAGTTTAGGACCCCACATCACGCTCAAGGGTCTGGAAGACCTCGACTGGCGGTTGACATCTAAGAAGCCATTTTCGATTTCTTCGAGCGAGATCGAGTAGGTACTTACCTAATATCAATAATTTTAATTTTATTATGTTTTTAAAAGTGCCATAATTTAATTGGTTAAATTATTAATTAATGCTTTATTTTCTGCATTTTGATGGTCCTAAGCCCATGAAAGTATGAAGGAAAAATTGGAATTACTCTTCTAATAAAATCAGATCACGGTCTAATCTTAAAAAGTCTAGTTCGAACTTTTATGTCGTCTGAGGTTCGAACCTGATAGAATTAGCGATCAGCAGGTAGGTAGGTACATTGTAACCCACGTAAATACCTACCTACGCCTGTGCACGAAAAACGAATGAGCGCTTCGGGCGGCGCGCGGTGGGGCCGGGGGGCGGCGGCGGCGAATAGAGTAGCCATAAAATCAATTTCAAAGTGAACATCTTCCATTAACAATAACTTTATTTTTTTGTACTAAGACTTATCAAAATAAAAAATAGGTGCTTAATAAAACTCATTTAATTTTAATTGGGCAAAGTTTGCGCACTGAATTAAATGTATTGCTGTATAAGTACAAGAATTGCTCGTTTAAAGATGATACTATCAAA
Source organism: Zygaena filipendulae (assembly GCA_907165275.2). NCBI lineage: Eukaryota > Metazoa > Arthropoda > Insecta > Lepidoptera > Zygaenidae > Zygaena > Zygaena filipendulae. The sequence continues at coordinate 447,325 of OU015670.1, read as the reverse complement.
GAATAATTACAAAAAAAAAGTACTAAGTATTTAATACTTATCTTTTCGAAAGCCTTTATTTATTTATTTATTTATTTGCCAGAATATGGTAGGTACATAAGTTATTTGCTATCTTAGACATTTTTAAACACTTTCGGTTCAGTGCCCCCTTGCCGACTTACCTACTTTCTGCTTAGTAGCTGTTGCTACTGACCCGCTCGCTTCGTATGTTCTTCGAAGTAAATATCCTACTTCTGATACCCGTATCGAAATGTAACTTTGTATGTACCTATGTATATGTAGTTCGGATGAAATGCAATATTATTGACATGGAACTAATCTGATGAAGCCTTAAGACGTCTATGGGAACTCTGTAGTAAAACGACACAACCCCATCGAGTTGGGGCTCGTTTGATTGGTCTTGACAAGGACTCTGGTCCTAGATGATTAGAAAAAACATGTGAGTTTTTTTTTTTGTAATCGGGATGTGGACTACTTTTGAAAATCAAAATTCTAATTAGTCCGTCAGTTAGAAAATAAAAAAACAATAGACACGTATATTTTGCTTTTTTAAATAAAGTAAAATATACAGAGATAAAGCGCATTAAAGTTTAGGGTGAGAGGGTCGTGACGTCACTAACCGATAAAACCGCCATAATAAACTGTCAGAATAGTGACGTCACGCGAAATTTCAACTCAATATAATAGCCGTTATTTTTTGATTACGTAAAAAAAGAAAAAATACGTGTCCAATATTTTTTAATGATCTACAAGACGGACTAAGAAATAAAAATTTGTCAACATGCCCATTAAACTTGTAAGTTGTTTTGTAATCGATTAAAAATCGATTTGTTATTATGCTTGATTGTAATATAACTTAATGAATATCTCGTATTATCGAATGATCTAAGCATAAAACATAGACTAAATCTATTGTAAGTCGTAGGTAACTCGTGACCGATCATAGTAATTACCGATTAATCGATTATTCCTAAACTAGATACATAACCACATGCGCGTCGGGTCGTCCCGCCGCCAGTGCGATGTGAGCTTGACTAAGTTAACTAAATTACTTAAAATAATCTTATACAAAAATCACTATTCAGTATTCACTACACAGTATAAAACAAAGTCGCTTCCCGCTGTCTGTCTGTCCCTATGTATGCTTAGATCTCTAAAACTACGCAACGGATTTTCATGCGGTTTTCACCAATAGATAGAGTGATTCATGAGGAAGGTCCATATCTATATTTTTTACGGTAATGGGCATGTTGACTAATTTTTATTTTTTAGTCCGTCTTGTAGATTATTAAAAAATATTGGACACGTATTTTTTCTTTTTTTACGTAATCAAAAAATAACGGCGATATATTGAGTTGAAATTTCGCGTGACGTCACTATTTTGACAATTTGTATGGCCGTTTTGCGGTTAGTGACGTCACGACCCCCTCACCCTAAACTTTAATGCGCTTTATCTCTGTATATTTTAATTTATTTAAAAAAGCAAAAAATACGTGTCTATTGTTTTTTTATTTTCTAACTGACGGACTAATTAGAATTATGATTTTCAAAAGTAGTCAACATCCCTATTGCCGCGGGAACTCCGAAATTACCGCGGGGGACAGCTAGTTTGAAATAAAACACCGTCGATCTTTCGACATATTTTTTATTAACTAATCAATAATAATGATAATAATATAAATATAGTAAACACCATTACAACGTTGAGGACTTCTTAGACAAGAATAAGATATGCTTAGCAAAATTATAATTAATTAAATATCAGTATAATAAAACAACGCACCTACTCATAATGGCTCAGATAACTTTCCCATAAGACATACAAATAGTTCTAAAAAAACAAAGAGTTAGATAAATTTACAAAAACATATTGATCACACACCGCTAGGCAAAGAGGGGACAGTAAATGAGCAACGAAGAAATTTATCACCAATGACGATGATTGGTTCTTCAATTTTTTTTTTTTTATGGCAATTGTCATTAATGACATTGTTGCCAGTGTCGCGTTAGTTTAATTTTTGGTTCTTCAATAAATGCAAGCACAGTAGGAATTTTGTAGAGGATGGCATCAGATTTGAATTTGGAACACGATGTTCTCTCTACATAAAATATTTGTCGTTTCATCTCTTTCTTACATTCTTTGCTAGAAAGAGAGATAACACTTGAATAACAAGAAAATATTGTGCCGAAAGTAAATCGTTTTTTAACACGACACGTCTTGAGACCATTTCTATTCATTATCCCCTGTCTGACCAACGCTGTATAATATAATTTTAAACAATCACCGAAAAGGAAATGTGGAAATATCTTTGGAATAAAATCAATGTGATGAAAAGGTCAGAAATGTGATAAGATAGAGTAAAGATGTATACTGTATAGGATAGGATCAGAGATTCCAACAAGTCGGCAACGGCTGTAAGTTTCACCAACAGACATAATATATTGTACAATCTTTTTCTGAGACTTGATGATATTTTTTATTAAGATTTTCTCTGTAGATTTTTATGTATATTGTTATTAATTAATTACATGTAAACATGAATTATAGACTTGTACCTATACGTGTCTCGTTTGACCTAACACAGTGTATGTGTATGTCTGTATGTTTTCAACAATTATAGGTATTACAATAAAAATTGTAGATATACATTTAGCGTGAACTTTGCAAATTTTCTGGACACCACTACCATCTTAAACAGCTGTCTCATTACAAATATTAAATCTAGATTTCGTCCATTGTAATCTCGACTTTATATTAGAGTATTAAGGACGAAAATTTTATGGAAGTTATTTGGCTGTGAGGTTATTATACACATGGTTGTGGGGCCCCAGTTTTGAGAAGAAGCATCCACCGCGATAGTCTTCAAATCTTCAATACGGCTTGTGTTGCCATAGTAATAATAATATAAAAAAACTACATTTTTCATATTGCAATACCATTATTTTAGTCGGTAAAAAAGAAGAGACACACTTAGCTAAAAAAAGTTATACATATAGATAGTATCAACTCTATTAGACATGGAATAAGGTATACAATTGTACAAAAAAAATGTTCAATGAAGCGTAGATCTTTAACCGGCTGCGACGGAGACAGAAGGTTATGGAGTTGGTTTAATCACCTTGGAATAAGAAAAAGCTGCTTACGTAAGTATTCACCCGGCTTAGATAGTCGCAATCGGTTAAAAACCCATAAAATGTGCTCGCGCCATACAATTACTTTTTTCTTATTAATTATTATTTATTAAAAAAAAATCAAAACAAAACAAAAAATACAACAAACTTGTGTACAATATGAATAATCTCGATCTCCAATTTTTTTTAAATATAATTATCATATTATAATAATAAAATATTTTATTTATTATTGTTACCAGAGATTATTTTGTTTTTTATTTTTATCTGCGTTCTATTATCTATTGTTTTTTTTTAAACATAACACTATATTTTTATTGTATTTATTTTGTGAGTGTTCATAAATCCGTTCCCCTACAAGGCACCTGAAAAATGAAATTAACCCAATATAATATTTGTGTGTGTCGACGCGATGGTAGTTCTGTTAAAAATAACAGGTGCATACCTACGTTGAGAAACATATGAGCGAGTAGCGTTTATAACTTACTAGCTTTTCCCCGCGGTTTCACCCGCGTTAATTTCGGAGTCCCCGCGGGAATTTCGGGATGAAAAGTACCACATGTCCTCTCCGGTACCCCTGACAACGTGCGCACAAAATTTCACGATGACCGGTTGAGCCGTCAAGTCGTGAAAGCGTAACAAACAAACTCACTTTCGCATTCTTACTTTGGCTTCGGTTTGGTTCTTTACTCTGTCGTAAATATAGGTAGATAGATATACAGAATTTCCCGTAAATCTACGTCAAGCCAGAATCGGGTGATAGGTAAAGTCATAACTTAATAGAAAAACGTAAAAAAATAATCTTTAAAATTTATAAAAATCATAAAAATTTACACCCTGCGACGGTTGTAACTCCTGTTGCTACAAACCTTAACTTTTTTTCAATTTTCTTCTTATTATGTAATCCTGAAAAGTGTTTCTGAAAACTACTGCTTAAAATTTAAGTTTTTGCCGATGAAGTTTTCAAAATTAATGCTTTCGTCAGTTTTGTAAGGACTGTCCTTTTTTTTATATAGGCATAGCAAAGATTTTTACTCATATTTTTCTGTTAACAGCTGTTATGACTTATGACTTAGCCTATCACCCGATTCTGGCTTGAAGTCGATTTACGGGACATCCCGTATATACGCCTTATAAATAATGAAATAAACAAGCTAATTCACCTGCTGCTCTCGATCACCAGCCGACATTTCTCTACGGAAGCCCGTCAGTAGAAGCCTTTGCGCGCGCGGATAAATGTACAATGAAAAAAAAAACAAAATCAAGGATAATGATGCCAATTGTTCTCGCAAAAACAAAATGTACACACAAACTTTTTACATAGACAATAAACAATTTTTTTTATAGTTATTTATTACAGAGAGAACTTAATATACCATCACCAATGATGATTTTACCATAATATTGTTATATTATATTGCTTTTTTTCACAAGTGAAACTAATATATAAGAAGCAAAGCATTTTTCGATTTTAATTCTACAACGTGTTAATGAATTAATTGAAAACTAGAAAGTAGTTTGCTCAGAATCGACTAGCGAATCGATCGCACTATGTTTTTATATAGGTTATATTTTTTCATTTTTCCTAGCCCATGTCTAAATTATTCATAATACAATATTTGGCGCGTACGCCGCCCGCAGCAAAAAAAATCGAACCGGTAGGCGCGGGCGTAGCGCTTGGAATCTCGTAGATAGATCACCTCCAAACTAATGTTGAATAACTTTTAAAGTATACATATTTTCGACATAAAATATATTTTAATCATATTATTGTTTATTTTTTTAAATGGGGTGTATCGGGTTTTCAGTTAATTCATTAACACGTTGTATAATTTTATTAAAACAAAACAAGCTAAGCAATTGTTAGTATGAATGAAGTTCTGTAGTTTTTTTACACAATAAACACGAAAATCTTAGGTAAGTTATTTATTTAGACGGAAAGGGGGTGCCAAGTAGAAAGGTTATCGGCGTCGGGAAAACTATTGCTTAGTTTCCTTAAAATTCACAAGTGTTTGAGAAATAGCTTTTCAAACGATAAAGAGAATTTGTTATTATTATTTGTTTTTTATGGTTTCCTTTCAAGAGTTTACCTACACTTTTTTTCCATCCCTTTCGTTAACAATACGACTGGCACATAATTTAAATGTTATTTTTCATATTTTTAAACAATAAACGTAGACAACAAAATAATAATAATATATTTTTTTTTAAAGTGGACCAGATTCTTTGATTATTATTAGTTGGGTTAATATTTTATGAGATGAGGACATTTTATGAGATCAGTGTTAAAAGGTCTCGCATTAAAAGTATCCGATAAAAAATGTGGAAAAAAAAATAATTACGACACTATAAATAATACGCGCGTTGTTAATTATACTTGTAATACTCGCGGCTTAGTACCCCATTTTCGTCTTTGGCGCGTATTGTCTTCAAAAAAAAATATTGAACTCGTTGTCTCTTTTTAGTCACAACATAACATTTTGAGATCAGTCGTATAAGTACTACATCTATGGTCGAAACGTGCTGGGTGATAATTTGAATTCTCGCTTTTACGGACCAAATCCTCACTAAATGCCTCAGCAGTGCCTCAACCGATAATCATGAAATTTTGAATACACGTTTTCAGGGGTACAGGAAAGGACATAGGGTACTCTTACTACTCTTTATCCTTTACTAGCTGTTCCCTGCGGTATCCCGCGGGTATTCCGAGATAAAGTACTTCCAACCCTATATTTTTTTCTGTGCCTACCCTTGATAACGTGTAGGTAGTATGCAAAATTTAATGTATCCTCTTCTCCGTTTATTTCGGAGTTCCCGTGGGAACTCCGGGATAAAAAGTTGCCTATGTCCTACTCTGTACCCCTGATAACATGTATGCAAAATTTCGTGTTGATCCGTTGAGCCGTGAAAGCGTAACAAACAAACAAACTCACTTTCGCATTTATAATATTAGTAAGGATTATTGCGCCATTCAAAAGTGTCACTCATAAGGACCATTTTTTTGTATCGGCAAAAAATGTGGACCTCCCTTTTAATTTAGAGTTAAATGTCAACATCTAGCTTTATTTCCAAGAAAAACTATCTTATCCTTATAAGCCACATTATGTGATGGTACAATAGTACAGGATAAAATTCCACTTAGTATCGGATTTATCCATCCACGCCCGCTTGAAAAGTTCACACGATACTATCTCGTATGATATCGACATTATAGAAACATCCATTATTTTGGCGAGAAAGCAAATCACCAACCGATATATAGGTACAATAAAAAATCCTAATATATTTTTTTTACATTGAAACCGAAAATTCTTCGCGTGCCAGGAAAAGAGTTCGTACAAAAATGCAAAAGCTCGAAACGAAACGTCGTGCTTGGAACGTGTATTTGAATAATCACAGAAAACTTACCTTGCTCATAATAAATTATGTGTTTTATTAAAAAGAATCATTTATTTGTTTATTTATTTTATTTTTTTTCCGTATAAAAAGAATAAACACGTAGCATAACAGTGCGACACAAACCTTCTTATGCCTGCACTGCATTATCGCCGATGATCGTTGATCGTGTGATCGTGTGACACGCTCTCTTTGATGCGTGCCCAAAAACGATCATAGACGATGATCGGCGAGTACAGCCGAGTATGCTCTCTACACTATCGTGCTTGCGCATAATGGTCTGTACTCGGCGATAATGTAGTGGAGTCATTACGTTTCTCCGCGCACAAAACGTCCATGAAAAAAAAATTATCCGTAGTTTATTATTTTCATCGAAGTTCAATTATTGTTATTAATGAAACTGCACTCGCGTTATAGGTATTCACACTCAAACGTTTTTACCATTTTGCAAAAAAAACATCACGAAATATCGAAAGCAGTAGATATAAATATCAAAACGGAAAGAGTTTTCAATTATACAACTTATCAATCTTTGTTAAAAAAAAAATCGCGAATTTTGGCGGGAGCTTGATCAGAAACAATATGGCAATTTGTTTTGCGAAGATCGTTTTCGCAGTTATGTGTTGTTATGTTATGTTAATGTGTGGTGGGATTTGCATAATAGTGATCTATTAGTGATGACCAGTGTGTGGGAACAGTGAAATGAGTGAAATGGAGCGTTTGCCGAGAGGCTGTCGTTTTACTATTATTGACGTATAAATATTTATGGGAGAGCCACCGAGCGTTCTTTTGAGGTTCAATTGTGATGAGTTTCAATGTAATTAACTTTAGAAAATATAAAAGTCTGACTTGGCTACATGGAGCTAGTTTCCTTTGCCTGCCCAAAAAAAAACCAACCATACCCATGAAATGATGGTCCAAATTAATATAAACCCATAGGCACAGCCTTAAGACGAAAGGCGCTAAGATGTTAAGGATATATCTTCAACTATATATTATTATAATAATAACAATAAATAATAACGCTTGGACATTACCACACAGCGCCACCTAGTGCCAAACTAAGCAGAGCTTGTACTATGGGTACCGGACCAAAGTTATAATAAATATACTTTTTTTTTGTAAATATACACTTACAAGTCATACTAAACAGTACCCCAAACTGAGGGTAGACACAACACAAATGTTCATCACTGACTCAGGGATCGAACCAACGACAACTGGCGCAGCAATCAGATTCGATTATAATAAAATAAAATAGACTTGCCGAATGTGTGTGTGAAAAATAAACGGGAAATAAATGGGGGGGTGTCCAAAAGCGAAAAGAGGTCGCATGCGATAGTATTTTTTTTTATCCTGTATACCGACGCAGCTCTTCGTTATTCTACTAAGCGTTCTAAAATGCCAATTGTAAAAAAAACATTTTTAAGAAAAAAAAAAGCGGCATGCATTCTTTCAATAAAAAAAATTAAAAATCAATAATCTTCCATAGTTTTAGTTTTAGGTAGCGTATGTACAGTCAATAGTAAATTTAGATATAACAGCTGGTATGATGTAAAATCAGCATCATAAAATAAATGTTTGGTTCGGACAGCTATGTAAGTAAAGACGGCCGGCTTGTACACGTGTTGTGCGCGTGTGCGTACCGTCAGGTTGACAGCGAGCTGACAGTAACTGTCAGCTGTCAGTGAAAAACTACCACCAAACTTTCGCAAGTCGCATCTTTACGTAGTTGCATTCTATATAATATCAATATTTTGATGCTGACTGTACAACATGCCGACTTATATACGACTTCGAATTAGTGTGTTAGTAAAAGAAACCTCAGTCCAAATCGCAATTCAAAAACTCCTGTACAAATCCTTCGAGACGGGGAGTCACGAGTTCTAAAGTAAAATAACCCTTATTTGTATACTGATAACGACTGGAATACCAGTTTGAGTGCTCGCGCGTGTCCTTGCACACATCGTCCATCTATTAACGTCTTTTGGCCAATGTATTATATATTCTACAGGTATACAAATAAAGGTCATATCATCTTTTATTCTAAGACATACCTTGAGGGGCGGACCCGTAGCCCGGGGCTCCGTAGGCGGGCGGGGCTCCGTAGCCGTACGCGGGGGGCTCCGTCTGGAAGAGCGACGACGTAAGTATAATGTTTAAGAGCTTACTTTTTATTTTTAGTTTACTGTACTGTAATAGGCTATTTGACTACTTTTTTTTCTAAATTCTAATTAGTCCGTCAGTTAGATAATAAAAAAATAATGGACACGTATTATTGTCATTTTCAAATTAATGAAAATATACCCGGATAAAGTGCATTAAAGTTTGGGAGTGGGGGCTGGTTACGTCATAATTATGCAGGTAAAAACTGCACCTGCTTGTGACGTCAAGCGACATTTCGACTAAACGTATCTCCGTAATTTTTTGCTCACGTAAAAAAAGAAAAAATACGTGTCTAATATTTTTTTATGAATCTACAGGTGGACTAAAAATACAAATTGAGTCAAATAGCCAATTAAGGATAATGGGTCCCGTAAAAGGAATAGGAAGCGAAGTGTACCTTTACCCGTTCGTCCCAACAATCTAAAGGTGTTTTTTTTTTCTTTTTACAATTTGACGGTGACATGATATTATGTACTACTAGCTGTGCCCCGCGTGAGTTTCGGAGTTCCCGCGGGAATTCCGGAATGAAAAATAGATAGTAGCCGATTCTCAGACCTACTGAATATGCATAAAAAAATTCATGAGAATCGGTCAAGCCGTTTCGGAGGAGTATGGGAACGAACATTGTGACACGAGAATTTTATATATTAGATGTAGATAGGCACGCGACGTACCATGTACATCTGCGCGGGCGGCGCCTGCGCGCCCTCGTAGCCGATGAACTGCATCTGCACGTCGCCGTCGATGGTGAGGTGCGAGATGCGCTGGTACGGCAGCCGGTGCACGAACTCGCAGAAGTGCACGCCGTTCACAGCCACCTGATTTATTATTATTTATTTATTTATTTACTACACAAAATTTCTCACAGCTTTACTAATACACTGTGAAATTAGAAATAAGAAATACAATGATGATACAGTAAAGACTGATAAAGTAAAACAAAATAATTTAACTGCTAAATTTTTGATACCTATTGATTGATTTTAAAACCTATCTGGACCTATGGCCTTCAAATTTGGCGAGTTGCCAGCAATAGTAACAGAATGTGCTTGCAGCGTGTGCAAAACGCTATACTGCGGGCCATTGCGAACGCTCCTCTCTTCTCTACAAATAAAGAGATCCATGAGTATCGGGGTGTTCCCTTCGTTGATGATGAAATCACGCGCCACAGGGAGCGTTACATAAAGCGTTTAGCCATACATCCCAACCGCCTGATTGATGAGCTTCTTCATCCGCCAAATAAAATAAATAGGCTTAAAAGGAATCAAATACTGTAAATAAACAGGACATTGGTTCTGTTTCAAAATTTTCTGATATTACCTGTGCACACAAAACATTCGATTATAGTCTGGCGACTGATTGCGAATTAAAAAAAAAAAAAAAAGTTTTTGATACGTTCATCCGCTCGTAATACCTCGAGCACTCATCGCGTACACACAGATAGGTGCGGGCGTGTGTTATGGTGGTTCGGTGGCTGTGGTGGTGGTTCGGTGGCTGTGGTGGTGGTTCAGTGGCTGAGGTGGTGTGCTCACCTTGATGGACTGCGGCTCGCACAGCAGCAGCACCTCGAACGACTGGCCCCTGGTGAGCGGCATCCCGCCGCCCGTCTCCTCCACGCCCCAGCTCATCGCGGTGAGGTGGTTGCGCACGATGCACATCTCCACGAAGCGGAAGTTCAGGTGCAGCGCGATGTCGTCGCGCGGGTCCGTGTTCGGCCCGCACTGGAGGTTGATCGCGAACCTGGACCAGGGAATACACACTATACAACGTGTTAGTGAATTCATTGAAAACCTGATACACCTCATTTAAAAAAATAAACAATAATATGATTAAAATATATTGTATGTCCAAAGAATTAGTACTTTAAAAGTAATTCAACATTAGTTTGGAGGTGACCTATCTACGAAATTCCAAGTGCTACGCCCGCGCCTACCGGTTCGATTTTTTTTGCTGCGGGCGGCGTACGCGCCTAATATTGTATTATAAATAATTAAGAAATGGGCTTATATAAAACGAAAAAATTATAACCTATATTAAAACATGGTGCGATCGATTCGGAAGTCGATTCTGAGAAAACTACTTTCTAGTTTTCAGTTAATTCATTAACACATTGTATAACGGGTGCCGTCAGCTGGTACTGGTCATCTCTTGTCTACTATTGTTTGGGAGAGAAGAAGCCTGATTCAGGACATTTACATACACAGTTATGGTTTTCGATAGCTCCTGAGTCTAAACTAAACCAATCCTTGCTTCCAACGACCCTTGTTTTCGATTGTGTATATTTAGTCCGTCAAGTTATATGTATAATAAAAAAATAGACACGTATTTTTTTCTTTTTCGGAATAATGAAAAAAATACTTAGTTAAAACACTTTAAAGTTTAGTAGTTAGTAGAGTGGGAGGTCGCGACGTCGCGTCGTGACTCGTGGTGTCCAATATTTTTTATTCATCTACAAGGCAGACAAAAAATTAAAATTTAGTCATCATGCCCATCATTACCCTTCCTTCCCAATTACTTGTCTTTACAATTCTTTTCCAATTGGCTACAGCTGGCAAAAATATTAGACACGTTTTTGTGATGAATGCCAATTAACGCACTAGCGCCGATGGCAATATTAGCACGATAAGTTATCTGTGGTCGATTGCTTGTACTCTATGGTTTCTGTGAACGGATTTGGAAGCAAACACGTGTCGTGTATTATTCGCAGTATATTTCCCCGAGGTTACTTATTTTTCAGCTTTTTTTCTTCCTTATTTTACGTAATCATCAAATAACGGCGGTCGGCGATACATTGAGTTGCAAGTTCGCGTGACGTCACAACCCGGTGCAGTTTGTACGGGGCTTATACCGAAAAATGACGTCACGAGTCCCCCAACCTAAACTTTTAACGTGCTTTATTTATGTATATTTTCATTAATTTGAAAAAGCAAAAAGTACGTGTCTACTATTTTTTATTTTCTAACTGAAGGACTAATTAGAATTTTGATTTTCATACCCCGGAATGTTCAATGTTTCTGTTTGGAGATTAATAAAGACTGTTTTAATTTAAGATCTTTAATCAATAACACAATCCATATTTGGCTATGACATGACATCAGTCGTTAATTTATAATTTTTAATTATATATTGAATAGATACTAAGTATTATATGAGTTAACAATGAGTTCGCAAGCCAGCACCAAAAAAGAACCTAGAGCTGCATCATAGACTTTCAAGTTTCAATCTTGAACACCGGGATGTGTTCACAATATCCCGAAACAGTTTCCAATTACTTACTTCCAATTACACTTATTTTCAACTACCCTTGTCAAATCACCAGCAATTAACTCTACATACCTCTGCGCTCCTGGCGGGGTGCTCCCTTGAAACCGGATCATGCGGCCCGGATACATGCCCCCGGGAATGGGGTGGACGCATGGTATAACCTGCAAGTTGGAACGGAAGCAGTTCACTTTTATTGCTTCTATTTTGTCTGTGATGTCTAGTCCATCATTTTATGCCAGATATCTATCTACCTTTAGTCCCCGCATCAGCAAAACATTGACGTGACAAAGTTTGTGCGGGCCGAAGGGGGTGGGACATGCCCCCCCCTAATTCATTTGTTTTATAATGTGTGCAAAAAAATTGTGTATCTATTTTGCAAAAAAGTCTAATTTACTTGACATAGTATTTTATTATCAGTGACCCCCCTCTAAACCTAAAACTCTTTACCCTAAAGTCTGATTGTTGAATATGTATTATAAATATTATTATTATTAACTGCAGTTTCATGTCATAAAACGATGCTAAAATATATTTATTGTAACTCAGCAGTGTCAGTAAATCCCAACTTTACGCTCTGATAGTAATAGGAATCATTTTAAATTAATCTCTAGTTTTGAACTAATTAGTTTTAACCTTGACTGAGTCACCAGTTTTTTATATTTAAAAAAAAGCTATTAGAATAATATTTGGTTTATATAAATACATTACCCATTCATATTTCTAAGTATTAAAGATATACACTATGCAGTGTAAAAAATCTTTTAATATCTTTGCAGGTTTATCATTTATACATATATAACTACTAGCTGTTCCCGTGCTAAATTCGGAGTTACCCCAGAATTTCAGGATAAGATTACCCTATTTCCTTTTCTGTGCCCCTGACAATATGTAGTAAGCCAAATTTAATGCAGTTTCACCCACATCAATTTTCATAATTCCTATGGGAGTTCCAGGATAAGATTACCTTTTTTGTACCCTTGACAACATGTATGCAAAATTTCATGATGATTGGTTGAGCTGTTAAGTCACTTTCACATTTATAATAATATTCAGGCATAATCAGTAATCACTCATTGCTTTCTGATAGAAGCAGGGCTCGTAGTATAGGTATCAGATAACTTTTATATTTTTGTTTTGGCAATACCTACTTGTCTGACCAATCAGTTAAAAAAAATAGGGTTTACACAAATATTCATGTTTTCCCTCCCATGGAGATTTAACCTGCCACATCTGGCATAGCAGACAGGTTCACTAACCATTGGACCAAAGTGCTAAAGCTCATGAGAGAATCCTCGAACAAAATAATAGGTAATTCAGAAACTTCCTTTAGCAATTCTGGACATGAAAAGCATATGGTTGGGTCTCAACATCTGACCAAACTACTTTTTAACAATAAAAAGTACAAAAATATTTAGTATTTTAGTATTAAAAAGGAGTTTAAATACTAAATAAATTTTAATAAGTTTAAATATTTAGTATTCTAGTGTTAAAAAGTAGTTTGTTAACCAGTAGTTTTAGTGTTAAAGACCAAAACTACTTTTTAACACAAAAATAATAAAATATTTTAGTGTTAAAAAATAGTTTTGGTCGGATGTTGAGATCTGACTGTATGCTTTTCATGTCAGAATTATCATCTGATCTTAAAAATTTAGGATTGAGAAACTGGCAGTGTACCTTTTTAGATAGGTAATAATATTTTACATATCTACTATATTTTTCCCATAATGCCTATTCTTAATGCAGAAGAATCATTAACACACACATACAAACATAAAAGGGAAATAATCTTCCTTATTTAAGTCGGTTAAAAATATTCTAGCTAGCATTGTCCTCATCGAGATCTTTATTAATTTCATAACATTATGACGATATGAACAAGTTCCCAAATCGAGATACGCTAATGTTGAAGTATATTAAAGAACGCATATTATTTACTTTAAATACTTTGTACTAATCGCTCCTTATTGTTCTAAACGCCCTTGAGAACGCGCCGAAAAGACGCGCCTAAATAAGCGCCGATTCTATTGAGCTATCTGTTAGCGCCATCAAATATTAATAGCAATTGCTAAAACTAGGTACTTACTGGGTTGAAAATCGGTGAAGCCATGGTTTCTCAAGTAGTATTAACAACAGGCAGCGGTTAAAGGTCTGTAGTCTATACAACAAATTATTGGGAAAATAGAGACAAATAAACGTAGATACGCCTAAAATTAATAATCCGATAGAATGATTTGTATTATGCGTCACTTGTCATATGACGACATCGGTCGATGATGTCAAAACTCCAAAAGTCAAAGGGGAGAGGATTATCTACGGGATTGAGGAATAGGGATGTCCGAAGGCGCGTTCCGTGGATTCGCACGAGTGCACTCGAACGCGCTCGAGCGCGAGCGTGCTCTCTACCCGTTCTGTGGCTTGGGGAAAATTTACTCTGACAGCTGTCAGAGCGTAGTTTCACCCGTTCCGTGGCTCAGAATGTGACGTGTAGTAATCACAAAAAGTTTATAATTGGATTTTAAAGCAGTCTTATTTGCAATGGGAGTTTGCAAACAAATGGCGCCTGAAATTTCAAATATTTTGAGGTTATAAAAACAAATCTATTGTTCTGTGGCTTGGTTGCAACTCAAACGCGTTAAATTTTAGCCAAACAACTACGCCGAAAGCCACGGAACGCAATCCTGATGTTGTGAGTTTCCTAAGAAATGTGACGTGATTATGCATAATATGCGTGATATTTAAAATAAAGGATACGATCCTTATAAATATAAAATTTTATAATAATAATCATTAAAAAGGTTTCATCCTTCTTAAACAAAACTATTTTTATTCATTTTATACAAAAAATACAAAGAATGACAAAGAAAAGCTTGTGGGGGAGAGGGTGGTAATGTTACATGTACTCTTAACAGAGATTTCACTTTATTAGTTTTCATATATACAGCAAAATAGTAATTGTAATATTTTTAATTTACAATGCCGACGAGGACATAAAAAACAGTCATTTTATTTTTTAAACTTTTACTGTGACTAGCGCAATAATTACACCAATGTCTAGCCTGACGTAAGTCATTCAATCAATAACCATTCATTTGTCAATTCAATTGTCAAATCATCCATTGATTTCGTAGGTATATATAAATACCTATTTAGGTATTTCTTTTCTCATATTTATTTTGTGATGAAATACATAGGACGAAAGCAAATAGTCATATCCTAATCAAATTAACATCGCAAATATAACGACGTCCACTACGTCTCGTCCTGTGCGGCGTCACGATAACATTGCGGTTCAATTTGAAGCAGTAACGAAAAGAAAATGGCCATCGAAGGCAACAGGGACGAAGCGCAAAAGTGTATTGACATAGCTCAGGGTGCGTTCGCAGCTGGAAATATTAGTAAAGCTGAACGGTTTCTGTTGAAAGCCGAGCGCTTATACCCCACGACGCAAGCTAAGGAACTGCTGAACAAAGTTCGGTCCGCTGGCGCTGGAAACTCGAGCGAGGCTCCCAAAAAGACACCACCGAGCAGCCCTGCCCCCGGGGAAGCCAGGAGACGGAAGCCCGCAGCTCACCAGCCTACACAAAAAGAGTACACTTCAGAACAATTAGAAGCAGTGCGAAGGATCAACACTTGCAAGGATTACTATGAAGTTTTGAGTAAGTGTTATGAAACAAATTGTTATTTGAAATATTGAATTTTTGTATGAGGATGTGTCTAAAGAGCTTTGTTTGGTGTGGAGTGTGGAAATGTGGCAGAAGTATTGTGTGATTAGTAGGTACTAGGTATGTCAATTAATCAGATAGAGAAAGTCCTTAGAAAAGCTGTGTAAACATCTTGTGAAGACAAAAAATTTCTTTGTATTATCAACAGCTGTAACGAAAGAAGCGACAGACACTGATGTGAAGAAAGCATACAAGAAGCTTGCCCTACAGTTGCATCCGGACAAGAATCATGCTCCAGGAGCTGCTGAAGCTTTCAAAGTGAATATTTTCTTTTTTTTTATATATTCATGGATTTGTGGACATAGTGCATTCATCCCTACTAATATTATAATTTTGCATACACATTGTCAGGGAAACAGAAAAGGATATAGGGTAATTTTACTATAATCCCCGCGGGCACTCCGAAAATAACACTGGTAATAATAATAGTTCCTTTAGTTTATCTCTGTGTTCCGCTAAAACCACCACAACGTTCCCCACTCTAGGCTTATATTCATATATGTACTAAGGTTTTATTTTAGACAAAAAAAAATAATAGCCACAATCCACATGTAGGATTTAGCTTAAAATTATTAAATTATGTGGGTAATGTTTTGTTTTTAAATTCACTAATACAGGTTCAACACCAAATAACAAAACAAAATTACATACATATGTTATGGACCAAGTGATAAATTGGGCAGTATACATAATGCCCGGTCATTATGAAAAATGCCCAATAAAAGAGTGCAATTTGATAATAATTATTCAAATAATCAAATTGACCGGGCATTATACATATTGCCCATCACCTTTTGGGCAGAGTAATACAAACATGTTTAATTACAATTTTTTTATTGTTATTGTCATTTAACTAACTACCTAATCATATTGTCTTTGACTGGAACAATCAATTTCTCTGTTTCTCCAACAGCCATGACGTCAAATCTTCGCAAACGCTGATAATCTTGATATACAACGTGTTAATGAATTAACTGAAAACTAGAAAGTAGTTTGCTCAGAATCGACTAGCGAATCGATCGCACTATGTTTTAATATAGGTTATGTTTTTTTTTTTTTTACTAGCCCAGGTCTAAATTATTTATAATACAATATTTGGCGCGTACGCCGCCCGCAGCAAAAAAATTCGAACCGGTGGGCGCGGTCGTAGGGCTTGGAATTTCGTAGACAGATCACCCACAAACTAATGTTGAATAACTTTTAAAGTATACATTTTTTCGACTTAAAATATATTTTAATCATATTATTGTTTAATTTTTTAAATGGGGTGTATCAGGTTTTCAGTTAATTCATTAATACGTTGTATAATCTTGAAGCTTGAAGGCGCTTGAAGTCCGCCGCACGAGCCGCACGCTGAATGGCGGTCTCTGATTGGCCAAAGCGTGTCACGCCATGTGTACTTCCCTCCCCGCCCTCGTACCGCGTTAAATATAGCTTTATTATCAAATTGCCCAATTGTCATGTAGCATTATAATAATGACCTAGCAATGTGATAAATAATGAAGTTAAGATAGTAATTAATCACTTAGCCCGATAAAGCTAGACATTATTCATAATGCTCGTGCATTATAAATAATGCCCGCATTAATCACCTGGTCCATAACACATACATTTGTTAAACAATACAGAAGTAACTAAAAAAACCCAAGATTTCTATAACATCTTTCTTCTACCTTAATTACCAATTCATTGATCAATACAGAAAACTTCTGAAGTGGACAGGAACATGGCAATGAGTTTTTCGTGTTTTCTGAAAAAAGTGTTTTTTTATTTGTGAGTTAATCCCTGTTTAGACCTAGGTGTGAGAATGTTAAATTTACCAATTTACCTCGGTCTTTAATAAAGAATTATTATTATTATTTACCAAGGTCATTTTCGCAGCGTATGATGAGGCATGAAATTGGAGGTGGAGAGTTTGGTTTAGTAGTTATTTGTAGTAGTTCTTTATAATATAATCTCCCTTCCAGGCGCTGGGCAACGCGGCCGCTGTGCTCACCGACGCCGAGAAGCGCAAGCAGTACGACCTGCGCGGCGAGGAGCCAGCGCCTGGACACGCGCGCGGCCACGCAGCGCGCACGTTCCAGGCGCAGTACTACGCGCGCGGCTTCGAGTCGGACCTCACCGCCGAGGAGTTGTTCAACATGTTCTTCGGCGGGAACGGTCAGTTGGGCACTATACTTTTTTTCGTTTTTTGTTTGATTATTATTGGCCAGATACAAGTCCATTGGCACAGTTTCAATATACAATACCTACTTTGTACTTAAAAATACATGTGGTTTTGGGAGAGGAGGAGGGAGAGGGGGATGGTAATTAAAAAACCTCACCACATATCACCAGGGGGGAAGGGTAGTGTAAAACCTCACCACATCACCAGGGGGGAAGGGTAGTGTAAAACTTCACCACATATCACCAGGGGGGAAGGGTAGTGTAAAACCTCACCACATATCACCAGGGGGGAGTAGTCTAAGAGCCCACCACATATCACCAGGGGGGAGGGGGTTAAAAGCCAAAAACATCACTTGGACAACCCTAACCTAACCGAGTAAGCGGCCCGGCAGCGTTCCCCGGCGGCGGCGGCGGGCCCGCGGCGGGCGTGTACTCGCGGCGGCGCACGCGCACCGAGGAGCCGCGCGACGCGCACGGCGGCCTCATGCAGCTGCTGCCGGTGCTGGTGCTGGTGCTGCTGTCCATGATGTCCGGTTTCTTCATCAGCGAGCCGGTGTACAGCCTCGCGCCCAACGCCAAGTATCCGGTGCCCAGGGAGACGGTCAACCTGAAGGTGAGTGTGTGTGCGCGCGTGTGCATGTGTGTGTGTATGTGCGTGCACATGGGTTTGTGTACGCGTGTGCATATGTGTGGGTCTTTGCGTGCGTTTATGAGTGTTTTGTGGTTATTGAGAGTTTATGTGTCAGTGTGTATTTGTGTGAGTGTGTGTGTTTGTCTCCAACATAAGTGCATCTGCGACATAGTGTGTGTGTATAAACTTCACTCTTCACTAATTCAGCCATATCGTGACATCAAGATATTATTGTGTCCAGGTGCCGTACTATGTGAAGGAGAACTTCCATTCGGACTACCAGGGCTCGCTGCGGCGGCTCGAGATGTCCATTGAGGAGGAATACATCGGTGAGTGATCCGCCTTCGTTCCCGTACCCCTACCATGCATCATTTTATTAATTTATTGTTTTTTTTGTAAACTTTGGATAAGAATATAAATAAAACGAACATGTCCGTCCGTGCCCTGGGCGCAGTGAACCTGCGGCACATGTGCCAGCGCGAGCGCAACTACCGGGAGAGCATGACGTGGAAGGCGCGCAACTTCGGCGACGCGCGCCAGTACGCTGAGGCGCAGCGCCTGCGCACGCCCGCCTGCGAGAAGCTGCAGCAGTTCCAGCGGTAGGTGGTGGCCGGGGGGGCCGCCGCCGCCGTGTTCGCGCTGGCCGACGTGTAGATGCACACACACACAAACACAACATACACAGAAATACACACACACAAAGGGAGAGAGAGAAATAGAGAGATACACAGACACAGCCACACACACATACACAAACAGAGATAGAGAGAGACACACGCACAGAAAGAGACACATACTCAAAGAGAGACCGAGAGTAAAAGAGACGTTCACACACAGAAAGAGTTAGACACAGACACACACACACGGAGAGAGAGAGAGAGAGAGACCCAGAAACATACACAAATAGAGACACACAAACAGAGAGAGAGGGAGAAAGAGAAAAACACACGCAAAGACACTATAGACACACACACACACACACACAGAGAGAGAGAGAGAGAGACCCGCAGCCACATAACCTTCAGACATATAGACGGCACCATTGGTACGGGTTCGTTCCCCGGATCAGAATAAACGTTTGTGTGTTGTACATACTACATATTATTTTCGTATATAGAATCTTACTATTTATTTATTTATTTATTGGCACACCAACAGCACTATATATACATTATACACACCAACATATATAGACTTGACTGGAGATTGGAACTCAAATTCCACCCCAGCCGGGAATCGATCCCGCAAGCTTTTGACATTGGGACACGGTGCCCACTGCGCTAACCGGTTCGTCCCAGTCAGAACACAAATGTTTGTGATTAAAATGCGAAAACGAAGCCGCTCCCGCTCTGTCTGTTCGCGATGAACTCGAAAACTACCGAATGCGGTTTTCACCAATAGATAGAGTGATTCATTATGCATATATTATATCTATAGTTTATCCTGGAATTGCCGCGGGAACTCCGAAATTACCGCGCGGGACAGCTAGTAAAAATAATAAAATACATACATGTACGCCGGGCGCGTGACACGACCACAAATGGAAGCCGATAAGCAATAAATAACGTGTTAACCCACGAAATAAAGTTATTGATACAGAACGTTTTATTGAGAGTTAGGGAACGTTTTTTAATTATGTGTTTACTTTATTACGTTGTTTTACCAACAAAATGTTGAACATAAAAAAAAAATTGACACAAAATGGCGCTGGTTGCTTAATTGGACGCAGATAAGCAATAACATGTTAACCCACAAAATTAAGTTATTGATTCAGAACGATTTATTGAGAGTTAGGGAACGTTTTTTAATTATGTGTTTACCTTATTACATTGCTTAAATATGTAACTAAATATTGAACATAAAAAATGTTGATCCAAAATGGCGGTCCTACTTTTAAAACACGATTTACTCAAAATTTCTCCAGTGTGGGTTAACACACTATTGCTTATCTATGTCCAATTATCTATTTTTATGTATTCCTGTGATCGTGTGATTTCAGTGATCAGTGGTCACCTGATAGAATTATCTTTATAATCGAATACTAATATTATAAAGAGCAAAAGTTTGTGAGTTTGTGACGTTGTAGGCGGTAATCTCTGGATCTACTGAAGCGATTTTGAAAATTCTTTCACTTATAGGAAGCTACAGTGATCCTGAGTGTCATAGGTCACTTTTATTCCGGAATTCCTGCGGAAACTCCGAATTTCCCGCGGGTAAAACCACGGGGAACAGCTATCTCTGGATCTAATGAACCGATTTTGAAAATTATTTCAGTTATAGGAAGTTAGTGATTCTGAGGGACATAGGGTACTTTTATCCCGTAATTCCCGCTGGAACCCCGAAATCACCGCGGGTGAAACCGCGGGGGTCAGCTAGTGTAATATATATTGCTGTTCGTTTGTCTCGCTATAACTCGAGAATGGCTGGACCGATTTGGCTAGTTTTGATCTTGAATTATTTGTGGAAGTTCAGGGAAGGTTTAAGAAGTAAATTAGACTAGTTTGCAGTTCCTGCGGGAATCCCGAAACTCACGCGGGTGAAACCGCAGGGCATAGCTAATCACAGATAATACACAGAATCACAGATGTATACTAGTTATTATGTTCGAGTGACCACTATCTAGTCTCTGTACAGGATCTTAGTATAAGGTGATTCTTGTTTTACGGCCGCACTCATTTAATTAGTTAAATGCCAATTAATATTAATTTATTAAACTTGTCTGATTGCGGCAGTTTGGTTTTAAAAATCTATACTTAACTAAGTAATCATTAAAGTCGACTCTGAGTGCGGCGGTTAGTAGTTTTTAAACAATCACTTAAAATAGTTTTTGAATGAACGAATGAAAAACACTATCGAGCACCACAATCTGTAGAAATAGAAAACTAAATAAAACTAATAAAGACAAACAGAAAATTTTCGATTGTTATAGCAAGTGTTACACAATGAAGGGGTATTAAAATCCTTACTAATATTATAAATGAGAAAGTGAGTTTGTTTGTTACGCTTTCACGGCTAAACGGCTCAACCGATCACCACGAAATTCTGCATACACGTTGTCAGGGGTACAGAGAAGGACATAGGCTACTTTTGATCCCGGCATTCCCTCGGAAACTCCGAAAATAACGCGGAAGAAACTACATTTGCGTACTACCTTCACGTTGTCAAGGGTAGGTACAGAAATAAATAAATAGGGTAGTAAGTACTTTTATCTGTATTGTGTTGCATAATTGATATGTGGACGCGTCGGCGACGGTAAAAAGTCGAGTCGTTCTTTAAATTTATGTTGATTGGCATTTTTAACTAAATTTAACTTAATTACTTAAATGCAAACGAAAATTAATTTGAAGAACGTCTCTGACCGCCGCACTCAGAGTCGACTTTAATGATTACTTAGTTAAGTATAGATTTTTAAAACAAAACTGCCGCAATCAAACAAATTTAATAAATTAATGTTAATTGATATTTAACTAATTAAGTTACATCTTATTAAATGCCAATTAACATTAATTTACTGAACGTCTCTGATTGCGGCAATTTTGTTTTAAAAATCTATACTTAACTAAGTAATCATTAAAGTTGACTCTGAGTGCGGCAGTTTTATTTTTAAAATCTTTACTTAAAATTAAGTAATAATTAAAACGAATTCTAAATATATCCCCGACACATTTATAAAATTTATTATTATTTATTATCGACTGAGCTGTTAAGACGTGAAAAGTTTCGTTATAGAACGCGAATCGTGATGATTATTACCGGTCTGTGTAATTTAAGGCTCCACCACACAGGCGCGTTATTATCGCTCGATAATATCGCATGGCTAGCTACCACCTTCAAGTTGTAAATCTGTCGCCAAGCACCTAACGGTGTGTTCCGGCAGCCCCCCTTGAAAGCCAGTTCCCATCCCCGTTCCAGGTCGGCAACACACCTGCATGCCTTCTGGTGTTGCAGATGTCCATGGGCGGCGGTAATCACTTACCATCAGGTGTACCACCTGCCCGTTTGCCCCCTATGGCATAAAAAAAAAAAAAAAGTATGTGTTATTGCGATAATAATGCGTCCCGACTCCTTGCACACAGCTGCGTTTTTATCGTCCGTTATTTCAAACTGTCAAACTGTCAAGTACCTACAACGCTATTATCGCAGGTGTGCGTGTGTGTACGGTCGTTTGCGTCCTGATACAAAAACATTCGGGAACTTTTTTTATTTTAATTTATTTATTCACAGAAAAGTACATACATAGTTTTTTACAAGGTCAGACACAGAAAACCAGTAGGGTTTATTTCAGGTCATATCTGGCATTAAATACAATATGTAAAAAAAAAAACATATCGGAATATCGCAGGACGGAGAAACGCAACGTCCTACTTTCATTGCGGCGTTATTATCGCAGCAACGTGTAACACCCATGCCCCATGGCCATTCTAATACAAAATGTACTGAAAACAGTTATCGCAATAACGCATGCGATATTATCGAGCGATAATAACGCGCCTGTGTGGTGGAGCCTTTAAGTAGTGGCTAACGGTTTTTGAGGATGGGTGTAAATAAAATATCTATTTAGGTTATCTAAAAGTTATCTAATGCAATAAATATTGTTTAAAATAATTATATCTGTAGAATGGAATGTATTTATTAATCGGGAGTCGGGATTGACTACTCCAAAAGTAGCCGTATAGTTAGAACCTACATAGTATGACATTTTGACACAAACACATTTTGTTTTGAAAGTTTGAAGCTTAGAATAATATTATACTCATTTGGACGCAGATAAGCAATAACATGTTAACCCACAAAATTAAGTTATTGATACAGAACCATTTATTGAGAGAGAACGTTTTTTAATTATGCATTTACTTCATTACATTCTATAAATATGTAACAATATTTTGAACATAAAAAAATGTTGACACAAAATGGCGCTATAGTTTTAAAACACGATTTACTCAAAATTTCTCCAGTGTGGGTTAACACACTATTGTTTATCTATGTCCATTTATAATATGTCAATCTATGAGTGGTTTTCCACCGTTTTAACTGTTAAACTTTTAAAAACCTAATACAAAATACCCGCTGTTCGCCAACGGATGAAATAAACAAGTTGTCACTTAGCAATAATTTAAAAAAAACAGCTATAATCATTGATATTTTATGACTATAATTAAATTGCAATATAAAAGTTTTTTTTTATTTAGTGTGTGGAACCCAGGACTAGGGTATTATAAGGATGGGTTTTTTAGAAAATTATCTTAGTCATAAGTAATTCCTTGCAAGTCGTACTTCATATTCAGTAGTGATACAGTACAGTCTGTAGTGATATAAATAAATATTTTAAGTCTGCATACGTGACAGACAACCTTTGCTATGGACGAATTATCTTCTTCCTCAGACCAAATAAATTTTGTAAAAATAAAAACAAATTTTTATTTGTTCTAAGTGTTCTTCATGTTTCATTTGTGGATATTCGAATTTTGCCCATTTAGCCAATTTCAAATCATAATAAGTAACAAAAAGCCCAATCTATAATATTAGTTGTAAAAATTTTTTGAAAATAAAAAGTGGTTCTCTATTATGGTCGTCTATAGCCAGATTGTATCTAGTTTTAAACGTTATAAAACACCATAATTTATTTGAAATAATTTAAATAAAAGTGATATTAAATTAAATATGACGTATTATTTTTAGTCTAATAATTCTACAGGTAATTGAAATAAAAATAAATAATTCTTCTGTCCGGCCCCATTTTAGATAGGTATCTTGATTAAATCTAAACAAATATTATAAAGGGGAATTTATTTGTTTTTTTCTTAACAAAGAAAAAACCAAATAAAAAATAAAATAAAATCGTAACAACGATTTAACTCAAAAACTACTGGACCGATTTCAAAAATTCTTTCACCATTAGAAAGCTACACTATCCCTGAGTAACAGGCTATATTGTAACCCGGAATTCCCGCGGGAACTTCGAAATTACCGCGGGTGAAATCGCGGGAAATATACATCCTACTATAATATTATAAATGCGAAAGTTTGTATGTATAGATGGATGGATGGATGGATGTTTGTTACTCTTTCATGCAAAAACTACTGAAATGAAACTATAATATAGCTTACACATTAACACATAGGGTACTTTTTATCCCGGAATTCCCGTGGGAACTCCGATTTTACCACGGGTGAAACCGCGGGGCACAGCTAGTACCTAAAATCATAATACTAAGTTAATACATAAAAGCTTTTATTAAACCTACATTGATTGTTACACTCACTATACAATAACTTTTGTTAGCATTTAAAGTCATTTTCAACTCCAGAATGTTTCTAAATTACGTTAATACGTTTCTAAATATAGGTAGTTGATCGCTTCCGGCGCGCGTAGATGAACGTGACGTGAGAGTGATTTTTGGTTTTGACATTGGCGGAATTGTGCTAATCACAATAAATTACCTAAAAGTTAGAATAAAAAAAAGTGTTAACTGACAGACAGCTAAGTGTGACTGACAGTACTTGTCATTTGTCAAGCTAGATTGGATGTTTTTGTTTGGATGTTTAAATTTTAAATTCCAATTATTCCAATCTTCTTACGTATTAGACTTTACAGTAACGCAATAAATAATAAATTTACGTAAAAATAGTCCTACTTTTAGTTATAAAATCTGACAATGAGCTCTTGGAATTGTTGCCGGGCGTGTCTGAGCACAGAGTGTTTGCACCCGATATTTACTAACAAAGAACACAAAGATATTTACACGCAAGTTATTTTAACAACCACAGGTCTTGCTGTGAGTATATTTGCTGCTGGTCGTTGCCGGTGGATTCGCTCAAAGTGCCCACAATGTACAGACGCCACTTTTTTAGTTAAAACTGAATTTGATTACAATTCCGATTCCAGGTAGCGCATAACGACGGATTACCTCAACAGATGTGTGCCGCGTGCATAGATTTCATAAACAATGCGTATGAGTTTCGCAAAAAGTGCTCGCAAACGAACAGCAAATTGCTGGAACAGTTGAAAACTGATCAGTACAAAACAGAAACTTTAGAACAAAATTATTCCGGAACTGACGACAAAAAACACATTTTCATAGATATAAGTGACATGTTAATTGATGAATATTTTGGAGATTATGACGATAATGTAACGTTAGACACTTTGCGATGCAATAATTATGAAGTTACAGTTGGGAAAGAGGAACATGAAGAGATATTACCTAAAACAGAAACTAATGATGGCCAAGCAGAGACTGTGTTAGATAGTCAAAACGATGTTCCTAAACAGAGAAAGAGAATCAAAAGAAGCAAGAAGGAGAACGAAGAGGAGAATAAGAGTAGAAGAAAGAAAGAGAACGTAAAAGAACGGATCGAGTGTGAATACTGTCATAAAATATTAACTTCAAGACTTTCACTGAGAAATCATAATAAAATTCACACAGGATTTGATGTAGTGTGCGAAGTAAGTAAAAAAAATATGTAACAAGAAAGGATAACCCCAAACCAACTAAAATCTTAGAATGTTGGGTCTTTTTATACACATCACATCACCAATGTCCAGCAGTTGGTGGACCAGATGGTGGTGATTGGATGGTTGATAGAGTAGTCACTTGTAGCTGTTTTTATGACATTCTTTCCCTTTGGTGATGATAGGCATTTCGAAATACTTGTGGATTTTAAAGTAAAATAATAATATTTGATTTTACAGCATTGCGGCAAGAAGTTTATAAACCGCCGTCTGCTACTGATGCACTGTCGAGCTAAGCACGGCTACGAGAAGACAGACAAGTGTTCCTACTGTGATTACCGGGGCTCCAATGCTGAGCAGGTCAAGGTGAGAAAACCCAACAAACCACTCTTGACAGAAACTGCCGGCCTCATTTTTAAATAAAAATTTAAAAACTTGAAGGACACAGGTCAAAGAAGTAACAGTTAAGTTTTCATTGCATATACAATACAGACAAGCATTGTTTGGCAAGTAAATCTGACTGATGTGTCACATGTCGCAGTTTCGATCCCCGCTTCAGGGTAAACATTCATGTGATGATTCAGTTTTACCCCGAGTCTGTGTGTTCAGAAAGAATTCCAAAAAAGTATGTGTTACCAGCTGTTTTCCAGCAGTTTCATCCGCTTTAATTTCGGATTCCTGGATAAAAAGTACCCTATGTCTGTTCCCTACTTCTGGACAAAGTGTATGTAAAATTTTATGACAATCGGTTGAGCAGTCCGGGCGTAAAAGCGTTATATTATTAGTTGGGGTTTGATTGATTATTTATTATACATGATTAGCAGTGATACTTCTTAATTATTGTCGCACCGAGTGACCGAGCCCCCCGTTTCTGACAAACTGGGTGTTTAACCCAAGCATCGGATTTAGACAGTAGACACTGTTGATTGCCCATCTGTATTATAATCGCAAACCGTGTGTGTGCCAGATCCACGAGCGGCTGCACACCGGCGAGAAGCCGTACGTGTGCGCGCAGTGTGGCGCCGACTTCCACCGTAACAGCAGCTACCTCCAGCACATGGACACGCACCTGCCCGAGAAGAACGTCCAGGTGGGTCCACGCCATTAATCTTTACTATAAATAATAAATAAATGATCGAGCCTTTAGGGCGTGAACGCGTAACAAACAAGCAAACTCATCTTCATATAATTATTTATAATATTAAGTATTTGTTGTTTCATATCCAGTGCGACCAGTGCCCGGCACGTTTCAAATCGCTAACGCTGATGCGCATACACAAGAACCGCCACCGGCCGCCGCAGTACACGTTCCAGTGCCGCGTGTGCGAGGACACGTTCGCGCGCCGCCGGAACGTGGCGCGCCACCTGCAGCGCAAGCACCGGCTGCCGCCCGACGCGCACCACATCCACCGGCTGAAGATACACTAGCCGGCCGGGAAGTCGCGGATCGTGAATTGTGTTTGGGAAGAATCTGCGGATCGTGGATTGTGTATGGGAAGAATCTGCGGATCGTGGATTGTGTTTGGGAAGAAAATGTGGATCATGGATTGTTTTTGGGAAGAAACTGCGGATCGTGGATTGTGTTTGGGAAGAAACTGCGGATCGTGAATTATGTTCGGAAGAAAATATAGAAAATCTCCATTGAGATATCATCGCGTAAAAGTTAAATGAGTAGAATAACCCCTTTATTTGGAGTCAGATAAAAAATTACGTACTGCATAACTTATTACACAATATTACCACAAAATTTGGAATGTAAATGGTGTTTGCTATAATAAAATGAACTGTAAATAATAGGGAATATGCGAAAGCCAAATAGAAGAAGAAAGAAAGATATATCGTTAGTGTCAAATTGTCAATACATCAGAGTCCAACTTGAAAGGTTGTTGTTGAAAACTGCTGCATTCTCTCGCTGATTCGGTACAAATCACGTTGAGTATACCTACCTATATAATACTAAAAATAATGTCGTGGACCAGAAATGGAGGAAAGTGGAGGAATCTAGATGATGATGGCTGTTAAACAATGTAAATAAAAGAAATAAATCGCTTCCAATAAATATATTGTAATTTTTTCTACATTGATATTGAGATCTGTAAAGTCACTTAATAATAGACATAGACATAGATATAGTCAAATCTTTATTCGGTGAGTTCGGCATCAAAAAAAATTAAAAAAATATATGACAAAATGTGACATTCAAACATTCGCCTTAAAATTTTTGCGATATAATCCAGATTAAAATAGGTACTAGTAATAAATACATAAAATAAGTAATACTTAAATAAATTATTCTATCATTGCGTATCGATTTCATTATTCGAGTTAGTCTAAGAGCCTGCCACGGCAAAAAGGTTGCAATTTATACAACAATGAAAAATTGTTGCGATTCTGCAAGCAATAAAATGAAGATATATACTCAAATTAAAGACAATGCCCACAAAACAGCAGAGAAATATGTGAAATTATATACCTAACTGGTACCACATGTTGTCAAACGTCCACAAGTTGCTGATGCATGAAGCAGACATAGGTAATAACAACAATAATATTTTGCCAACGGGACTCAGGAGAAACCCCAGAGGTCCGAAATAAAGATCTTAGGAGGTTTCAAGAACGTAATTCGCGGGAATGGAGTAGACAATCTAATAAGGATATAATGAATATGCTTCTTTCTTCAGACCCTTATATTAGCGTCAAAAACTTAAGTAGCATATTAAGAAAAAAAAAACTTCTTTGTCGAAACCTCGATCTATATTATGAGATTAAACGAAGGACATAATTATTGGTACAATACAACCTCTGATAAATAATTACAAATGTCTAATAAAAATATTTACGATTACGAAAAACCATTGTTATACTTACTTATATCACAGTAAAAATCCTAACAAGAAGCACCACGCGGGTGCCCCTGCCCTGTCGTGTCTTGGCCCGCCCTCTACAGCTGCACCCGGACGATCTGGCCCAGCTGGCCGTCGGGCAGGCCCTGCCCCACCCTCTACAGCTGCACCCGGACGATCTGGCCCAGCTGGTCGTCGGGCAGGCCCTGCCCCACTCTCTACAGCTGCACCCGGACCATCTGGCCCAGCGTCTTCAGACAGGCCCTGCCTTGTCGTGTCTTAGCCCGCCCGCTAAAGCTGCACCCGGACGATCTGGCCCAGCTGGTCGTCGAGCAGGCCGTGCCATGTTATGTCTTGGCCCGCACCTGTTGTGTCTTGGCCCGCCCTCTACAGCTGCACCCGGACGATCTGGCCCAGCTGGTCGTCGAGCAGGCCGTGCCATGTTGTGTCTTGGCCCGCACCTGTTGTGTCTTGGCCCACCCTCTACAGCTGCACCCGGACGATCTGGCCCAGCTGGTCGTCGAGCAGGCCGTGGCATGTTGTGTCTTGGCCCGCACCTGTTGTGTCTTGGCGCGCCCTCTACAGCTGCACCCGGACGATCTGGCCCAACTGATCGTCGGGCATGCCGTGCCATGTTGTGTCTTGGCCTGCCCTCTACAGCTGCACCCGGACGATCTGGCCCAGCTGGTCGTCGAGCAGGCCGTGGCATGTTGTGTCTTGGCCCGCACCTGTTGTGTCTTGGCGCGCCCTCTACAGCTGCACCCGGACGATCTGGCCCAACTGATCGTCGGGCATGCCGTGCCATGTTGTGTCTTGGCCTGCCCTCTACAGCTGCACCCGGACGATCTGACCCAACTGACCGTCGGGCAGGCCGTGCCATGTTGTGTCTTGGCCGCACCTGTTGTGTATTGGCCCGCCCTCTACAGCTGCACCCGGACGATCTGGCCCAGCTGGTCGTCGGGCAGGCCGTGCACGCGGCGCGAGTGCGCGCGCGCCTTGTTCGGCTTCTCGAAGCGGTGGCCGCACACCGGGCACAGGTAGCCGTACCGCTTGCCGGTGTGCGCGTTGTGCTTGTGGATCTGCAGGAACTTGCGCGACTTCAGCCGCTTGGGGCACATGTCGCACTGGGGGGGATAAGGAGATTATTATTAAATCCAACTACAATATGGTATAATACCAGCTGTTTCACGTTTCACCCGCGTTAATATCGGAATTCCCGCGGGAACTCCGGGGTAAAAAGTACCGTATGTCCTTTTCTTTACCCCTGACATGCAAAAATTCCCGACGATCGATTGAGCGTAACAAACTAACTGACATTAGCATTTAAATAGTAAGAACTAGCTGTTTCCCGCGGTTTCACCCGCATTTATTTCAGTTCCCGCGGGAATTCCGGGACAAAAATTACCCTATATCTCTGTACCCCTGACAATGTGTATGCAAAATTTCATGACGATCGGTTGAGCCGTTAAGCGTGAAAGCTTCACAGACAGACAGACAGAGTTACTTTTGCATTTATAATATTAGTAGGGATAAGGAGGGATTTCACAAAGTTGCACTCCACCTCCAAGGCGGTGAAAAAGAGTGTGGATAGTACCATATAAACGCGTGGAAAAAACGTATAGATTTTTATTTATTTACTAGCTGTCCCCCGCGATTTCATCCGCGGTAATTTCGGAGTTCCCGCGGGAATTGCGGGGAAAAAGTTCTTTGTACCCCTGACAGTAGCTGTTCCCCACATTAATTCCGGAGTTCCCGCGGGAATTCCGGGATAAAAACTATCCTATCTTTTAAGTTGGATCATATTATAAATGGTTACAAAATTTTATCAAAATCCGTTCAGTAGTTTCGGAGTCCATCGCGGACAAACAACGTGACACGTGATTCATATATATTAGACTAGCTGTCCCCCGCGATTTCATCCGCGGTAATTTCGGAGTTCCCGTGGAGGTTGCGGGAAAAAAGTACTCTATGTCCTTCAGTTCCCGAGGGAATTCCGGGATAAAAACTATCCTATCTTTTAAGTTGGACCATATTATAAATGGTTGCAAAATTTTATCAAAATCCGTTCAGTAGTTTCGGAGTCCATCGCGGACAAACAACGTGACACGTGATTTATATATATTAGATTTAAGCTTATTGCACAACATGGTACAAACGGCGGACTTAATGCCACAGTGACATTCTCTGCCAGTCAACCTTCACGGTGTTCAGAAAGTGTGAAGTTGTGCTTTAGATTCAGTAAATGAAATGTGTATTGTGTGTTTGTGTACCTGAAAGTTCTTGTCGGGCAGGTGTATGGCGATGTGCTGCACCAGGTTGGCCCGCCGGTGGAAGCTGGCGCCGCAGTGGTCGCAGATGTAGGGCCGCTCGCCCGTGTGCCGGCGCTCGTGGATCTGTGCGGGGGGGGGGGAACTTTGTAGCCAGGTGACAACGTGCTACTTGAAGACTTTCCTCTCCGCGTTGCAGCCAATCATAATTGTTATTTGTTATACACGAGTGCAAAGTTGCTTTTTAACCGCGTGCTCAACTTTGATGACCGAGCAAGCAGAGGATTCTAAAATAGCACAAGGTGAAAAATTTTTGCACTCGAGTGGGAATACGTAACTTTTCATCCCCCCTCAGCGAGGAAATGACTAAATGCAAAATAAAACATTTCCAATCACAAGATACTTTTATTTCAGTTTAGGTACATATTTACTACAACATTATGATAGCATACGGTGCTGCTCGCCAGTTCTGTTAGCTTGAAGTTGGCTTGACACGCTAACGCGTGGCTAGATATTATGAATATCAAATAATACTTAGGTAGATACCTACAACCTCAAGCGGATAAGAACGGCTTTTACGCTCAGATATCGAATAGCAAAAATAGCATTTCTGAGGTGGGAGGATGAAAAAAAATTTATGCTCCTGTCCTTCTAAACAACTACTAGAATTTAGAAAGTGCAAATACAATCCGCCATTGCACACCGAACTTGTCTCAGCAAACTACAGGCAGAATTATGATTAACTAGCTGTGCCTCGCAGTTTCACCCGGGTGAGTTTTGGTATCAGGAACCTTTGCGGCCGGAGGCAGAACAACCCGCCAAAGTTTCATCACAATCGGACCAATGGTTTCGAAACGCATAGAGGAAAGACATACAAACATTCATTTTTATTTATAAAAGAAGGAAATTATATTATCTCGCGTTTGTGTGAACATTAGGTTTTTTATGTTTTTAAACTTTTTTCGACAGTGTAAGAGATGCTGTCTGCTGAGAAATTGATTTTGTCGTAACTCAGCTACCTACGGCTATGTGTGTACGTATAGGTACTCACAGTGAGCGCCTCCTTGGTGGCGGATGCGTACTCGCAGTAGGCGCACTTGTGGATGCGGCCGAGGCCGTGCCGCGCGCGCTTGTGCTCCTGCAGCTGGTTGTTGTTGCGGCAACGTTTGCCGCACGACTGAAGGCAAAACGACCGAACACAAGTTGATATACGTGAAGGGGGGGGGGGGGATATTGAAAAGGACAGAATTTTAATATTATAGTGTTGGGAAGTCCAGTGAATGTGACGGAGTGGCATCATACAGAGCTAACTGCTAAGTACCTAGGAACACCAAGGTAGCTCCCGGAAGCCTATGGTGACATCAGGAAGCTGCCGGGCTTCCTCGAGGAGCTGGGTTGACACAAATAGTAATATTCCCACCACACTCAAAATAGGTGCTTGGACGTCGAGTTGCGGAAACCAGCCCGCTAACAAATAACAAGTCCAGTGGAGTCACTTCAATGGAGTGTTAAGGACTACCACACACACTACCACATTTTTTTACATAGTTCAAGTAATACCTCACAAACGCAGTAGTTGGTATGGAAACGCATGTGCGAGTTGTATGTGGCCTTCATTTTGAACTCCTTGTTGCACGTGTGGCACTTGTAGGGCGAAACGTCGGACGCTCCGTCGCCGGCGCCTCTCTTACGCGTGCGGGCGGCGGCCTTTGAAAACTGTAATCATATCAAACCCTTCCAGAAGTGGAACCAACGCCCTACTAATATTTTTTTTTACTGCTACTTTTGGTGGTTTCCAGTCAAATATTTTTCAGTCACTAATTTATAAATTGGCTCTTATAGTTGCACTAGTAACACTAGCACTAGTTTTAGGTTCGTAATGCAGTGCTTTTTACTTTATTGATGTGCTAGTGATTTTGTTTCTTTTGGTTGTGGTTTTGTGTAGATTAGTATTCAAGATTATTTTTTCATCTATAGGAAGCTTGTTACTACTGTTCATCTCTTTGCCTATTTATCATTTTATCCCTCTGTTCAAGATGGTTAAATTCAAATATAGAAATTGGGTATTTTCCAGGGTATGAAAATTCAAAATTCTAATTAGTCTGTCAGTTAGAAAATAAAAAAATAAAATTGATGAAAAATAACATAGATACAGCACATTAAAGTTTAGGGTGGGAGGAATCGTGACGTAAGTATTTGGTATAAGTCCCGTACAAACATCACCGGTATTATGTATTAAAACTGATTAAAACACATAACATGAATATAATGCTGTTTTATTGCAGTGACAGTTGTGCACAGACTAAAAATAATCACGTTCCTTCTTATGGGTTGCTTTTCTTATAAAAGTACACTAAGTAGGATATTAAATCAACTGGAATGGAACTGTATGGGAAGGCATACATAACAACCGGGTTGTGACGTCATGCGAAATTTCAACCAATTTTCAATGTACTATTGTTATTTTTTGATTATGTAAAAAAAGGAAAATATGTGTCCAATTTTATTTTATTTTTTATTAATCTACAGACAAAAAAAATTTGGTCAAGTATCCAATGCAACATTACCTGTTTAACATTAGGTTTAGTATCTTCATCCTTAACCAAATAATCATGGTCATTCTGATAATCATCGATGAAGGAGTCGTCACAATTATAATCTCCACTCGTGTCCGCAGGCTCCAGCTTCTGTTTCTTGGGAAATTTTCTAACTTTCAATGTTTTACTCAACTTGATCTTCGGTGGTATGCCAACGGACATGTTTAACAATGCCTTTTCGGCCTTCCTGGACGTCCGACGGAATTGTATCGCCGTATTCATCATCTCAACGCACTGTGTGCATATTTTCTGTGACAACCCATCGTCTATTTGTATCTGTAATTGATGGAAAAGTTTTCAACTGGTGAAACTAGTTTATCATAATTTGTAGTCATGAGTACCTAACATTGTAACATTGCTTTTTCTGGCCTTCTTTTAATAGGATTTTCAGTGACGCCACATTAAAAAAAAACGTTCATTTTCATTACACTTATTTATAGATAGAGATTAAGAGTGTAATAATGGACATATTAATGCACAGGTAAGATAGTTCAGTTGAGTAAATGAGTTACAAGTACTTGTATCATAGAATCTAGAATAATAAAACACAAAAGAACAATGAAAGAAGAAAAATACAATAATAATGAATATTCACATTTTCATCCAGAAGTTTATGACATACAGTTTCTAATTTAAAAATAAAATGAGCCCTTGCTTCCTAATCCCTACTGATATTATAAATGCCTGTCTGTTACGCTTTCACACCTTAACAGCTCAACCGATCATCATGAAATTTTGTATACACATTGTCAGGGGTACAGAAAAGGACATAGGGTACTTTGTATCCCGGAATTCCTGCGGGATCTCCGGAATTTGCGCGGGTGAAACCACAGAGAACAGCTAGTTATTTAATAAATAAAAATATTTTTCATTACTCATATTCGGAAAGTAGGTCTGAAGTTGCCTGAGAAGCGGGTTGAAAGTAACACTTTTCAGCCCTAGGGAGAATCGCTTTCAACTGACAGCTGGATACTGCAGAAACTCAAGTTTTTTTTTATGTCATAGGGGGCATACTTACTAGCCAGTAGCACACCTAATGTTTGATTTATGTAAAATAAAATTCACTCATTTTTTTCTTTAGCTAATTCCTATTTTTATTTTGACTTTCCTTGCATTCGTATTGAAAAGCACAGTGTTATCCTCGGGAGAAAGACTTATTTAGTCCCTCGATCTATTATATAGCCAAACCCCGTCTCGGGACTAAATAAGTTACTTTCACCCCTAGGATAACAATGTACTATTTTTGTCTCCCTCATGTTTTGATTTTCTAGTCAAAGAGTATATAACCACTAAATACCTTTAGCTGAACTGTAATACAGATGATGTTTAGACCAAGAGACTGTTCATGACTTACTTCCAGGCCGGTCGCTAGCTGCAGCTGTTCTGAACGCTTCTGCGACGAGGTGTTGCTGTGAAATATCGGAACCAGGTCTTCGGTGTTTAAACACGTCCTGCAGTAAGTCTTCTCATGTTTCCTCTCGACACTCGACGTTTTTTCATTATATAGGGCACTTCGGCGTTTCTTTACACACAAACGATTTAAAAACAACAACGCCAGCATTATTCTACACGGCTACGACGCCGATGATGGAGAGACGAAACACAGACGAATAAGAGTGAGACGAAAGTTAATTAAGTCGTTTAACCATTTAAAGCGCATTAAATGGTGTGAAATACATTAATTATTATCGATAACTAAGTGTAAATACTAAATTAAATATAAAGGTAGGTACCTATAAAAATCACTGATTTTAGTAAGCGTAGTACGGTAGTAACCAGGCCACGTAGTGATTACCTTCTCTCTGGTAGTAACAGTAGGCAGTAGCACAACTAGCAGTTAGCACATAAGCAAAAGCATGCTAGTTTCGATTCGAGCAGATGCTACTTAGTAGCATTTAGCGCGTGAATACGAAGATAGCATACTTGTGAATTAGCACGCTACTTACACACAGCTTAGCACACAGAGTAAGGCGAGAGTGAGAGGAGGCATGCTACTTGATTTATTTACGTTGCTGCGATGACACAACTTTAAATATTATAATTCTTTATAGAAATAATTAATGTTTATGGAATGGGATCTTTATTTAATGTATTGAAATTAATAATATTACTGAATTTAATTTATTTTGCAAAGAAACATTCATTTTAAATGCCAAATGTGTATGTATATTTCAGTATAGTATAGTATGTGTATTTCAGACGTGCTAGAAATAAGTAGGTATGCTTGTAATAAGTATGCTCCTGAGGTCTGTGCTTTCACGAGCAAATGTATATACTCGGAGAGCATGCTTTAAACGAGCATACTGGGTATCAAACAAGCATGCTTTTCTAGTAGCATGTATATTAAAGCCTTTACCGTGGATTTTATAAATTTACGTTTAAAATTTATTTACCATTTCACATATTTTGTTGCCATTCTTTCTTTGTTCTTTTTATGGACTTTCACTTATAATATGGGTAATGCATTTAGCCAGTTTCAAGTAAAATTATATTAGATCAATGTATTTTCTATTAAAATGTTTCGTTGTACGATTTCAGAACATTGAACTTGCAAGTGCACGATACTATAGCTTGCAAGAACTTTCTCAGAGCTCTTGGAGGAAACCGAAGAAATCAGCTCGAAATGTCATAGATATATCTTCTTGAGCACATACGGTCATTGTGAAAATTGTTGTCCAATACAGCACCTTAAAACACAACAAAATCCATTTTTAACTATTTTTATCGATATGAAAATAAATGACCGAGCCGCCATCTTTGATTCCCGCCAAAAAAACTCTTGTTTGTTTCATTTTCGTTTCTCAACTCAGTTGTTTCTTTCTTTTTCTGAAATGATTTTCCCTTTTGGGAAGTCCGTACAGACGAAGTCTCATATTTAGTTTCAGTTTCTAAAATAAATAATTTAATACATTGGCGACCCTCGCTGGAAAAGTATCTATAGAATTTCATAACCTGTTGATAGTTAACGGATAACGCGTGAAAGCGTAACAAACTCACATTCGCATTTATATAAGGGTTATACCAATAGTTTTCCTCCGTCTTGGGACCACAACCAGGTTCCATCAGTGGATTTTTAGAGATTTATTTGGTACCAAAATTGAACACAAACTTAATCAAGTAATTTTAAAATAAGGCACCAAAATGGCCGCACGACGCTGATTTTCAGTGGCGACCATAAAAGTAAATATACTATAAATACATAGATAACACAATCATTTTCTAACAAATACTGCAATCACACTCACATCATAATATGACTTTTTAAAAACAAAAATGCAGGTCTTTCTTCCGGCTATTAGGCCGGTGAGAGCCGCTCACTACTCACAGTCACTAATATTGTCGATCTCGTTCATTGCGCTGGAAAACAAAGAGCGTTTTATATGGAGCTTAGCTTCAGTAGTGCTTATTCTGTGATAATACAGGCCTTAGGACCGGTTTTTAAATCCTTAGGAAGGGCACAGACATCTATCTATCAGAACATAAAGCAATCTGCCTGTTTATCCGTCGAATGAAATAATATGCCTACTTCCTTTACATTGATGTAAAAAAAGTTACCTACGTTCTGGCCTGTAGGGGAATTTAGTATATCAATATACCTTTACTACTTTTATCATTGATCTGAAGAAATCATATACCTAGGTACCTACACAACAGATGGAAAATTAATGGATATAATTAAAAAAGTCACTAGCTTTTAATTTTATTAAAATACAAAACTTAACATTTAAGTAATTATTTAATTAAATTATTGTGCAATCTTCATAGTATTAATACAAAATACTTTGGTTTAAAATTACCTATAGAAATATACGTATGTTTCTCACATATTTTTATTAACGTTCAAAAAAACAAGTTTCGATTCATCTTTACTTAAACTTCTAAACTGACCGACCTGACCGTCTGAAATCGTCAGCACTTTCCAATTATCTTCAAAATAGGGCGTTCTTATTTATTTCACGCAAATAATGAAAAAGAGATGTGAAGTTTTCACGTTTACAAATTAGCGCGTGAACGCGAAATTTATTTAAATTAGCACTAATTTCCATCTTTGATAATTTTAAATATTTTATTTTTATTCAACGTGTATTTATTGAACGATAGGGGTAGTTTTGTTTCATTTATTTAAACTTTTGAAGATAAATTTACGTACAATTTTTTTTATTTCTTATTTTTTTTCATAAGTGATAAACAAATTTTCAACCTATTAAAAATCTCAGAGGACAATTTAGAAATAATTTAATACAAATATAAAGTAATAAGGCGTCTTAATTTTACCTATGGATATAAATCCAATATTTTCTCAGATCAAATGTGGCATGTATAAACTTTTGCTTCATTTTCGCGGCACACGCTTATATATGTAATTATGTATGCAGCTTAGTGTGGGATCAGGTAATATGCTGTTATTATAATAAATATTAACTAAATAAAAATTAATCACCTTGAATATTATTTTAAGTCTTACATGTTGTGTAAATACACAATTCATACTGCCAATGTGAGCTTAAGAAATAATCCAAATCAAATATTCTTTGTGACAGCTCAATTCTAACTAATCTTAGCTAAATAACAATTTGTATGACGTCCACAGCATGATAATTTTTTTACATCAGTTCGAACAGTTCATTATGGCTTTCAAGGACCTTTGGAACAGGCCTTTACACGACTAGATTAATAAATTAGTATTTGATTTGTTGTGTAACTCCGACAAGCAAGAGTTTTGATTTACTGTGACCATCGCAGACAACGCGCGCGCCTTATTGCCATCATTTATATGCTTTAGATATAAAAAAATATATGCCATAAGACACATTGTTTACGTATTTTCTACCTCTACCTCAGACGAAATAAAGACTTCTTATTTCGTCTGAGATCTCTACATATAAAAGCGAAAGGTCACTCATTGACTAAACACGACATCGCGAAAACTATTTGACCTATGTAGCTAAAATTTGGCAGGTACACACTTAGTAGGTAAGAAAGAGACGTAAACTAAGACTGGATTTCACGGAGTTTCCGAGTGAACTCTAAAACTCCTTAACGCGAGTGAAACTCCAGTTTTTTGTTGAGTATTTTTCTTTGGCGTAATAATTATCATAAATAACTATCATAGTGCGGCTGGTCATAGTGAATCAAAGCCGAGGCTCGACATTTAAATGACTATTAATGTTTATTGCGACACGAAACCCGGCATGAACTTTTTGATGCCACCGCGGCTGTCTTCGAAGAGGCTTTTCACGAAAAACACCTGAAAAACATAACATTAAAATTATCTGTCACAAGCTGTGTGTCCCTCTGACAACTGGATTAACGAAAGAAAGAACCCAAGAGTTTCTCGCTCGTGTCTTCTCGTGGGAAATAAATATTTTGACTGAATTCAAATGTTATGGTGTAACTTAATGAGTCAATAAGTTTGAGTTTGAGTTTCATTGACTTATAAACAATGCACACCTCAAACCGATAGGTCTAGAATGAAATTTTTCACGAAATCTTTTTGTAATGTAGGCAAACAGATACAATATCTAGAAACTCAACTCTTAAAGTGTAAAACCGTGAGGAACAGTGGGATAGTTAATAGTGTCAATCGGTACTTTTAATTTTATGAATTCTAATGCAATGCAGTCTTTATTTTGATTTTGGAACTGTAACAATTACCTGAATAATTCCCACGACCATCATTATCAGTATTTGTACCAGTGACCATTGCAGCACTCTGCAAAAGAGAAGTTATTTATACAACGGTCGCATAATGAGAGGTATCAAAATATGCATGTCAGTACCATGATGATGTTCCATAGCACACCCATACACATGGCGCAAACAACAAAAAGTGACGTCACAGAACCCACCCATCTTCATCTGTGATGTAAATGGAATCATGTAATACACTCACGAGGCGCAGGTGAAGTCACGCCACTCACCCCCACTCACCTGGCACACATGTCCTCAGCAAGGTTCCTGTCACGCGCCTCGTGCGCCGACTGCTGCTCCTGCAGCCGCCGCGCCAGCGTTACGTGCTCACTCACCCTGCCCACCGATTGGAGAATGTCAGCAACACGCACCATGTAAGTTCCTGCGTCATTGCCTATACATACAATAACACCTTCTAAGTATGTAAATATTCGGTTGTGACTTCCTCGACCAACCTGTATATGTTTTTAGTTCAAACGATAATCTCCAAAACTATAATTAAAGAAGTGGACTCACCAAACTCCAACTCTTTGCCTTCGTCATAATCCTTTTCCGGTGACTCTGATTCCTCTTTGACAATCATCAAATCAAAGAACACCTAAAAAAATAATTTAAACTATTTGTAGATAAGGACAATATTATGTTTATACAGAATAATAAAACCTAATGCATAACGTTTATAAAATACTAGCTGTTACCTACGGTTCCACCCACGTTAATTTCGGAGATCCCGTCGGAATTCCGGGATAAAAGTACCCTATATCTTTTTCTGTAGCCCTAATAACATATTATAGTATGCAAAATATAAAGCAGTTTCACCCCTGTTTTTACAGGGTTCCCGTGGGAATTCTGGGATAAAAAGTATCCTATGTCCTTTTCTGTACCCCTGACAATGTGTATGCAAAATTTCATGATGATTGGTTAAGCCGTTAAGGCATGAAAGCGTAACAGACAGACACACAGTTACTTTTGCATCTATAATATTAGTAGGGACCAGTAGGGATTATAAACTGAATGATCTGTGTATTACTCACAGTTTTCTCACTGAAAGTACTGAATGTGTTGTCGAAACAGAATCTATAGTCTCCCTCTAGCTCCGCTGTTAACTTGTGCGCGTTCTCTGGCTTCTTGTACTCTGCGATGAGGACTAAGCCCATTGGATCGGCCAGTTGGAAAGATATGTCGAGCTCCCCATGTGACGAGTCTATTACCTTAGAGATAAAATGTGATGAATTAACTTAAGTATTTGTATAAGTGTCTCAAAACTTAACATAAATTAAATTTTACGCTGTTTGGTCAAATAACTAGAAATATTAGATACCTAGAAAAACTAAGCTAATAGTCAATAAGAAATAGCAGCTACTAAAACCTAATACTAATTTAAATAATTACTAATTTCAATGAAAGAGACATGAAAGTCTCTCCCAATAAGTTTTTATTCATTAAAACCTACAAGATAAATTAGCATGCTAAATACCTACTATGTATGAAAAAATGCTAATGCGATATATTTTTTTAGCATCAATTCTATCTGTCACTAGAAATGTCAAAAGTCGCAAAGCGCCTTTATCTTTATTCGGCTTTTTGTTCCTCTTTTCTAGCCATAGTTATTATACCTACACTTTGTTTCCAGCAATTTTCTAGCTTAGGCCTTAGTTTGCTCACCTGATAATCAAGATCAATTATTTCGTTCACCTTGACCTTGTGATAAAAACAGTCTATTTTCCCAGCTTGCACAGTAAATGTGATGTCTTTTTCGTAAGCGAATACAACACTAAAAATAGTAGATAAAAATATGTATCTCATTTTGGTTTTTTTTATTAATTCGGATCGCTTTCACAGTAAGCACTTCGAAAATGATTGACCTGTTTAACTTAAAGTCTATTTATAGCAACAGTTTTTACGGTTGAAGTTTAAAAATAGAAATAAACTAAAATTAAAACTAAAGCGGATCGCAATCGCGAAAGAAAACACTGAATCCCGGCTTCGCTGATTTCGACCGGCGCGGAGGGTCCAGCGGTCGGGTGGCGGGCACCAGGCAGCTGACTGACACTGACACTTGACAGTTGACATTGACACATTTGGTTGAGTGGCGTTCCGTGGTGTCGCTCGAGTTCGAGTGCACTCGAGCGCGCTCTCTATCCGTTCCGTGGCTTGGTGAAATTTTATTCACCCGTTCCGTGTCTCAGAGTGCAGCAACCAAACAACTATCTCCGAAGCAAGTTAATTTTACTAACTTTACCACGTTATTGCTTTATTTGTAGCATTAAAAACAGCCTACCAGTCACACTTCTTGTCTATGTTACTCCTTATAATCAGCTAATCGCCAGTGAAATTCCTGTTAAAATTTGTCCAGACGTTTCAGAGAACAAAACAGACAGGAAGGAACAAACAGACAGACTGACAAAAAAAATTTTTGTAGGTACCTATAGTATATGTATACTTTCATGTGCATTTAACGAAACAACAACGTGCGTACAATAAAAAGACAACTCTGCTTGCACGCCGCGATCGCAGCGACGCGCGCCACGCACGCACGGGTGGCACGTGCGGAACAAGGGGTAGCCGGGAGAGGGTTCTCGGACTCGACATCCGACAAAATATGTGAACAGCGCCATACTAATAGGCAGTCAGATCTGACTGATTTCTTTGCTGGGCATAGAGGGCTTGCAAAACAGCCGACATTTCATGTCAGCGACGACACAAAATCTGTTTCCGACAAGTGTGAATAGCTTCATATAAAATGCTCTGCCACTGGGACATCCGATTAAAATCCGGACCTGACACCCGACAAGTGGGAACGAGCTGTAAGTTCCAGTTCAGCACGATTCAATATGACAGCATTTTACAATTCTTCTGAGATTTTACATGAGATAGGATGTTGACCACACAAATCATGATTCAGACCGAGCCATGATAAAAATATTTTGTTTGATTTGAGGTATGTTCCATTATTAGAAGTATGACGTCAATTTAGTTATAATACGAAGCCGTATACTGGTAGGTACTGTTTTGAAATTGAACGCAGTCCAGGATAGGATACTATCATCCATGACATGCTGCTGTCGAGTGTCGACCACTCATTGAGGATTGACCTACGGTAGTATACTCTCCGCTACACCAGAATGAATTTTTCCTCAGTCCTCGTCACTGTGAGCAGTGTGAACACTGGGCCAGTGATATCAGTCAGTAATAACGGAACATATACTCTATAGTCTGTGGTATTTTTTTCTTGTGTTTTTCAGTACTTTTTCTAATTTCTATTTGTAAAATAAAAAATATGGTAGGTACCTTCATTTAACTTTCCAATTAATTAGGTGTAGTGATGAAGTTGATTAGTTTGTAAATACGAGAGAATCCAATAACAATTTATCAGAAAAATGTCGTACAACGACTGCGCTGGCCCTGCGCCCGACGGTGTGGTGAGAAACAGTGCTCTGAGCTTTCTTGCGCCGGCGCAGCGGGCACAGGTTCAACCCGCGGCGGGGGCCCAGGAGTCCACTAGTAAGGAGACGAATCAGTCTGGTAAAACATTTTTCTATTTATTTATTGACCTTAAATATGGTTTAACTGAATATTATCAATCCTCGGGGGCTAACTTGACACAAATTAACTAAACTTATATCTACAAACTTGAGATTAAGTGCAAAAATGGAACAAATTTTGCAGACGCTTAAAAATCAGTTTCTAACTTGTTTGATCGGTACCTAATGCAATAATTTTTAAAATGAAGGTAGTGCATACCATATCTACAGTATTCATTTCATGAGATATTAGCTTAAGCATAGAATAACCAGCCTCCAGTCCAACATGCTGGCCCAATGTAAGAAACTTCTCTTATTATCAAACGGTGTTGATGTGTAAGTCTCTTCACTATGTTTTCCCTACTGAAAAGCCTGTGGTAATCATTTCGATGTGAAGACTATTTATATAAAACCAATAATATATTTGTTTCAGAGAGATTAGTGCCAGCTGGACTTAAAGCACTGTGCGATGCATGCTCCCAGCTGTATCCAGATCAGCCGAATCCGTTACAAGTCACCACACGGCTCAAATATTGGTATTATAATTATGCGCTTGTATTTTATTTTTCTTACAATATAATAAACATTGGTGTATTGC
Source organism: Zygaena filipendulae (assembly GCA_907165275.2). Taxonomy (NCBI): domain Eukaryota; kingdom Metazoa; phylum Arthropoda; class Insecta; order Lepidoptera; family Zygaenidae; genus Zygaena; species Zygaena filipendulae. The sequence goes on along the minus strand of OU015670.1, from coordinate 403,872 downwards.
AAATTCTCAGTCTGTACTGTACTAGATCAAAGTTCCTACTGTGTATTGAGGTATGAAAAGACAAGCTGCAAGAGTGAAGCCAAACAAACAGCATCTTTGTGCCTTCAGTTTTAAACTTATTTGCAATCACTTTACATTTAATATTTTTTTGCAGGCTAGGTGGACAAGACCCACTAGACTACATCAGTATGTACTGGAATCCTGGCAACCCTGAGGAATGCATACCTCCACACTGGCATTATATAAGGTAAAAATTTAATGGTGCTTTATCAGATTAATATGGATCAGTCAGCTCTGCCATTACTAAAAATTGCTAGCCTATATAACCATTATTTTGATTTATAATAGCTGTGCCCCACGCTTTCACCCGCGTGAGTTTTGGGATCAGGAACCTTTGCGGACGCAGGTGGAACAACCCGCCAAAGTTTCATCACAATCGGACCAATGGTTTCGTAACACATAGAGAACAGACATACAAACATTTATTTTTATTTATAAAGAAGAAGATGGTACGAAAACCTTCGTGCGCTTGTCCGACTTGCACTTGACCGGTTTTTTATCTATCCACAAATGACGGAGTAAAAACTAAACTTTAATTTTCGCCGCTAGTTTCGGTCTGTCGGACCTGCACGGCGACGGGCGCGTGCACCCGCCGCCGGACCGCGTGCTGCTGGCTGCGGCGCCCGCGCCCCCGTCCGGCTTCGGCATCGAGCTGACGCTGCGGCTGGAGGCGCAGCCCGGCGCGCCGCCGCCGCTGTGGCCCGCCTCGCTGCTGCAGGCGCTGGCGCGGTACGTCTTCACTACCGGTACGTATCTATCTAAAAACTAGCTGTCCCGCGCGATTTCACCTGCGGTAATTTTGGAGTTCCCTTGGGAATTCCAGGATAAAAAGTACCCTATGTCCTTCTCTGTACCCCTGACAACGTGCATGCCAAATTTCATCCAAATCCGTTCAGCCGTTTTTGCGTGATTGAGTAACAAACATCCAAACATCCACACTTTAACATTTATAATATTAATAGGATAAAGAGGTAAAGTTTGTTATTTTGTGACGTTGTCGGAGGTAATCTCTGGATCTGCTGGACTGATTTTGAAAATTCTTTCACCAATAGAAAGCCACGTTATTTGCGAGTGTTGTGACCCGGAACTCCCGCGGGAAGTCCGTAATTGCCCAGAAACCGCGGCGAACAGCCAGTGAAGTGTATCCCCCACCGCAGGCACCAGGATATGCGCGGGCGACCACATCTCGTGGCACGCGGCGCTGGACGGCAGCGCGGGGCGGCGGCCGCGCGTGCGCCACCTGCTGGCCGCGCGCGACGCCGCGCTGCCGGCCGCCGTGCCCACGCCGCACGGCGCCGTCGACCTGCTACAGGTAGGCTGACACTGCACTTACTATACTAACATTGAACACTGCATAGAAGTAGTAGATATATCTGTGGGGAGAACTGCACTAGCACAGCGCAAAGGTAGTAGGCATATCTGTGGGGAGAACTGGACTAGCACAGCACAGAAGTAGTAGGCATATCTGTGGGGAGAACTGCACTAGCACAGCACAGAAGTAGTAGGCATATCTGTGGGGAGAACTGGACTAGCACAGCACAGAAGTAGTAGGCATATCTGTGGGGAGAACTGCACTAGCACAGCACAGAAGTAGTAGGCATATCTGTGGGGAGAACTGCACTAGCACAGCACAGAAGTAGTAGACATGTCTAGTGTGGGGAGAACTGCACTTACGCTGCATAGAAGTATAATAAGGGGGAGTTGGGGCGCTTGTGGCGACACGTGACGCAAGTTTCCAAGGTATTCGAACCATCTCCCGCCGCGGCCGTTGTCGAGTGTAGTGCCTACTGCCTGTGCGCAGATAGTGGGGTGCACGGGGCGCGAGCTGCGAGCGGCGCAGCGCGGCTCCGCGCACGACGTGCTGCAGCTGATGCGCGAGCAGCCCGGGTGAGTGCGCCGCCATCTTTTGTTTGTGTACATACAACTAGTAGAGAATGCCGCGAGGCATTAAGTTCGCCATTTGTACATTTTGTGCATTGATGAATCCTTACTAATCCCTACTTCGCTGCTAATATTATAAATGCGAAAGTAACTCTGTTTATCTGTCTGTTACGCTTTCACGTCTTAACGGCTCAACCGATCGTCATGAAATTTTGCATACACATTGTCAGGGGTATAGAAAAGGACATAGCCTGGGTACTTTTGTTCCGGAATTCCCGCGGGAACTCCGAAATTAACGTGGTTGAAACCGCGGGGAACAGCTAGTATTATATATGCGAAAGTGGGTTTGTTTGTTTGTTACGCTTCCACACCAAAACGCAAAAGTTGGTATATACGGATGTATGGATGTTTGTTATCTACTGAATGGATTTTAAAGAAACTTTACAATAATCTAGCTCATACATCAGAATAACACACCGGGTACTTTTTATCCCGGAATTCCCGCGGGAACTCGGCTTAACCGATCACCATGAAATTTTGCATATATTTTGTCAGGGATACGTAGGGCACTTTTGTTTCGGAATTCCCGCGGGAACTCCGAAATCTACGCGGGTGAACCACCTCCAACCCAGGGTCCTACCAACCAATCTTGGTTATACGGACCGAATCGCGGGCCGGAACGCCCCGGTCGCCCGGGACGCACCGTACCCTACACATTCTCTTTTTGCTCTGATCTGCGATCAGATCTGATCTCTGCGATCTGATCTCTGATCTTGATCTGATCTACGCGGGTGAACCAAAAAAAAAAAGTGGATGGCGGGGGTGTAGTGGCCGGCCAGTGAGCACTGACTGTACTGTCGCCCCCAGCTGCGGCGGGCCGTGGCTGGTGACGTCGCTGCGGCGCGCGCGCTCGGTGCGCGGCGCCGGCGCCCGGCGCGCTCCGAGCGCGGCCCCCGCGCAGCTCGCCGGCGTGTCCGCCTCGCTGCGCTGGATGCCCATGGCCGGCGAGACGGTGAGTGGGCCGGAAGAAGATATCTCTCTCTCTCTCTCCCCCTCTCTCTCTCTCTCCCCTCCCTCTCTCTCTCTCCCGCTCTCTTTCTCTCTCTCTCTCCCTCTCCTTTTCTCTCTCTCTCTCTCTCTTTCCCTCTCTCTCTCTCTCTCTCTCTCTCCCCCCTCTCTCTTTCTCGTCCTACCAACCAATCTTGGTTATACGGACCGAATCGCGGGCCGGAACGCCCCGGTCGCCCGGGACGCACCGTACCCTACACATTCTCTTTTTGCTCTGATCTGCGATCAGATCTGATCTCTCTTTCTCTCTCTCTCTCTCTCTTTCTCTCTCTCTCTCTCTTGGGGCTCCACTGAAAGCCAGCGCTCATTGGCGTATCCAGGCTTATTTTTCAATGGGGGTATAAAAGTATAAGTACATAATGGTAAGTGGTACACCTGATGGTAAGTGATTACCCGCGCCGCCCATGGACATCTGCAACACCAGAAGGCATGCAGGGGCGTTGCCGACTCCGAATGGGGATGGGTTTCGTTCTTAATGTCTACAGGTAGTTTATCGTAGATCGAGGGGCCAATGACACGAGGATTTTGGTCCATGAGTGCCAACCGTGTGTCCCTTCTATCTGTTGTTTTCACCACACTGTGCTGCAGGTGCGCGCGGGCGGGGCGGCGGCCGCGGGCGGGGGCGGCGGCGCGGGCGCTCTGCCCGCGAGCGTGCAGCGCCAGATCAAGGAGACGCTGCAGCGGGGCCTCACCACCATGTCCGCCGACAGGAGCGCCAGCGAGGGTGCGTGCCACAACCACCAACACCATCCACACCACTATCATCTATACTATTATTATAAAAGGCAAAAGTTTGTGAGTTTGTGAATAGGGTACTTGCATGAATTTTTTTTTTTCAGTCTATTTTAAAGACATATGGCCTACTTAAACAAAGCAAGAAAAAGAAAAAAAATATATGCATAAATTAATTAAATGGAGCGTTTCAAAGTTCCTCCTTTAGACCTTACCGCCGAAACGCAGAATGACGTCACTAGTTCAACATTACGCCTTCTTCTTCTTCTTTATGGCTTCCACTATGTTCACTCACAGTGACTCCGCCAATGTCACGTAGTTGAAAGTAAACGAAGAAGGACAAGATAATAATAAATAACAAACACTAAAACTCCCTATTGAACCGCGTCCGTCTGTCCCGCAGTCACCGGGCACATGTCGACGGACAGCTTCAAGATGTCCAGCTTGGAGCAGGCGCTCTTCGACGTGCCGGAGTTTATGCAGGTTGGGACAGTACAGTATACCTTTTTCTTCTTGATAGAGCTGCAAGCCGCTGTTTATTTGTTAAGTTTTCACAGCTTAACTATTCAACTGATCATCGTGAAATTTAACATGTACACATTTTCAAAGGCACATAGAGAAAACAAACTCACTTTCATATTTATAATTGTAAGGAAGGATTGGGATTCGGGCATTTATCAAATGGGCATGTTGACTAATTTTTTTTTTTAGTCCGTCTTGTAGATTATTAAAAAATATTGGACACGTATTTTTTCTTTTTTTACGTAATCAAAAAATAACGGCGATATATTGAGTTTAAATTTCGCGTGACGTCACTATTCTGACAGTTTGTATGGCGGTTTTAGCGGTTAGTGACGTCACGACCCCCTCACCCTGAACTTTAATGCGCTTTATCTCTGTATATTTTAATTTATTTGAAAAAGCAAAAAATACGTGTCTATAGTTTTTTATTTTCTAACTGACGGACTAATTGAATTTTGATTTTCAAAAGTAGTCCACATCCCTATTAGCGGTAACTGTCAACTCTGTGCTTAGGTTTAGGAGAACCCAATTTATACCTGGGGCGTTTGCGGGCTTTTATCGGGTTTAAACCCGAACACCGGGTTGATTGCCAATCTATAGCGGTATAACATCTATATACATAAATAAAACTGTAGTGTCTGTTTGTATTTCCAAATTAACAGCTTTTCACTAAATGCATATGAAAGTATATACGATAGTTGCATTAAAAATGCATTTTTTAAAACTTTTCTCTGTCTGTCTGTCTGTTTGTTCGGGCTAATCTCTGAAACGGCCGGACCGTTTTTGACGAGACTTTCACAGGCAGATGGTATTATAAGGAGTATCTTAGGCTACTTTTATTTTGGAAAAAAAAAGTTCTAGAAACTCACGCGTGTGAAACCGCGGGGCGCAGCTAGTTTATACTTTATAGTAAGATCTGTGAATTACTGCTTTTCAGAGTTCATATCGCGAGGAAGACGCCGTGGAGTACTTGGACGGCGTGCACCTCGTACTGAACGCGGAGAGCGCCAGCCTGCTGCCGCTGGCCATCGAGTGAGTTGCTTCTAGAGCCTGTCTGAACTGAACAGCCGCGCCCCTCCACCGGGCGTACGCGCACGCACAACCGTTAAAAATATCTATATGACACATATAAATCTGGTCCGTCTATTCATCACAAGAGTGCAATACTGTCGCCGCACTCACACTATTAAAGAGATATTATTTGGACATAGATAAGCAATAGTGTGTTAACCCACACTGGAGAAATTTTGAGTAAATCGTATTTTAAAATTATAGCGCTATTTTGTGTCAACATTTTTTTAATGTTCAACATTTTGTTACACATTTAAACAATGTAATAAGGTAAACACATAATTAAAAAACGTTCCCCAACTCTCAATAAATCGTTCTGTATCAATAACTTCATTTTGTGGGTTAACATGTTATTGCTTATCTGCGTCCATTTATCAATACATGATCTCGCACATCTGAAACTGCTTATTAAGTGGTGGGGCGCGTCATTTTAGTTAAGACAAGCCGTACCTAATAATATTGTCCTTTTACCTAATTTGACGAATAAGGTTCCATTAAGGCGAAAACACACTTGCGTGTCGTGTCGTGTCGTGTCGTGTCGCGACAGAAGTATATCGCTTTCGTACATATAATACGGTTAGAGACATATTTCTGGACATGAAAAGCATAGGTATGGTCGGATCTCAACATTATTAACATTAAAACGACTTTTTAACTAACAACTTTTGAACACTAACGGCCGCACTCAGAGTTGACTTTAATGATTACTTAGTTAAGTATAGATTTTTAAAACAAAACTGCCGCAATCAGAAAAGTTTAATAAATTAATGTTAATTGGCATTTAACTAATTAACTTACATCTCATTAAATGGCAATTAACATTAATTTACTGAACGTCTCTGATTGCGGCAATTTTGTTTTACAAATCTATACTTAACTAAGTAATCATTAAAGTCGACTCTGAGTGCGGCCGTTAGTGTTCAAAAGTTGTTTGAAAAATCGTTTCAATGTTAATGTTAATAATGTTGAGGTCCGACCATACCTATGCTTTATCGACTCTGAGTGCGGCGGTTAAACACTAAAATTCGTATTTAAGTGTTAAAACGTAATTTGGCCGGATGTTGAGATCCGACCATAAATGCTTTTCGTGTCCATATTTGTATGTTGTGCCGTGTTGCGGCGCGTTCTGTGGCGGTGCGTCTCTAAAACGCTAATTACACTTTGCAATTTCAGAGCACCAATTTAGGGCTCTAAATCGGATACAATTTAGGGTCGGTGAGTGAGAGAGAGCGTAGTAATCACACTACACTAAATTGTACCCTAAATCGACTACTCTAGGTTAAATTTTAATGTAGTGTGATCACTTGCTCTCTCTCTCACTCACCGACCCTAACTTGTATCCGATTTAGAGCACTAAATAGGGATGTGGACTACTTTTGAAAATCAAAATTCTAATTAGTCCGCGTCAGTTAGAAAATAAAAAAACAATAGACACGTATTTTTTTGCTTTTTCAAATAAATTAAAATATACAGAGATAAAGCGCATTAAAGTTTACGGTGAGGGGGTCGTGACGTCACTAACCGCTAAGACCGCCATACAAACTGTCAGAATAGTGACGTCACGCGAAATTTCAACTCAATATATCGCCGTTATTTTTTGATTACGTAAAAAAAGAAAAAATACGTGTCCAATATTTTTTAATAATCTACAAGACGGACTAAAAAATAAAAAAAATTAGTCAACATGCCCATTGGTGTTCTGAAATTGCAAGGTGTAATAAGCGCTTAACCGCACTGAATAGATGAAACAGATATACTTCTGTCGCGCCACATCCACGACACGACGCACGTGTGTGTTTCCGCCTTTGGTCGCGTCTAACCGGGGCGGGGCTGCTTCGCCAGCGGGCGGGTGCTCCACGGCCACCACTTCACGTGGCGGGGCTGCGGGCGCGCCGCCACCGTGCTGGCGGAGGACGTCGCCGGCGCGCTCGCCACCGCGGCGAAGCCCTACGCCGCGCAGGGCGGCTGGGTGCAGGTATATGCGCGCTCATAGCAATCTGTACATGAACGTAGATGAACAATAGTGTGTTAACCCACATTGGAGAAATTTTGTGTAAATCATGTTTTAATTTTTTTTTTTATTTACAACTTTTTGTTACATATTTAAACAATGTAATACGGTACACACATAATTAAAAAACGCTCTCTAACTCTCAATAAATCGTTCTGTATCAATAACTTAATTTTGTGGGTTAACATGTTATTGCTTATATGCGTCCACATATAAAATGCCTTGTCCTGAATGACTGATGGATCAACGCACAGTCTAAACCGCTGGTCGTGGAGACCTGAAACTCGGAGGGTGTGTTCTTCGTGTGACGAAGGCATCCGATAAGAGAGGATTTTTGAAAATTCAACCCCTAAGGGGATGAAAAGGGGTTGCAAAATTTGTATGGAACAATTCCGTGGGAACTTCGAAATTATCGCGGGTGAAACCGCGCGGGACAGCTAGTCCTATATAGAATGTGATAGCGCGAAATCGCTTTTGATGTAGGTATTATGTAACAGTTGTAATGCCACGAAGTCACCTCGATGGACTCAGTAACGGTTTTAATACCACTTTGTGGTGTTTTGCAATTTGTGTTTATAGAACACAAAAAAAATTATTAAAAGTTGATTATTAGTTGTAGTTCATCACAGTTTCACCCGCTTAAATTTTGGAGTTTCTGCGGGAACTCCTGGATAAAATTAAAGTCCCCTGCACTGCTGAAAACGTGTGTGCAAAATTTCATAGTAATTCCCCGAATAGCTAAGACGTGGAAGTGTAAAAACAGAGTATTTTTTCTTTTTTTACGTGATCAAAAAATAACGACGATACACTGAGGTCAAAATTTTGCGTGACGTCACTAACCAGTGCAGTTTGTATGGCGGCTTGTAGCGGTGGGTGACGTCACGAGCCCCTACCCTAAAGTTTAATGCACTTTATCTCTGTGTATTTTCATTTATTTGAAAAATAAACAAATACGTGTCCAATGATTTTTTATTGTCTCATCTCAAATCTCGCGCCCCCAGATCCTGATACCGAGGGATCTGGCGCTGGACATGTCGGCCAAGGTGGCGTGCCTGGCGCGCCTCGCCGACACCGACTCGGAGCCGGACAGCGACGGGGAGCGGCGCGAGAGGGAGACCCCCTCGCTGCCTCTCACTCTCGCGTGGACCGAACACAACCTCAAGATCACCATCGTGCACGATGTCGACGTGTTATAGTGGCGATGGCGCAGTGAGCGGGAAAGGCCTAGTGAGCAGCAAAGACCTAGTAAATCAAGGCTTATTGAGCAGTAAAGGCCTAGTGAGTGACTGCCTATTAAACGGTAAAAGCCTAGTCATTGGTGAAGGCCTAGTAAGTCAAAGCATATTGAGCGGTAAAGGCCTAGTAAATCAAGGCTTATTGAGCAGTAAAGGCCTAGTGAGTGACTGCCTATTAAACGGTAAAAGCCTAGTCATCGGGGAAGGCCTAGTAAGTCAAAGAATATTGAGCGGTAAAGGCCTAGTAAATCAAGGCTTATTGAGCAGTAAAGGCCTAGTGAGTGACTGTCATTAAACTGTAAAAGCCTAGTCATCAGTGAAGGCTTAGTAAGTCCAAGTATATTGAGCAGTAAAGACCTAGTTAACCAAGGTAAATTGAGCAGTAAAGGCCTAGTAAGTGACTGCCTATTAAACGGTAAAGTCCTAGTTATCAGTGAAGATCTAGTAAAACAAGAATTATTGAGTGGTGAAGGCCTAGTGACTTGAGAGGTAAAGGCCTAGTCAACAGTAAAGACCTAGTAAGTCAAGGCCTATTGAGCAGTGAAGGTCTAGTCAAGGCCTATTAAATCAAGACTCATTCAATGGTTAAGGCTAAGTCAGTGGTGAAGACCCAGTAATTCAAGGCCTATTGTGTGGTAAAAGCCTAGTGAGTGACAGCAGTGGTGAACGCTTAGCGGAAGCCATTTTTATGTTGTTTAAAAACTCAAAGTGAAACATCTGTATGCAAAATCGATACAATGTTTATGTAAATTTTGTATATTTTCAATGTAATAAACATGAATATTATAATTAAACATATTTATTTATTTAACAATTAATGCACACAAGGACAACATAAAAAGAAAGAAAGTATAAAAGTAATCATGTTCGGAAAACAGAATGCTGATCTACTGTGCCTCAATTCGATATAACATACACAATCATTGTATCAACAACGATGAAATCATAACCTAAACTGCCACCAGCTCCCTAGCTATTACCAACTTTCGCAATATAATTTATATCTATAATCTAGGTAACAATACTAGCATTTTGTTATGGGTTGAATTTGAAAAAACAAATCATGATGCTAGGCTAATGCTACTTTTTATCCCGGAATTCCCATGGGAAGTCCAAAATTAATATGGAAGAAACTACATGAAATTTTGCATACTGCCTACACGTTGTTAAGGGTAGGTACAGAAAAAAATAAAGAGTAGTGAGTACTTTTATTTCGGAATACCCGCAGGATCTCCGAAACGAAAAGTCTATAAAGTTAAGAATAAGCAGCTGCAGGGAATCATGTATTCTTCACGCCGCGCCTTTCTTTCCACTTCACTGTTTCTCTATCTCTTACTCTTTCGGAAAGTAGTGTGCTGTGTGATGGACGGGACGGCCGTCCTGACATTCAGTAACTTAAATAAAAATTTAATAAAAAATTTAAACCGTCTTCATAACACACAAAAATGCACTACACTAAAAAGTTAAAACTAGCCTACCTAGTACCTACTGATGGTTCCGAAGTTGTTCCTCTTTTTTTAGAAGTCGGTTAAAAAATATTGGAAAAGTTAAACCGTCAGATCAAGAATATTTCGTCAAAAATAATCGTCATATTGATTAATTATTATTATTCATCAGACACTGGGACACCAAGCTGAACTGTCTGCATAATAATTTGACGCACTCGAGTATTTGAAAATAGCGTTTCTTTTTGAATTTTCAAAAAGCCGCAACAAGCTTGTGTTACATCCGGATCGGCAGTCTTTTGAATGGGAGCTTCTTCCTGAAAATCTGACGCGCTCGGATAATTATGTTTTTCTTCATTTTAACCCTCGCACGGCGACCCTCCCATGTAAACCAGCAGATTAACATGCCTCCATCATCAGAGACACGTAGGGCATAAACACTATCAATATCTGACGCGCTCGAGTATTTCCATGTTCTGTTTGTTTTTTAATTTTTTTAATTCTATAGAAGCTCAACCCTCCGATGAAAGAGAAAACATTATGTAACCTTATTTTCTTTCTACCTCCTAATCTTCAAAACCCAATAGTTCCCAACAACGCTCGAGTAAATCCTCGTTTAGCATCGTCGACTCCTCTACTATTGGGGAAACGTCTTTCTTGCGCACATGAAAACCGTCATTGCGAAAATCACTGTCCCATACAGCTTTTTAAAATAAAACAAAAGCCACTTTTAACAAACATATTCTACTCGAAAGTAAATGACAGAACCATCGTCTTAAATTCCCGCCAAATACTCAATAGGTAGTCAGCTTTGTGAGGTTTAAAAAACGAGAAACGAACGAACGAACGATGCCGATGGTTCGTTTACGAAACGAACCAACCATCCCGTGGCAACAGTTAACAAGTTTTGGAGTAACTGGTTTCTAATCTAACGTTAACGTAGAAACCAGTCGATTCATGTAAACACAGGGTCAATGACAAGGGCTATTTTTATAGGCAGTGCTATAAATAATTTTACCTTCAGGCAACCCAACTGCTGAAGGCTAAGCCAGCTAACTAAAAAAAGGGGGCCTGAAAAAAGCTGAGGCCCTACATTTTTTCACGATCTCGCAATTGTAACGAATTTTGAGGTTAATTTGACGACAACTTACCTTTTACATGAAATATTTTGTTCAAAAGGTAAAACAGTAATAATATTCACTTCATCTGTAGCCAACTGTCAGCTTACGTTTTCTTTGACAAACGTCAAATGCATTATAGATTCTATTAGTTCATCCGAACTTGTGATATTTCAGTACCTAACCTATAAATAATTACTTTTAATGTTCACTAAATTCTATAAGTGCGCTAATTTTTTATAAAATACTTTCCAGAGAGACTATAAAACGATGTCTCGCTATCGTAGTGTAGTGTGGCAGTATTTTACAAAGGATAATGTCAGCAAAAAAGCATTGTGCTCAATTTGTAACGAACTATATTGCTACCAGTCCACCACCGCTAACTTAAAGAACCATCTACTGAGAAAGCATCCCAACGTCTACAAACAATTTGAGTTACGACAAGCTATTCGACAACTGCAATACGAGAAACCCAACGCAAGTGTTGTTAGCAACGACGGTAAGTTTTGTAACGTTCTATCCAATTGTTTTGAAAACTAAACTGGTTTTATAACGTTTCGTTTTTCTAAACTGTTACCCACGGACAGAATATCAGTGCTGACACTAGCTAGATTCACTACCTACCCAAATACATTGCAGTATCAGCTCAATGCCATTAGGTATAAAATTATACCTATCATTGTTCTTTATTATTTACCTTTACCTACTCTTTATTTTTTCTGAAGCGGCACTTGGGATTTTAAGAAATATACCTAATTACCCAATGATATACCTAGAATGTCTTTGTAATTACCCAATCTCCATTTACATACATAACACCATGACCTATTGCATTATATTCCTTTGTGGTCTTAGATTAAAACAAAGAGGCGACCTTTTTGTTTTAATCTAAGTTTGTGGCATTAACATTTTATTTTGTTACTAGTTAAAGTTATAAAATAGATCATGATCTTGCGTTTATGTTTGAATTTATATTATAAACTAGCAGTTAATCTATTTTACATTTGTGATAATTCTGACATAAATTGTCTGTTAATAAGAACGAACTCAAGAACAAAGGTCAAAGAGATACATTCACAAACTACTTAGAGATACTACATACCTAACACATTATACATTTAATTATTAGGTTAGGTTAAGTTTTAGTTTATTACTTTTTAGTTGTTAAATGAATAGACATTATGGCTTTATTAATTTAATTGAAAACTTTAATCGTAGTGATTACCTTCTCTTCTCTCCTACTTTAATTGTTAATAATTAATTCAATTAATTATTATTCATATGTAGCGATGGCAGAAAGGTTTTATTTTTTAAATTTACTCCTTTTGGAGAAGGCAAAGGAATCTAAGGCCATACAGCCAATTCAGTTGTATTTCTCTTCTTCTCAAGTTATTTAAGTACTTACATCGAAATGAATTGGTGAGATTCATTTCGATGCTTTACCGGAACTATAAGCAATAACTCTTCACAGCTGAACCTTAATAGGACACTCTGTGGGAAGTTCTATAGTAAAACGATAACCTCAATGGATCACTATTATACAAAATCCACCACTTTCACTCGATATTAATCATGATAAACTAATTTGTAAAACAAAGAAATAAAACTGTCATCCATTTTTGCTGAAATCCCGCCAAAAGTCCTCACTAGAAGTAGGTAGCTGGTAGACCGTGTATCAACTGTCCCGTCAGTTGTCACGAACTTATTAGATTATATTTTTTCTCGATAAATAGATTTTTTAAATAATATATCAACAACGGAGTTTGATATATCGAAAAAAAACTATCGATATTTTTTTTAATTTTATTTTATCAGCGATGTTTTAAAAAGCAATTTTAAAATTATTTACATAGTTTATAATTCCGTATATTTATTGAACAAATTAAATTATAAATGTTTGAAAATGTTAAGTTTCTCTAAGAAAAAAAAATCAAATTTTATTATTTTGTGTCAAAAATCCTTTTTTTTTAAAGTTAACGTCTCACAAATTGATAAAATATTAAAATTGCCATATTGATTTGAAATATAAATGCTAAATAGATTACCTTTTAATTAAAATCGAGACTATTGTTTTATTTATGTCATAATGATCGATGGTTTTAAGCGATAAAATATTAAGACATAAATAATATACAAAATGGCGGCCGTGAACATAAACAAATGAAAATATTATTTATTTTCGTTTAAGAGTGGTTGAGTTGACTTGTTTTTAAGTTTACTTACGATGATGTTGTATTTTAAATAATTGCCGTGTAAAAATAAAAAGTAAAAACTTATTTAAAATAATATCGACCTTCGATTTTTATATTTCAATATCGAACTGTCGATATATCATCCAAAAAAGTATTAGTAATAACTATCGATATTTCCAAGTAATAATATCGATATTTCGATATTTTATTAACAGCCCTAGTACTTATTTTTTTCTTCTTGACATTTAATCAAGAGATGTCGTAGCTTCGTAGTAGCAAATAATTAATCTTTATTGTGATTGGAATAACGTCGAAAATTAAATGCTTATTGGTCGACAGTATTTTTATGGTCGCTATTTCGATTTGCTGTCTGCTTCTACTGAAGCCAGAAGCAAAAGCAAATTAAAACCGCAGTTCGCGTTCGTTATGACGCGACACGCGACCGGCAACGCGCCTATCGAGTTATTTGCTATATTATATTATACGTACTTACCTAAGTTATTGATAAATATTTTTTTTACTGTGCTGCATACTTGTAATTATTTGGTTTTGGCGTCAATGTACCTAGTGATTGAGTGAACTGTACCAATAATCCGTTAAAATGACTAGATTTTCACATGTTTGGAGCCATTTTTCTATAGCAAATAAAAGACAGAAGAAAGCAGAGTGTAAATATTGCCAAAAGACCCTTTCTTATAAAACGACCATAACAAATTTAAAACACCATCTGAAACAAAAACATCTATTGGCGTTTCAAGAATTGTGTAAGGATCAAGACATACAAAAGATTACTGCAACAAATACGACAGGTAAGTTGTCGCCGCTCCAACTCCGAAACAGCAGATAACCTAGTACCTACCTACCTACTGTCAGAGAATGCGTTATGCGATATATTCTGTGACTTGCTATTTATAAAAAACAGCTTCTTATTATGTTTATTATAGCTATGAAGGGTTTATAGCATAGCATTAAAATATTCTGCTCGTGTAGCATTTCGTTTAATTTCATGCTGGTCGTTATAATTTATTCTTTACCTATTGCTGTTGAGTGTTGTTTCGCGAACACAAAATTGAAAGTTGAGTAGGTCTACGGTCAGTACGGACTAGGTACCCGTTTATAATTTCTATTGTTTTTGCCTAGATGGCGTGCGTATAGCGCTAGGATTCTAAAAGGATCCGTAGACGCTAGGATTTTTTTATTAATATATTTTTTCTCTCAACTCTCTGTTAAGTAGGTAGGTACCTATTCTCGTCAGTAGGTAGATATTATCTTACAAAATATAGAACCTAGGTTTGGACACCTCTAAGCAATAGGCAATAACACTCATTCATTCATTTTAACCACAGATAATATAAACCAAAGAGTAACATAAGCATATAGGAAAAGAGAGCCCTCTCACAGGAAAAAAGTGCAACCAATATTGAATGCTAGTGACGCCTATATTTTGGCTCCAGTACTAAGCTCCTGTATATACAAATATAGGTACATATAAGTACGTATGTATAGCAATGTAGGTATAGTTCATTTTATGCCCGCTCCACATTCACGCAAGATTCGAGAATGCGAGAAAACCACGAGAAACGGTGGAGAACATGTCCACATTCACGTTTTCGAGGTTTTCTCGCGTTCTCGCTTGAATGTGGAGCGGGCATAAAATGATCTCCTTTGGTATATTTGACTTTCAGTACCTGTATGTTTATTTTTCAGGTTCATGAATGTAACAAACTTGAATTACTAATCTTATATTTTTTTTCCACCAAAGCAATGTCAGTAGGTATTTCTTTATATCATACTCATTCTATAATTGGTTTATATATAAAAGACAAGATTATTAATCGAAGATTAGTTGTACGCAGCAAATTTTACACAGTATCATTTACTACAAAAAATGGAAGCTAAGACCTTTAAATAAAATATATACCTATATAATAAGGCTGCATTATTTTCCACTTTTCGTCATAAACAGGTAATGTATACATGCTGCATACAACTAGACAGTTACATTCATGAACCAGCAACGCGAATTGGTGTTATTTAAAATAAATTCAAATTCCAACTTAAACATTTATTAGTCAGTCCGATACATCATTACCTATAGAAATTAGATTAGATTATTTACTAAATGTAGGTATGGTAACTTATTACTAAAAACATAACAATATTTGGATACTATGAGAACCAGAAGTAATCCTTACTAATATTATAAACGCGAAAGTTTGTATGTATGGATGTTTGTTACTCTTTCGCGCTAAAACTCCTGAATGGATTTTTATGAAACTTTACAAACATTTTTCCTCTGCCCTTACTGACCCATCTCAAATTTCCACTCTGTTTACATGGTTGTTGGCGAGGAAGCGCTCATCTTACATCTTGACCAGTCACGGCGGCGGTGGTGGCAGCGACGAAAACAAATGGTAGACAACATAAGACACAGCTATGAGAGCTATCAGCAGCGCGCGCTGTGGCCTCCTTCTTATATTGTCTACCATGTTTTTGCTGCCGCCGCTGTTGATGCTTCTGCTTCCATGGCCAGAGTCACTGGAGTAAGGCCTGGAAAATTAAAAATGTCTTAAATTAAATTAAAAGTCTAGTGGTTTGGAGCTCTTTTTTTAATCTTAAGTTTTTTTAGTAACTAAATTTTCTGTGCATCTATACTAATATTATAAAGAGGAAAGATTTGATTGTTTGTTTGTTACAATTTAACTCAAAAACTACTACTAGACCGATTTCCAAAATTCTTTCACCATTAGAATGCTACATTATCCCTGAGTAACGTAGGCTATATGGTAATCCGGAATTCCTGCGGGATCTCCGAAATAATCTACATAAATAAAAATGAATCGCCCAATGTGTTGCTAAGCACATAACGTACAAACTGATTTTGACGGAACTTTAACTGCAAATTAGCTGATTTTATAAGGATAAATTAGGCACCTTTGGAGTTCCTACGGCAATTCTGAAACTCACGCGCGTGAAACCGCGGGGCATTGCTAGTTTATTATAAAGCTATAAGTAGTAAAAACTAACATTTGGTTTAAGCATTCATTAAAATTTAGTATTTGCTGAGCAACTTTAAATAAAGAATCTTGTTACCTGTATCCATTGGTTGACATGTTGATGCTTCTGCTTCCATGGCAAGAGTCACGGGAGTAAGGCCTGGAAAACTGAAGATGTAGAATTGGCACAAGGAAACCACAAACACAAATCACAAAAACTAACGAAAGGCGAAAACAAAATAAACGTATTACTTTTCACAACAAGTCGTTATTTTGATTTTGTGACCACATTTGTGACCGCCGATGTTGCCAGTTGCCACTATAACGGATTACGAAAGCCAAGAATTAGTGTTCTTCGCACAAAAAATAAGACAACCATTATAATTTTAAATATTTATTTATTTGTATTCTTTAAAACGTCCACTTTATAGATAAAATATCATAGCTATCAAATTGTGATCGAATAACTATAAAACCTTTACTTTTCCCAAACATTGATTTTAGTGCCATCTGTTGACAATGAGAAAAAAACTGAGGACAAAATAACTTCGGTGCCGAATAATAGAAGACGCTAACTTCTATCTAAAATTCAATTAGTAGGCAAGTGTCCCCCCCCTGATATAAACCCACAAAGTGAAGTTTTTACAAGTAGGTACAAGCTGTTCCCGCGCGTTTCACCCGCGTTAATTTCGGAGTTCCCGCGGGAATTCCGGATTGAAATATCGCCTATGTCACTCAGGGATAATGTAGCTTGCTAATGGAGGAAGAATTTTTGAAATCGGTCCAGTAGTTTTTGAGTTAAATCGTAACAAACAAACAAAAAATCAAATCCTCCCTCTATAATATTAGTACCTATAGAACTATAAATAGTACCAGCTGTCCCCCGCGATTTCATCCGCGGTAATTTCGGAGTTCCCGCGGGAATTCCGGGATAAAAACTATCCTATCTTTTAAGTTGGACCATATTATGCATGGTTACAAAATTTTATCAAAATCTGTTCAGTAGTTTAGGAGTCCATCGCGGACAAACAACGTGACTATAATATTATCTGTGGCATAGATACAGAAGCAGAACGCTTTATTGAGAGTTATATTATGTAGGTAGGTACACTGTTTAAATATCAACAAAATAAATTTGTTGAATATTTCTTAATTTGAATGATTTTAATTTTCTAATGTTGGCAATTTTTTATTTATGTTCTTTTTTTACCCTTTTTGCAGTTTTGTTGCAGTTTTGACATTTTAAATTACATTGTCGACATTTTATATTAAGTTTTTAACAATTTAAAATAGGTACCTAATATTATGATAGATTTAGACTCAGACGAAATAAAAAGTCTTTTTATTTTAGACTTTTTATTTCGTCTGAGGTATAAGATGACATTTGCACGCCGGAAACGGTAGAATATTATGTTGAATGAATTTTAAATTAACACCTCTTATGTAGGTACCTACCATATTCTTGCAAATAAAAGAATTACATAAAAAAATGTTTACACAAAATTTAGTAAAGTAGTTTTGGGTTTATATAGTAGGTAGCAAGTGGTACAAACAATCATACAAAAAAATCTAATCTTTTGTTACAATACAAGCTGTTCCCCGCGGCTTCACCCGCGCTAATTTCGGAGTTCCCGCGGGAATTACCGGACAAAAATTACGCTGTGTCCTTCTCGGTACCCCTGACGACGTGTGTGCAAAATTTCGCGTTGATCGATTCAGCCGTTAAGGCGTGAAAGCGTAACAAACAAACAAACTCACGCTGAGTCTCGCATTATTTATAATAGTAAGAATAAGTAATTAGTTTAGATTAGCTGCGCCCCGCGGTTTTACTATTTTTTTCTAGCGATGCGTACAGACCACCTAACAAACATTCAGTGCCATTAGTTTTGGAGATGTTTTGAAGTTATTAGACGACCCGATTGGCGTAGTAGGTTCATTTCATTTTAGTAGGTCATCAAGCCTGCCCGCTAACAAGAGGTTCCGGGTTCGATTCCCGGTGCGGGTGCACGTTGTTTGATGAACACAGGGTTCCACTTTCCAGTTTGGGTGTGTTTATATATCTATAATATAATATTATATGTAATTCTATGTAGTATATACCGCGTTTGCTTGGTTTCCACGACACAAGCTAATAATAGCTTACTGTGGGATCGAGTAGATTTGTAGTGTTGTGTTGTGAAGTGAATTATTATTATTATTATTATATTAGGTACTAGCTGTGCCCCGCGGTTTCACCCGCGGCAATTTCAGAGTTCCCGCGGGGATTTCGGGATAAAAAGTGCCCTATGTCCTTCTCTGTACCCCTGACAACGTGCATGCCAAATTTCATCCAAATCCGTTCAGCTGTTTTTGCGTGATTTGATTTTGATTGCTTGATAAGAGCTCGAAAGCGCATTTTCATCCGATTTGCTTCAAATTTATCGTCACTGCTCAGCTCCTATGTGTCTTAGCGTTATGTTATATAGCCTATAACCTGCCCAGGAGTATGGACTATAATCTTACCAAGTTTGGTTAAAATCCCTTCTGTAGTTTTTGACCCATGCGTGCACATACAGACAGACGGACAAAAAATTTACTGATTGCATTTTTGGCATCAGTAAGTATTATATTATCTGTGGTAACGATCACCATTTATCCTCCAATATTAATTTTGAATATATGTATATTCAATGTACAGAATTGACCTCTCTACAGTTTTATTATAAGTACCTAATAGATAGATTATGAAAACTGGGCTCATTTTTCCGAACAAAGAAACACATACCTAGGTATATATTAGGCATTTAAATAATGTGAAATAGGTGAAACTGCGGGGAAAAGCTAGTTATTTTTATTTAAACCCACACTGATTAGTCTACTATTTTTTTTTTTTTTTTACTGTGGCTAACCACAGCCCTTCCTGTCTCAAAAGGTCACATGAACTTAGGTCTACTCTTTTGATTATATTATCTGTGTCTTTAGTATTCTATGCCTGCCTCTAGTCACCGAAATAGTCTATTCTATACACTCACTCAGAAGAATTATAAATTACAGTCTCTACTCTCTACGTGATTCTGAACACGAGGGCACCAATCACGCCATCGTGACGTTTCACACAAACAAATCACCAAATTTAGACTTTATATCAATGAAAATAAAAATCGGAATCGTCTAGCTGCCTCAATTGTTTACATCACAAGCTGCATTTGGAAATGTAGTAACTTTTGTTGCGTTGTCATTTTAATTTTAAACTTTATAAACTTGCGATAAAGTCGCTTGTGGATCGGCTGTGTGTTGGGAAAATATAAGATGTTAAGTAATGGATGTATTTTAGACGGCCATGCCAGTGTTGTCGAGTGAGGTTTGGCAACGTCGCGCTTTCGAAAAACTGGTATTGATCTGTTCTATAAAAGGAAATATGGATGTTACCTGGATGTTTGGCTGGATTTAGTAGGTCCTGGTTTCGAATTACCAGCTGTCGATAAAAGAAATACGATTACTAGCTTGGGCTCTGTTTCAAAATGGAACCTTGAGCACTCTGCTTCAAATTGAAATGTCGCATCTTTCCAAACCATCGCGATGCAACAAAAGATAATTTTGTAATATTATGTACTTATTAATTTATTAAAATCCAACTCAGATTCTATCAGATTAGTCAGGCAGATAAAAAAATTAAATCGTTTTTAGATTCTACTAGAGTTATTTAAGAGTAACCCTCTGAATAAGATAAATTTTATTAAACGAATGTTCCCAGATGATTTCTCTCAAAGGTAAAAACTGTTTTGATAAGCTTCTTTTTTTATTTATTTATTTAGTTATTTATTCAAAAGAACGACCAACAAAGCATACACCGTAACATTTTTAAAGAATAGAATGTAGCTGTCTGTACCTTAGGTCACAGCTTAGGTTTTATCCGCGCTGCTCTACTTTCGGTAGGTATTACTCCAGGATATCTTTGTTCTACTTGATTCCTAAATGGGATTAAATATTATGAACCTCAAGGTGACTGGTGAAGTGTCGATTTGTGTCGCCTCCACTCGCCGGCCTCGGTATAAGATCTCGTGAGGCCTTTTAGCAATTTGGTTAAAATTACTTTGCTTATTGTTAGAAAAAATGTAGGTTTGTAATTTTTACGGCTGATTTTAATATGCTAACCTGACAATCAGTTCAAAATGGGACAACTTTATGTGAACGAATGACTGTTTGTCTATCAACTATGTGTCAATACCGATATAAGTTATCTTAATTTATGCATAAAGTATTACGTTTGTTTTTTAATTCATTTAAGATCTTCTATCTTATCCTTCCAAGAACCAATAATAGAGAAAAATATGGTTTTTGTTGTAAAATTATAATTCATAAGTAATGCATGGTTTTACAAGTGGATATAATAATATGTGTATTTCCTTTACCTACTAGCTGTCCCCCGCGGTTTCACCCGCGGTGTTTCTGAGTTCCCGTGGAAATTCCAGGATAAACGATACGTTCAAACCTTCCTCTTGAATCTCTATCTATTGGTGAAATTCGCATGAAAATCCGTTCCGAAAAACGTTCTGAAAATCCGCAGACAAACTGACGACGCGGCCGGGGACTTTGTTTGATTTATAACATGTAAGTACCTACGGATGTGAGTAGTAGTAAGTAAGTACATGTTTTTATCAAGAACATCACCCATAGCGTTATCGTTTGAACATATTATTATTATACCTACCTACTTATCATTGGATGACGTTTTTTCTTTAACCAAACAAAGAAGTCGAAACGCAGCTGTCTAAATTTGCGTAAACTTGAACGTTCCAAAATAAAATCTTCGTCACAAATATCTGAAACCGCGAACGGATGCTGGCCGGTTGGCCCGTTGCATGCAAATGACGGCCAACACCAATTCGTGGGGAGCTGTGGGGAGCAAACCTTATGGATGAAAATGGGGATGTGGACTACTTTTGAAAATCAAAAATCTAATTAGTCCGTCAGTTAGAAAATAAAAAAACAATAGACACGTATTTTTTGCTTTTTTAAAATAAATTAAAATATACAGAGATAAAGCGCATTAAAGTTAAGGGTTAAGGGTGAGAGGGTCGTGACGTCACTAACCGCTAAAACCGCCATACAAACTGTCAGAATAGTGACGTCACGCGAAATTTCAACTCAATATATCGCCGTTATTTTTTGATTACGTAAAAAAAGAAA
This sequence comes from Zygaena filipendulae, assembly GCA_907165275.2. NCBI lineage: Eukaryota > Metazoa > Arthropoda > Insecta > Lepidoptera > Zygaenidae > Zygaena > Zygaena filipendulae. Next base: position 382,372 of record OU015670.1, on the reverse strand, counting down.
AAATACGTGTTCAATATTTTTTAATAATCTACAAGACGGACTAAAAAATAAAAATTAGTCAACATGCGCATTAAAAAGTTTATTTTTGTTTGATACAAAATAGATCATAAAATTTTTTTTTAGCTTTACTCTAACATTGTAATGACTAATATGCCAATAGAAATAAGCCGTTATTTCAATCATTATTAGGTATTTATCCCACTTGACCAAATTCAGTTCAGTTCTTGTTGTTGCTGCACGGAGCGGCAACGTCGCTCTTCTCTCGTATTTAATATTATTATGTACATCTCGTTCTCGTACCTAAATAATGCTTCATTCCGATTCCGATCACATATTTCACGTGAACTCGCGTGTGATGTGCGTTTTACTTTATGATACAACTAGCTGTGCCCCGTGCACCCGCATGAGTTTCGGAATTCCCGCAAGAACTATTTTTTTTTCTAAATTAAAAGTAGCCTAAGTTACTCCTTATAAAATCAGCTATCTGCCAGTGAAAGTTGCGTTAAAATCGGTCCAGCCGTTTTAGAGATTAGCCGGAACAAACAGACAGACAGAAAAAGAATTAAAAAATAGATTTTTTTATAATGTAATTAGGTAGGTACCGTATTTACTTTCATAGGTATGCATTTAGTGCTGTTAATTTGGAATTACAATGGGCTTGTCAACCAAATTTTCAATTAGTCCGTCTTGTAGATTAATAAAAAAATATTGGACAGTTTTTTTTTAATTTTTTACGTAATCAAAAAATAACGGAGATACATTAAGTTGAAATGTCGCGTGACATCACGCTGTGATACAGTTTATAGCACGTTATGACGTCATGAGCCCCCACTCCTAAACTAATGTGTTTTATCTTAGTATTTTTTCAATAATTTGAAAAAGCAAAAAATACGAGTCTATTATTTTTTTTAATCTACAAGACGGACTACATAGAATATTGATTTTCATACTCCGGAAACAAGCCTATTGGAAAAACATGTACCTATAGATGTAAATTATTTGAAAAGTCTGCAGTTAATTTGGAACAATAATAATTTTTCGAAAGTGTTACATTTTTTACACGGTTATTTCCTGCCGGTTCCGCGGGAATAGTACATTGTTATCCTAGGGGTGAAAGTAACTTATTTAGTCCCGAGACGGGGTTTGGCGCCCGAGCGTAGCGAGGGCGCTAATAGATCGAGGGACTAAATAAGTCTTACTCCCGAGGGTAACACTGTGCTTTTCATTACGAATGCAAGGAAAGTCAAAATAAAAATAGGAATTAGCTAAAGAAAAAATGAGTGAAGATCGGATGGTCGCTTGACACTTTCCCACCTATTTCTTTTTCTTTGGCCGGCTAGCTATTCAACCAGTATTTTTTATTTACATTGTGGCGACCTAAAAAAAACATTTTCTTTAATTATTAAGTATTAATTAAAGAAAATAAAAAAATATAAATAGGAATTAGCTTAAGAAAAAGTGAGTGAATTTTATTTTAATTAATACCTACTTAAACTTTACGTTATTTCAATTTTACATCGCGCTGGCTGTATAGAAAGTTGAAACATGGTTCAATGGAAATGTGAAAATAGACCTAGTTTTTTTTTAATAATTTGACAGTTGTCAGTTGAAAGCGATTCTCCCTAGGGCTGAAAAGGGTTACTTTCAACCCGCTTCTCAGGCAACTTCAGACCTACTTTCCGAGTATGAGTAATGAAAATATATTTTACGCCTCGCTGAACGGCTGTGCTCCCATTTTGTGATTGGAATCCACTTTATAATTTAAATAATTAGACGCATATTCATAAAAACACTATCAGTACTAGTTACTCTATGACAGGCTCATTAAGTTTTTTTTTTCTATATCACGAAGATTTATCCAGCGTGGAAAGAGATATATTTTTATCAAGCACGTCGCGTTGTATCATATGGATGTGGTTTGAAATAAATTTTTTGAAGGATGTAGTAGACGGACGGCTACTACGTTTTCAAGCATCCTGCATCATTATTAGATGTTTCAACAGTGAAGTGAAATTCGTATTATATTTCCAGAGTTTTAACATCGGCTCGTTCAAAAATAGTACGCTCTCCGTGTCCCCTCTCTACCACATTATTAGCATCGTCCCGCTTATTATGATAGGGAAAGAGACGCGTGCACATAAACCTCGTGGCTTTGTCTCTTTTCTTCAAACGTAAATGAGTGTTATTTGTGAACTGACATGAGTTGGTTACGGGCCGTCGCTTGGAAGTTGGAAAGTTGTTTTTGTTTTGTAACTTGCCTACCTACCTTCCTACCACAACCTATAGAGTATATAGACCACAGAGTAACCAAATTACTTGGTTTGACCTTTTTGGCGCTCGCTGTAAAAAGGTCAAAAGGGAAGTGAAGCGATTAGTAATGAGTTCTTCTTATTGGTTAGTCTGTTTTATTATAAAACGGGGCATATCATAGTAGTACATTTATTATGGCAATGGTAGGCGCTGCACTGTTGGTACGCGCTGTGGCGCACACAATATAAGTGAACCACGGATTGCTTCCTAAAACTAGGGCTGCCATCCGTCCAGGTTTGCCCGGATTTTATTTATTGATTTATTTATAATTCAGGCAGGCAGTTGAAGCAACTATAGGTGCCTGTATCCAGTTATACACTATTTCTTATCTTTTAATTGTATCAAATATTTAGTTAGGACTTAGGTGCCAAGACTACTTCTTCCGGTAGACCATTCCAAGGTGCAACCACTCTGTTAGCAAAAAAGTGTTTATGTGGGTTATTCCTGGAGAGGCAGGGTCTTTGCAGTTTAAAGACGTGATGCCCTCTCAAACGAGTGTTGTTGTCTCTTACGGCCGCACTCAGAGTCGAGTTTAATGATTACTTAGTTAAGTATAGATTTTTAAAACAAAATTGCCGCAATCAGACAATTTTAATAAATAAATGTTAATTGGCATTTAACTAATTAAGTTACATCTCGTTAAATGCCAATTAACATAAATTTATTAAACTTGTCTGATTGCTGCAGTTTTGTTTTAAAAATCTATACTTAACTAAGTAATCATTAAACTCGACTCTCAGTGCGGCGGTCTCTTAACTTTGTCTTAGTTTAGAGAGGGCGTCCGGGCGGGGTTTCACTCATTTGTAGTCCGGATAGTTATTACTGTGTTAAAGAGTAAAAAATCGTAAGACTGATAAAACCTACTGAAATGGTCTCTTAAAAGTTGAACTTGTTTTTTTGTTATAATAAGATTGCCAATGTCCATTTACTAGATACTATTTTGAAATGGTTTCCCAAAACTGGAGGATGATTCTGTTTTGTCACTGGTTACGATGAAAGATGACTGAGTTTAATATTTATGACTTTTAGAACTATTTTTAGTTTGATATGCTGACTAAATAAAAAAAACGTCTCCGGGTTCTGAGCTCCAAAATCCGGAGATTTTAAGATTTTTGTTTTGGTTACCAAATAGAGATATCAACCCTACCTAAAACCTCACTAAAACCCTTACATAATGCTTACATCGCTTACATAGCATTTTTCTTTCGCGGAGGTCGCTGTTTCAGCAAAAGTCAGTCGGAATATGTAATGAATTTGAAGACAAAGATGAATTACTTCCAAGTTCCATGTCTAACATACTTGATACTACATTACATAATACATTATGTACCAGCTAACATTTTTTTTGTTTACCTACATTACGCTTAAAGAATGACCAAGTGGTCTTGGATAATAATTTAGTTATAGGTTTTTAGTTAATTCCTCAATACGTCGACAAAGGAAATACATTATAATATACGTCATACCTACGTGTTATACGCGGTTATAGTTAGTCATAGAAGGTAGAACATGTTCGAAGACTGACTCATTTGGTAACTACAAAAAAAAAGCACGTGCACGTCACTCCTCGATAAGGCTGGGTCTACACCGCTGAGCAAATAATCACTATACGTTTTAAGAGTCGACACTTTCATACTAATCGCTGAACCGATTTATCAAGGCATTTTGTGCCAACCTTAACCTTATTAATTTAAGACGCGGTCAGGGGATTTGGTTAGGTATTCCAAAGTTGGTAAGGAAGTTATTGCATAGATCCATGGTAACTTTTGCTTCAAGGCCTCAGAGTTCAAGGCAGTGTCGATAGGCTGGTCTACACTCTCTACATAGGTGCAGGACGAGCCAGCGGTGTCGCCGAACGTTCGGTCGCTCGTTCAAGTTCGGTCAAAGGTTAAACAACATTATTTTTTAAATAGGAGTGGAATCGCAAAATTTCATGATGATCGGTTGAGCCGTTAAGACGTGAAAGCGTAACAAACAAACTCACTTAATATGGTATTTTTACCATATTAACGGTATATTGCCATATTTTCACTGCAATTTGTGGCCGGCAACTATTGGTGTCCCTCTCTTACTCACATGTTAGACAGGGACACCAATAGTTGCCGGCCACATCAGCGAAAATATGGCCCGTCTCGTAGACGGGCCATATTGTCACTGATATGACCCGTCGGCTCGTGCCGCTTAAACTAATGTGAACCCCGCTTAAGGGGATTAGGTACATATAATATTATAAAAATAGCTTCGTTGTTGAGATTGATAAAAATAAATTCCGTGGGAGACATTCAGTTTACGTACATAGAATAACTACTGAAGGCGTGGCGGTGGACGGTGGCCGAAAATAGTTGCACTCCCGTTGCTTACATCCCGCGTTAACTTCCGAGTTCCCGCAGGAGTTCCGGGATGAAAGTACACTAAGTCCCATTCCAGACTATAATCTATATCTGTGCAAAATTCCATCCAATTCCGTTCAGCCGTTCTGACGCGATTGAGCAACAAACATCCATCCGTCCATACTTTCACATTTAAATGGTAACTAGCCATTCCCCGCGGTTTCACCCGCGTTAATTGACAATTATTTTTTTAGCCCGTCGTGTAGATTAGTAAAAAATATTGGACACGCATTTTTTCTTTTTTTTTTTAAATAACGGCCATACATTGAGTTGAAATTTCGCGTGACGTCACAACCCGGCGCAGTTTGTGCGGGGCTTATACTGAATATTGACGTCACGAGTCCCCCGTCCTAAACTTTAATGCGCTTTATCTATTGTTTATTTTCATTAATTTGAAAAAGCAAAAAATACACCTCTAATTTTTTTATCTTCTAACTGACGGACTAATTGGAATTTTGATTTCCATACCCTGGAGAATACACAACGGGATGATGAAAATAATGCTGTCCTTCTCTGTACCTCAGACAACGTGTATGAAAAAATTTATAATGATTCGTCGAGCAAGTGTTACTTTTACGCGTTAACTACTCAACCGATCTTAATGAAATTTTTCATAAACGACGTGTTCAGGGATACAGAAAAGGATATAGGGATCTTTTCCCGAGGGAACTACGCAATTACTACGGGTGAACCCACGGAAACAGCTAGTGTACTTATAGGCAGTTAATTATATTTACAAATTAAAATTTCAAGGCGATTTCGTTATCAATCGAGCGTTTATTAGATTTCCGATCTTATGTCACGTTAGTATTAAGCATGTTTTTGCTCTATGACAATCGCCGTACGTGATTCATATAACGGAAGGCGTAAGGCGATACGTGACAGACCTAACACAAGGATGTTCTGTAGTTTTTTTTTTAATTAAGTCCAAAAAAAGAAGGTCACTTCACTTGTCATTTCTTCTTTGCTAAAACAAATACCCATGATATTAAGTTACTACCAGAGAGAAGGTAATCACTACGTTTTAGTTACTACACAAAGTAGCGCAAGAACATCATAAAAAATGAATGAGTCGGTGCCAAGCCAAATAGATAAGACTATCTCCTCTCCCACCACAATGCAGACACGAGCGGGTTTGGCACCGACTTCAAACCGATCAGTAGGTAGCACATACCAATAATAATATTACCTACGTGATTTTTTGTCGTTCGGATTAATTCGGTGTTTTGTTATTGTATAACTTTTTAACCGACTTCCCAAAAAGGAGGAGGTTCTCAATTCGTCTGAATGTTTTTTTTTAGTGTACCTAGTGCATTTTTGTGTGTTCTGAAGTCGGTTTTAATTATTTAGTTTAGCCAGTTTTGTTTGTAAAATCTTTACTTAAAATTAAGTAATCATAAAAACGACTGAGTGCGGCCGTTAAACTTTAATTCGTTTTATCTAATTATTTTTTCAATAATTCAAAAAGCCCAAAAATACGTATCTATTATGTTTTAATGTAACTAAATCGAATTTTGATTTTTATACCTTGTCATCATGCCCATTGATTTCGTCTAGATATCTGGGTCAAATATGGTTTTATGTTTTTTTTATGATATAGGTAATTTTAAAAGTGGAATAGGCTATTTGACTAATTTTTTTTTAGTCTGTTTTGTAGATTAATAAAAAATATTGGACACGTATTTTTTCTTTTTTTACGTAATCAAAAAATAACGACGATATATTGAGTTGAAATTTCGCGTGACGTTACTAACTAGTGCAGTTTGTATGGCGGCTTGTAGCGGTAAGTGATGTCACGAGCCCCCACCCTAAACTTTAATGCGCTTTATCTCTGTGTACTAAAGGATCTTTCAATAAGGACGGGTCGATTTTGACATGAAATAAAAAAGGCCGTGTGTGAGATTTTAACGATTTTTTTTTTTATTTGAAAGAGCTATATATGCCATTATGTGTGGAAAATCACATCGTTTAAATGTCCGCCGCGGCTTCTCACGGTGGCACGAATTCGAGTTGTCCAATGTTCAACAACTCTGCCGCATAGTTCGGGTTGAATTTCAGCGATAGCCTGAGCTATGTTGACTTTAAGGGCATCGGTCGATTGTGGCTTATTGGTATAGACCTGCGACTTAAGAAAACCCCACAAAAAAAAGTCTAAAGGTGATAAGTCGAATTTGGCCACCAAACGTTGGAGAGTCGACTTTGAAGGACCACCTCGTCTGCCGTAAAATGGGCGCAATGCACGTAACGTTTGCACTAACGAACACTCATTTTGGTAATACATTTTTAACATTTGGACGTGTTGCTCAACCGTGTAACTTGCCATGGTGATTTGGCATTACTAACTGAATAAAAAAATATAGGTTAGAAAGACGACGTTAAAACAACATGGCCGCCACAGGCTGCCAACATCGACCCGTCCCTATTGAAAGACCCTTTATTTTCATTTATTTGAAAAATAAAAAAATACGTGTCTAATTTTTGATTTTTAATTTTCTAAAAACGAACTAATTAAAATATTGATTTTGAAAAGTTGTCAACATCTCTATTTCCTACCCTGTACCCGGATATAGATTTTAAATACCTATCAATCGTAAGCTGTTTCATAGAGCGCGTACCTATGCGGTGTGAGTGTCAAGTATGCGTTTAATTCTACAAAAAAGGAACCCAGAAAGAATGAGTTGAGCCAATTTTTGTATCACAACTTGACCCCTTAGGCCTAGAACTCATTCAGCCTTTGATAACAACATTTAAGTTGTAGATAAGTAGTTATTATTCACTCTTGTACATATTTTATCTTTATGGTATCAAATAAACTTTTTTCTATTCTATTCTACATTATTTTATTTAATACTAGCTGTGCCCCGCGGTATCACCCGCGTGAGTTTCGGAGTTCCCGCGGGGATTCTGGGATAAAAAATAGATAGTAGCCGATTCTCAGACCTACTGAATATGCATAAAAAATTTCAGGAGAATCGGTCAAGCCGTTTCGGAGGAGTATGGGAACGAACATTGTGACACGAGAATTTTATATATTAGATTCCACTCACAATTTCGAAAACAACCTAGATTGTAAATATTATGTTAACAATAAAGTTATTATAATGAATTCGCCATGCTGTTATGGACAAATTTTAACAATTCGTCATTCCATTCTTCTCTATGGGAGTTCCACATCTTAAAATGTAGTGAGAATTATCTTTGGACAAAGCAATGCGAATGAATCATCACGTAGGTTTTTACTCAGGACCTCCTCCCTCTACACTTTCGTTCTGAAACTGTACACTTTTTTTCTTTCTTTTTGTAAATAAACATAACATTTATTTTGGCCAGCAGATGACGACTCCAACTCCTCGGTGGAGATCCCGGCGGAGGTGTGGAACTACTTCGAGCGGGACGCGGAGTCGGACCCGGGGCGTGCTCGCTGCGTCGTCTGCGACGCGACTGTGTCGCTTCTGGACATGGTGGAGCATATGAAGAGTGAACATCCCAAAGTGAATACTAAAGCAGAATTCGTGACTGAGGTGAGACCGTTGACGCGGGAACTTCGAAATTATCGCGGGTGAAACCGCGCGGGACGGCTAGTCATATTATGAAGCGTCTTTCACCTCGCCGCGACCTAGGTAACTAGTCCAGCTGGCTCCTTTACCTATGCATACCGTCCAAATTTAATTACTACTTAATCTTATACATTTCGAAGGACTGCCGCGGGCCGGAGTTGGCCCGCCGCGCCGCGCCGGCCGTACTCTTCCCACCACTGCACTAGACTTAGGCTCGTATTCCAGAAGGTGACTCAGATCACGTTTTACTTGAGATTAGTTTTAAGCTCAGATCATACCTCAAGCGTACATCTTATTATAGAATGCGTTTTAAGTTACAATCACTTGAAACTAGTCTTGAGTAGGGATTCTGAACTCTGATTGGTTCTAATCAGTTGAAACTAGTCTTGAGTAGAGATTTTAAACTCTGACGGTGGTCTTGACATGACAGACGTAAACAAAGATCAAATCTTTGCTTGAGTATAGATTAGTACTCAAGCTTCTAGAATAACGAAATAACTCAGCTGATTGTTGATTGATGAATCTCGTTTCAAAAGTAAGGTTCTAAAATTAAAGCTTTACTTGAAATTAGTTTTAAAACTAGATTCATGACTTGAGTAACCTTTTGGAATACGGATCCTAGTACTGTAATTATTTTAAGATTAGGATATTATGTGGTTAACTATTGCGCAACCAACATTACATTTTCTTTTGTTTCATCGTCAGGAGTTCGAGGTGGAAGAAGAAGCGCTGAACGATTCAAAGGAGAAAGACGCGTTCGACACTGAAATAATTTACGTCCAAGACAATCAGGGGTATAAGAAAACACCAACAGCCAAGAGGCGGCAATCTAGGAATTTCAACGTGGACCGGAATCGAATGTCGAAATACTCATACGAAGATGAGAGCACCGATGGTGTACCGTCAAAATCAAAAGAAGCCAAACAGCAAGACAAAGGTGACGAGGAAATCGACAAATTCACAACATACGTCACGTGCCTGCTGAAGCAGTTGCCCAAGGACGTGTGCGCGAAACTCCAAATGGACATAATCAACCTCATAATGACAGAGAAATTGAAGATTGGGCAGCGTAACGCGACGGAAACTCCAAGATCGACGCCCAGCAATATGATAACGGTGACGTCGGTCGACGGCACCTACATGCTGGTGCCGCCTTCCGTCGAGAAGAGCGTCACGGTGCCGACGAGCGAGACCCGGAGCGACAAACACAACGCGAGCGGACGAACCGATCCCACCGCTGATAGCTAAGATACTCGTGAAGATTGCTGTGTATGACCAATAGGGCTTCCTATTCGAATACTCGAATATTAATAAAATATCGAATATTCGCCTAATTTACTATTCGAATATTTGGCCCATCACTATTCGAATATTTCGAATTTTTCGAATACTATATCTGAAGAATAAAAAGTCTTTTAAACTAGAATCTAGTGCATAATTCGTAGATTTTATACAGCTTACTGATATTAAAGTAAAATATCACGAATTTGTTTAAAAAAAAAGTTTTTAAACATTTATTATGATTAAATGATATTTTTATTGCGAAAACCATCAGGAATATTCGAAATGTTCGAATAATTCGAATATTGTCTTTGGAACTATTCGAAATATTCGAATAAGAAAAATGAACGAATATTGGAAGCCCTAATGACGATTGTATTGCAAGTTGCAACAGGGACACAACAAACATCTACTTCACAGAGTTATTTAACCAGTGTCGGTGAGTTTAAATTACAATGGACAAAATTTCGATGTGGGGTTATAAATATTAAAAATTGTTGAAGAAATGATGGTGTAGATTATAGAGTTATGGCCACGATTGCAGGTTGAGATGGTTTTATAAGAAAACGGAACAGGGGCCGTGTTTTTGAATCGTTCGAATTACTTTCCGCACACGGAATGGGTAAACGGCATGTTGAGTAATTTTTTTTAGTCCGTCTTGTAGATTAATAAAAAATATTGGACACATATTTTTTCTTTTTTTACGTAATCAAAAAATAACGGCGATACATTGAGTTGAAATTTCGCGTGACGTCACTATTCGGACAGTTTGTATGGCGGTTTTAGCGGTTAGTGACGTCACGACCCCCTCACCCTAAACTTTAATGCGTTTTATTTCTGTACATTTTAATTTATTTGGAAAAGCAAAAAATACGTGTCTATTGTTTTTTTATTTTCTAACTGACGGACTAATTAGAATTTTGATTTTCAAAAATAACCAACATCCCTATTGCAAGATTCGCATGTAAATGCTTAAAAAATGTATGAGCATTCGCATGTGAGTTCGCGATTCCGAATTTTGTATCCATACAAAATATCTTCCTTGTCACCACTCGCTAGTAACGTGACAGTGACAATTGGCTACTTGACAAAAAATTTTTTTTTAGTCCGTCGTGTAGATTAGTAAAAAATATTGGACACGTATTTTTTCTTTTTTTACGTAATCAAAAAATAACAGAGATACATTGAGTTGAAATTTGGCGTGACGTCACAACTCTGTGCGGTTTGTATGGCGCTTATAATGAATATTGACGTCACGAGCCCCCCACCCTAAACTTTAATGCGCTTTATCTATGTTCATTTTCATTAAATTGAAAAAGCAAAAAATACGTGTATTATTTTTTTAATTTCTAACTGACGAACTAATTAGAATTTTGATTTTCATACCTTGGAGAATACCCAATTGGAAATAACCCGTGAAATGTCGTGGCCGACGGTTTACTCTGCTGTTTGTGTACATATTTTCTATTTACTTATTATATAGAATGTCTTTGATTTAAATGTACAAACGGCCACTGAGCAAATAATCACTACGTTTTAATAGTAGGCCCGTCCATACTAGTCGCTGAACCGATCTATGAAAGCATTTTGTGCCAACCTTACCAATGCAATGTGTGACGCGGTCATAGGAATTTGGTTAATAATTCCAAAGTTGGTAAGGGAGTTCGCGCATAGATCCATAGTAACTTTTGCTTCAAGGGAGTGTCGGTGGGCTGAGGACGGCAAGAGCTCATTGCCCCTAGTCTGATACCCTTACCCTAGATGCATAGATTGGGGCACCTACAGATCAAATTTTTTTCGATATATTCAAAAAGGGCCCCAAAATCTACGTCGCTGCATTGCCAAAGACTAAATAAAACGTAGTGATTATAATATCTTTGTTAATAAATCATTACAAATCATTGGTTATTTGCTAATGACGTTTGATTTGTCATTCTATTTTTTCTTTACAAACACGATAATGTGACTTTAGACATAAGGTTGATACAATAAAATGGTATATGATAGTTTTTGTTGCGTGTCATTCACTTTTACTGCGTCCGTCTGCTGATATCATGATGATAGTGACTGGCATACGTCATAATTTCAACACGATATGATGGTTGATTGTGAAACATGATAAATCACTAGCTGTTCTCCGCTGTTCCAGCCGCGGTAATTACAGAGTTCCCGCGGAAATTCCGGAATAAAAGCACCCTGTGTCCTTCTCTGTACCCCTGGAAACGTGTGTGCAAAATTTCATGATGATCGGTTGAGCCGTTAAGGCGTGAAAACGTCACACTGTTTGAATTTTGTTTTGGGACTCCGCCACATTTCACTCGCGTTAATGTCGGAGTTCCCGCGGGAATCTCAGGAGAAAGGGACCTATATGACACTCAGGAACGCCGTGGCCTGTGTCCCTGTGAAAGAACTTTTCAAATCGGCTAAGTAGTACCTAGTCTTTGAGTTTATTTATTACTAGCTGACCCCCGCGGTTTCACCCGGGAATTCCGGAATAAAAAGGTACCCTATGTCACTCAGTATCAGTGTAGCTTCTTATAAGTGAAAGAATTTTTGAAATCGGTTCAGTAGATCCAGAGATAGCTGTTCCCTCGTGGTTTTACAAGCGGGAAATCCGGAGTTCCCGCGGGAAATTCTTAGGGATTAAAATAAAGTATCCTACTGTAGCTTCCTATAAGTGAAAGAATTTTCAAAATCGGTTCAGTAGATCCAAAGATAACCCCCTAAAACGTCACGAACTCACAAACTTTGCTCTTTATGATATTGGTCGGTAAAGACAAACACAAAAATAAAATCCTTTCTCTTTTTAACCGACTTCCAAAAAAGGACTCAATTCCACTGTGTGTTTTTTTTTGTATGTTTGTTACGCTATTACTCTAAGACGGCTGGATCGATTTGAAAAATCCCATTGTCATGAAGTCAAGTCAAGTGGGATCTTGAAAAATCGAGGAAACTCTTCAAATATTACAGGCACAGCATAGCGATTTGGGTAGATAAATTGTCATTTTATAAACCAAGCAACTTAATAGCGAAAAATTAATAAAATTTTAACAAAAAATTAAAACCGACATCAAAACATACAAAAATTCACTGGGCTTGGCACCGACTTCAGGTAGCATATAGTACGTAGGCTCAGAAGAATAACTTATTGTTCTGAGTACGTAGGTTATTTTTAACTTTTTACATTAGTGCATTTTTGTGTTTTGAAGTCGGTTTTAATTTTTTGTTAAAATATTGTTAATCTTAATATACTATAAAATGAATTGCAGTTCATTTGTCTCGCTAAAACTCGAGAATAGCTGGACCGATTTGGCTAATTTTGATCTTGAAAAATTTGCGTAAGTTCAGGGAAGGTTTGTATTATTAAAGAAAATTGTAAGTTCATGTAGGAATTCCGAATCTCACGCGGGTGAAACAGCGGGGTACAGCTAGTATTAGTATACATAGATCTGCGAGTCTGTGGGTCGGTGTGGTGTGGAGTGACCCACAGAGAGCGTTCGTCAGAAACTGCAACTCAAGTCTTTTGCTAGTTTTGTCTTCAGTTTTCCCTACCACGTGTACGTTGGGCGTGCGTAACTTATTACTCAGCCAGCCTTTATCAATAAGTCAATAATAAGTTACAAATTACAACTACGGTTCTAGGAAAGATGGTCCGTTGAAACATGAATATAAAATATCGAACGCAAATTGTATATTTATTTAAACTTTATGCACATCAAGGTACAAAAGGCGGACTTCATGCCACAGTGGCATTCTCTGCCAGTCAACCTTCAGATAGTACAGAGAGCTCACTTGGCGGTGCATTTACGATATATCTTCTATATAATAAAAATGAATCGCCAAATGTGTTGGTAAGCGCATAACTTACAAACGACTGTACCAAATTGGAAAATTGTTTTATTTTTGTGTTCGTTATTGGCAAGACAAGGTTTATATAAAAGAAGTTTGGAGTTCCTGCGGGAATTCCGAAACTCATGCGGGTGAATCTCCGAAACGGTTGGACCGATATTGACGGAACTTTCACTGCTAATTAGCTGTTGTTATAAGGAGTACATTAGACTGCATTGGAGTTCCTGCGGGAATCCCGAAACTCACGCGGGTGAAACCGCGGGGCACAGCTAGTATTTAGATAAAAACACACATGGATACATTGTATAATATACTTATTATTTCGTCGTATTTTATTTATAACTAGCTGTCCCCCGCGGTTTTACCCGCGGTAATTTCGAAGTTCCCGTGGAAATTTCGGCATTAAAGGTACCCTATGTCACTCAGGACTACCGTGACTTCCTATAAATGAAAGAATTTTCAAAATCGGTTCAGTAAATCCAGAGATTACCCCCTACAACGTCATAAACTCGCAAGTCACAATCTCTTTATAACATTACTAGCTGTCCCCCGAGGTAATTCCGGAGTTCCCGCGGGAATTCCGGTATAACAAGTACCTACCCTATGTCACTCAAGGCTACCGTAGCTTCCTATAATTTGTATAATTTGTGGTTATAATTATTATACTCTTTGAACCTAACCTAACAAGCATATCGGTGCCTAACCTAACCGAGCGTGTCAGGTGGTCGCAAATACAAAATCACGTGCGTTTTCATGTTGACAAATGATAATTTGCCTGAATGACGTTGTTATTGTTTGTAAACGGACGGTTTTTACGACACGCTGGCGACATTGAATTACCAATAAGACCCCTGAAATTCGTATTTGGACGCAGATAAGCAATAACATGTTAACCCACAAAATTAAGTTATAGATTCCGAACGATTTATTGGTTTAAATATGTAACAAAATATTGAACATAAAAAATTCTGATACAAAATGGCGTTATAATTTTAAAACACGATTTAATCATAATTTCTCCAGTGTGCGTTAACACACTATTGCTTATCTATGTCCATTTATTTGAAGAGCCCTATACGGATGCCATGACCCCATGACTCTTAATTTAAAGCAGCACCATTATGATATTATGTAGGTACAAAGCACACACTACACAATTATGTAAAGGGATTTAAGAGCTGTTAATTTACAAAGTACCTGGTCGGATCGGATTCTGTTGTGATCACAGTTCAAACCTAACTTAGGGCCATCGGGGGGCTTGCAAATATAACAGAGCAGCGTCTGCATCTGGTAACAAAGTTATTAAAAACTTTCACTTGCTTCTTGAATATTGATTGTGAATTTCCATAAACCCTTTCGTAGAGCTTCCCCACTGGAAGCATTGCGCAAGACCAAGTTTCAGTGCAGTTTGGTCTAGGTGAAAAAAGTCAATCAATCAGTCAGTCAGGAGTTTAGGATATATGTGTGGATTTTGGATTGACTTTGAATATTGAATATAAGTTAGTTATTCAGAACAAAAATCTTAAAATATGGTTCAACTCACCAACCCTGCAGTCTTCACATGAGTTTGCTGCCAGATCTCCAATTCTTGATGATTATTTTTCCATTTCAATCTTGAGCTAAAAGAGAAATCCACTCCGGAGGAGTGTTTTGTATTGACGTCGGTCCAGAAACGTTGAACCATTTGGCGGACTCCGAGGAGTCCTGGGAAAGGACAGGACAGAAGGATGGGATAAGGTGGGAATTTAGAGGGCACTGCGGACAGACTGCGGCGACGGTGCGATAGGTGTCACCATCTTCACTTAAAGTATACATTTACAACTAATTATAAAAGTCTTGTAAAATTTTTAAAATATACATTACTTTTTTTTTCAAATCACATAGTTACAAAGCCACAGCCGCCCGCAGTTGAGATCAATATATACTATTCTTTAACAATATATATCTCGAATTGCAACATGGCATATGCATTTTTTTTTAGTCACATGTCACCATATCATTTTTTACTACTACTAGAATTAAGAACGTCGGGTCATCGCAATCTAAAGTATTTTTTTAAAGCTCTGGAGGTGGCGAGGTTGATAACTTTTTTTTTTGCTGCGATCTGACCAGCTCTGTGGGGTTCCTCTCGCTGGCGAAGCCCGACGCTTTACAAATAAAATAAATTGGTCTCACAATATAAATAAAACTATACGACTAGTGGAGCCGCGGCCCCGAGCCCGGCGCCTAGAGCCTCACCGCCCCATCACCTAATACAAAATATAATAATAACGCCTCATTTATAAAAGAAATGCAACGTTTCAACGGGACCTTGCAACGACGAGCTGTCGCCTCCATTTCATTTCATTTAACAATAATATTGTGTGCGTGCGGCGCCGGAGCCCCGCCGCGCGGGCGGACCGCGCGCGCCCAGCGGCAGCGGCCGCGCACAGACACGCGGCTCACTGGAACGCCGCCGGGGTTGGCTAACTCTAGGGCGGCGCGCGCGCTCTCTCGCGCGGCGGGGCGTCACTATCAACAACCGGGAGCGCCGCGGAGGCCGTCGCCGGTGCAAGGCTCGGGCGGCGGGGGGCGAAGCGGCGGGGGGCGAAGCGCCAGGCGGCCCCGACGCACCGGGCGCGCCCGCCGGACCGACCCTCCGGCTCCCGTATTTTTTTTTTGTATTTTTAGGTCATTTTAAAACAGGAGCGGGAGGGTCCTCCGGCGGCCGCGCCCGCAACGTCGGGGATGCGCTTAACTACTAAAATTTTCACAAAATAATACCTAACGCCGGAATTTAGCGGACGGCGAGTCGCCGCCGCCCCGCTCTGGGCGCAGCGGCGGCGACCCGCGCCCGGCGACGCGCATCGCGTTCAAACAATAAAAAAACTTAGCACGACACGGGCGCAGCGCAGCCCCGCGGCGGCGCTAGGTGGCCCGCCGCGGCGCTGCGTCCGCACCCCACTAACACTAGCGGATAGAGTCCGAAAGCGGCTTACGCCATCACGCCGACGTTGAGCAGCATCTTGAGCGAGAGGGCGCGGTCGGGCTCCGGCCAGCAGCGGCCGTCGCGCCGCCAGTGCGTGGGCGGCGGCGGCAGTGCTGTGGCCGAGGGTGCGTCGCCCCACTTGCTGGCCGCGTAGCGCTCCTCGCGCGCCCGCCGCGCCCGCAGCAGCGTCGCCGGGCTGGCGGCGCCGGGCAGCGGGAGCGGCGTGCGCGCTCGTCGGCGGCGCCCGCGCGGGGGGCTGCCGGAGCTCTCGCTGCAGCTGCTGCAGCTACTGATGGTACTCATCGCGCGCTCGCGATCGCCTCGCCACGCCACGCTCTCACGTCTGTTGTTGTGATGTCGCTTGCGATTCGGTTACGATGTCTATTGGGACGCGGACGAAAGTTCACTTATCACTGTAGCGGTAGGTCGCGCGGCGCCCCGGCCGTGGCGCTTCGCCCCACAGGTGCACTCGCTCGCTCGATCGTTGGTCGTACGCCGACGACCGAATACCGCGATCCGCCGTGTTTCGGCCTCGAATCGCTGTCAAACTGAGCGGATGACACGTCGAAACACTTCACTGCTTAACTTTCACGACTATACGCCGGCGGTCGCCCTGCTAGCTCCGATGATAATTGATTTTTAAAACATAATAACACGGATGCCACCTCTCCATTATTTGCACCTTCACCTTTCTATTTCAACTACGTCACAAAAATGGCGCTCGGAGTTTATATAGTCTCATAGCGGCTGCGCGGCCGAGTTGCGCGGTGGGGATATAAGGTCGTGGGCACATTGGTGTGTCTCTTTCTATTAGTAAAATAAAAAATACAGCAGGTAAAAAGTCCACCAAGCCCACATCCCCTTTTGAAAATAATTTAAATTTAAATACACTATTTTTTACCTACTATAATTACGCTTTTCATTTTTAGCATAACGCCCTAGAATCTATATTTAGAACCCTGGCGCGTTCCGTGGATTCGCACGAGTGCACTCGAAGTCTCGAACGCGCTCTCTACCCGTTCCAAGGCTTGGTGAAATTTTACTCTGACAGCTGTCAGAGCGTAGTTTCACCCGTTCCGTGGCTCAGAATGCAGCAACCAAACAAACATCTCCAAAGAAAGTTAATTTTCACTCTGACAGCTATGTATTGATTGAGAAGTGTCAAAGTTTGCGCCGAAAACTGGATTTGTCGAAAAAGAAATCAATCGGAGCTCTTACGAACAAAGGGGAGGTGTCGCAGTCACAAAAAGTTTATAATTGGATGTAAAACAGCCTTATTCGCAATATGAGTTGAGAGAAAACAAATGGCGCCTGAAATTTCAAATATTTTGGTGTTATAAAAACAACTCGATCGTTCCGTGGCTTGGTTGCAACTCAAACGAGTGAAATTTTAACTGAACAACTACGCCCAAACCCTCGGAACGCACACGTTCAGGAAATTTTACATTGAAGTTGGAAAAACCTCCCAATAAAAACAATTCACAATAAACCTATTTGTTTAGTTCACCTAATATATTAAGTACTCATAATTAAATTAAGATGGTTGAATATTACAAATTCAGAAGTAAGTAAAAAACTGCAAAATAAAAGCTGATGAGCTGAAAAAAGTAGTGAGATGAAACAGAACTTAAACTTTAAACCCGTTGTTCTTATTTCTTACTTACTATTACTTATTATTGTACTATTTTGTTCTAATAAATAAATTATTTATTTATTAATAATTACGAGTAATTTTATTTGTTTATACTTTTTATTAGAAAACAAAAGTTTTTGTTGATTAGCATACCAAAATAAATATTTAGTTACAAATTTCGCGTATGATAAATTAAATAAATAGTTATTTAAGTTATATTACTTATCTAGATTTCTTTTTCTGTTTCTTAATCAAACGACTGTAATTTTTTAATAAATCGGTTACAAATTAACAATGTAATTTGAGTGTTCCAAACTTTTCTTGTGGCTACGCCTTTACAGTACAATTCAAACCAGTCAGCACCAATCACGTAGCAACATAGGAAAAAAAAATGGAGGAACGAAAACAAGGAGGTCGACTACATTAACCGACCGAATTGAATAGACCCCAGTCGAGGTACAAAATGCAGCGTCACTATGACAACTTAATTTTCCAGCGTTGCCTACATCAAAATGGCGTAGCTATTTTCGTCCATGGAATTGATAAATCCTTTGTTTTCGTAACACAACGCTGCATGTTATCGCTTTATTACATACATCATTATGTTTATTATTTCGCATATGTATTGTAGGTTCAGCTTGAATTCAGATAACGCTTTGCCGAGCCACTAAAAGATTCAGTAACTGCGCAATTTGTGAATTGTAAACATGTAGTTGGTATAATCCGACCAAACTTGGAAAGTCGTAGTCCAACCCAAAGATGTATGGAAAAAAACAAACAAATCAATTCCGTCGTATAGTACAGTGGGTTACCCTAATTATTTTGTTGCGCTACCAATACTCGTGTACAAAAATAGGGTTCTGCTTTGGGGTTCACTTCCAGTTTTTATTATTACAACAAAATATAACAATAAACACGATGCAATGAGTGAATGGTTGAATCTACCTGACGACCGTAGAGGTCTCTTTCATTGATGAAAAAAAAATTGACTTAATCCATACAACCCATATAATTTCTAGTATTTTTTTTACAAACTTGTAGCTAGGTATTGTAGATACCGTTAAACTACCTACTTATTCCACAAACATTTTAGGTATAGCTATTATTGTTATTGTTTTGTTAGTGTTTAAATTATATTGTTTTGTGTTTAATAACATATTTTTTTCATTTCAGTAGGTACTTCAATGAGAATGTCTTTGAGGTACAAGATAAAATATATGTACTTATACCTAATAACTTTGATAACCTAGCTATACATATAGAGTAGTTGTACCTACCTATATAAAATTAAACTCAGGTAGGTGTTGTTAGATCTATCTATCTATACTAATATTATAAAGAGGAAAGACTTTTTCGTTTGTTTGTTACGATTTAACTCAAAAACTACTGGACCGATTTCAAAAATTCTTTTACCATTATAATGCTACATTATCCCTGGGTAACATAGGCCATATTGTAACCTGAAATTGCCGCGGGAACTCAGAAATTACCGCGGGTGAAACCGCGGGTAACAACTAGTATTGTATAGTTCTGAATATTGAATTACACTTTCTCCTTGGCAGATACTAAATGGGTACCTACTAGTAGCAATTTTATTACCTCTTAGGTACAATGTTAGGTCATGCATGACTTCGCATCCAAGGTAGGTACCTATACTCTTTAATTTACTGCTCAGGGCCAACCCAAACAGAAGTGCACGCATGTCCCAAAAAACAAAAAACAGCTGCATGCTGCAGTGTTTCCAAACACAACGATCTCTTTCCAACTTTATAATTGAAAAGAGATAGACAGTGAGCTGTGTGCTTGCTTGTTTGGGGTGAACGACCTTCCCTTCCCTAGCTTGTCGCGATGCATGTTGTGGCATAGAATCCATCGTAAAACAAAGAGCAGCTGTGAGCTGTTCTTTTTAACCGACTTCAAAAAGGAGGGGTTATCAATTCGGATGTTCATAATAATATCTTCTATACTTACTTACATATAAAATGCTTTGTCCTGAATGACTGATGGATCAACGCACAGCCTAAACCGCTGATCGTAGAGACCTGAAACTTGGCAGTTGTGTTGTATGTATGTGTGTTCTTTGACTTAGTATTATTTATTACTCTGAGGTATGACGTAGGCATCCGATAAGAAAGGATTTCAACCGCTAAGGGGATGAGAAGTGGTTGTAAAGTTTGAATGGAACAATTCCGCGGGCACTTCGAAATTATCGCGGGTGAAACCGCGCGGGACAACTAGTATACCTATAATAAGTATATAATATATATTATTCAATGTATATCGGGCATAACTCCGTCATATAAAATATAGACGGATTTGCAAAATTATTTTTTTGTTCGAAATGGGTTTACCTACTTTATTCCGAAATGGTCCGATTTAAATTTCATAAAGATCTGATGCAAAGATATTAATATATAGGTAGGTACGTGATCAGATGATGAGTTTCGTGGACAGACAACGAAACTCTTGAAGTCGGTTTAACTCTTTTTGTTAAAATTTTGTTTATTTCGATACTTAGATACGCATACGCATAACTGATTATCTCTATGGTTATCCTACTAATATTATAAATGTGAAAGTGTGGATGTTTGGATGTTTGTTACTCAATCACGCAAAAACGGCTGAACGGATTTGGATGAAATTTGGCATGCACGTTGTCAGGGGTATAGAGAAGGACATAGGGCACTTTTTATACCGGAATTCCCACGGGAACTCCGAAATTACCGCGGGTGAAACCGCGGGGCACAGCTAGTAAATAATAATATTACGGTTACTAGACATCATTCCCTAGCATCAGTGGTAAGAACTTATAAGAACATAATATTATTTAAGACGTAATATCCGTATACAGTAGTATAGCTAAGCTACATAGCTAGGTAGGTACCTATCACGTTGCGTCACATGATCTAAAAAACTGAATAAAATTATTAACTTTGTTCTGAACTTTTACAAATGTTTTATGTAAGTAGTCGGGGAATCTATACATATAAAATGCTTTGTCCTGAATGACTGATGGATCAACGCACAGCCTAAACCGCTGATCGTAGAGACCTGAAACTTGGAGGGTGTGTTCTTTGTATGACGTAGGCCTCCGATAAGAAAGGATTTTTGAAAATTCAACCCCTAAGGCGATGAAAAGGGGTTGCAAAGTTTGTATGGAACAATTCCGCGGGAACTTCGAAATTATCGCGGGTGAAACCGCGCCGGACAGCTAGTACAATCTATATAATAAAAATAAATCGCCAAATGTGTTGCTAAGCGCATAACTTCCAAACGACTGAACCAAATTGGATAATTGTTTTTATTTGTGTTCGTTATTGTCAGGACAAGGTTTAAATAAAATAAGTTTGCAGTTCCTGCGGGAATTCCGAAACTCACGCGGGTGAATCTCCGAAACGGTTGGACCGATATTGACGGAACTTTCACTCCTAATTAGCTGATTTTATAAGGAATACATTAGGCTACTTTGGAGTTCCAGCGAGAATTCCGCAACTCACGCGGGTGAAACCGCGGGGCACAGCCAGTTTATTATAAATATCTAATCTAACAACACCTACTCGAGGTTATGTAGCTTGTAGGTAGGTACCTATTATGTTTTTAATTTATGGTAAATATTCAAGATAAGTTTAAGTACCTACTTAATTTATAAAAAACATCAAAACCAGAACATTCTTCGATTAAACTTTTATTTGTCTTGATAGTAGACCTACACTACACATATTGTGTTAATATAAATACCTATAGTATGTAAGTACCTACCTCAACCTGTTGATTATTTTATTATTCTACTCTCTGTGATTCCATGGTTTGTTGTGCTGTGCAGTTTATTTACTAGCTGCGCTCCGCGGTTTCACCTGCCACCAAAAGTCTGTACCTACCTATGTTAGCTCCAGGCTAAGCTTTTTTTAAATCTTTGTTAATGAGCTTAATAAAGCTTAAAGGTCATTCAAAGAAGTCATGACATGGTAGTAGAGGCAGGAAGAACCTGGCACAGGGACGCGCTGAACGCGAGCAAATGGAGACTGATGGGGGGGGGCCTTTGCTATTAGGCACACAGAAAATAAAGGGAGCTAACTTGTTACCGTAGTCAAAATAGTTTTAAGCAATTGTTTTTTCTGGATACAGGCTAATAAAATAAAATAAAAATGAGCTTAATCACAATGTGATTATGCCGCTCAGTTGTATCAACAAAACATACTACTTGCTATTTAATATACCTATGAATATGATGCGGCATAACCGCCTCTCCGTTTAGTAAATTCGGAGATTATCCGGAACAGAAAACTAGACAGAGAGAAAATAATTTTTAAAACTTTTTGTAGGTAGTTCATAGTTGTTTACCTACTTATCTATTATCTCTTAATTTTTTGTAAAAATAAATATTTAATCAGAATCGCGAATTCTACCTAGGCAGGACCTGCTCTTTTATTATAGAGCTTGTCTAAACTAAAATGATGCGCCCCACCACTTAACAAGCATCGAAATGCATCTCACCAATGCATTTCGATGTAAAAACTTCAGTAGAAGAAATATACCACTGAATTGGCTATATGGTCTAAGTTTCCTTCTGCCTTCCCCGAAAGGGGTAAACTCTTCTGAGGGTAAACTTCACCAAAAAAAATATCAAAATACCTATTCATTTGACATGCGTAAACCAGTCTCCAGCAGTGTTGCCAACGTGGGTGATTTTTCGCTATTTAGGTTACTCAGAACGAGAATCAGCGAAAATTTTAAAGGCGACTGGTCGCCTAGTAGGCTACTTCAGTGACAAGTTATTTAATTAAGCCGAATCGCAAATAAGCGTTCGTTTATATAAAAAAAAAACAATGTTTATGCAAATGTAAAATATGTAGTATGTAGGTATATGGTCACCCTTTTTGAATATTTTTTTTTATTTATTTATTAACAGAAAAGTACATACATAGTTTTTTACAGGGTCAGACACAGAAACCCAGTAGGTAGGGTTTATTTCGTGTCATATAAGTCATTCGTTTCGAGGAATACCCTGAAGTTGTGTTAGCTATTATGTAACCGAATTTAAAACGAAATAAAGTAAAGTAAGCATTTTCATTGTGAATAATGACTGCCGTAATTATCTTTATTATACTGACTGAAATAGTTCAAAGAAATTATAGTCATTTTGTCACTTTCACTAGTTTCACTTTGTACAACTTCTCTTATTGTTGTTCGTATTATTTAAAGCTTCTTTAGTTAGACTTGGGAAGTTCCTGTAATTAGTCGTTTCTATAAAAAATGGGTAAACACGGTAAATATATTAAACATTATCGTGATGAGTGGGAAAAATTACCAGCATTTATAATTTCTAAGGTTTTCTGTAAAGTAGGTATATTAGGCCATGTGCTGTTGGCATCACTCGTCTCGGTAGTATCGCTATTATAGCTCTGTAGTTTGTGCAATTAAAAAAAAAAAAGTACTCTGTGATAGTGATGCGCGATTGTTGCAAAAAAAACAATCGACTGAATCGAAAATTGTTCTATTGCACATTCGATTGTCGATTTAGTAGTTCCTCTCCATCATTATACGAATAACAATCAACGAACTACTAACTACTGACTACTGATTTGTAAGTACTAACTGCGACGCGCGCGAAGCGGTGCGTGTCGTGTTGCGTCGATTGTTTGAACTAGTGTAGTATTATTAGTTTTTGTTTATTATTCCACTACCCATGTGCGAAAATCTGTAATCGGCTTTTTTTTTTGACACTCAAATGTTCATTATATTTTTGTAGCTGTTGATTTTCCAAATAAAGTAAAATAAAGTAAAAAAATAAAAAAAATATAATAGGTGCACTACGCTGCAAATTAGTAGCTAAAGTTTATCGAATACCATCAGTTGTTATCGACTTTTAACTACTAAACTCAACAATCTACTAATTCGGTAACTTTTAGTAATAATCGCCCATCGCTACTCTGTGAGTCTAGCACAGAGTACTTTTTAATAATTTAACTATCCAAAATTCCGAATCCGCATCCTTTTCATGTTTATCATCGTTTCCCTACCTTGAAACTGGCAAAATGCGCAAACCGCGCGATGCCATAACAAAAAAAAAAAAAAATTAATTTTTGATTCATTTATTTTATTTCCTGTTGTTTTCGCGGATTTATCTGGTTCTTTCCCCAGGTTTTTCAAGAGAAATGCGTAGAGAATTCATATTAGTGTTATTAGGTATGATAAGTATATCCTTTTTCTCTTCGTTGTTGTCGAGTTATGTTCAAATAGAGATCGACAAAATCCTTTTGGACACCGTTGTTGGTGTAGTGGGTGCTGGAAACTTCTCGTACTGGCAATTGGGCCACTCAGGGCCGCTCCTGCTGGAGCTTACTTCGCTTACAGGCGACGCCGACTTGTATGTGTCGGATAGCATCAGGTGGGTTACAAAATTAACTTTTACAAAAAAGTCCCCCTAACTTTATGGAAGTTGCTACCATAATCTGGTGACAGTACAGTTAGTACTAAATACAGAAATGGTTCACCCTTGCTGTACATGCACAATATATCCTATAAATCCACCATCAGGTCAGTATAGTATATTGTCAGTGTAGTATAGTGTCAGGTATAGTAGTTTTTTATACATGTGGCACAAAACAGAACAGATTGAACAGTTTCCTCACAATGAATTCTACACAAATGCTTTACCCTGTAGGCCCAGCTACGAAGCAGATAAGAACAACTTCAGCTCAGTGACATGCGGACCAGATCTGGTCAACATACCAGCTGACTTCCCCAGGCCTGTTGGTGAGTCTGTTATTTTGCAAATTATAATTGGACATAGATAAGCAATAGTGTGTTAACCCACACTGAAGAAATTTTGAGAAAATTTAAGTTTTAAAATTATAGCGCCATTTTGTGTCAACATATTTTATGTTCAATATTTAGTAACATATTTAAACAATGTAATAAGGTAAACACACAATTAAAAATGTTCTTTAACTCTCAATAAATCGTTCTGAATCAACAACTTCGTTTTGTGGGTTAACGTGTTATTGCTTATCTGCGTCCAATTCATTTATACCCTAGAATATGTTGTGAAAGCGTAACAAACAGACAGAGTTACTTTCACATTTACAATATAGCAGGGATGATTAACATTCTGAATTTTATAAGTGATACGACACCAAAATGCTGAGGGAAAACATTTTTGTAGCAGGGAAGAACATTTTTTGTAGCAGTCATCTATGTATACAAACAAAAACAGTAGAAAGTTCAGGCTAATCTTTGGAACTTCTAAATGGATTTAATGCAGTTTTCGGAGGTAGATTGAGCTTTGCTTGGAGCAACATAATATAGGCTTAGTTTAATTTAAAAGGCATGTCCGGAAAAAGTTTTTATTTGTATGTGTTTCACATGCGAAACCGTATAGTCCAGCTGCTGGTGGCTGGTTACTTATGAACTGGTGTCCCGACTTCCAGGCATAGGCGTGTTTGGACACTGGGCGAGCGAGCGCTCCGAGTACAGCATCCAGGTGTTTCTGGACGCCGCGGCGGCGCGCGAGGAGCTGCAGCACCAGCAGCAGGCGGCCGCCGACCCTCGCGCCTACCACGGCGATCAAGCAGAGACAGGTCTGTATATGTGGAGCTTAGGTTCCCTAACCTTTCATGGACTACCTCTACCTATGAACAAGTCTTCAAAGCCTCTTTACAAGCCTCTCCGCCTTCCACCAATTTCATGCCTCGCTGCAAACTCTAGAGTTATTTAGTTTAGTTGGGAATTAAAAATTTAACTCCTGAGCGAAGCGAGGGAGTTATGTAGAGTCCTGAGTGAAGCGAGGTTAAGCTGCCCGTGATGAAGACAGGCTTTATCCTCAAGGTGCATACTCTACTTTTCATACCTACTGTGAGACATAAACCCTCTTTACACGGGCAGACAAAACACTAAGAGTTTTCCAAACTCAAATCACTTTACTCCCTTGGGAGTTTCATACAACATCACCTCCCTCTCTTGGATTGGAATGTTATGCCTTGCTTTACGTTGAGATTGCGTGATATGTAATTGGACATTATCAAGCAGGTGGTATGAAAAGTATTATTACCGACGACCCAATTGGCGTAGTTGGTCACCATGCTTGCCCGCTAATCCGGGCGTAAAGAGAGTAAAGAGGTTCCTGGTTTGATTCCCGGTGAGGGTACACTTTGTGTTATGAACACAGGGTTCCACTTTCCAGTCTGGGTGCGTTTATACTATATCTATAGTATAATATACAACGTGTTAATGAATTAACTGAAAACTAGAAAGTAGTTTGTTCAGAATCAACTAGCATCGATCGCACTATATTTTAATATAGGTTATATTTTTTCATTTTTACTAGCCCACGTCTAAATTATTTTTATTACAATATTTGGCGCGTACGCCGCCCGCAGCAAAAAAATTCAAACTGGTAGGCGCGGGCGTAGCGCTTGGAATTTCGTAGATAGGTCACCTCCTAACTAATGTTGAATAACTTTTAAAGTATAAATTTTTTTCGACATAAAATATATTTTAATCTTATTATTATT
The DNA here is from genome assembly GCA_907165275.2 of Zygaena filipendulae. NCBI lineage: Eukaryota > Metazoa > Arthropoda > Insecta > Lepidoptera > Zygaenidae > Zygaena > Zygaena filipendulae. The sequence goes on along the minus strand of OU015670.1, from coordinate 355,871 downwards.
TTTTTAAATGGGGTGTATCAGGTTTTCAGTTAATTCATTGACACGTTGTATATGTAATTCTATGTAGTATATACCACGTTTGCTTGGTTTCCACGACACAAGCTAATAATAGCTTACTGTGGGCCAAGTAGATCTGTGTGTTGTGATGTGGATTATTATTAGTAATCTATTATTACTTTTTTGTTTTTTTTTTTAGATAAAAAGCGCGGTCGCGACAAGGCCGCCGGCCGAGCCGCCGCCGACGACGAAACCAGGCCGAGGTTCCTGCGGCTCCTCAACATCCTCGATATGATCTTCGAAATGTTCATATTGTAATATTCGTACTCGCTGCTCACCGCGACCCAGTGAAGGCGTGATGTTGTGGGCCGTGTGGGCGCAGTGGCGAAGTGTTGTGTGGAATCGGGCTTCAACCCTTTTTAACTTAACTCCAGCGTCACAGCTGCTTTTAGCGTGATTTCTCCTAGTGTTGGGAATGCTGAAAATCGATCATTAAATCTAATAAACATGAAACTACAAGGACTGTGTGTGGGTGTACTTTAGGTACATGCAATCTGAGTTGTGTAGGTACTTTAATAAATAAAGTGCATTGGCTGGTAACGGAATATTATGTGTCTAACGCTAGGAGCGCGTCTTTCGTAGATCGTGATGTTACGGGGATGGCGGTGAAGGGTTAAGATTTTTTTACTGTTCGTAGGACAAGAAAACGTGGGTGTGCGGCTTTTGCTATAACTGCAACATGTTTTGTAATATTACTATGAAAATAGTGTTATTTATTAGGTCATCACGATAGCAGGATGACCAAATTTTAGTTTTAAGTCCGTTGCGTAGACTGATTAAAAATATTGTTTTTTTTTGCGTAATCTGCAAACAACGGCATACCTGTTACACTGAGTTGAACTGTCGCCCGAATAGTGAATTAAATGCGAATTAGACTTATCTCTTTACTCGCCTGGAATGATATTTGAGTATTATACATTATGATATTTTAGTTAGTTGATGTTTGTTTTTTTTCCTTATTCTAGTCATCATTAAATATTTAAGGTAAAAATAAAAAATGTTTGACAGTCTTTTATGGTATTTTTTTTTCCTACTTTTCATTGCTGTTTCAATTAGGTTTTTTGATTCGGAATAAATAGGCAGAGTTATGGCACATAATTATTTTAATAACAGTTATATAAATTGCAGAGTAAAAAAACATTTTCATGAGATAAAAGAACAATTTAATAAAATACTGTGAAAGTGGATTTTAATCATGCCCTAAAATTGCTGGAAAGTTCTGTGACAATTTGACACTTGGGGTATTTTATAGATCCATACTAAATATCTCACGTGGGGTGTTGGGGTGAGGACAACTTCAATGACGCGCTTTTTGCGCTCATGGACGAAAAATTTTTTGGCCCGTATTTTCGAATGAGAAAATTCATTTCAAATACGTTGATGCTGAAAAATCTATATATCTATATACGTTTCTTACACAATACGAAAGTTTAGTTGCCTATAAAATTAATAACTAGATACAAAAATGAGATTCAAGCACATTTTTTCTTAATGGAGTATTGGTAATAAACTAATCATATTTCCATTAGAATATATTTTGTGCAAACAAGGTTGTTCGGAAAATCGAAAAGTTGTAAGAGACTAAACAATTTTGCAAAAATTCTTGAAAAATCAACTTCCATTTTTATCTTTTTTAAATTTTATAATCATTTTTCTATGGATAATATTATGTGACATTAAACAGGGTGAATTATATTATTTATAGGTACTTATGCAACATTCAAACTTGACTCCAAAAAGTAGAAACGAAAACTTTCACTCTATACTTTTTGAACAAAAGTTATTTGTACAGACACTTCAAAGTTCAAAATGTCTTTTCCCCTTGCTGGTTGACTCGCCGAGTATTTTAAACACTTTTAGGTTTAACGACTCACATATCTTTATAAATAAAAATGAATGTTTGTATGTCTGTCTTCTATGCGTTTCAAAACCTTTGGTCCGATTGTGATTAAACTTTAGCGGGTTGTTCTGCCTGCGTCCGCAAAGGTTCCTGTAGGGGGAGCACGAATTTTTTCGCTATCGTCTAGTCGATATCGTCGTAATGTCAAAGCGTTTTTTTGTATGGAAAATGAACGACACTGGATAGATGGCGCTGTTCATTTTACATACAAAAAAAATGCTCGATATCGACTAGACGAGAACGACAAAATTCGTGCTCTCCTACTGATCCCAAAACTCACGCGGGTGAAAATGCGGGGCGCACTAGTAATTAATAAAAATACTAAAAAAAATAACAAAAAAGATTAAGCAGAGAAAACTGAAAAGGTCCGTATTCCAAAAGGTTACTCAAGTCATGAATCTAGTTTTAAAACTAATTTCAAGTAAAGCTTTAATTGTAGAACCTTACTTGAGACGCGATTCATCAATCAACAATCGGTTGAGTTATTTCCTTATTCTAGAACGACGCTTGAGTACTAATCTATACTCAAGCAAAGATTTGATCTTTGTTTACGTCTGTCATGTCAAGACCACTCAACCAATCAGAATTCAAAATCTCTACTCAAGACTAGTTTCAAGTGATTAGATCCAATCAGAGTTCAGAATCTCTACTCAAGACTAGTTTCAAGTGATCAGAACTTAAAACGTATTCTATAATAAGATGAACGCTTGAGTTATGATTTCAGCTTAAAACTAATCTCAAGAGAAATGTGATCTGAGTCACCTTCTACGAAAGGGATGGTGTATGATTAATTATTTTAGGTTGATATGTTGGTTGCTTGCTTTTATTGAATTACTAGCTGTGTCCCGCAGTTTCACCCGCGTTAATTTCAGAGATCCTGCGGATATTCCGGGATAAAAAGTAGCCTAAGTTACTCCTTATAACGTCAGCCGTTTCAGAGATTACCCAAAACAAACAGACAGAGAAAAATTTTAAAAATTTGGTTTTTTATGTGAGTATCGTTTAGGTATACCTACTTTTATATGCATTTAGTGAAAAGTTGTTAATTTGAAATAACAAAAAGACACTTCAACTATATTTATATGAATAGATGTATAGACTAGCTGTTCCCCGCGGTTTTACCCGCGTTAATTTCGGAGATCCCGCGGGAATTCCGGAAATAGTGTACTCTGTCCTTTTCTGTACTTCCTGACATAATATATTATGCAATATTTCACGATGAAACCTAACAAAAAAAAAACCTTTAGCATTGCGGGTTGTAATAATTAATGTCAAAAATCGACTTTCTATTATGATTTTTCAATAAGTCCATCAATAAGTCATTCAACCTAACCCTGCATACTTTTGATATAAGCAGGTAACTAAACAAAGCAATCTTAGGTCTTTCTAGCTCTACTCGATGTCCCTACACTGAGACATAGTGTCTTCTCTTACTTAACAACTGCAATCTTGGTCTATTGCGTTCATTCTTCCTGTCTTTTCTTAATTAACTAGGTACGATTTGTAATATTAAAATCTATGTGGGTATTTCTATTTTCAGCCTCCTTCCCATGGTCTACCTACTGAGGTCTTCTAGTAGTGGCCTTGTTGTCTATTCACTACTCCATTTTTAGCAATCCCCAGTTCTAAGCGCACTCTAATGATGTCTTCTTATGGAGTATCTGTTGGTCTTCTCATGGTCTACTCGGTCTTTTCCGTTTTCTTAGCCTTAGCGGCCGCGAGCTTCTCCTTGCAGTCTTTGTAAATGCCGTCCAAATCGAATGCAGCTTTAATATTGTCTTTGGAGAATAGGAACCTGATGGAAGATAGTAGAAACTTTTTATTTATGTATTGGATGCTTAAGTCGGAGTGAGTGGGGGAGGATTCGCTGAAAGAGGTCGACCTAAAAGGACCAATGCGGTAGAGGTGTTCTTAAGAAGACAGCGAAAGCACCGTCGGTCCAGAAGTTATGATATTTAGGTGCTGAGGGTTTGATTCCCTTGTGACATATTTTTTATGATGAATGCTTGCGTTTGCCGTTTCCTGTGGTTTTCTCGCGTTCTAGTAAGATTCTCGCGTGAATGTGGAGTGGGTATTAGTCTTAGCCTAGTTTAGGTTGCTATGGGATAATATCCGAGCATTACTACTACTATAAACATCAAGATCGATAGGAACCAGTGAGATGTATTCAAAGTAATCTAAGGATTCAGGTTCCGATAACGAGCTTCGGAGCTTCCGATTGATGTTACCTACACGTCCGTTCCGATTTCCACTTCTACATTTTTAAATCTGAGGTTATAATCAGAGGTTTATGCATATTTTTTTGTTTATTTAAAGTTTTTGCACAATATGGTACAAAAAGCGGACTTAATACCATTGGCATTCTCTGCCAGTCAACCTTCAAGATCTACAGTGTGTTTCGTGGTGCTTGTAAAGTCTTCTAAGAATAATACGTATTTCAATATCCATATCGCACGGAGAATCCGCCCCTCCCCACATGCTTTCTTCGATTACTCTTTCATTATACGGAATACAGGAACACAGATAATTTATAGATGATGAACAACACTACCTCCTTCCCTGCCCTTAACATTATGGTCATAGTGACTCAGGGTACAAAGTGTCCCAACTCACTTCTGCAGCTTGCCGGTGTGGTCGGGCTGCGGACGGCGCATCCTCTCCGCGCCCGCGCTCAGCACCAGCAGCGTCGGCAGCTGGCGGCTCGTCGGCCCGTCCTGCACGCGGTACCTGGCGGCCGCCTCAGGGTGCCTGCACAACATGGAGACATTGAACAAAGAGAACCATAGAACTGGTTCTCAATACAGACTACTCGCATCACATTGATGCAAAAATTAAAAGATTAAATCGATACACTACAAAGCTAAGGTTGAGTTGGCACAGTAGGTCACCATGCCTACCGGCCAATCAAGAGGATTTGACTTCCAGTGGGTGTGGTCTTTGTGTGATGGAAAAAGGTTTCCACTTTCCAGTCTGGGTGTGTTTAAGTATTGCCACATTACAACACTACAATGGACATTGACAAAATATCAGAAATACCAAAAAAACCGCACAACAAAAATGCCAAAAACAATAAAGAACGCTTTGTCACTAATCCTACCTGCCCACATCGAGCTTGCCAAACTTCAGGTTCTCAGAGCCATAGCTAGCTGAGAGCTCGGCAAATACAGGAGCAAAGTTGACACAAGCGGGGTGCCATGCAGCAAACAGGCAGAGCACCCATGTGGTGTGTTTGTTGCGTTTCAGCTCCTCCTCCAAGGTCTGCAAGCCCCGGAAATATGTTACGTGCTCCGGCCCCGAGTAGGTTGGCTCCGGGAGGACCAGGGAGCAGAGTATGATTGCTACACCATATGGTAAGCCGTATCTGTAATATTGTATCAAAAGTGATCTAATTTTATACACATACATAGATAAGCAATAGTGTGTTAACCCACACTGGATAAATTTTGAGTTAATCAAGTTTTAAAAGGTTAAAAAAGGTTAAAATTATAGGGTAATTTTTGTCAACATCTTTTTAATTTCAACATTTTGTTCATATTTAAACAATGTAATAAGGCAAACACATAATTAAAAAGCATTCTATAACTCTCCATAAAGTGATCTGTATCAAACTTAATTTTCTGGGTTTACATGTTGTTGCTTATCGGTGTCCATCAAAATTATTCATATTGTTATGTGAGTATATTGAGAGCGCCTACCTAAATAATTCTATTGTTGATATAATAATAATAAATGTATTTTCGACTGTCTGTTCCCACTAATCTCCGAAACTGCTAAACGTATTTTCATGCAGCTTTCACAGGTAGATTATATTGTATTCTCAAAATGAAAGTGAATATTATTATGTATGCTTAGCTTAGGTGCAGGGTCCAGTTAGGATATTGTGTGTTTGACAACGTCCATGAAAGAAATTACACAAAAATCCAACAAAGGAATACCAACCTTATGTCCGCGTATAACCACAGGATCAGGTTAGCAATCTTCGTATAAACGAATGACGACGAGAGATAATTGACCATTGTCACACTTCCTGTCTTCCTGGTCCGCAACATAACTACTATAATTAGGAAAAACAGGATCTCTGTCTCTCTGCTGTCCAGTTCACAATCATTTTCAGGGAATAATACGTTACAAATAACACTGGTACGCTTGCATACAACGTATGAAACGCTTAATAGAATGTTGACCCAGTAATAGGGCTTCAATAATTGTTTTAATTCATCTTTAAACGTCATTGTTTTATGTTAAAAATATTTTCAGAACAAACTGCAAAAAATACGGTGCACACAATTCACAATTGACATTTTTTATTTTATTGATTTTTTTTTTACTCCTATTGTAGAAGGCAAAGAAACCTAAGTCCATACAGCCGGTGAAATGTATTTTGATGCTTTACGGACTTGAAGCATGGACCAATTAAACTAGAATTGGTCCATGTTTAATTGGTCCATGCTTGAAGCAATTCTTCACTGGGATGCTCTGTAGGAAGATAAAATTAAATACAGAAACTACTAGTACTATTAAATACTAGTTACTATTAAATAGTAAAACGATAACCTCGATAACCTTCCAGCGAACACCACATTTCATTTATTTATTTAACAATTAATGCACACAAGGACAACATAAAAAGAAAGAAAGTATAAAAGTAAACATGTACAAGCGTCATGCTTATTCCATCTTTTCATTTCATCTTACGTCCCTGTTTCCACACACTGTTCATCACTAATGGATCACTATTATACAAATTCCACCATGATTGTAACACAATATTAGCCACTATTAACTAATTTTTAAAACAAAAAAGACGTAAATTTTTCTCCAATGCCGCCAAAAGTCTATTTTTTTTTTAATTTATCCCAATGGGGAAAGCAAACGAAGCTAACTCCATACAGCCAATTCGGTAGTATTTTTCTTCTTTTGAAGTTATTTACATTGAAATGCATTTCGATGCTTTACCGGAACTTTTGGCAGCAACTCTTTACAGTTGAACCCTAGTAGGACGCTCTGTGGGAAGTTGTATAGTAAAACGACAACATTCCACACACTGTTCATCACTAATGGATCACTATTATGCAAAATCCACCACATTCACGATAAACTAATTTGCAAAACAAAGAAATAAAACTGACGTCCGTCACTGCTAAAATCCCGCCAAAAGCTTCAGTCTATTTTTTTGTTACTCATTTGGAAAAGGCAAAAGAATCTATGTCCATAAAGCCAGTTCAGATGTCTTTCTCAATTTTTTTGTAACCACTTCGAGAAAGACAAAGAAAACTTAAACCATATAGCCCAGTAAGAGGCGTCCATCTGTCGGCCTCGTCACGATATTTTTATCGAATGAAAGAAAAAAATGTTGTTTATCGTATATTTGTGGGCGTCCAAGCAAAAAGGTTCGGTAGTGGGGTATTGAGTTAAGACCAGAGAGAAGGTAATCACTACGTTTTGTTAAGACTATAAACATTTTTTGCTGCCGGTAGACAATATGTCGACGAGAATCAATTTATATAGAATGTCTTTGACGAGAATCGACAAAATGGCGCGATAAAATTTTATCGTGTTGTACTTCTTAGCTCTGTTGATCGCGATTTGCGAAGTATATATTTACCATCCTTGCTTATAGCTACATAAAAAAACCAATCTCCTTGTGAATTAGGTATCGTAGGCAGACTGGACCTCTACTAGCTAACAGAGAGATGGTAATCACTACGTTTTACTAGCTTATGTGCTCGGAGCTCTCTAGCAAAGAGAATAATAATTACACCGATATGAGCACTTAGTGGTTATATTCTTTGGATATGAGCATAGGCAGAGAGAAGGTAATCACTACGTGAGCATAGGTATGCAAAAACATTTTCTCCGTGAATATTTTATTCAATGGAAAGTTGAATATTATAATGAATTTACTGACAGTTACAAAGTTCCGTAGTTTAGAATTCATTTACATTTCCAATGTCATCCTTGAAGCTCGCGACGCGCAACAGAGTGAAGGAATTATAACCTAAAAATAATAACTAGTAACTACCTACATAGAAAGATATTTCGAAACTTATCGTTCATTGTCGAAAAATCAACACAGCAAATTCTGCAATATTTACTATAGAATTTGACGGTTAAAACGGCGCGCAGTAAAGAGAGCTACGAAGCAGCCGGCGAAAAATACAAATTTACTTTGGACGCCATCGTGCTATGAATGCGTTTATAGTCCCATTTTCATATACCTAATATGCAAAAAAAATCGCCGTGCAACAGCCCGTTCTCGGGCGCGGCCGCAACGTGAGCTACGACATTTTGAATTCCCCCGTGGACATGTCATTTTTATCCGTATGCGCTCTCTCCACATGCCTTCTAAGTTCAATGGATCTGACATAATTCATTGGGCAGAACAGACACTGCAGCCGCAGTCCTGTGCCGTGCCGGCGTTTCGAGTGCTCAGACCTGCGGGACGCAGATATGAATTTCTCGCCGCAGTGTTTGCATTCGTAAGGCTTCTCTCCAGTGTGCCGTCTTCGGTGATAAATCATGGCCATTTTAGTCACTAATTTCGCCCCGCATATGTCACATTCGAAATTTCTCACTCGGGTGTGCACGACGCTGTGTTCGACCAAACGCGCTGACGTATAGAACTTCTTCCCGCACCACTGGCACTGGTAAGGTCTCACGTCTAAATGTTTCCATAAGATATGGTTTTTCAGTTGCGGCCGAGAGCGGTAAGTCTTAGAGCAGTAGTCGCATATGAAAGTGGCGGGATCGCGGATGTTCGACCTCCTATGCTTAGGGACGTCCTCTATGTTCGGCTTCGCTTCCGGCTCGCACAGGGACCTGTGCTCTCGGTAGCATCCGCGGTTGGAGAACTGTGCGCCGCAGGCCCTGCACGTTCTAACAGCGTGCATCTGCATATGCATGTCGAATGCTGTCCTCTTAGCGAATGTCCTCCCACAGTCCGAGCAAGTTAGCACGCCGTGCCTGTGCGCTGTTTTCTTATGTCTGGCCAACTTATCAGCATTTGAGAACAGCAGAGGACAATCTCGGCACAGTATAGCTGTTTTTTTGTGCACTTGAAGCAGATGTTCCTTTAACTTCTGCCCTCTCACGACTATGTCTCCGCATATGAGGCATGCTTCTTTTTGTCCGCTGTTCTTGAGGTGAACGTTCAAATTCAACGGACTCGTGAACAATTTCCCACAGTCGGGGCATTTCGTAGTGGCTTTATCTAATGTAACACGAGATTTGTTCGTCGCTTTCCTCTTAGCGCGTATCTTGTTTATTGAACTGCCGTTGAAGAAGTCTCTGAGTATTTGAACTTCGAATGTCTCTTTTCTGATAACCATGCATAGGGCTTCGAGTTTCGGTTCTGTTTTGTTTGGTAATTCTGACAGCGCATCGACCGCCTTCGTCCATATCTCTTGGGAGTCCCACACGAGTTTCTGCAAATCGTGCGCAGCGAGGATCGTTGTGGTGCATGTGGAACATGCGCCAACAGGTCGGATTTCATCATCACTCATCTGTAAAGAAGAGAAAATGCGTGTTTTGGTAAAGTAATTCTTGATACTGGGTCCTCTTTAAACGAACGTCACTAGAACCAGCAGGTTAATGCCCTTCCACGAGATCAAGCTAAATAATAAAAAAAGATTGTGTAGTTGTGTGCTCTGTATTTATTACAGCTATTGTAAAGCGGCCCAATCAAAATGATTCAATAATTTATTTTCTACTAAAAGACACCGTAATTATTTAGTTTTTTTTAGTATTGGTAATGGGTTTATTTCGGATAAAAGTTCGGAAGTGTAATAAAGTTTCAATAACCTTCAAAAGCAGTGCCTAAAGCACGTTTGCGCCGTTGGACTTTAACAATTGAATTATGAACATGTCTATAATGTTTTTCTAGCTGGAAAGGCCTGACGAACTTCAATGGACAAAATTCGCACGCGTGGGGATAGTCCTTAGTGCTTCTATGCTTTCTCTTCATGTGATCCAAGCGACGGGAGGACGACAAGAATCCCTCACCGCACTCCGTACAACTGTAAGGCTTTTCGCCACTATGAATCCTCTGATGCAACCTGTAACCTAATTCAGTGCGCATTTTGGCACCACAGTGACATTGGAATATTTTCCTTTCGGTCGCATGAGTTTTCAGATGCGATCTTAAGTGCGGCAGCGTCGAAGTGCGCTTGCCACAAACATGACAGTCGTACGGAAGGACGTTCATATGTTTTTGCACTATATGGATCTTGAGCGACGGTTTCTTAGTATATTTAGAATTGCAATAGTCGCAGATGAACACCGAATTCGCAACGTCTTCTCTCGCCTTGCATAAGGTTTTGTGATACTTGTAACACTTCCGGTTCTCGTAGCTCATGTTGCAATTCGAGCAGTGGAATAGCGTGTGGGTGTACATATGAGCTCTCAAACCTCTTTCGGCGACGTAACCTTTCCCGCAAATAGAGCATTTGTGAGAATTTTCACCGTGTAGCTCATTCGAGTGTTTGTCTAAAAGAACTTTCTCCTTGAAAATTTGATGGCAAACACCGCAACTATGAAAGGTCACACCGTGTTTCTTGTGTAAATGTTTGGCCAAATTCTCTTTTTTACACACCAAACCGCAAACATAGCACGCGCGATGACTCGTGTTGATCAGATGACTGTTCAAACGGAACGTAGTAGAGAACATTTTCCCGCAAAAATTACAAGTGGCCCGTTTGGATTTGTATTTTTCGCGTTTCACCTTCGCTGTTGTATTGGCGCCGTTGTCTTTGACGACTTTGAGTTCACCATCGTAGAATAAGCGGTATGCTCTATCGTCGGCGGTCGGTTCGTCGATTTGCATCAATGAGGTGACCACGTGCGTCCATTGGTCGGCGGAGTAGCGGCACAATTGTCTGAAGGCTGCTGCCGCTAATGCCTCCTCGAAACAAGCGCAGCATATGCCCTGGGGCATGCCCGCGTCCACCACCACCTGAAACCACGCATCAATCAGTCCGTTCCTCATCAGCATCAGTTATCTCACGGTTAGATATCACTTTGGATAGGTAGGATTTTCATTCAATGAAATGTCGTTTTACCTAATATGTCAACATGTAAAATAAAAATAGTACCTACCTATTAGATTTAAAAAATAATAATTTCGCTTTCAAGAATGATAAGAATACATTACCTGTTCTACCAAATGTTTTTAATAAGAGTATTTCTTTTTACGTGTGACAAACTTATTGTAGATTGCTAATAATGCACTTAAAGACAACAAAGACAACATAAACAGACATAACAAAGAAAATAATCCCGTAACAGGAGAGTGGAATAACACATTTGACTCAAACCAAGACTCATTTGGTCAAACCAATATACAAACTACGTATTGTTTGTTTTCCCAGTAAATGAAATATAGTAAATTCAAAGATGAATTAGTGATATATTTAAAAGAGAAAAAAATGGATATTAAGATATTTCCCTCGAAAAAAAATGAAAATATAAGTACATAACATACATAAGCCCGCGTCTCCGGGAAAGCGGAGGCCGGCGACGAGAGTCTACACACTATCCACATGGTTGTACGCACGTAACGTCACAACCGTTAAGCAAAACTGGGTCTTCCGTTATCGCTTAGACTTACTAATAAAAACTTAACTGGAAACTTCGGCACTTTGGGATGATTTAAAAAACAATCTGTTTCTTGTTAACGATCTCCTTTCTTTTTTCGGCCGCTCGATGCTTCTTAGAATGCAAAATGAAATAACGCTTATCCTTGTATTTAGCTGGGTATTTATCGCAAGCGTATATCTCGAGCCTGCGGATTTTGTCTGTCCACAGTCATGTGACGCTTCTTGCAATGCGCATCGAATGCAGTTTTCGTCTTACATTCGACTGAGCACGAATCGCAGCAGTATCTCTCAGATTTGCCATTTTTCTTGTTCTTAGCCAGATTCTTGACGATGTCGTCGTAGGATCTGTAGGAATGTTTCTTGTAGTGTCGCTCGTAGCCGCGCCGCGTGCTGTACTTGGCCGGGCACAGATCGCACACGAACCTATCGGGCACTTTGTTGTGGATGTTGTCATGCTCCTTCAGTTGCGCGGAGCTTCGAAATTTCTTGCCGCAATGCTCGCATTGATACATCTGCTGTTTCAAATGGTAAAATTGTATATGCGACTTTATTGTTTGACGGAAGCGAAAACATTTGCCGCAATAATCGCAAATGTATTGCCGTTTCGGTCGATGCTTGCCCGTCCCTTTGAATCTTTTCAAATGATGATTGTAACATTGTCGATTGGTGAACAACTTGCCGCAGGCCGAACACGTTATCTGTTCGTGCATTCGCGAATGAGCCAACAGATAGTCGACGTTCTTGAAACTCGCCCGGCATTCCCTGCATTTGTGCTTCCCGGGCCACTTGTGTTTGTGCTCCATGTGAATAGCGAGGTAGTAATTCGATACGAAAGCGTCGAGGCACTCCGTACACTCATGAGGCTCGACATCGTGCGTGGCCATATGCGTCCTCAGGTCTTCCAAATTGACTATTTCGCTGCAAACGTTGCACATTCTAAATTTTGTGTGCTGTATGTGAACGTTGTATTTCAAGGGTGTGGAGAATCTAGCGTCACAGTCAGCGCACACTATTCTTTTGCGTGTTTTCCTTTCATCCGCTCGCAAGCGCGCCTTGTAGGACGCCACCACTTCGGCGGGGTTACGCGGACGTTTCTGTCTCGATAATATGCTATTTGTGATTAATTTTATATTGGACTCTTCGACCACGATGTACACGCTTTTCGTTTTGTTTGCTTTAGCGATTTCCATGTCATCGATGTAGTCGGTGATCCTGTGCCACTGGTAATCGGCGTCCTTGCATAGTCGAAGGAAGGGCAGGAATCCAGCCACGCTGGCGTAACAAGCAGCGCATACGCTCCGGGGCAGATCGATCTGTGCCTCCACCTAGAAAAACGTTAACTTGTCAGCGTTCAACCGTTTCTGGCCACAGCTTCTCCGCTCTGACTTCAAAATTCTAAATGAGTTCTTTGATGTAGGTATATGAATTTTTCAAAAGTATTACAGTAAACTGCCGAACAACTGACAGATTAATCGGCCTAGAGAAATGATGTGTCCACTTTAATGGACATCCAGCGAAGCGACGACGTTTTGTATATTGATTAATTTTAAGATAGTAGATAGCAAATTCTAGTTCGGACTTGTGGTGACGTGCAAATACATTATAATAGTACTTTTAGAAATAAAATTCTATTTATATAAAATGTTGTTTCAATTCTTCGCTTCCTGCCCCTCTCTAGTTCTCCGTCTCGCTCACTCACGCGAGCAGCAACAATACGCGCTGCCCAGCGAATCAGAAGCAAGATCCGTGTTTGATTTTTCACTTCCATAACGTGCTTCAAGAAGCTTTACATCATATTTCTCAAATTTTTTTACAACATCTTAATACATAATATAGTTTAACTTACTAGTCGTTCCCCGCGGTTTCACGCGCGTTAATTTCCGAGATCTCACTGGAATTCCCGAATAAAAAGTAGCCTAAGTTATAAAACATCAGCTATCTCCCAGTAAAAGTCCCGTTAAAATCGGTCAAGCTGTTTCAGAGATTACCCGGAACAAACAGACAGACAGACCGACATACAGACAGAGAAATTTTTTAAAAATGGATTTTTTAATGTCAGTACCGTATATGTATACTTTCATATGCATTTAGTGAAAAACTGCTAATTTGAAATTACAAACAGACACTTTAATTTTATTTATACGTATTGTATAGATATCATTAAAAGTCCTTAATCGAAACTAAATCATCTAAATAAACGAATTAACAATTAATCTTATTTTCATACTGGACTTAGGTTAAACAGTTTTTTATTTTTAAAAAACTTAGTAAATTTATTAATCAAAATAAATTAAATGTATCAGATGGATAAAGATAGTTAAGTAAGACAATTACACTTTACAAACATTCCACTTTTTATGAACACAAGAGCGTGGCGCATACGTACCTACTCGTACATGTACATGTAAAGTCACTTCGTTGAAGATAACGGGTAGTTACGGTATTATAGCTATAGGTGTGAGTGTATAACCTTGAATGCAATACGCTATGTAAGCCAGTATTCCGCGATCCGTCGTACTGTGCAGGCCAGCGACACTCCCTTAAACCAAAAGTTACTATGGATTTATGCGCGAACTTCTTTACTGACTTTGGAATATTTAACCTTTCTATGACCGCCTCATACTTTGCATTGGTATGGTTGGCACAAAATGCTTTCATAGATTGGTTCAGCGATTAGTATGGAAGTGCCTACACTCTTAAAACGTAGTGATTATATGCTCAGTGGTACTGTGCGTTTGGTTCCAAAAAAAGTAGGTACAGTTTACGCGCCAGTTCATGCGCGAGCGATTCCCGTGGCCTCGACGCTAGGCGCTGAGAAGGAACACCCCAGGGTTTCTCTTCTTGTAGCAAATCTTAAAGCAAGCATGCGTCATCGATGTCAAGCCATACTTGACAACTGGCGACTGGACAGTGTATTAAATAAACCACATCCTTCCTCATTTAAATTAGTTTCATTTTACACTTTTTTTGGTTTGGTACTTTTTTGAGATATTCACGCCACGCTTTTGTGATAATAACTGTAACTGTTTTTTTGGCACGCCGATGTACGGAACACGGATATTGAATGAGCGCGGTTTGGTCGACCTGATCGACGACACGGGCTGTTTTGTCTCGGAGGGCACCATGTTGCGAGTTGCGACTTGTGCGAGTGACCCGACGCATCTAACTAGGTAATAATTGAGGGTAATAATAACAATTATTATGATTTACCCGACCAGTCGTACACACAATCCACATGGTTGTAGGTATGTAGGTAACGTCACAACAGCTCAGCAAAACTGAGTAATAAACTTATTATTAAAGCAAATTTTTTTCAGCATTTTGGGACGATTTAAAAAACGATCCGTTTTTTTTTGTTAAAGACCTACTCCTGTTCTTCTTCAGCCGGTCGATGCTTCTTATAATGCAAATTGAAATTGCGTTTATTCTTGTATTTAGCTGGGCACTTATCGCAAACGTATGTTTGGGGCTTGCGGATTTTCTGTCTGTCCACAGTCATGTGGCGTTTCTTGTAATGCGCATCGAAAGCAGCTATCGTATTATATTTGGCTGGGCACAAATCGCAGGAGTGTCTCTCAGGTTCACCTTTTTTCTTGTTCCTACCCAGATTCTTGACAATGTCGTCGTAGGATCTGTAGGAATGTTTCTTGCGGTGCAGCTCGTAGCCGCGCCGCGTGCTGTACTTGGCCGGGCACAGATCGCACACGAATCTATCGAGCACTTTGTTGTGCATATTGCCATGCTCCTTCAGTTGCACGGAACTTGATAATTTCTTGCCGCAATGCTCGCATTGATACATCTGCCGTTTCAAATGGTGCAATTGTATGTGCAACGATATTGTTGAACGGGTGTTGAAACATTTGCTGCAGTAATCGCAAACATATTGCCGTTCCGGGCGATGCTTGCCCGACCTTTTGCATTGCTTTAAATGATATAGGTAGCAATATAGATTGGAGAACCACTTGTCGCAGGCCGAACACGTTTTCTGTTTGTGCACCCGTGAATGACAAAACAGACTGATGATGTTCTTGAAACTCGCCTGGCATTCAACGCATTTTTGCCCCCCAGGCCACTTGTGTTTGCGCTCTACGTGAATAGCGAGGTGGTGTTTCGTTACGAAAGCATCGTGGCACTCCGTACACTCATGAAGCTCGACGTCGTGCGAGGCCAAATGCGTCCTCAGGTCTTCCAACGTGACCGTTTCGCTGCAAACGTTGCACATTCTAAATTTGGTGTTCTGTATGTGAACGTTGTATTTTAAGGGTGTGGAGAATCTAGCGTTACAGTCAGCGCACACGATTCGTTTCGTCCGATGTGTTTTATTTTTGACCGCTTGCAAGGACGCGACCTTGTAGGACGCCACCACTTCAGCGGGGTTACGCGGACGTTTCTGTCTCGATAATACGCTATTTGTGACCAGTTTTATATTAGACTCTTCGACCACGATGTACACGCTTTTCGTTTTATTTGCGTCAGCGATTGTCATGTCATCGATATAGTCGGTGATCCTGTGCCACTGGTAATCTACGTCCTTGCATAGTCGGAGGAAGGGCAGGAATCCAACCACGCTAGCGTAGCAAGGAGCGCATACCTTCCGGGGCAGACCGATCTGTGCCTCCACCTAGAACAACGTTTACTTGTCAGCGCTTCACCGTTTCTCGTCAGCTTCTCATTTCTGAATGAACATTCTCAGTAAACTTCGATGTATATACATTTATAAATATATTTATCATATCAAAAGTGTTACAGAAACAAGTAAATACAACTGACAGATTTGTCGTCGGGAAAAACGTAGCGAAATTGAGCGGCAACAATACGCGCTGCCCAACTAATCAGAAGCAAGTTCCACGTTTGAATTCTCACTTCCCTAACGTGCGTCAAGAAGCTAGCCCTCCTGTTATACCTAATTTTTTACTTTTGCAGTTTAACAGTCAGCGCTAGAGTTTCGTACCGCTACTTATACAGTAAGTCGTTGCAGAGTGATGTTGTTTTGATTATATTTGGCACAAATAAAAGTAGGTACGTAGGTATTTTGGGGAATGGATACTGTTGTAGTTGTACTAAATATTTCATATTTCTCTTTAGTGATGAATGATATCACCATGATGTTTGTTTATTTTAAAAGAATATTAGACTACTTATTTTGTAATACTTTTGTTTCAAGCCTAAAAGTAGTATTTGTTCATCTTAGCCTTGTCATAAATTACGCCGCGCGGCAACAGTCAATTGTTTATAAAATCAAAGGGCTATAAATAATTATTTTTGTTTGCACCAGTGTATGTTTATATATCTCATTGTATTTTCTATTAAATAAGTAAGGTAATTTCAAATTGAAACCCTATGCCATCGCTTTAATTTTTAAAGTATGATCTTTTAAATACACGAAGCGCATTTCAAAGTTCAACGCAACGTAACTCGACTCGACAGTTGTAATCTGACAAACAAAAGGTGACATGACTTAACTTAACTCATATTAGACATTAAAACATAACACTTGATAGTAAAAAAAATATTAAATAGGATTTTGCATAATAGTGATCCATTGGTGATGAACAGTGTGTGGAAATAGTAAAATAAAATGAAATGGAGCGTCCGTCGGGAGGTTGTTGTTTTCGGTTTTACTATACAACTTCCCAGAGCGCCATATTAAAGTTTCACTGTGAATTTTTTATTTTATTTTTATTTATACCTACTTTTCTTATTGATTGTTCGAACTCAATGAATTTATATACAACTACAGATAATATAATACTATACTTATGTAACAGACTTTTAATATACAGCTTACCTATGCTAGTTTGGAAGCCAGCGATTGAACGGATATGGTCATTTTTGCTTGTGACGATAAAAAATGTTATTATTATTATTGTAAAAACTTTACTATTAATAGAAATTTTCAGCTCTTTAGAGTTTAGGGCGATTTAAAAAACAATCCATTTTTTGTTAAGTACCTCTTCCTGTTCTTCTTCAACTGCTCGATGCTTCTTATAATGCAAATTGAAATTACGTTTAATCTTGTATTTAGCCGGGCACTTATCGCAAACGTATGTTTCGAGCCTGCGATTTTTCTGACTGTTCACAGTCATGTGGCGCTTCTTGTAATGCGCATCGAAAGCAGTTTTCGTCTTAAATTTGGCTGGGCACAAATCGCAGGAGTGTCTCTCAGATTCGCCTTTTTTCTTAAACCTACCCAGATTCTTGACAATGTCATCGTAGGATCTGTAGGAATGTTTCTTGTAGTGTAGGTCGTAGCCGCGCCGCGTGCTGTACTTGGCCGGACACAGATCGCACACGAATCTATCGAGCACTTTGTTGTGCATATTGTCATGCTCCTTTAGTAGCGCGAGACTTTGTTTTTTTATGCCGCAATGTTCGCATTGATACATCTGCTGTTTCAAATGGTGAAATTGTATGTGCGCCGATATTGTTCTACGGATTCTGAAACATTTGTTGCAATAATCGCAAATGTATTGCCGTACCGGCCGATGCTTGCCCGTCCCATTGCATTGTTTCAAATGATATTTGTAGCAAGCTCGATTGGAGAACCGCTTGTCACAGGCCGAACACAATATCTGTTCGTGCACCTGCGAATGAGTCAACAGACTAAGGAGGTTCTTGAAACTCGCCTGGCATTCAACGCATTTGTGCCCCCTGGGCCACTTGTGTTTGCGCTCTACATGAATAGCGAGGTGGCAATTCGATGTGAAAGCATCGTGGCACTCTGTACACTCATGAAGCTCGACATCGTGCGAGGTCAAATGTTCCCTCAGGTCTTCCAAATTGACCATTTCGCTGCAAACGTTACACATTCTAAATTTTGTGTACTGTGTGTGAACGTTGAATTTCAGGGGTGTGGAGAATCTAGCGTTACAGTCAGCGCACGCGATTCGTTTCGTCGAGCGTGTTTTCCTATCTTCCGCTCGAAAGCGGGCCTTGTAGGACGCCACCACCTCGGCGGGGTTACGCGGACGTTTCTGCTTCGATAATACGCTTTTTTTAACCATTATTATATTGGATTCTTCGACCACGATGTACACGCTTTTTATTTTTTTTGCGTCAGCAATTGTCGTGTCATTGATGTAGTCGGTAATTCTCTGCCATTGGTAATCGGCGTCCTTGCATAGTCGGAGGAAGGGCAGGAATCCAGTCACGCTGGCGTAGCAAGCAACGCATACGCTCCGAGGCAGACCGATCTGTGCCTCCACCTAGAACAACATTCCCTTGTCAGCGCTTTAGTTTCTCGTCACAGCTTCTCAATTCCGACGTTAAAAATTCTAAATGAACATCAATGTATATGCATTTATCAATGTATCATTTCAAAAGTATTACTGAAACTCCAACTGCCTAACGACTGACAGATTTGCTGTCGGGAAAAACGTAGAGAAATGATGTGTCCACTGTAGCAGGCATCCGGCGAAGCGAAGATTCTTACGCTTTGTATTTTCAGTAATTTTAATAAAGTAGAAAATTCTTGTTCGGACAGGTTTGTCGTACAAATACACAGAATTAATAGTTCTTTTATAATTAAAATTGAATTTATATATATGAAATGTTGTTTCTATTTTTCGCGCCCAGCCGCTCTCTAGTTCTCCGTTTCGCTCACTCACACGAGCGAAAATAATACGCGCTGCCCAGCCAATCAGAAGCAAGTTCCATGTTTTAATTTTCACTTCCTCAACGTGCGTCAAGAAACTTCATAATATATCTCCATTTCTTTTGGCTATCGATTCTGAGTGACAATCAGTATTTACGTTTTTCATGCGTCCAGATTCCACGGATGATGGTGTTGAAACTTACTACTGAAATAACAAATTGTTTGGACCACGGAAAAAATTATGTTGCGAGTTTTCTTCGATTCGCAGAAGACATTTGATACAGTTTCGATGAAGATTATACTAACACGACTTGAGAACATTGGAGTTAGGGTATTCATATGCTATTAGGTATGTATTATTATATTATGTGCTACAATAGTTCCAAGAATATTTAAGTGAAAGAAAACAGTGTGTAGGTTTAGGGTAGATAAAATAATCATCTTAGTGTCTTTAGTTTAAATTCGGTGTCCCACAGGGTAGTACACTGCGACCGATGCTGTTTTTATATACAATGATTGACCTGTGTAAAACTTAATTGGAGGATGCAGACATAGTACCTACACATGTTTGCTGATGATACAGTTATTCTCTTTCATGGCAAAGGTTGGAATAATATCCGAAAAAACAGCAGAAGAGGGACAATCTGTTGCCACCGCGTGGCTGGAGGACAGTTTGTTGACTCTTTATGCCGGCAAAACTAAGTTTCTACGCTTTGGTAAAACGAACGCGGCGTCGTCGGGTGACTTTGAGTTGCCTATTCACTTTTATCTTTTAAGTGTAATAGAAATGCCATACCAAAAGCACAATGTGACCGTCAAAAATTGACAAGAATTGATAACATACCTAAAGTAGGTATTTACGCTTTATAATTGATGATAAATTCAATTGGAAGATTCATATCGGCGCTGTCTCCAATAGAGTAAGATTGATTTATGCGTTTAGAAAGTTACGGATTATATAAGATTCTAAACTTGTTACAGATATACAACGTGTTAATGAATTGACTGAAGATGAATGGATAGATTTAAATGAAACTTTACAATAATAGTTTAACACATAGGGTACTTTTTATCCCGGAATTCCCGCGGGAACTCTCAAACTAACGCGGGTGAAACCGCAGGGCACAACTAGTTATTTTATAAATCAATTTTTGGCGCGTACGCCGCTCGTAGAAAAAAATCGATTTGGTCATTGACACGTAGGTGCGGGCGTAGCGCTTGAAATTTCGTAGATACTCGTAGGTCACCTCCATAATATTGTTGAATAACTTTTAAACTATTATTTTTTTTATTATTATTTATATTTTATACATATTATTGTTTATTTTAAATGGGGTGTATCAGGTTTTTGGTTAATTCATTAACACGTTGTAGATATTTAGCACTTGCTGAATATATCATTACATGTTTACAAAGATGTCATTGATTATTTACTGCATATACATTTTACATATTTATTTAACATTAGCTGTTCCCCGCGGTGTCGTCCGCGTTTATTTCGGAGATCCCGCGGGAATTCTGGGGTAAAAGTACCTACCCGATATCCTTTTCTGTACCCTTGACAACTTGTAGTATTAAAAATTTGATGCAGTTTCTCACGCGTTAATTTAAAGGTTTCCACGGAACTTCCGAGATAAGAGTACCCTCGTGATAATCGGACAGACAGACAGACATACAGATTTACTTCCCCATTTAAATATTAATTAAGTAGGGATAATCCACAGCACTTAACATTCTTGGGGGTCTGCGGCGAATACATGATATTCGAGCTGGAAAGAGCCCAACGAGCTGTCCTAAAAGTTATGCTTTGCTTACCATTTGGCTACCCAACTCCAAAATTATCTGGAAATGCAGAAAGTATGTCGGTGCGTAAGTTGCTTGTTTACCAGGGTATTCGCAAAAAGACAGTCCCACAATCGCCCTATGACCCTTGTAAGAGAAGAAATTACTACCCAGTTCCACGCACTAAGAGTACAATGGCGCGCCAGCACTATAGTTCTATGGCACCAAGACTGTACAACGAGTTTGCTGAAGCTGTTGACGGGTGTAGACATATGTATATTGAACTGCCAGATAAAGGCTAAAATCTAATCAAATGGTTCGAGAGTTTGAATTATGATACTGTGGAGCTATTTAATGTTGTGGTATGTGTGGAAGAGCAATCTGGGTTTGTAAATGCGTATAATATATTTTTTTATTATTTATAATTATTATTATTATGTTGTTTTTTTACACAGCTATTTAAACTTTCACATTTTATATTTATTTTTAATTTAAACTTTTCTTATTGATTGTTCGAGCTCAATGAATTTATATGTTAACTGACTTCTACCATACAGCTTACGCTAGTTTGGAAGCCAGTGATAGTACGGATATGGTAATTTTAGCTTGTGAGTTGTAAGATAAAAATTATTTTTATAAGAATAAAAACTTAACTAATTGAAATTTTCAACGACTTAAAAAACAATCCGCTTTTGGTTAAAGAACACCCTCTGTTCTTCTTCAGCCGCTCGATGCTTCATACAATGCAAGTTGAAATTACGTTTATTCTTGTATTTAGCTGGGCACTTATCGCAAGCGTATGTTTCGGGCTCGCGGATTTTCTGTTTGTTCACAGTCACGTGGCGCTTCTTGTAATGCGCATCGAAAGCAGTTTTCGTCTTAAATTTCGCTGGGCACAAATCGCAGGAGTGACTCTCAGGTACGTCATTTTTCTTGTTCCTACCCAGATTCTTGACGATGTCGTCGTAGGATCTGTAGGAATGTTTCTTGCGGTGCAGCTCGTAGCCGCGCCGCGTGCTGTACTTGGCCGGGCACAGATCGCACTTGAATCTATCAGGCACGTTGTTGTGCATATTGCCATGCTCCTTCAGTTGCGTGAGGCTTGGAAATTTCTTGCCGCATTGCTCGCATTGAATCTTCTGCCATTTCAAATGGTGAAATTGTATGTGCGACGATATTGCTGCACGTTTGCTGAAACATTTGCTGCAGTAATCGCAAATGTATTGCCGTACCCGCCGATGCTTGCCCGTCCCTTTGCATTGTTTCAAATGATATTTGTGGCAATATCGATTTGTGAACCACTTGTCGCAGGCCGGACACGTTATCTGTTCGTGCACCCGTGAATGAGACAACAGACTGATGAGGTTCTTGAAACTCGCCTGGCATTCAACGCATTTGTTCCCCTCGGGATACTTGTGTTTGCGCTCTACATGAATATCGAGGTGGTGTTTCGTTACGAAAGCATCGTGGCACTCCGTACACTCATGAAGCTCGACGTCGTGCGAGGCCAAATGCGTCCTCAGGTCTTCCAAGTTGATCATTTCGCTGCAAACGCTGCACATTCTATATTTAGTGTGCTGTATGTGAATGTTGTATTTTAAGGGTGTTGAGAATCTAGCGTTACAGTCAACGCACACGATTCGTTTCGTCCAGCGTTTTTTCCTATCGTCCGCTCGCAGGCGCGCCTTGTAGGACGCCACCACCTCGGCGGGGTTACGCGGGCGTTTCTGTCGCGATAATACACTATTTGTGACCAGTTCTATATTGGACTCGTCGACCACGATGTACACGCTTTTCGTTTTGTTTACTTTAGCGATTTCCATGTCATCGATGTAGTCGGTGATCCTGTGCCACTGGTAATCGGCGTCCTTGCATAGTCGGAGGAAGGGCAGGAACCCAGCCACGCTGGCGTAGCAAGCAGCGCATACCTTCCGGGGCAGACCGATCTGTGCCTCCACCTAGAACAACGTTTACTTGTCAGCGCTTCACCGTTTCTCGTCACAGCTTCTCATTTCGGACGTTAAAATTCTAAATAAACTTCGATGTATATGCATTAAAGAAGAACTGCCGAACAACTGACAGATTTGTCGGCCTAGAGAAATGATGTGTCCGCTGTAGTGGGCATCCGGCGAAGCGAAGATTCTTACACTTTGTATTTTCATTAATTTTAAGATATTAGCAAATTCTTGTTCGGGCATGTTTAGAAGTACAAAATACAAATACATAATACACATATACATATTAGCACTTTTAAAATATTATTTTCTTTTTTTACAGCAGGTTATACTGTATTTTTTTTATGAAATCCCCCCTCCTCTCCCCAAATTGTACACGTGAAATTGAAAAATGTTCGTGGCGTTAAAGTCTTACTTACTCGACATAGGTACCTATTTTATTATAAGTGATCCCCTCCGAAACGGGCTGCGACCTGTCTGCTTAGGTACTGTGTGTTCAATATCTTTATATTATCCAAACATTCATTATTATTATTATTTATTTATAGACTAGCAGCTTTCGCTGATGAGCCTATATCTACATTTGTGTTATTCAGTTCATTGCGTTCTGTTTTCTCGTTGATTAACTATTTTATGCTTTACTGTTCAAATGTCTGTCCAGTCTATTTTTGAATTGATTAACTGTTTGTGCGTTAATCACTTCAGTAGGGAGCTGGTTCCATGCATTTACCACACGGTTTGTAAGGAAATGTTTATTGTATGTAATTTGATCAAAACTCACATTGCACATAAAAGAGTATATGACAAATGTTTTTCTATAGACACTACATAGTATAAAAAGTCGCTTCCCGCTGTCTGTCCGTCCCTAACCCTATGTATGCTTAGATCTTTAAAACTACGCAACGGATTTTCATGCGTCACCAATAGATAGGTACGAGTGATTCATGAGGAAGGTTTATATCTATATGTAGGTATATTATCCTGGAATTCCCGCAGGAACTCCGAAATTACCGCAGGAGACATCTAGTGTTTAATAAATAAAAAGTTGTGGGTACACAAAATATTGCTTATCTATTTTTAT
This sequence comes from Zygaena filipendulae, assembly GCA_907165275.2. Lineage (NCBI taxonomy): Eukaryota > Metazoa > Arthropoda > Insecta > Lepidoptera > Zygaenidae > Zygaena > Zygaena filipendulae. The sequence goes on along the minus strand of OU015670.1, from coordinate 331,909 downwards.
TTAATTGAATTCAATACATTCACGGTGCGCTTGCGACGAAAAAACGCTGCAATCACTTTTGCATGCAGTATTATATCATATTGAAATTTTTGAAAATGAAAAAACTTTATTTGACACAATATGACAACAATAAATTACAACACACCTATACAACAACTGCAATAACAAGTATTGAAGGATTGCTGTTTTCAGTTTTTTATACTTAGCTCTTTAATAAGATGCAATATTATTCAGCATTTAAACTCGTCACAGAGAAGTCACAGATAATTAGAACATTTCCGCGGGAACTGCAAAAATACCGCGTGTGAAATCGCGGGGATCAGCTAGTTTACCATATTTTACATTATACACATAGATAACTTTTTAATTAAACATCTTAGGAGGTATTGATTTAATAATTTATTTATTTTATGGCCGACGTCACTCGCATAATATAAGGGCCTTAATATAATTATTTATTCATTTATTTAGAAATTCTACTTCTAGTCTGCCGACTGAACTCTCCAAATGCAGTTACAGTTTGTTCACAGTCTTCAATTGCTGATGCTTCCTGGTATGATGTAGGAGACCTAGATTACTGCTGAAACTCACGTGACACTCCAAGCACTTGAACTGCGGAGGTGGTGTATCAATTTTCTCCCTGTGCACGGATAGCATATGCTTCCTTAATCTATAGGGAAGTTGAAACCGTGCCGAACAGAATTCACAAGCATGCTTTAGGACTATCTCTGTTTGCTTGTGAGTCTTCCTAACGTGCTCGGATCGTCGCGACGACGCAGCAAAAGACTCAGCACAGTATTGACACTTGTAAGGCTTGTCGCCAGTATGCAACCTTAGATGTTGATCGTAACCCAGTTTAGTGCGTAGAACCAGACCGCATGTGTCGCATTTGTACGTACAAATACGTTTGTGCCTCTTTAAATGTTCAGTCATGTGAGCAGCAGCTAGGAACTTCCCACAGTGAACACAATGTTTATGCGTGTTTTTCAAGTGAACTATTTGTATGTGAGCCGAAACAAACCTCTTTCCTGCATATGTCTTACCACAGTAATCGCAAATGCACCGTTTATCGGCACTCCCACGCATCCCTACTCTGATCCTGCTACGGTCACTCGTATTTTTCACCTCGACAGTTGTCCTTGTTTTAGTGTGGACCGTGTCCTGTCTATTTTTGTTTAAGTCACAGCATTTTTGCACATGGTGAAAATAACATCTTTGGTTACGAAACAGTTGACTGCAACTGGGACAGGATTTCAGGGTGTGCACACTCAAGTGCGCATTGTAAGCTGGTAAGGATTTGAAGTTTCGTCCGCAATCACCACACGTGCAAGCTCCTGGACTGTGCGCTTTGATTGTGTGACGCAGTATCTGGTCAAATGAGCAGTATATCGCTGGACACTTGTCACAAGCATATGACTCTCTATTGTGTGTCTCTTTGAGATGAGAAACTAAGGCATCTCTCGACATAATCTCTGCGCATACAAGACAGGCCCGCTTAGATTCTGTAGACTCTTTCAAATGTTGGAACAAGTGTTGTGGGTATTGGAACTTTTTGCCACAATCCGGACATTGTGGCTGTTTAAAGTTACGTGTTGGTGTAATTTTCTTTTTGAAATTTTTAACTTTTGATTTCAATAGTTTTTCATTTGTCTTATGAGCACCGTTAATAACCATCATATTATTATTCTGCCTGTTCAGCACAAGGTACACAGTTTGTTGGCATTTAGATGCTTCTGGTATGTCACAGAGGAGCTGCAGAGTTCTTTCCCATTCAGAAGAGGCTTGTTGGCACAATGTACGGAAGGCTGCTGAGGCCTGTGCTGTCTTAGTGCATGAGACACACAACCCCATCGGTAAGATGTCATCTGACAGCACCTGCAACCACTGTACTGGTGAAACTGCCACGATAGCTTCCAAATTTTCCAAATTCCAAAAAAAAATCACTTAAGAAACCAAACCAATTGGTTAACCTAGATTAGATTTGGATGTACTTAACTACAGTTGATATTTTATGGGTTAAATCTCTTACACAATAGTTTCATAAATCGAAAGCCAAATGCCAAAGTACGTTTTAGAATGTAAAAGCCTATCATCAAGTGATAAAAGCTCACAAACAAATAGAGGCCTCCAAGACGCCATGTTCTATTTTTGCAAAGAGGCGGGAAAAAAACGATTCCGTTCCGTTATTCACAAAGCAGATCACTTGTTAAAGGGCTCTGAAATTAATAATAAAAATTGACTAACCTCAACACCTGTGGTCATTTGTATAACTTCAGCGAGAGTCACAGACCTATCTTGGTCCATCATGACGGTGTCGCTTAGATAGACTTGGCCCTCAGAGGTATCGCCCATACAAATGCGGCATTTGTCAGCACCATCTCCCTTCACTATGTGCGATATTAAAGCTTTCACATCAACTTTTCTGCTCATTTTGATTAATTTTTAGACTTTTTTGGCTCTAGAACTTGTGCAAGTAAATTATTAAATATTTTACATTTCACAAAGCGAAACAAGAATGAATGCGGAATGACGAAATGTCGAACTCCAAAATCGCCGACAGACAACAGTCGACACAAATGTCAAACTAGGGAGTAGGAACTCTCAACTCTGCGATGGGATGTCGATTATTAATAAAAGTAATCGAATTAGTAGATTGTATTGTAGTATGCAAATGCTACTGTAAACTTATGGAAAACTTAAAATCTATTGTTGAGTTTAGTAGTTAAAAGTCAATAGCAATAATAAAATTGATGTTAGTCGATCAACTTTAACTACTAATTTGTAACGCAGTGCACCTATTATAACACTAACCAATACTACTAAATAAGTCGTTCAAACAATCGATGCAATATGGCACCGGTGACGGCACGCATCGCTCCGCACGGCCTTCCACATGCACATTGCACATTGCACGCGTCGTCGTAGTTATTGACTACTTGCAATTTACAATCGACTAAATCGACAATCGGCACAATTTTTTGATTCAACACTAACCAATTTTTACATTAATCGATTTTTTCACATAATCGTTTTTAATAAACGAACATTTTTATTAACAAAAATCGATTTTAATAAATCTTTACATCTGAATACATATCTATACATCTATACATACATAGAATTAAATTGAGGTGTCTGTTTGTAATTCCAAATTAACTAAATGCTTATGAAAATATATACGGTACTTACATAAAAAAAAACATTAAATTTTTCTGTGTCTGTCGGTCTGTCTGTTTTTTTTTCAGTTAATTTCTGAAACGGCTGGACCGATTTTAACGGGACTTTCACTGACAGTTAGCTGATGTTTTAAGGAGTAATTTGGCTTCTTTTATTTTAGAAAAAAATAGTTTCTGCGGGAATTCCAAAACTCACGCGGGTGAAACCGCGGAGCACAGCTAGTCGATTATACAAATCGTTTACACTAGTATTTAATAGTTTTTTTCGTGGGAATTAAAGATAACGGTTCGTTCATTTATTTTCATGACGATGACAAATTGTTAAAAATGGATTTTGTTGTGTTATAATCCGAGAATTGAGAAAGTGCTTGCAAACGAAGCATTTTAGTAGATAATACATTGATCCAAGAAGCTTATATATGACATTGATCAAACTTTTTTGTTTGTCAAATTTACCCCAATGGGGAAGGCAAAGGAAACTAAGTCCATACAGCGAATTTAGTTATATTTTCCGTCTTACAAAGTTATTTAAATCGAATTGGTGAGATGCATTTCGATGCTTCACCGGAACTTTTGGTAGCATCTCTTCCTAGTTAAACCTGGGGGACGCTCTGTGGGAAGTTGTATATTAAAACGACAACCTCACGATGAACTTCCCATTTCACCTTATTTCACTGTTTCCGCACACTCAGTCAACACTAATGGATTACTATTATACAAAATCCACCACATTCGCACAAAATTAATCACGCTAAACTAATTTTTATAAAACAAAGAAATAAAACTGACGTCCGTTACTGCTAGAATTCCGCCAAAAAGTCCCCATAAAATAAGAAATAATAATCAGTTGCTTCAACTGCCTGCCTGCATTATAATTAAATAAATAAATAAATAAAAAAAAATACTTTTTAGTGTTTACTTAATAAAATCATCAGAGAAGGTAATCACTACGTTTTATAGACAAAATACATAGTTTTTTGTATGCTGGTTCATGGTTGTCACTAGTTGCAAGTTGCAACAGGCAAGTCAGGCAAGGACTGCTGGATTGGCGGTGGAACGTTAATCGCGTGTTCGCGTGTTTTGGTGTTTTTCCTGGAATTATTGGCCTAAAATCATTGTTTTACGCTGTAATCAGGGTAAATCATTCATGCTTGGTAGTTTTGTAAAGTAATAATTAATACTAGTTGGTAATTCACGCTACCATTTGTAATTTTGTAATATTTAGTTGCGTTTAAACATATCATTGATTAGCGTCCATTATGAATAAACCTCCCGATAGGGAGGATGACAACCCGAATACGAATTTTCTTCCTCCTTCTCCCGTTGCATTTTGTGAAATCGATATAAATGAGGATAGTGATTTTGTGACTCCTAAAGAGAGAAGTAGGAGACATAAGCGCAAAAAACAAGAGAAAAATAAGTCAGACTGCAGTGTTCGCTCCCGTTCCAACTCTCGCTCTTCTCAAATTGCGTCTTCTGTAGCGAATATTATGTCTCCCGCTTCCTCGGCATCTTTATCGCATACTTCTTTGGACTCGGTTATCCCAGCAGGGCAACCTAGTTTTCAACAAACCTCCCCCCATCCTTACCTTCAAACCTCCCCGCCACAGTCTACCCCATCCCAACCTTCTCCCCTTTCACCCTTCACCCCAATTGGTCGTCCTAAATACTGTACAACCGACCGAGGTCCATTCACTGTTCACGTACAATTTGTAGGTTCCTCAGACAGTGTTAACCCTTCTAATTTAACTTTTAACCCTGTCTTATTTGGTAAGTTTCTGCAAGAACGGTCCAGAGAATTTCCGAATATTGTGAACGGAAGTGTTAAAAAGTTAGGACGCAATCGCATTGCTCTTAACTTTCATCAGGCTATTGATGCCAATAACTTTATAGACTCTCCTACTCTCCAAAGTAATAACCTAAAAGCGTTTATTCCCACATTTAATGTAACTAGGATGGGAATCGTTCGTGGTGTTCCTACAGAATGGGCCCAAGAGGAAATAATTAAAAATATTAAAGTTCCCGATGGCTGTGGGTCAGTTATCAAGACAAGACGCCTTAACTATAAAACTTTTAATCCGGATGGTTCACACAAATGGTTGGAATCTCAAACAGTGGTATTGACTTTTGACGGTCAGGTTTTACCGCCAAGAGTGTATATGTGTTACAATTCTCTCCCTGTCGAAATGTACACCTTCCCTACGATACAGTGTTACCGTTGCTGTCGTTTTGGCCACACTAAAGTACAATGCAGGTCTAAAGCCCGCTGCTTCAAATGCTCTTCAGAAGATCACGGTGGGGATGAATGCGACACTGTGGAGAGCTGCTCTTCGTGTATTAATTGTAAAGGTTCGCACTTTGCTACAAACAAATCATGCCCGGAATTTAGCAGGCAAGCTAACATTAAAAAAACTATGGCAGAGAAAGCAATATCATACGCAGAGGCGTCCAAACTTTATGTTCCATGTAAAAAATCTTTTGCGGATACTATCAAAAGTTCGCCTGATAAATCTTCTACCCACCAGTCGTATAAAAAAACCGTTTTTATAAAAAAACCTCGTTCCCCTCCTCCTGCTGCTTTTGGGTACGACCAAGTAGCTCACCGCTCTCTGATAAGAGACCCAACAATCCCATCGCAGAATGGTGTTGGTTTACGTGTAGAATCTTCCCCTTCTGATAAAATAGTCACAGAAATAATCAATCTCCTGTCTTCTCTCCTCAAAATTTCCTTCCCTTCTTTTAATTTACCGTCCAACGCTGCCTCATTCCTACAAACTGCTTTTTCTTCTATCCTTGCCAATGGCGCTGATAATCCAATGGAATTGTAGATCAATATCTCCTAAAAAAAGTGACCTAATCTACTTAATAAATAAATATAATCCAATAATTATTGCCCTTTCTGAGACGTGGCTACACCCGGATTTGAACTTTCGAATTCCGGGTTTTGTCATGTTTCGTAATGATGGCAAACAAGGGCATGGCGGTGTAGCCGTGCTTATTAAGAATAATCTCCCTTTTTCCCAAATCTTAATAAAATCACAAAATCAATTTAATGCTGTCGCACTTAAAACCAAAAACTTTACGATTCTCTCAATTTATATCCCCTATCCCTCCAGCTCAGCCCTAGCAGATGTTAACCTATTAATTCAATCACTATCCCCTCCATTACTTATTGTCGGTGATTTTAATTGCCACCACCACGTTTGGGGTTGTGGTAAAAATGATCATGCCGGCGAAATTCTCCTTGATATTATCGACCTTAACAACCTATGTATATTAAATACGAGTTCGCCCACTCGTCGTACACGCCCTGAAGAATCTGTTAGCGCAGTGGATATATCTTTATGCTCCTCAGACCTGGCTTCGCAAATCACCTGGGAGGTTCTTCCTAATTCTTATGGCAGTGACCATTTTCCAATTTTGTTGAGTTTCCCATTCACTAGTGCAAAGGACTCTCCACCAAAAAATCCCCTTCTTAAGCATATCTTATCTGACAAAAATTGGGCAGCTTTCCGCCAATCCACTAGTACTATGTTATCCATCCTTCCTAAAATATCCTTTTACAATATAGATCGCTGCTGCACTGCCTTCAGTAACGCTCTTATTGCCAGCGCCAATAATTCTTTCCCTCTTAAAAACACATCAACCAAACGAATATCCTCTCCTCCTTGGTGGGACCACGATTGTACCAAAAGCATTCAAGCCCGCAAAAAAGCTGAACGTCTTTACTCCAAAAATATGACCTCCGAAAATTTTATATTACTCAATAAAGTTTCAGCTGAAACAAAACGCACCCTAAGATCCAAAAAACGTGATAGTTGGAAAGAATACTGTGCATCTATCTCACCTGTCACTCCCTCCCACTTTGTATGGAAAAGAATCAAACAATTCCGAGGGTCATATAATCAACCATCACAGTCATGCCCCCCACGTCCGAATTCGCAGAAGCATATATGGACCATTTAGCTCCCCAAATGGCCCCCTCTCAATCTGAACTGCCCTGGTATTTCCATCATCCCTCAACTGATCCGCTAGATCATAATTTCTCCCTTACTGAACTTAAGTATATCCTAAATTCTGTTAAAGATTCTGCCCCTGGTATGGATAGTATTCCTTATTCATTCCTTGTTAACGCTCACCCATGCCTGCATGATTACTTCCTAAATTTAATCAATACAATTCTTAATATTGGATATGTCCCAGATGCTTGGAAATCACAAATAATTATTCCTGTCTTAAAACCGGGTAAAGATTCCCATGATGTAAAATCCTATCGTCCAATTGCTTTATCATCTACTCTCGCGAAAGTCCTTGAGCACTTGATCAAGAACCGTCTCGAGTGGTTTGTGGAGTCCAGAGGTATTCTAGGTAAAAATCAATTTGGCTTCCGAAGAGGAAGAAGCACAACAGATAGCATTGCAATCTTTACAACTGATATAAGACTGGCATTTACCCGAAATGAGTCTGTTGTTGCCGCATTTTTAGATATATCTGCTGCCTATGATAATGTCCGCCTCCCTCTTCTCATGGAAAAACTTAATGCCTTGTCGATCCCGAAGAAACTAGGCCAACTCATTATAAACATGCTCTCTGATAGAACTGTCCACTTCCGCTGCGATGACCCTGGAATTTCCTCTCGCAGATCTATTTGGAAAGGCCTTCCTCAGGGGTCCGTCTTGAGCCCCCTTCTTTATAATATTTATACACATGACCTAGACTTATCACGTGGTCTCTGCAGAATCCTTCAATATGCAGACGACATTCTTTTGTACTACTCCCACAACAATATTTCTACAGCAGCCGCAACAGTGACAGAGTCTTTATCATCTCTTAATAATTGGATTTGCTCTAATGGCCTTGAATTATCCCCCTCAAAAAGTGCAGTAGTGGTATTTTCAAGGAAAAGAAAGATCCCGGCAATCAGTGTAGAAGTGGGTGGCCTTCAAATCCCGATAAAACCATATTTTAAATTTCTAGGCGTTATTCTCGACTCTAAATTAAGTGGTTCTCCGCACTGTGAGTACATAGTGAACAAATCGCAGAAAAACATCAACATTTTGAGATGCTTATCAGGTGTTTGGTGGGGTGCCCACCCTTTCTCTCTTAAGTTATTATATAATGCCATCATCCGTAGTGTTCTGGACTACGGTACATTCCTGCTCGAACCAGCAAATAAGGGCGCTCTTCAGAAACTTGACCAAATACAGGCTAAGGCATTACGCATCATTTCTGGAGCGATGCGTTCTAGTCCCATCAACGCATTACAGGTAGAATGTGGCGATCCTCCTCTTTCTCAGCGTAGACAGTTTCTTTCAGATCGCTTCCTCTTTCGTGTTTATCAATTTGCCTCCCATCCTATTTTCCCTAAACTCCAACTTCTTTGCGAGTTCTCTCTTAAATCCCGTTTCTGGACAAACAAATGCCCCTCCCCTTTGATGAAAAGCTTTGGCAAAATAAAATGTATAAAAAATTCTGTCCACCGTTCATCCAATCTCCCAGTTTTTGATTTCGATTACGAAACAATAATCTATCAGCCTCCAGTCATTTTAAACTTTGACATTTGTAAAGGTGATAAACACGCCAACGCATACCATCGCGAAATAATGAAAAGAAACTGGCGTGGTTGGCATTCCATCTACGCTGATGCTTCTAAACTCTCTCAGCATGGATGTGTGGGTGTGGGAGTATTCCACGAAGAATATAATATAGTTCAAAAAATTAAATGTCCCCCAGAGTCCTCGGTTTTTACTGGGGAATCTTTAGCCATTCTCAATAGTGTTAAGTACGCTCTTCTTTTCAAACTCCACAAATGCCTTATTTTCTCCGATTCCCGTAGCTCCCTCCAGGCCCTAATTTCAAATCCCTTTTCAAAAAACAACAACCCAATTATTTTCGAAATTAAAGCAGCCGTAAAATCTTATATTAATCAAGGTCACGAGCTGGCAATGGCTTGGATTCCGGGGCACGCTGGCATTGCTGGCAATGAGCGTGTGGACTTGGTTGCCAAGGACGCCATTGTCTGCGGTGACAGGGTGCCGTTCCGATGTTATTGCCATGATCTTATATCTCTCCCGAAACAGTCCCTATATAAAACTTGGTCTGCCCTCTGGGATAAATCTAAAAAATCAAAGGGTGCTTGGTTTGGGGTAATCCAACCAAGTATCCCTAATAAACCCTGGTTTTCCCGATGGAATTTCAACAAAAAAATCTGCTCCTCGATTATTCGTATGAGGTTAGGTCACTGTTGCATCCCAGTTCATCTTCATAAAATTCATTGCCTTAATTCATCTTTGTGTGAATGTGGTCTCTCCGAAGGAGACCTTAATCACGTCATCTTTTCATGTCCTCGTTTTAACCATAATTATTTATTTTCTGACCTTGTATTCTGTAAAATTCCGCTCCCCACATCCATCATCACCCTTCTTCACTCTTTAGACTTCAAAATTTATAAAATCCTAGTAGACTTTCTTACTTTTAACGACATTAAATTATGACTTATTATTCGTTCATATTCTCTTATTTATTTAAGTATAAGTATATAATTTCTGTCTTGTTGTATTGTACATAGCCCATCCCATTTCTCTATTCTTATTACAACGAACGCCCAAAATTTTCGCTCGTTCATTTTAAATCCTTTTTGCAAATTAAATTAACGCGACACTGGCATTAATGTCATTAATGACAATTGCCATAAAAAAAAAAAAAAAAAAAAAAAAAAGTCAGGCAAGGCAACACTGACACTTAAACGTCAGATCGGTCGATTATTTTGTTTTGTGACTAAAATCTTGAAATGGTAAATTTATATACTTTTTTCTCATTAATCTAACAATTTTTCTTGCTTTTGTTAATGTAAATCACAGCTGCTATCTTCTACATAAACGTTCCTATTCGTATTTTGTTTGTTGTTTGTGTACTAACCTACCCAACATAGTTATAAAAATTTCACGAATTCTTCAAACTAAAAAAAACTTTTTCGGTCGATTTACGCTTGATTTAATTACATTATGGGTATGAACACATAATTTCACATGTTTTAAAACATAGCTGATATTTGTTTCCGATAATTGAATCGTATTTAATTTTTAAAATGTCATTTTCGGAACAGTTGTTATTTAACCAAAAAGTATTTTAATGAAGTGTTATGCCTTAATCACATGATTCGCTCAATTTCAGTTAAATACAAAACAAGATAAATAAATAGTTCACGTAGCTTAATTTATTTATTCCAGAATCCCAGCGGTAAAAATAAAATAGATAATATATAGTCTTCACATATATCATCATAATACACCATAATCACATAGCACCAAATAGTTTGACCTGCATTCTACCGCATTACAGTTCGGATCAGTGGAATGTTTTGTGGCAATTTTAACAATGAAAATGTCATTGTCCGCAGCAACCACAAATTTTACTGCTCAAGGAGGGCACGGACCAGTCCCAGGGCAAACCTCAACTGGTGTCCAATATCAATGCTTGCCAGCTGGTCGTCGATGCAGTATGTATTTATTTTTATTAATGCTAATGCCTAGAATAGAAATGGACAGGTTCACATCATCAAAGGAAAGGTGCATGTTACAGAATTGTTACTCAGTGGTTACGCAGCATAGGCAAGAGATAGAGACTACAGAAAAAGTGGGTTGGTAATCACAGGTTTCTGATACAAAAGGTGGTAGATTGACGATGCTATGTGATGGCTTATGGTTATTGTCTATGTCACAGGTGCGCACAACCCTCGGCCCGCGGGGCATGGACAAGCTGATTGTCGACCACAATGGAAAGGCAGTTATCTCCAATGATGGTGCCACTATCATGAAGGTATGTTGGTTACAAAGAAACAATATAAAAAAATATTTGAAGTAGTAAAGGAATAAAAATAAAGGATAACTGGGTACAGACAACTTCAACTGCCTGCCTGAATTAGAAATGAATAAATATTAAGTTAATTTTTGAAATTCACCAATGTAGACTTATATTGAGTGATTTTGCTGATATGACTTAACCATAACTACCAAATATTAATATTATACTTACCTATATCTTATAGCCACATTGTACACAAGTGTTATAAGCTACATTGTACACAACTGGTGTACCTACTTATTGTACAGTAGTACTCTCTCTTTTTGCTCAATAATTAATATTTCTTTCTTTCTTCTTTCTTTCTTATTATTTATTTACTAGCTGTGCACCACAGTTACTCCCGCGTGAGTTTTGGAATTCCTGTAGGAACTCCAAAGTAGCCTAATTTACATCTTGCATCTTATAACATCAACTAATCAGCAGTGAAAGTTCTGTCCAAATCGGTTCTAGCGTTTTGGAGATGCATTCGTGTGAGTTTCGGAATTCCCGCAAGAACTCCAAACTTCTTTCACAACAACCTTCTCCTTACAACGAAACAAAAAAAATAGTGAAATTGATTCAGCCGTTCACGCGTGATTCCGTGACCAAGGCAAATAAGGATTCATTTTTATATGTAGAGATAACCCTTCTTTTTTGCCATTTGGTCAAAAAAGAATGAGAGAAAAAAGTAACTGGGATTCTGACATAATAAATCGAACTCTCCACAGCTGCTTGACATCATTCACCCAGCAGCCAGGACTCTGGTGGACATAGCTAAGTCCCAGGATGCAGAGGTAAGTGACTCAAGACCTAAGTATTATGTAATTATTCTCCAGTTGTTGATGGGACTGAAAGAGGGTAGCAAGTCGCGAGCTTTCTCTCATTGTTAACAATGTTAACAATTTTAAATAAAAAATGTAGCCAAAAAAAATTTAATTCCATAATTGGATGCAGATAAGCAATAACATGTTAACCCACAAAATTAAGTTATTGATTCAGAACGCTTTATTGAGAGTTAGGGAACCTTTTTTAATTATGTGTTTACATTATTACATTGCTTAAATATGTAACTAAATATTGCACATAAAAAACGTTGACACAAAATGGCGCTCCTACTTTTAAAACACGATTTACTCAAAATTTCTCCAGTGTGAGTGAACACACTATTGCTTATCTATGTCCAATTAGTAATTGAGGACATCTTTGTCACTTGTGAAGTAAAATTATATACTAGCTGTTTCTCGCGGTTCCACCCGCGGTAATTTTGGAGTTTCCGCGGCAACTCCGGGTTACAATTGTTACAAAATAGCCTATGTTACTCAGGGTTAATGTAGCATTCTAATTATGAAAGAAATTTTTAAATCGTTTCAGTAGTTTTCGATTTAAAATCGTACCAACAAAAATACAAATCTTTCCTCTTTATAATCCTTACTAATATTATAAATGCAAAGTGAGTTTGTTTTTTTGTTTTTTACGGTTGCACTCCTTAACGGCTCAACCGATCCGCATGAAATTTTGCACGCACTTTGTAAGGGGTACAGAGAAGGACATAGGGTACTTTTATCTTGAAATTACCGCGGCTGAAACCGCAGGAAACAGCTAGTATTAGTATAATATATAAAAACTCCAATCTCATTGTTTCTGGTACACAGCTGAGAATGCATGATTATAAAACACGGATCCAATTTCCTATCAAATTATTGAAGGACAACACTATATTATGATATCATTAACATTACCACCCATATTACTACTACGCGGGACTAAATAAAAAAAAAAACCTTTTCTATTGTATACAGGTTGGTGATGGCACCACATCTGTGGTCATTTTGGCTGGAGAGATACTGAAGAGGCTGAAACCATTCGTTGAGGAAGGCAAGTTTGCTAGAAAAGACATGATTAAATTGTTTGTATGTATTTTTATATATGTATGTTATTTATTTTCTCCACTGCCTGCGTCGAACTTTTCGTCGCGTCTGCGTTGAGCAGTGCTGCTGGCGCTGACTGAAAACCAGCATTGAGGTTTCCCATCCTCAGCATATGCTGAGTCAGCTGCCATTTGCAGCAGCAAAGACATACTGCGACCAAATATATTTATACAGGGTGAATTTTTGAGACGGTCAGGGTACCTCAACCGTTATAGTTACAGGAAAACGCTATTAGGAGACTATCCATAAATTTTTAAGATATTCTGAACTGCATTTACAGATTTTGGAAAAAATTTACAGTCGGCAAGAAAATGGTAATTCTACACAAAACCTTTTTTTTTGATGCCAATCGATCTTGTTTCATATAACAATCAAAAGTCTCTACTTATGCTTCATAAAAGAAGTCGTCTTCTATGTGAATCATAAATAATAATAGCTCACTTAAAGTAAAAAAATATACGACTTTAAAAACAGGAAAGAATTTGTGAGAAAAAATAGATTTTTAAACTTTTGCAACCTGTGTTGCCACCAGGTGTGCACCCCCGGATCATCATTAAAGCGGTACGCACGGCGGCCAAGCTGGCAGTAGACAGAGTCAAGGAGTTGGCAGTGAAGATCGAAAACAAGTCTCCAGAGGAGCAGAGGTAAAGACCTTACTTGCGCACCGTAGTGTGGAAGAAAAATTTCCACTTTTAACAAATTTACACTAAAATATACAAAGAGCTTCCACACAATTCTTGCCATTGCTTACAGAAGCTTTACTACTTCCATACAGGGACTTGCTTCAGAAGTGCGCGGTGACTGCAATGTCTTCTAAGCTGATTCACCAGCAAAAGGATCATTTCTCTAAGATGGTGGTTGATGCTGTCTTGTCTCTGGACGCTCCTCTGTTGCCCTTGGATATGATCGGTGAGTCGATGATGATATCTAAAGACACCTATATGCACATAATATCATGGAAGCAATTTATTATTTAGTAAACAAAACAACAAAATCACAGATAATATAATGAGAAAATGAAGTGGCGCGTTTTGTTAGTGTCATCTACCTACTATAAACCTATAAATTATTCTGATAACTATCATCTATACCAGCCTTTCTCAAAGTGGTCGATAACGCCCCCCCCCCGTGGCCGTTGGAGACCTACGGGGGGTGTTAAGGGGCCCAGATAAAAATCCGAAACTCCGAAATTATCGCGGGTGAAACCGCGCCGGACAGCTAGTCCTAATATAATTATCTTGATAATTATTTTATCTATATTAATAAAGTTTGTGAGGTTGTAGGGGTTAATCTCTTGATATACTGAACCGATTTTGAAAATTCTTTCACCAATAGAATGCTGCATTATCCCTGAGTGACATAGGCTATATTGTAGCTCGGGATTCCCGCTGCAACTCGTAAATTACTCCAGGTGAAACCGCGGGGAACAGCTAGTCAACGAAGAGATCACCATGAGCTCTACATAGTCAAATAATGATATCAGAATCCAAGGAATCTGATCCATCTATCCATCATTTGTGTCCATTATGTCTTCATTCTTCACAGCGCTCAGAAATGATTAAAACAAACGGATCCAATTTCCTAAAACCACATTGAAGGAAAAAAACTATATTATGATAACAGAACCTATCAACAAACATAGGCTCCAGCAAAACCTCTCCTGACCAGGACCATTGTCATTGTACCAGGCATCAAGAAAGTGTCAGGCGGTGCGTTGGAGGACTCGTTCCTGGTGGCCGGGGTGGCCTTCAAGAAGACGTTCTCGTACGCCGGCTTCGAGATGCAGCCGAAGAGCTACGACAACTGCAAGATCGCTCTGCTGAACATTGAGCTGGAGTTGAAAGCGGAGAGGGACAACGCCGAGGTTTGTATGCAACAGTCTGATAGGTATAAAAATTGAAATATTAAGCTATTTCTCGCGGTATAAATCCGCTTTAATTTCCTAGTTTTCAAAATTTACACGTATTTTTTTTTTACGTAAGCAAAAAATAACGGAGATACGGTGAGTCGAAATGTCAGGTGCAGTTTTTACCTGCATATGACGATACGAGCCCCCACTCCCAAACTTTATCCAAGTACATATATTTTCATTTATTTGAAAAAGCAAAAAATACGTGTCTATTGTTTTTTTATTATCTTACTGACGGACAAAATAGAACTTAGAAAAAAAAAATTGTCAAATTTAATTTAATCAAATTGGGTATTCTCCAAGGTATGAAAATCAAAATTCTAATTAGTCCGCCAGTTAGAAAATAAAAAAATAATAGACACGTATTTTTTGCTTTTTCAATTTAATGAAAATGAACATAGATAAAAGGCATTAAAGTTTAGGGTGGGGGGCTCGTGACGTCAATATTCATTATAAGCGCCATACAAACCGCACCGAGTTGTGACGTCACGCGAAATTTCAACTCAATGTATCTCTGTAATTTTTTGATTACGTAAAAAAAGAAAAAATACGTGTCCAATATTTTTTACTAATCTACACAACGGACTAAAAAAAATTTTTTTGTCAAGTAGCCAATTGGTTGACTAGTTATGGCGTGAAAAAGTACCGCAGTTACTTTCGCGCTTGTAATATTGCAATTGGTATGGACTTCAAAATCCCTACTAATATTATAAATGCGAAAGTAACTCTGTCAGTCTGTCTGTCTGTTACGCTTTCACGCCTTAACGTCTCAACTGATCATCATGAAATTTTGCATACAAATTTTCAGAGGTACAGAGAAAGACATAGGGTACTTATTGTACCGGAAATCCTGCGGGAACTCCAAAATTAATGCGGAACCGAACTGAAACTTTTGTGCGATGAACACAGAGTTCCACTTTCCAGTCTGGGCGTGTTTAAGCAGATAGCTTAGTGTGGAATCAAGTAGATCTGTGTTGTGAAGTGGATTATTATTATTGGCACGATATTCCCAAACTGGCACGTTAACCCCCCCTCCCGGTAACTACTATTGGCATGCTATTCACTCCGCGCCCCGCGCCCCGCGCCCCGGCAGGTCCGCGTGGACAGCGTCGCCGAGTACCAGAAGGTGGTGGACGCGGAGTGGCAGATCCTGTACGGCAAGCTGGAGGTGCTGCACGCGACCGGCGCCAACGTGGTGCTCAGCAAGCTGCCCATCGGCGACGTCGCCACGCAGTACTTCGCAGACAGGTGAGTTGATTGCACTCCCAATGGTTTAAAATTTTAAACTCCTATTGGTATTGAAATGTCCATTAAAACACCCATTGATATTTAACAACCATTGGTATGATAAAATCCCACTAGCGTTTTAACCTTCCATAACTTAAACTCACATTTAGCAATCGAACATATGTATGCATGTTAAACTCCCACTGGCAATTAAACATTCGTATGGATGTTAAACTCCCACTGGCAATTAAACATTTGTATGCATGTTAAACTCCCACTGGCAATTAAACATTCGTATGGATGTTAAACTTCCACTGGCAATTAAACATTCGTATGCATGTTAAAATCTCATTGGCAATTAAACATTTGTATGCATGTTAAACTCCCACTGGCAATTAAATATTCGTCTGCATGTTAAACTCCCATTGGCAATTGAACATTCATAATATGCATGTTAAACTCCCACTGGCAATTAAACATTCGTATGGATGTTAAACTCCCACTGGCAATTAAACATTCGTATGCATGTTAAAATCTCATTGGCAATTAAACATTCATATGCATGTTAAACTCCCATTGGCAATTAAACATTTGTATGCATGTTAAACTCCCACTGGCAATTAAATATTCGTCTGCATGTTAAACTCCCATTGGCAATTGAACATTCATAATATGCATGTTAAACTCCCATTAACAATTATTGAACATCCATATGCATGTTAACAGTTAAACTGCCATTGGCAATTAAACAATCCATATGCATGTTTAACTGCCATTGGCAATTAAACAATCCATATGCATGTTAAACTCCTATTGGCAATTAAACATCAATATGCAAGCCAAACTCTCATTAGCAATTAAACATCCATATGCACGTTAAACTCCCTTTGTCATTCTAACGTCCACCGCTAACGATCGCCCCCTACCCCGGCCCGGCAGGGACATGTTCTGCGCGGGGCGCGTGCCCGAGGAGGACATGCGGCGCACGCAGCGCGCGTGCGGCGGCGCCGTGGTGTCGACGGTGTGCGACATGCGGCTGTCGGCGCTGGGCCGCTGCGCGCACTTCACCGAGCGGCAGGTGGGCGGCGAGCGGTACAACATATTCACCGGTGAGTGGGCAGTGGGCGGTGGGCGGTGGGCGCGCGTCGCGTACTCGCGTCGTTACGACAACGGTAGAATAAAATTAGAAGTCAAAGTTAAATCCTATATTCAAAATGTGACCCATAATGTGGCTCTTTTTGACGTCAATATAATTACAGTTATTATGACAGCACGCATAAAATATCCACCCTTCACAGCTTCCTAGTGCTATGGCTGAAGAGAAGAAGCTGCGCAACAAACTCTGCAGCAGCACGCTGTCAGTTTAAAGTTATAATATAGGTATATCTAATAAATAAATTGGTGGTAACTCAACTTGCGATTAATAGGCATGTTGACTAATTTTTATTTTTTAGTCCGTCTTATAGATTATAATATTAAAAAATATTGGACACGTATTTCTTCTTTTTTTAATCAAAAAATAAAGGTGATATATTGAGTTGAAATTTCGCGTGACGTCACTATTCTGACAGTTTGTATGGCGGTTTTAGCGGTTAGTGACGTCACGACCCCCTCACCCTAAACTTTAATGCGCTTTATCTCTGTATATTTTAATTTATTTGAAAAAGCAAAAAATACGTGTCTATTTTTTTTTTATTTTCTAGCTGACGGTCTAATTAGAATTTTGATTTTCAAAAGTTGTTCACATCCCCATTATCGCGGGGCGTGAGTTACCCCACGGTGGGCGTCGGGCTTTGGCCCGTGGCAGCCTCTTCAGGGGTTATTTTTACCCCCCGCTGATCCGTTCGAGGAACTTCCAACTCCGCCGGTTCCCATCATAGAATCCACCATCTTGTCTGATTTTTTTTTTATCAAAATGTAGCGGTAACGGGGACATATCTCAAGGAGCTTATTTTTACGATTTTCGTTGGCACCTTCTGATCCTTCCTCTATCCACACACCGACCAGATCCCAACACGAGACCTAAAACCTCTAGCATTCCTAAAACCTAACCTAATCCTAAATGTGACCCACCCTTCTTTTCCCAGGGTACGAAAAGGAGAATGCTCCATGTGGTAAGCTTATTAAATATGATATTATTAATTAGCGCTGAATTTTGGCTATCCCTCGGGAACTCATTATACATACTTCAGTTTTATATTAAATAATAATATTGTGATTAGGCTTCAGGTCAAAATTAAAGGTTCTACGTTTTAAAAATATATATTTGGGTTGAGAACAGAATCCTGAATCCTCCTGAGTGTATCCTCCTGAAACATTTTTTTTTTATTTTTTTTTTATTTTCGTTTATTCAGGACAACAACAGCTACAAGAACATAATAGATTTAGGTTACAAGATTACACTATGAGGCAAACAGCCATAACATCAACTTCATCAAATCGCAAGAATATGGTCCAATGAGATGCCAGTTTACATTAGTGTCTTGCATCTTGTCTAACCTACCACTTAATATATGAAGCTGTAACGTGCTAGGCAGATAGTTTATAGGTAGGCGATGTCAGCTGTAAACTGATGACATAGAGTTCCTATTGTAGACAATACCAAATTTACAAAACAGCAAACAGCAAAATACTAAACATCCTCTCAACCAGAAGCCTCTTATATAACCTACTAATATAATAGTTTTAGTGTAGAAGAATTGTGGGTATACGTTGATGAAGGTGTGCTAATCGCGGTGTTCCCCTCGCAGGCTGCCCGGCCGCCAAGACGTGCACGCTGGTGCTGCGCGGCGGCGCCGAGCAGTTCCTCGAGGAGACGGAGCGCTCGCTGCACGACGCCATCATGATCGTGCGCCGGACCATCAAGAACGACTCAGTCGTCGCCGGTGAGTGGCCGGGGACGTTGTAGCGTGGTGCCGGGAACATTTGTAGCGTGGTGCCGGGAACATCTGTAGCGTGGTGCCGGAAACATCTGTAGCGTGGTGCCGGGAACATCTGTAGCGTGGTGCCGTGAACAACTGTAGCGTGGTGCCGGGAACATTTTAGCGTGGTATCAGGAACATTTTTATTTAGAAAAATAATTAACGTATGTAGGTAGGTGTATTTTTAGTGTGGTACCAAGTAATTTGTAGTGCCAGGAACGTTTAGTGTGTTGCTAACTTCCTACTTGCTTTATTGGTAGTACAAAGTAGTGTGGTGCCAGGAGCATTTGCAATAACCCAATGATTATACAAACGGATCCAATTACTGAATGGTGCTATGTGGATTTTTAAATGAATATGAGGGTCTTGCAAATCTCCTTACTTTGCCCATTTCCCCAATTTCAACTGTCACAGTTGATCTTTTAATGTCTTCGCGGCATTTGAGCGTCGAAGGACTCGGATGTTTATTATCGCGTCCGTCCATTGCCGCCTGGTTTGTCGGCCGCTCGCATATAACCCTAATAATGAGCTTGAGTTGTCGGTGAAGGAAAACATCGTGAGGAAACTATAACATGGTGGTGGCTGGCTATCACCTTCAACTTGAACATCTGTCGCCAAGCACTTAACGTTGAGTTCCTGGCAGCCTCACTTGAAAGTCAGTTCCCAATTCCCATTCCAGGTCGGTAACGCACCTGTATCCCGTATGGTGTTGCAGATACCTGTTTGCCCCCCTATGACATGAAAAATAATAATCTATGCCAATAAAGAGGGTAAAGTTTGTGAGGTTGTAGGGGGGTAATCTCTGGATCTGCTTAACCGATTTTGAAATTTCTTTTACTAATAAAATGCTACAGTGTTCCCGAGTGTCATTGGGTACAATTCTTATCACGGAACTCTCGCGGGAACGCCGAAATTACCACGGGTGAAACTGCGGGGAAATAGCTAGTATGTATCATTACACGTCGTATAAAACAAAGTCGCTTCTTGTTTGTGTGCTCCTATGTACTTATGCTTACATATTTAAAACTACGCAACGGATTTTCATGCGGTTTTCACCAATAGATAGAGTGATTCATGAGGAAGGTTCCCCGCGGGAATTCCGGGATAAAAACTATCCTATCTTTTAAGTTGGATCATATTATAAATGGTTATAAAATTTTATCAAAATCCGTTCCGTAGACTCGGAGTCCATCGCGGACAAACAACGTGACACGTGATTGATATATATTAGATGTATTAAGATAAGACATGTGACACAGGCGGCGGCGCCATCGACATGGAGCTGTCGAAGCACCTGCGCGACCACTCGCGCGGCATCGCGGGCAAGGAGCAGCTGCTGCTGGCGGCGGTGGCGCGCGCGCTCGAGGCCATCCCGCGCCAGCTGTGCGACAACGCCGGCTTCGACGCCACCAACCTGCTCAACAAGCTGCGCCAGAAGCACCACCAGGGTGAGCCTGCACACTACTTTATTTATTTTATGATTCCTGTTCTACTTATACATATATGTATACCAAATCAACATATAAATTTTCTGTATTTGTTCTATACAGAAAATTTATATGTATAATAGAAGATCTGGAAGAGATCGCTAGTAAAGCGATAAGACCACCTTTTGTATGCCTTTAGTTATAAGTTTTTGTTAACACACTGTAACATTATTTTGGTGTACAATAAAGTGTATTCTACTCTATTCTATTCTATTTATTAACTTATTGATATCCTACTAATATTATAAACGCGAAAGTTTGTAAGAATGTATGGATGGATGGATGGATGGATGTTTGTTACTCTTTCACGCAAAAACTACTAGATGGATTTAAATGAAACTTTACAATAGTATAGCTTATACATCAGATTAACATATAGGGCACTTTTTTCCCCCGGAATTCCCGCAGAAACTGCGAAATTATCGGGGGTGAAACCGCGGGGCACAGCTTTCGCTCGTTTGTTTCGCTCTCTCTGACCTAACTCCCCCCCGGCCGGTCGGCAGGCGAGGTGTGGTACGGCGTGGACATCCTGAAGGAGGACATCGCCGACAACTTCGCGAGCTGCGTGTGGGAGCCGGCCGTCGTCAAGATCAACGCCATCACCGCCGCGTGCGAGGCGGCCGCGCAGGTACACGGCACACGGCACACGGCACACGACACACGGCACACGGCACACGGCACACGGCACATGGCACACGGCACACGGCACATAACACACGGCACACGCGCAGGCTGACGCAACACCATTGTATACTGATAGAGCACCGAAATCTCAGCTTGTAATCGACCAAAACACGATTCTAAGTGATTATGAGGGACTATCCATACATAAAGTACGTCACTCGTCAAACGGGGAGGGAGGGGGTCGACGAAATGTGACGTTGTGTGACAGGGTGGGAGGGGTCATTAGTTTCATGACGTCACAAGTGCTAAATGCCAAATTTAAAATATTAACGAGAAATTTAAAAAAAAAACTCTCTTATCTGTATATTGTTGGCGAACTAAGGTTTTAATTGTTTTGTCGGGGCTGCTGTTGTAATTTAATAATTTATAAATGTAAAAATTGCAAAATCTGTGACGTCACACTAGGGGGGGAGGGGGTCTCACAAATGTGACCAACTGTGACTCGGATCGGGGAGGGGTCGCAAAATCACAAAATTAGTGTGACGTACTTTATGGGTGACCCCTTAGCCTGATAATTATCTAAATAGATTGGTAATTTATCATGATAATTGTGAATTGATAATTATCTCCATAATTGGTGATTGGTAAAATTGTGGAACTCACTTCATTCTATTCCATACAGCCCCAAGTCTCGTAGTTTGACTACTCAGAGCAGACTTTACTCGATCAGGACTCGCAAGCCTATGATTATAAACTGACGGATCCAATTGCTGAACATGTACGTGTGGATCGTGATAGTAGACATGAGGCTTGCGCGCCAATCCCACTTCTGATTATACAGGGTCACCAGTAATTTTCATGCATTCCTCCAAAGCTACTAATTTAAACAATCAAATGTTAACTGTTGCTAAGTTTTTTCGCTTGAGAATTGATTAAAAAGAAAACGTGTTTTTTTTTCATATTTTTTTGTCGTACTTAGGCATTTTGTCAATACTTCATTGAAAGTAACAAAATTACGAAATTGTTAACATAACTTCGACAGTGTCCCAACCCTTTAAATGAATGCATAAAATTACTAGTAACGCTTTATACAGGGTGTTAAGAATTAGTTATTTATATTATAGAGAATATTTGACAGCCCTCGTGATATGAGTGTGATATTCAACTTTCGTTTCAGATCCTGTCAATAGACGAGACTGTCAAGAATGTGAAAGGAGGCGGCGAGGGCGCTCCGCCCCAGATGGGTCGCGGGATGGGCCGCCCGCGCATGGGCTAGCCACAGACCACGCAGCAACCATAGACTAACACTAGGAGCTAGAGCTATTTATATTTGTCTCTGATGCTCGGCATTTTTATCCGCAAGACTGGTAGATGACGCTCCGTGGCATTAAGATCTCCCTTATTTATACAGTATCTTTTGTGTAAAAAGTTTATTATAGTTAAAATAAAAAATAAACTCGGCAGGACCTATTTTGTTTTTGTTAAATGGCAACACAATTTTATTTAGAGGTTATACTATATCAATGCTTTACGGATACTGTTTAGTTCGGATTCATAGGTTTTTAGTCTACTAGCTGGAGATAGGATTTTATTCAAAGGCATTATTACACATTTTAAACTAACATACCAGAACCATTCTCTGATCAGTATAAGAAAAAAAGGCATGCTTATGTTAATAATAATAATAATAATATGGATATTAAAACTATATGAATCAACAAGAAGTAATAAGGGATCGAATCAAAACGAAAACCGGCCACGAACGAGTCAGGATTGCATAATTAGGGTTCCGTACTAAAACTACAAGCAGTAGTCGATAGGCCAAAATAAATTCGCAGTGCAATTTTTTGTATTCATTATCTATTTAATCTTCACTCCATCATATTGTCATCATGGAGTGAGGAAATTAGATGCTAATAAAATATTTTTAGGTTCAGTGTTTCCGCTCGCTTGCATCCTTGCGGGATCAACCACCTGCCTTATTTCATGAATAACGTTAGCGAGTAAGTTATTTTAAATACAATAAAACTAAAAACTTAAAACACTATTTTTGTCGTTTTTCTTGTATCCTATTCAAATCTTTAATTTCATAGAGGAATAGTTTGAATCGGATATTTTTTTTTACCAGATTCTAAAAACTATTCCACTGATAGGAAGTCAAAGTATCCCCGAGTAACCTAGAAATTATTTTTCATTGGGTTCTATTCAGTCCGTCAGAAAATCCTACTAATATTATAAATGTGAAAGTGTGGATGTTTGGATGTTTGTTACTCAATCACGCAAAAACGGCTCAACGGATTTGGATGAAATTTGACATGCACGTTGTCAGGGGTACAGAGAAGGACATAGGGTACTTTTTATCCCGGAATTCCCGCGGGAACTCCGAGATTACCGCGGGTGAAACCGCGGGGCACAGCTAGTAAAAAAAAAATAGACACGTATTTATTGCTTTTTCAAAAATATACAGAGATAAAGCGCATTAAAGTTGTTGGGTGGGGAACTTGTGACGTCATTATTCAGTATAGGCAATTTTTCAATGTAGGTATCGCCGTAATTTTTTATTACGTAAAAAAAGAAAAAATACGTGTCCAATGTATTTTATTAGTCTACACGACGGACTAAAGAAAATTAGCTAACTAGCCAATTAGATGAAACTCCTACTTCTCCCGAAGTATTGGTTACTAAGTCAAAAGCATACTTTTAAAACGATTACTTAGGTTTTTTTTACCTTAACTAGTCTGCTAGTCGTTAGATAAGATTAAAGATCAGAAAAAAAATTGGAGCAGAACCAAAGAATACAGAACTGTAGGGGGAGCACGAATTTTTTCGCTCTCGTCTAGTCGATATCGAGCATTTTTTTAGTATGGAAAATGAACAGCGCCATCTATCCAGTGTCGTTCATTTTCCATACAAAAAAACGCTTTGACATTACGACGATATCGACTAGACGAGAGCGAAAAATTCGTGCTCCCCCTACTGATTGGGATTTACAAGTACCTATACATACCCACCTCGCGTGGCTCACTGTGTACCTACAATACTAGCTACACAATGTGGTGTAAGTGATCTATGTTTGAATATTTGAAGAAACTGTGTCATGGACGCGAAACGCACGAACGTTTGCATTGTTATGTAACGATGAATGATCCTACAAAAAAAAAAAACATACATACAATCGAACATAGAACCTCCTCCTTTTTTGGAAGTCGGTTAAAAACAATCTTCAAACCTACGAAGAGGAAAAACGAAAGCACTATTGGTTTTGTGGTAAGCTTAATTTACTGCTACGCCAAGTTTCGCAGGTTCGATTGCTAACGCAAAAACTACCAAACGATTTTGAGTAAAACCCTGATTTAACGTTATGGACGACAGATACATGCTTTCCTAGTACCTACTACCTAGGCGGTCTAGCCTGTTTCAAAAAATATATCTACGATAGTGAAATCCGAGGCATTGCTAGATTAGTATCTAATTAAAGTAGGTAATAAATACTGGAAGCGGAAAAAGAAATCTTTGCTCAATCTGCAATATCCGCCATAACAATGAGCTCGCGCGGGAAATTCATAATTACAACAAAAAACCATCCCGCATCCGATTGTTTACCGAATACTCAGTTGCTTCTATAATGTTTTGTGAATATCACGTACAAATAAATTGCAACAATTGTAGTTAAAATTGTTTTTTTTTACACAATTCGCGCCAAAAATATGCTTTCTGTACATAAAGTCGCGTTTGTAATTTTAATTTATATGGTTGCGTTCGAAAATGTCGCTTCGTGGACTATAGATTTGCCGGAAGTGAGAAAATATTTCTTCGAGCAAAACGAAAAGGATCTAAAGAATGAAATTAGAATCGATAGGGATTTCAAAGATGACAGTAAAATATTTTATAATAACATAGATGGCGATAGTAAACACAATACGGGGAACGCAACGCAGTACGGCAGTGGGAAATATGCTAGTGATTATGAATATCAATCGTATATGGAGAAAAAAGTAAGTATTACACCATATACTACTACTAGTGTCTTTTATAGTCAAACTATAGTTGTTCCCCGCGATTTTACCCGCGTTTTCTGAGTTCCCGCAGGAATTCCGGGATAAAAAGTACCCTACTATGTGTTATTCTCATGTATAAGCTATATTATTGTAAAGTTTCATTAAAATCCATTCAGTAGTTTTTGCGTAAAAGAGTAACAAACATCCATACATACAAACTTTCCTGTTTATAATATTAGTAAGGATATGAACTAATTTTTTTTAACTTTCTTTAAAATCTTAATATTTATGAATTGCCACGTGAAACTGGAGAGGGAGGGGTTTTGGCATATACTACGGGTCTTCACTGAGAGGGGGAAAGAATGGGAGGGGGAATGTAAAAAAATGGGTCACGTAATATCTCAACGATCCGTGTCGAAGGAGGGTTCAGTAGATAGGTATTTGATTTTCACAAAAAAAATATCGGAGTTCACGTGAGAATTCCGGGATCAAAACATGCCTATGTCCTTTTTTCCCCTTGACTATATAGTCAATATATGGACATAGATAAGCAATAGTGTGTTAACCCACATTGGAGAAATTTTGAATAAATCGTGTTTTAAAATCATATCGTGATTTTGTTTCAGCATTTTTTTATGTTTAAATGTTTTTTTGGTATTTAAACAATGTAATAAGGTAAACACACAATTAAAAAACGCTCTATAACTCTCAATAAAGCGTTTTGAATCAATAACTTGATATTGTGGGTTAACATGTTTTTGCTTATCTGCGTCCATATATTAGATATTATATAGTATCCTAACTAATATACAATATTTCGTCTGAGTATACAATATACCTAGAGTTTCATGATGATCGGTTGAGTAGTTAAGGTTTGAAAGCGTAATAAATAAATATTTACAATATTAGTTAGGGTACTATATATCTAATATATATAAATCACGTGTCACGTTGTTTGTCCGCGATGGACTCCGAAACTACTGAATCGATCGTGATGAAATTTCGTCACTATGTTGTATTTGGCCCAACTTAAAAGATAGGATAGTTTTTATATACCGGAATTCGCGCGGGAACCGCGGGAAACCGTAAACTACAGCACTTTTTTCCCGGAATTCCCGCGGGAACTCCGAAATTACCGCGGATGAAATCGCGGGGGTCAGCTAGTATTAATATAGTATTGAATTATCTGTGCTTCAAGGCAGCCTTTGTCCAGCAGTTGATGTGTGAAGATACCTTAATTCTAGGTGCACGAGGTCGTATACAAAGGCAGTCAGTACTTGGAAGGGCTGCGCAGAGCTATCGAGCAGTACACTATATTTCTGCAGTATTGCAACAGAACCGATGTCTCAACGGTAAGAGAGGCAGCGTTTTGCAACGTTTTCGAGAGGAAGTTTTTGCCTCGCTGAATGTAGGCCTACCTACCTACGCAAAAACCAAAGGCAAAAACCTTCTCATAAACATTGAAAATGATCTCTAACTAGGCACCTACTATTAGAGTAGTTCCCAAAGTTCGTCTTTGTTACGAGTTTCGAGTCCCGAGCAAATGAAGGATTCTAAAATTAATTAATGAGCTACATATCGAGTGTTCTGAGCGTACCTACTAGAAGCATGCAAAGATACAAGAAATCAAAACACCTCGCTCTTTTGTAATGACAGACAACTTTTCACCGATACTTTTCACTTGATTAGCGAGAGTAAACTAAATTCAAAATGGGAATATTCATTCGCATTATTATTCGTTACTGGTTTTTATGTCCTATTCCAAGACTAGGCTATCTCTGTGCCAAATTCCATCCAATTCAGTTCAATCGTTTTGGCGCGATTGAGTACCTTGAACCTTCCTACCAAACATCCGTCCATCCATTCAAACTTTAATATTTAAAATCCTACCTGGTCCCCACGCGCGGTTTCACCCGCGGTGATTTCGGGTTTCCCGCGGGAATCCCGGGATAAAAAGTACCCTATGTCCTTCTCTGTATCCTTGACAACGAGTACGCAAAATTTCATGACAATTGGTCGAGCACTTGTAGTTAAGCCGTGAAAGCTTATCAAACAAACAAACAAACTCACTTTCGAATTTATAATAGTAAGGATTTCAACCAATCATGAATCTCTCTATCGATTGGTGAAAACCGCATGCAAATTCGGTTTGTAGTTTCAAGTTTATCGCGAACAGACAGACATACAGACGTGGCGGAGGACTTTGTTTTATAATATGTAAGGATAAGTAGGTATACTTATAGATGAGTAGGTAAAGGATTTGCAAGAAATCGTGTCTGGAGTTTTTCTGTATCGATATTCCGAGCGTTCAAAAACAGGGACCGCCACCGCTAACCAAAATGGCTGCTTCAAACATGAGCAACCTCACCGTGTCCTGCGCCAGGGCGTCTGAGAAGAGCGGCCACGTGCGGCGCCTCGCGCAGCTGGCGCTGTGGGCGGCGCAGCAGCTGCAGGAGCGTCGGTACCAGAGCAAATACGGAGAGGTGAGCCCCCACTGAGGAGTGAGGACCAACTCTGCTCACACAGAACAAGCCCATTACCGTTGTTTTGAGGAGGACGCCATCGGCGGAGCCAGGGATCTTATCTAGGCAGTCTAGCCGAAAGAGTAGGTATGACGCGCATGTACATATTATTTATAACAGTACATATATAGTAGTGTGGCTACTACGGTCGCAGCATATTACTAAGCCGAGTGGAGTCCCTTTTAGCAAGGCACCGCACCAAATGTATTTTCTTCTTCTTTAAATACTTTTATTTACCTTTATAAAGTGTTTGTTGCATGGTGTACGTGTTTATTTTAGCTGAATAAAGTTTATCTTTTATCTTATCTTATCCTATTTGTAAATTTTGACAGTTTTGATAATAATAATATGTAGGTATTAGTTTTGGATAAATTAAAGGAGAATGGGCGCTTCCATCCCTGTTATTGTTCTGAGTTCCATCCCAAGTGTACTAGCAACATTTCATGATTATAATGTCACTTTAAAGAGTTTAAAATGGTGAACATTTTTTATATGACAACAAACTACAAAGCTGGATCTCGTGCAGAGAAGTTATTGGACATTGAAAAATAATATTTTTATCATATTTCGTCAATATACTTACCTACGCAGTTTATTAAAAGCGTCGTGTTGTTATAACTTAACGTAAATTCTGCGTGTTAGATTTGATTTGGTTTTTAAAATTAATTACTTAACATTTTTTTTGTATGACCTGTGGTCGTTTTCATCACCAAATTTTGTAAAATGTCATCCATATACAAGGATTGGGACAGAGCTCAAAATATTATTTATGCCCAATGTCCTTAACTGCACGATGATCTTAAAGTAAGGATGATGATAAGGCGCGTTCGCAGGCTGAAATTTTGGGAGGGGTCACTAATAATATAATATGTCGAGTAAATTTAAGACTATATTGCACAATACACAATTTTATTGCACACTGCATTATGAAAAAAAATGGATTTTGGGGGGTCATGTCCCCCGTGACCTTCGGACCGCGCCTGAAAGTACCTAAATAATTCTTGAAAACTTTCAATATTTACCTATAGGGTGGTACTGCAAAGATTTTCAAAAGGATACTAAGTGTTCCTGAATGACATTTCCACGGGAAATGCGAGATTAGGTACCGCGAGTAAAACCGGATCGCTGAGTATGCAATGCGCAGAGTCATATTGCAGAGGGTTATTCATTAGGTACCTATTATAAACACTTATCTATCATATTTTTAAATTTACTTTTTAAATTATCTTTGAAACTAAGAAATGTAGATTGTGGACGGTCTTATTGGTAGTGTGAAGCCATCTCCCTTCTACGGTCGCCACTGAAAATCAGCGTCGTGGAACTTAGTGCCACGGCATAATGCTGAGTGGTAGCCATTTTGGTACCAACTATTCTAGTTTAAGACTCACGTTTGTACTTATTTTATCTTTATGGTATCAAATAAACTTTTTTCTATTCTATTCATATTTCTATCCCACGGAAAATAAAACAATTTTTCTTTTAAAAACCATACTTGTGTAATTAATATCGTCGCCAATAATTAAACTTAACAAATTTATAAATTTTTAATCCCATTATTCGATTACTTTTTGTCATCGAATTAAATTTTAATGACCCACTTTTAAATTGAAATATTACTTTGACTGCATTTATACCTCCACGCTCCTGGCGCCTCGGTGTCCCACTTGCTCAACACTGCGCAGACTCTCAACACTGCGCACACTCTCCACACTACCCAGCTCCTCCACGCTCCTGGCGCCTCGGTGACCCATTTGCTCAACACTGCGCACACTCTCAACACTGCCCAGCTCCTCCACGCTCCTGGCGCCTCGGTGTCCCACTTGCTCAACACTGCGCAGACTCTCAACACTGCGCACACTCTCCACACTACCCAACTGCTCCACGCTCCTGGCGCCTCGGTGACCCATTTGCTCAACACTGCGCACACTCTCAACACTGCCCAGCTCCTCCACGCTCCTGGCGCCTCGGTGTCCCACTTGCTCAACACTGCGCAGACTCTCAACACTGCGCACACTCTCCACACTACCCAACTGCTCCACGCTCCTGGCTCCTCGGTGACCCATTTGCTCAACACTGCGCACACTCTCAACACTGCCCAGCTGCTCCACGCTCCTGGCGCCTCGGTGACCCATTTGCTCAACACTGCGGACACTCTCCACACTACCCAGCTGCTCCACGCTTCTGGCGTCTCGGTGACCCACTTGCTCAACACTGCGCAGACTCTCCACACTCCTGGCGCCAAAGTTCTCAACAGATCTAGATCTAGCGTGGCACTGGACAGCCAGCACCACTAGGGCGATCGCAAGAATTGTGACCTTAAACATGGTTAGCTCTTGTGAAGACGTTGCAAGAGAATGATGTTTGAGGTCGTCCAACGTTCCTTATAAAGGGACGGTTACAGGAAATTTTCCATTCGGTAAATTACCTCTTCGATAAACAAAAACAGCATAACGATCTAGAAATTACTGAATTATTTATTTCAATACATATCTGCTGTAGGTACATAGTAACGCAATATGTACCTATATAAAATCTGTCAGTAAATCTGTTTGTTTCCGACTCTATCCCGTGCCTTTGTTTTGTAATTTAGATTTTTGACAAAACCTCTGAAAAACTAAACATACCATAAATTAGTCCAATTATTATTATTACCTCATGGTCCCAAAATATTATCTTTAGCATCCTATTCGTATACCTAGGTATGTTAGAAAAAAGAAAGTTGTCAGTCGGATTGTATAATTGAGCTGTTTTACAAAACCATTAGGTACATCGAATCAGTTTGCAAAATGTAATCAATTCAGAAAAAGACAAAAACACACGTAATAGTATTATTGGTTTGTGCTACCACTGATCGGTTTGAATTCGGTGACAAGCCCGCTGGTGTCTGCCCACTTGAGTTGTTCTGCTCACGAAGAGCTGGTGGCAGGAGTCGACTTAGCCCATCTACCCCCTCCATATTTGGCTTGTCACCGACTTCATACCGATCAGTGGTAGCACAAACCAATAATAATATTACGTGTGTTTTTGTCTTTTGGATTAAATCGGTATTTTGTTATTTTTAGCTTTTTTGGAAGTCGGTTTTAATTTTTTTGTTAAAAATTTGTTTATTTCTTGCTTTTTAGTGAGTCGGTTTGTAATTTATCTAAGTTACAATAGCCTACTGTCAACTGCTCATAACCTTTTACAAAATATTGCTTTTCCCGATGCAGGGGCGTTAATTTTTGAGGAGTTCTGCTGGTACACCATCATCAGTTCCACTTCACCATATACATTATGACGAACATAAATTGTTTAGAAACCACATTAAAGTTAATGAATCGGAATCTGTGAAATACCTATTATTTAGTAGTTTCGATGACCATCTGCGGTCTTCATCATCAGTTCCACTTCTTCAAATTTTACTTTCCAAAAGCAAATAAACGATTTACTATCAAAAATACCCAAATCGCCATGGGTGTGCCTATAAATTTTGAAGAGTTCCCTCGATTTCTCCAAGATCCCACCATCAGATCCTGACTTGGTGACAATGTGACCAATTCGGAAGTATCTCCTTTCAAACAAAAAAACAATTTACCAAATCGCTCTAACTAGGACCCCTGAAAGACGTATTATTGTTGAGTAGTTCCGATGACCATCTGTGGTCTTCATCATCAGTTCCACTTCTTCAAATTTAGCTTTTCGAAAGCAAATGAACGATTTACTCTAAAAAATACCCAAATCGCTATAGGTGTGCCTATAATTTTTGAAGAGTTCCCTCGATTTCTCCAAGATCCCATCATCAGATCCCAACTTGGTGGCAATGAGACCTAATTGGAAGTATACCCTTTCAAACAAAACAAGAATTTTTCAAATCGGTCCAACCGTCTTCGAGTAATCGGTGAACATACATAAAAAAAAAAAATAAACATACATACAATCGAACATAGAACCTCCTCCTTTTTGGAAGTCGGTTAAAAAAAAATCAGTAATCTTATTGCTCCAGACATTTAAGCTTGGAAACGTCTTAACGTTACGCCTCAGTAGGTAATGTACAAGCAACTAGAGATTTTGTAAAACTACGACTTAATTAAAATATCCATATACCTATTAATATTTTAGGCGACGTAATAAGTAGGTGCCTACCCGTACCTACTTAGAATTTTTCGAGGCTTGATACCTTTTAGAAAAATTTCTTGTTGAACAGCCAAATTATGTCTGACTTCACCGGAACTCGAATGCGGGACTTCTTGCTTGCTTAAGTAAAACCGCGAGTGGCGCCGAGTTAGATCTGTAGTGATTTATAATTACGATACTCACAGACCCAGGGTCAAGAGAAGGAGTGGAAGGTTATCATCGGGGATTTACTCTGCAGTTAGATTAGGTTAAAAAGTTTATCTGACTTTCCAACTGACTTTTGTTGTTAGTTTCTCCCACAGATAATATAATGTTTCTCCATTTGTAAAAGTGCATACAATTTTTTAAAAATTATATTACCCACAGATAACCCCGTCCCTTTTATCTCTCTGTCTACCCAATGGTTAACTGTCAGAGAATGCCGCAAGGCATTAAGTTCGCCATTTGTACTATTTTGTGCAAGAAGAATAAATAAATAAATAACTAGTAAGATACCTAAATCTTTAAATTAATTCTATCGTGTTTCATTTATTTGAAAACCGAAATACTCACTCAACCTTTCAGTCCATGAAATGACCATGAAATGTCGAAAACTAGTGGACTTATGAAGTTGATGTTTAGCAGTAAGTTATTAAGAAACCTTTTTCGTCCAGGAGTTCCCGAGAGGTAATTCATAAAATCACAAGGGACCGCCTCATTTCGTCTGAGGGGACCGCTAATTGAATCAGAAAATTCTCAGCATTATTTTAAAAAACCATCCGATAGGTCGTCAGAAGCTATTCCCCGCGATAACTTTGGAGTTCCCGCAGGAATTGCGGAATAAAATTACATATTCTATGTCACTTAGGAACACTGTAGCTTTCACTAGATGAAAGAACTTTTAAAATCAGTCAAGTAGTTTTAGAGTTTATCCATTACAAACAAACATACAAAAATCAAATCGTTTCTCTTTTGATCAATTACCTATTAGGATAGACTAGCCGGTCTGCGGTTTGACCCCCGTTAATTTTGGAGTTTCTGCGGGTTAAAAAGTACCTACCATGTCCTTTTCTGTACCCAACCAACGTGTAGGGCAAAATTTTATGATGATCGGTTGAGTAGTTAACGCATGAAAGTGTAAAAAATAAACATTCGCATTTATCATACTAGTTAGGATTCGAAATCTTGCCGAATTCATTGTTCTACCTATTCTTTGATGCCAGGTGGGTGGTAATGAAGAAATGGAGATGCTGGTGAGGTTGGCCTGGTTCCTGGATCGGCTGGCAAACCTCACCGGCTACGAACCTAATGCAGCCACCTTCATACAGCCCTCTACACCCAGTGAGTGATCGTCCTGCTTTCAACCTTTAGCAAAAGGGTCTGAATAATAGTCCCCACAAAAAAGGGGCAGTACAGAAGGGTATAGAGGACATAGGGTCCTTTTTATCCCGGGATTCCCGTGGGAATTCCGAAATTAAAGCGGGTAAAACCACGTGTGCGACTACATTAACAATACGCTATTTGACTTTTTTATTTTTAGTCCGTCCTGTAGATTCATAAAAAATATTAGACACGTATTTTCTTTTTTTACATAAGCAAAAAGTAACGGAGTTACGTTGAGTCGAAATGTCGCGTGACGTCACAAGCAGGTGCAGTTTTTACCTGCATACGACGTTACGAGCCCCTACTCCCAAACTTTGATGCGCTTTATCCAATTATATTTTCATTAATTTGAAAGAGCACAGTGTAGATACGTGTCTATTATTTTTTTATTATCTAACTGAGGGACTAAACAGAACTTAGAACAGAGGCGTCTCTAGCCCATGTACCGCCCGTGTGCAAACATTACCCTAGCGCCCCCTAGTAAGTCAATATAAGAACTCCAGACGCTATACAAAATGTATGCAAAGCGGAGCTCTTTTTACGTTGGTCATTGAAAGTGCCGCGCCGAGTGCGGCTCCGTAGCGAGCGGCGCTCGGCGCCCCCTAGGAGCGCTGCGCCCGCGTGCAGCGCACACCCTGCACTACAGGTAAAGACGCCTCTGACTTAGAAAATAATAAGTCATAATATTCCCCCGTCTCCATTCTCCAGTGCCCAGCCAGCCTCCACCACGTTTGTTCTCGTTCGAGCCGCCCCTCCCCGAGGAGGTGAAGCGGCGACTGATAAACTGCATCAACAGCACTGACTCCGCCGAACCCGCGACCCTGCGGTGCGCATTCCCGACCAACAACGACACGGATGCTCTCAATTTTACAAGTAAATAGCTAAAATAGTTAAATACATTTTTGCGTATAAGACACTAGCTGTTCCCCCGCGGTTTCACCCGCGATAATTTCGGAGTTCCCCCGGGAATTCCGGGATAAGAAGTACCCTATGACACTCAGGAACACTGTAGCATTCTATTCGTAAAAGAATTTTCAAAATAGGTTCAGTAGATCCCGAGATTACACCCTACAACCTCACAAACTTACAAACTTTACCTTTTTATATTATTACTAGTTGTGCCCCGCGGTTTCACCCGCGTTAATTTCAGAGTTCCCGCGGGAATTCCGCGATAAAAAGTACTCTATGTGTTAATCTGATGTATAAGCTATATTATTGTTTCATTTAAATCCATCCAGTAGTTTTTGCGTCAAAGAGTAACAAACATCCATCCATACATTCTTACAAACTTTCGCGTTTATAATATTAGTATGTATAGATTATGCTGTAGATAGGCTCAGGCAATCAATTTTTAATCTTGTAACAGCTTTGTTTAAGGTTTATTATAAACTATTCGTATAGGTACCTATACCTATATTATATACCTAACCTACCTATATTAAAAATGCATCTGAGTATAGAACTTAATTTTTTTATAGTCAACCTGAACTAACTTTCTGAAATTCTGAATAAAGTCATCGATGAGGTCTCATGAATCTCACGCTGTATTCTACATTTCAGGACTCATTCCCGGGCAGTTGTCTCAGCTCCCGTCTTTTTCATTGCCAACCTCAACGGAAACAAACATGGCGGCGACCACTTTGACACCTGTCAGATCAGTTCAGAAACGCTCCATAGACGACCCCATGTTGAGAGTGATGAAATATTACGTTAAACACAAAGTTTGGGACAGTTCCAATCCTTACACGAAGAGTACAGAAGACAAATTTTCAGAATTTCACGTCGCGAACGAAATAAAAGTGCCGGGACATGTCCAAAAACGTTCTGTCAAAGAGAAAAAGTCCGTCCATCTGGATGTGCCGTACCCGATACTGGATTTTAAAAACAAACCTCTAGTCAAACATGTCAAAGAGAAATTAGAAGCGATCGGCAAGATGATATTTCATAAAAAACAAATGACTTTCCGCGACTTCGTTCAGAAATATAATTTAAAAACAAAATCCATTCATAAACGTTCGGTGAACATACAGCTGCGTGTGCCGGACGATCCTGAGCAGGATCTCAGTGAATACGTGAAACACAAACCTGGAGTCAAGTACATAAGAGACAAAACCAAAATCGAGCAAATAAAAAGATCTCTATTAAAAATTTTCGATAAAAAACCATTGCCACAGAAAAAGATTAACAAAAGTACGAAGAAACTCGTTCGGAAACGTTCTATTTTTTACAAACTACCAATTATCCCTCGAGTGTCAGAAGATCCACAACAGGATATAAGTTTTTACGTCAAGAACAAGGAAGGTACGAATATACAGCCAGATTTGGCGCAAGCAGCGGCTACAAGATTGGCGTTGGAGCGAATTTTCCAGAATGGCAACATCGAAGTTCTGAGGAGATATGGCGCCAATTACAATCCTGCAAATCCAGCACCATTGATCACCGGATATATTCAGTCTTTGTCTGATTCCTAAGTGCTAAATGTAGCGACAGCTTTAGTCCATCAAAGCAAGGCTGTGGCGGTGGTCCCTAAAGTAAAAAACAATTACGTTGTAGAAGGCGATATAACTATTTCTTTCAGAGAGAGAAGTTTTCAAAATAAAACCCAAATTATTGTTTATAATTGTGTTTTCTATATTCAAAACATAACTTGGAAAAAAGACGTTATTTTCTATGATTATGCAATAAAAGTTTGTAATATTAATATTTAAATCTAATTAATATGAATAACAATAACATTTCTTTATTATGACGGTTTTGATTTTTAAAAACACAATAACTGCATGCTGATTTAAACATGGTTCAATACTACACTATAATCATAAGAATGATGTTTCATTAAATATTTAAAATCAGTTCACATTTAAGCAAAAAACCAAGGTGTGAGCGGAGTGACCCGTGACACAGTCACAAGAGCACATATACGTATAACGACTATAGACTTGGAATGGTTCGCTATGTTTGCGTTAAATATGCCTATAAATATCTTTATTGCTTATCATATAATAATTATTAATATTGTCAAAAATATT
This sequence comes from Zygaena filipendulae, assembly GCA_907165275.2. Taxonomy (NCBI): domain Eukaryota; kingdom Metazoa; phylum Arthropoda; class Insecta; order Lepidoptera; family Zygaenidae; genus Zygaena; species Zygaena filipendulae. The sequence continues at coordinate 295,771 of OU015670.1, read as the reverse complement.
GCTGGTCCAATTTCTATAATACTTCTTAAGGCACTTATTTAGTAGACAAAATCAAATTGAAACAACACTAAAGGTACACTTACATTTGAGGAATGTATGTTATGGCCACAAAATTTGACCAATTTTGCTAACCAAATCTCGTTTTGACAATTTTTTTTTCGTTATTAAATTAAAGTATTCTCAAGTTTCATAATAAAATCTTTCAAAAATTGTTCCCAATTTTGTCTTTGAATTTTAAATATTTTGTGACCTAAAATAAGTGGAATGTCTTGTATATTTCTAGTCCTCTTACAGCAGAAGTTACAAGATAGAATACTTTTACATCTTTGTGACATTGGCACTTGGTAAAAATTGATAAAATATTAATGAAATGAAAATGGTCCAACACTACGATAATGTAAATTAGGGCAATGTACTATAAATATCTAATCATTTAAATACGCATTAAATACACAAAAAATGAGTGAAAGTAAAAACAACATTATAATAAAAAATTGTTCTGCAAGTTTTTTTTTTTGCAGATGATAAGGTTTTATCAATTAAGGATCGTCATTTTTTCAATTTTTTATTTTATAAATCTAAGGCACATTTTTTCAACATCTAAAAGTATACTTATACGTAAATAATGAAAAATAACGCAAAAAAGATGACTACAAAAATTAAAATGTTCTTTTGCTGAACGCTTTTGTTTCACTTAAATTAATTGATGGATTCGAAATTAAAAAAGACAAAAAAAACCATCGAAAAGATACAAATTACTCGTATATACAATAATAATTAAAACAACTTACTTAAATTAAAACATAATATATCTCAAATAACATGATGATTGGGCTGTTCCTATGACATACAAGGCTATATAATATTTAGGCACCTATAGTCATTAACAGTTAGACGAGGTTGAAAACCAACGGGTTCTAAGCTTACAATTTGTGTTTTGTATAATTTTGAATATCAAGAGGAAAATATAAGTACACGGATTCAATAAGAGATTGAATCGGGACAGTCTAGATAAAACATTATTGCGAAATATGATGAAAAAGCAGAATCATTAAATAACAGTAATCGCCTTCTAAAAATCGTGTATTGTAATTTCACATACAAAAAAAAATATTAACTGCATTTCTTTTTTTTTATTTATCCCCATACTTGACGTTGCCTTTTGATATTCTGTACATAAGAAAAAAAAAATAACCAGGCGCCATAAAAGTGTACTAAGTGAGCTACTAATATGAAGATATGGTTCTACATGAGCCACTCAGTTACTGATACGATCCCCACCGCTTACATATGACTCTGCGGCCGCTTCTTTCTGCTGAAGAGGCCTCCGAAAACGCCCTTCTTGTCCTTCTTCTCCTTCGACACGCCACTCACTGACAGCTCGGAGTCTCCCGACGATCTGTCAAGCGCGCAATGTTTTTTTCACTTCAGTAGCTCAAAAATGTAGGTTTTGCTGTCTGAAAACTCAGTGATGACTGAAAAATGCGATGTTGCTCATTGAGTGAGACAAAGTAACTTTTTAATTTTTGTTTTCAGAAAACCGCGAATTTCTTATTCAGCCTTGGGTTAATCCTTCTGAGGGTTAGTCATACAATTCGAAACATTTACACTCTATCTCTTTCCCGCCATTAGAAAGAGAGAGAGACAAAGACCAGCCCTTTCGAAGTTCCGATTTTGAATTCGATCTCAAAGACAAACACAAAGACAAAGACAAACACGTTCGGAATTTTGCAAAAAGATAATAATGTCTTTTAATGTAATAAGTATTTACTGCAAATAAAACTGATATTTAACTTGTAAACCACTATTATCTCCTAAAGTGTTCTCGCTGGTGAAGTGAAAAGTTATGTGTGTTACACGAGAGCAAAGTTTTTTGCATCTCGTGCCTTTGAATCCTTGTTGCACAAATAACTATTTTTACATTGACATTATGCGTATATTATTGCAATCAAAGACATAGAGAATGGATCGAGAAGAGATTTTGTAATTTGTTGAAATGTAATGATTAATAGATTACCAAATAAATGAATATGAATATTTCTTGTTAATTACCTCGAAGCAGGTCTCTGGTCCAGAGCTGGCGAGCCCCCGCTGCCGGCTACAGACGCCGGCCGCTGGCTGCTTGAACTACCGCCGTATGCTACAGGAAATAGAGTTCACATTAATTTAGCTTCTTTCCAAATTATGTCAAATTAACTCAAAAGGCATAATGAATGCTTCCTGCTAAGCGCCATGTTACTTTGAAATCGATCAGCGACAAAATTAGGGGGCGAACAACGAAACGCGCTCCGTTATATATATAATTTGACTCTCAGAGGGGTAGGCAGAGATATTAAACAACTTCCAAACACGTCGTCGATTACTTGATACTTAGTGCTAAATATACAAAAAGCAACAACGCCCATACCACGACATATTATAATTATGCTACAACCAAAGATAATTAATATAATCACTAAAACCAAAACTAATTTTTAAGCGCCATTTTACCACAGCCCTAAAAGCTTTGCATTTTTTTTTCTCAAGCCTCTAATAATATACTAACAATAAGTTACAAATTGCCAGTAACAGTGAAGACTACATTGCATGGAATTACCAAACGAGACCCTCAACATTGCTTAGATTAGACAAAATTGATCGGAAGCGACTGCGTTCTACTCTTAAATATATACAAAATTATGTGAAACGAAGCTTAAAAGTTACTAGTACTATTAATAAGGAACGCAACAAGCTTAGGTATATAAATAACATTACATACAGATTACAACTTTAAAAAAGAAAAGGGAACAGTATAAAAATAAATAAGCCATATTTATAGATTCTAGACATGTAGAATTAAAGATAGTTAATTAAAGATAACTAGCAAGAAGCCTCGACTACAGACAGACAGATAACACCCCACCACACAACACATAGACGTACACTGCACTTTGTGAAGTACATAAAGCAGGTGACTCGATCCTGTATGCGTGTCACAAATATTTTTATTAGAATGATAATACTTAATATTAATAAACCTAAATTATATAAAACGATAATAATTGAAATAATTTAATTTAACAACAAAAAGTAAAAACTGATTTCAACTTTTTATCTCAGGGTCATCACATCTCAAATCATTTCAATTAAAATATATTTATATAACATTTTTTTATACTTTAAAATTCTTTCTTTTTTTGAAATCAGTTAAAACATTTTGGTGTAGGTACTAAGATAGTAGCGGCCATTTTGAATTCGACTAGACCGATATTTGGCGCGCTAGTTTTTTTTTTAATCAAACTTTAAATTGTACCTACTCGCAATCGGAATATTCAAACCGAAAATGAGACATATTAATTATATTACCAAATTATCAACTTAGTGCATATTGAATTCTGGGAATAATATTTTAAAAACAATTCTCAATTATCTTAAATTACGAAATCAAATTCAAAATGGCCGACGGGCATCACAGTTTTACCTCGATTTGTGTAAATTAAAAAATTAAGCACTACTAACTCGACTTTTAGTTTCAATAGTTCATGCGCAAATCTAAATAAGTACACAGATGATAGAATACAAGCCTAGGAGTGCAAAGAAGAGTGTTATATTGCTGAAATGTGAAGAAAAGCCGTTTCTAGAGGACCGTTTGTGTCGCCCAAGTACAGAGGTAGGCTGCTGCGGCAAGGCGTGGGTCGTTTGCGATTTCACCAAATACTGATCTGTTTCTCAAATCTCATCTTGAAGAATTTTGAATCGACCCACACGCTCAAAGTTCAGATCGTTGGCGATGGAAGGCAAACGACAAGCGGTCCCCGACAATTTTAAATTATAAATCCACCAAGCTCGCCCGACTACTGCAAGCGGTAACTGCCCGACGCCGCGACTGACCCGGTTCGTTGGACGAGTAGAAGTGCGCCGTGGTCTCCACGCCCTGCCAGTTGTTGTTCGACGTCTCTGGCTGCCACTGGCCGGGGTTCCTGTTCGCGTCCACGTGCCGGCCGGCGTCGCCCCTACCTCCATGGCCCGACATGCGTTGCTGGTAGCTGTTCACCAGCGCGGTGACGGACTGCTTCTCGGGCGTGGTGGACGCGCGCTCGGCGGTCTTCGGAACGCGGTCGGCCGGCTTCGACCCGCGATCGGAGACGGTCGGGCCGCGTTCGGGGACGGTCGGGCCGCGGTCGGGGAGGGTCGGGGCGCGGTCGGGCAGCGCCGGCGGGCGGGCCGGCGCGGGCGGGCCCGAGAGCGGCAGCGGGGGCGACGCTTCGGCCACTTTTGGAATATCATAATATATATGTTTGAAGTGAAACTTCTTCGAGCGCGGCAGGAGGAACAAATCGTTACTTTACGTGCTACGCGTTACATTACAAACGTAGAGGGGTTTCAGGTGTCGCATTAAATTTTTTTGAAACAGATGGCGTTGTAAACTAAAAAGTTTCACTCCTTTACTTGTGCAACACGAAGAATTTCCAATTTGTTGTAGGTACGCAAAAACGTCAAAGAAATAAACTATACACCCAATTTGTTAAGACGTTTTTGTCTTGTCAACGAAAAAACACAGCTGAAATGGAGATAGCCAAATTATGCAGTAGGTAGGCACCTAAAAAAATATCCGATTTAATTTATGGTAATAATTAATTCCAATGGATCGAGTCATGAATCAGACCAAAATACAGACACTTGATGATTTAATTATGTCTAGATGGATGGGTATATATATGAGTCAGCATAACAAATTCTAACAAAATTTATTTGAAAGACAAAAATCAGCAGTGAAAATTGCGTTTTAGGGGAAACTGTAGGTAGTTAGATACCTACTTACCTTTATTGTCAACGCTCCATCTAGACATGCTTAAAATCAATGTGCAGCCTATAGACAAAACGATAACAACATGGCCGAAGTCACAACACAAATAAAAATTACAAACTTCGATAATAACCTGTTCGCTTAGCGGGTCTCCCTGCAATGGCACGAATAGCACGTAAATATAATAATAACATTTACAATGGGCATGTGGACTAATTTTTATTTTTTAGTCCGTCTTGTAGATTATTAAAAAATATTGGACACGTATTATTTCTTTTTTACGTAATCAAAGAATAACGGCGATATATTGAGTTGAAATTTCGCGTGACGTCACTATTCTGACAGTTTGTATGGCGGTCTTAGCGGTTAGTGACGTCACGACCCCCTCACCTTAAACTTTAATGCGCTTTATCTCTGTATATTTTAATTTATTTGAAAAAGCAAAAAATACGTGTCTATTGTTTTTTTTATTTTCTAACTGACGGACTAATTAGAATTTTGATTCTCAAAAGTAGTCCACATCTCTATTAATGTCCCCGACTCGGTATAAAGTAGCTGGTGCCCGCGGCTTCGCTCGCGTCAGTGTAAATTTAGGCAATCAATTGTTATATTTTTTTCAGAGTTCCCGCAGGAATTACGAGATAAAAAGTAACTTATATCCTTTTCTGTACCCGTGACAAAGTACTTACGTGTATGCGATATTTCATGAGGATCGGTTGAGTAGTTGCGACGTGAATGCGTAGCAAACAAACGCACCCACATTCGCATTTATAAAATTAAGATTTGATTGTACACATCATCATCATCTGCGATACTTACCTATGCCCCATAGGCGAAACATAGTGGACCTACTTATATCATTTTACCTAGTTATGTTTACAATAAAATAATTTTTAATACAGTTGCTCAAAAAGTGGCGTATTGCAGGGACGTTTAGCGTTCGGGATGTGGGCAATTACATACTCGAGCTTTTTGTTTACCTTTCCCGAACTCGTGCGTTCTCTTTGCCAACTGTCAAAAATGGCGACACGACTTTGACACACTTTTTGCATTGCGAAACGTAGGTTTCGCATTACTAATACGACTAGCGCCATCTCTTGATCACAGTTGGAACTTAGTTGAGTTTGTTGTGTTTTTGATATTTTATTAAATTGCTTAATTTTTTCGCAACTGTATTAAAAATAGTTGTTCAGTACACGTGCGGAACCGTCATTGCAACTAGTTCCGACTGTCAACCCTCACCTTCGGCTGCGCCTCGGCTCGGGTAGACATTTGTCGGAACTCTTTGCAATGACAGGCTTTCCGCACTTATAATGAAATATACTATTGTATTTGAACATAGTGTATTTCTCGCACTAGTGCCTAGAGGCTATAGCAGCAGGACTCACTCTCGCGCTGCGAGCGGATGAACTCGGCGTTGAGGTCGCGCCCGTTGCTGAAGCGCGTCCGGCCCCAGGACGACGCGTGCTCCGAGTTCCTGGACAACACACACACACACACACACACACACGGTTTATTATAACTGACAAACATGCATACCTACACAGGTTATATTAGAACATACGAGAGATATTTATTTTATATGTATATTCCGGTTCTGTGTTATGCCACTAAACTATCCCCTAGCCCAAAAGGTTGACTGGTAGAGAATGCCTTAGGCATTAAGTCCGCCTTTTATAGATAAATGTGCAATAAAGTTCTTTAAATAAATAAATAAATATTTGTAAAGCTTTCTTGTACAAAAAAGAGAGATATTTAGTTCTCTAATACGAAGAAAGTTGAATGTGGTAAAAAAAATCTTAATTAAAAAATACAATAGACCAAAATTTAACACAAATTTAAATAATTAAGTAATTTTAAAATAGACAAGGTACCAAAATGGCCGCCACTCAGCACAGGAACTAGTCCCAAGACATTACGACACTGATTTTCAGTGGCGATCAGAGCAAATTTGTTAAGCCCTTTATACAAAAAGGAGATTCATTTAACCTCCTAATAGAGTTTTTTTACAAAATTAGTAGGCCGTTAATACTTACAAAAAAGGAGTTTCCGGTATGTTACAACTAAACAAAGCACTCTTATACAAAAAAGATCTAACGCAAAGGAGTTTTTATAGACCGCTAGTACAATAAGATCGCTGTTAAAAAAGGAGATTATGTTAAAGTTCTTAACACAATAAAACCTTTTTCTTTTTGAGATGATTATTTACTGAGCGTAACCAATTTAAGTGACGTATATAATACGAGCCTGAACGGTCCGTGTCCCACAGAATATTGTTACGTGCTAGGGTTCTTTATTTGGAGTTTAACACTAACTTTACAAAAACACTAGGTCTAGGGTGCCTAGGTCTAGGTATCACAGCTTGAAACACTAAACGACTGATCTCGAAGTCCAATAGTCTCGCCAAGGTCGCAGGTAGTCGCAGGTATCGCTCAAGATTCACTCGTAGTTATCGCTTCGAAAGCTCAAACTGAACTGCCCGTCCGGTTCGGTTGCGCCGTTTATATACCCAACCGAACGGGGCTCTAGAATGTTCGAGTCCGATGTGTTTTACTAGAAACTCGGCCGAACGTTTCTAGAATAGAACTTCTATCGAATTCGCTACTCCAATGTGTTTGCTTTACATTGCGTGTTTTGTATGCATTGCGCGTTTTGCATACATTGCGCGCTATTAATCTAGCTCGACCGCGACACTGCCCCCTTCTTAGAGATGCTCGTCCCGAGCGTCACTATTGCTGCCTTGATAACGTGCTAAGCGGTCGATGTGCACTATTTTGAAAGCTCCCCTTGGTTGACGTTGAATCCGATACGTCACGTCATTCATCCGGGTAACAACCTTGTACGGGCCTTCCCATCGAGTCTGTAATTTCGGAGATTTTCCCTTTCGACGGATAGGATTGTGTAGCCATACAAGTGATCCCTCCTCAAAACCACTTGTATTCGCCCTCCGGTCATATCTCGTCTTCATGTTCTCGCTTGACTGCAAACCATGCTCTCGAACCAAAGCATAGACGTCCTGCATTTTTTCCCGTAGATCGGAAACGTAGTCCTGCATCGATTGGGGGTCATCTGGAGGTCCGCCTGTCAGTAAATCCACTGGTAGCCGTAGTTCTCTACCGAAATTCACATACGCTGGGGTCGCCTTCGTGCTCTCATGCTCAGATGTTCTGTAGGCGAGTAGGAACAGCGGTATGAATTTGTCCCAATCCCTCTGGTGTTTATCAACCAGTTTCGCCAAATTCCTCTCTAGCGTCTGGTTAAACCTCTCCACCATGCCGTCGGACTGAGGGTGATATGGCGTGGTCCTCGTCTTGTGCATTCCCAAGATTTTGCACATTTCCTGGAATAGCTGGGATTCGAAGTTCCTTCCTTGATCTGAGTGGATTTCCAAGGGTACACCGAATCGACATATCACTTCCTCAACCAACTTGGAGGCTACTGTCGTGGCTTCCTGATTAGGTATGGCGAACACTTCCGGCCACTTGGTGAAATAATCCATGACGACCAAGAAGTACTTGCTCCCTGACTCGGTCACTGGAAAAGGTCCAGCCACGTCAACAGCAATTCTTTCCCAGGGCGCACCAACATTATAGAGTTGGAGGTTTCCGCGGATCCTAGTTGACGGACCTTTGACTGCAGCACAAGTGGTACATTTGCGGCACCATTCCTGCACGTCCTCTCGACAATGAAGCCAGTAGAATCTTTCCCTTACTTTTGTTAATGTTCTCTTCACGCCAAGATGTCCACCTGAAACCCCATCATGTATTTCACGAAGAACATCTTTCACCCTGGTCCTTGGAACAACTAACTGAAGGTGGAACTCTCTGCCGTTAGGTTTCTCCCATTTTCGGTAAAGTATTCCGTTCTGCAGAACAAAGCTGTCCCATTGGGCCCAATAGGCTTTAGTGACAGGGCTAGTGGGTGCGACCTCAACCCATTTTGGTTTGTCCGCACTACGTTTTTTCCAAGCCACGATGAGCCGAACGTCTTCATCATCTTCCTGAGCTTCTCTCATGGCCTCATCTTGCCACAGTCCCGGAGGGCTCGTTCTCGTAAGCTTAACAGCCAGTTCTTTCGAATCCTGTTTGACACAATGCTTACAATCTTCCGGACATGGTCTTCTTGAGAGGGCGTCAGCGTTGCCATGGGCCTTCCCACTACGCACCTGTGCGATGACCGTTGCTGGGGCTTTTTTCACACCAGCCAGTACCTGTCCTTTAGTCCTGGCTGTCACACCTTTTCCCTGATTCCCGACAGGGGACAGAGTCTCCTGCCTCTTTGTCAGGTCATCAACTTGTTTCTGCAGCTTAAGGATTTTTTCTGTCACCTCGTTCTTCTTTGGGCAGGAGAACTGCATGTGGCCTCGTTCACCGCATTTGTAGCACATGAATCCAGTCTTCTTTAGGGGGGCCTTAATTGCTTTAACTTCCTCAGTGACCTCTCGCAGCTTATGTGCACGCACATCACGCCGTACTGCCTCAACTTCCAATGCATGTGCTAGGGCATCCTTTAGCGAGGCATGATGACGAAGCCCCACTGCAGCCCTTATCTCCATGTCACGGATGCCATCGACGAAGGCTTGCAGAATGTTTGCGTCTACCATCTTCGTGTCAGCCGTCGGATGTGCCTTGCGGACAAGCTTCTCAATCTCCAGTGCCCACTGCTGTAGTCCTTCTCCTGGACGCTGCACTCTATCGCGTAACTGAGCCCGGAACACGTGTTCAAGATGGCGCTCCCCATATCTGGATTCAAGGGCCTCCATCAGTTCCTTGAAGCCACTTCCTGAGCTAGGCAGTGCCTCTAAGACAGACAATGCTGAGCCCCTGAGCGCCACAGTAAGAGCTGTCAAGCTCTGCTCATCCGTCCATCCATTTGCAGCAGCTACAGTCTGAAACTGCTGCCGGTACGCGGGCCAGGACGTAGTTCCGTCGTAAGGTGGCACCTTCACTCTTGGTCCCTGGATTACGCCAACGGTTCCACTTGATGCGATTCCCACAGTTTTAAGTCGCAACAATTCTTTTTGCAGTCCAGAGACAACAGTCTCCAATCCTGTGACCCGCTCCTCGACTACATTCTTCAGTCCAGTAAGATCGGTTTCCAATACTGTGACGCGCCCTCCTACTGAATCGACGTCTTCACGGAGTTGCTTCACTACATTGCTGACCTTACCAACGGCCGCCAAAACCGTGTGAAGATTTTGCTGTTGTTCTTCACGATTTTGTTGTTGCTCTTCACGTATGACGTGAAGTAGTTTGGCGCGCTCCCTTTGATCTTCACGCATCTGGTGCATGCCCTTATTAATGCTCTCGACCATCGCCACCAAGCTCCGTATATCCAGAGTTGGTACGTCCGCTGCTCGTGCAGTAGTTGTAGTCCGGCCATGGCCGGTGGGCGTGGCCAGGTGGGCGGAGTCAGTGGGCGGGGCTTCGACGATGGGCGTGGTCCAGAGGGCGGGGCTTAGGGTAGGCGTGGCCACGTGGGTGGAGCCAGGAGGCGTGACCACTTGACCGGTGGGCGGGGCCTCGGTGGTGGGTGGTACCGAATGGGCGGGACCAGTGGGCGTGGTCAGGTCGGTGGGTGGGGCCTCCATAGTGAGTGGAGGGTGGTGGGCGGGGCGAGTGGGCGGGGCCCGATGGCCAGTGGGTGTGGCCTGGCGGGCTGCAGGCGTAGCCCCCGCAGCACGTTGTGCCCTCGTCCTGACGCCTTCCTCGGCGATGTCTTCCCTCGGAGTTAGTGGCATCTCCAAATTTCACTTCCGACACCAAATTGTTACGTGCTAGGGTTCTTTATTTGGAGTTTAACACTAACTTTACAAAAACACTAGGTCTAGGGTGCCTAGGTCTAGGTATCACAGCTTGAAACACTAAACGACTGATCTCGAAGTCCAATAGTCTCGCCAAGGTCGCAGGTAGTCGCAGGTATCGCTCAAGATTCACTCGTAGTTATCGCTTCGAAAGCTCAAACTGAACTGCCCGTCCGGTTCGGTTGCGCCGTTTATATACCCAACCGAACGGGGCTCTAGAATGTTCGAGTCCGATGTGTTTTACTAGAAACTCGGCCGAACGTTTCTAGAATAGAACTTCTATCGAATTCGCTACTCCAATGTGTTTGCTTTACATTGCGTGTTTTGTATGCATTGCGCGTTTTGCATACATTGCGCGCTATTAATCTAGCTCGACCGCGACAATATCATGCGAGTGTATCGAATGACATGTATATATAAAAACGAGTGAAGTAGTCGCCATAGTCATACCTCAGCACGACCTCGGCGGGGTCCGCCGGCTCGGGCTCGGGCGCGGGCGGCGGCTGGCGCGGCGGCAGCGACGGCAGCACCGCGGACTCTGCGCATACATAGGTACATTGTAAAAATTATATGTACATCCTAGTGATGTACCGGATATCCGTATCCGTATCCATATCCGCGGATATCCGAGGGAATAGAAAGATCCGTATCCGTATCCGTTACTTTTTTGACGGATCTTTTACTTTATTAATTTACACTATATAAATGAAATTCTATATACTATAGGTGATTAGGTAGCAATGAAAAACGATTAAATTCCATTCAGATATTTGTAAACAAAACAAAAATTGATCTGCGCAATGCAAGTCCAAAAATTTCCTGTCAAGCAAAGCTTCAACTGGTGTCAACTATCGTTTCAAGGTCACGCTCAACGACACCGATTGAGTAAAAAAGTTAAGGTCCGTATCCGTATCCACGGATCTTGACACCAAATATCCGTATCCGGATCCGTATCCGCGGATACACATTTTTAACGATCCGGCACATCACTAGTACATACATACAGACAGCTCGTCTCTACATAGTATAAAAGAAAGTACCTTCCTGTCGTCTGTCCCTGTGTACGCTTAGATCTTTTAAACTATCCGCAACGGATTGATTTAATATATCAATGCGTCTTAGTAAAAAAAGAAGCGTCAAAATAAAAGGAAATTGATTAACAAAAAATATGCGCGTCATGGAACGTTTGATTAAAACGAAATTTTTTCCACATTAAACTTAGTTCACTATGCGTGAAAAGAGGCAAAAATTTTTTGTATTTAAAAGTGTTTTTATCTGGAAAGATGTTGGTCTTCCTAAAAATAAATAAATAAATAAATATAAAAAAACACATTTCTAAATAAAATAAACGATAGTTGCTTTGTTTTTCCGCAGAGCAGCCCTATGACCACAGAGCAAATAAATTACCTAGAGAGGACATGTAGGCGGGGCCGGTGCGCCACCGTTGCAAAGGAAACTAGCCTAAAACTTCTTTTGCTACCATCCCACGTACCTATATTTACCACAATATTTCCAAAACAGTGACTAAGTAAAAACGTAACCAAATAGCATGTTTACAAAACACGTAAACACGTTTTGTGTATGAAAATCACCCGGCGACGCTGGTTTTCATTTGTTTTTATACTAAATTATGTCCTTTTTATCTGTTATTTTCTGTTCTGTGCCAATGACACCGTGACGGAAAATGAAATCCGTACCGTGTGATAAAGAACTTCGTTGTAATAGGGTGCGTGTGACTCACCGACTCGTCGCTCGGGCGTGACGCTGGCGCGCGCCTGCGCCTGCGCCTGCGGCTGGGGCGGCGGCGGCGGCGGCTGCGAGGCGCGGTGCTGCTGCAGGATCTCGGCCTGCGAGCGCGCGCGCGGCGCCGCCTCCGGGGTGCTCGGCTCCGACGACGACGACGACGCGTTCCTGCCAAGATACGTCATGCTTATAGATGAGTTTAAACCCGGTAAAAGCCCGTAAATGCCCAGGTTCAAATTATCGGGTGACACCCAAGCACCGGGTCGATAGCCCATTGAGTACTTTCCGGGGGTGTGAAAACCAAAATTCTAATTAGTCTGTCGGTTAGAAAATCAAAAAATAATAGACACGTATTTTTTAGCTTTTTTTTTTCAAATTAATGAAAATAAACACGGATAAAGCGCATTAAAGTTTAGGGTGGGGGACTCGTGACGTCATTTTTCACATATGACAAAGACATTATGAGAGAATAGACAAACAATGGTTAACTGGTAGAGAATGCCGCAAGGCATTAAGTTCGCCATTTGTACACACTGTGCAATAAAGAATAAATAAATAAATAAACAATACAAACTTTTACTATGCAATCCACGTCAACCAATCTTTGCGAGGGAATGATCAAAATAAAAACCAATCACATCGTTGCGCCGCAATCAAATACCAGTCACCACAATAGTATATTTCATTATAAGTGCGGAAAGCCTGTCATTGCAAAGAGTTCCGACAAATGTCTACCCGAGCCGAGGTGCAGCCGAAGGTGAGGGTTGACAGTCGGAACTAGTTGCAATGACGGTTCCGCACGTGTACTGAACAACTATTTTTAATACAGTTGCGAAAAAATGAAGAAATTTAATAAAATATCAAAAACACAACAAACTCAACTAAGTTCCAACTGTGATCAAGAGATGGCGCTAGTCGTATTAGTAATGCGAAACCTACGTTTCGCAATGCAAAAAAGTGTGTCAAAGTCGTGTCGCCATTTGACAGTTGGCAAAGAGAACGCACGAGTTCGGGAAAGGTAAACAAAAAGCTCGAGTATGTAATAGCCCACATCCCGAACGCTAAACGTCCCTGCAATACGCCACTTTTTGAGCAACTGTATTAAAAAGTATATTTCAAATAGCCGCAATCACATCGCTTTCCGTCAAGTGGTATTTATAGACGATAGTCTCTGCTAGCCAACGGTATTTTGTTAGCATGAGATAATTTGACCGCTGCGTGGTTCAAGGGGAAAGCTGCCGAGCGTATTGTCAATCTATTCTTAGAATATTTCTATCTATCTTATCTTATTTTATCTTAATGTATATAAATCACGTGTCACGTTGTTTGTCCGCGATGGACTCCGCAAACACTGAACGGATTTTGATAAAATTTTGTAATCATTTATAATATGGTCCAACTTAAAAGATAGTTTTTATCCCGGAATTCCTGCGGGAACTCCGGAATTAATGTGGGGAACAGCTAGTGTCAGGGATACAAAGACATTTTTCCCCGCAATTCCCGCGTGAACTCCGAAATTACCGCGGATGAAAACTATCCTATATTTTAAGTTGGACCATTTTATAAATGTTTACAAAATTTTATCAAAATCCATTCAGTAGTTTCGGAGTCCATCGCGGACAAACAACGTGACACGTGATTTATATGTATTAGATTAGACTAGCTGTCCCCCGCGATTTCATCCGCGGTAATTTCGGAGTTCCCGCGGTAATTTCGGGAATAAAGTGCTGTAGTTTACGGTGATAAGCAGTTTCCCGCATTAATTCCGGAGTTCCCGCGGGAATTCCGGGATAAAAACTATCCTATCTTTTAAGTTGGGCCAAATAAAACATAGTGACCAAATTTCATCACGATCGATTCAGTAGTTTCAGAGTCCATGGCGGACAAACAACGTGACACGTGATTTATATATATTAGATATAGTATAGTATAGTATAGTAGATAGTAAGGAGAGTGTACGCACTCGTGGAGGCGCCTCCTCAGCTCGGCGGTGGGCGAGTCTCCGGCGCCGGTGGCGGCAGGTGGCGGCGCGTAGGGCGTCAGCTGCAGCTCGGGCGGCAGCTGCGCGTGGAAGGTGAGCTTGGCGACCCACTCGCCCATGAGCGCGCGCGACGCGCACGCGAACAGGTACTCGGCGCCGTCGGCGCACGCCAGCCGGAACACGTGCGCGCGCTTCGTGTAGTCCGCCGCCGGCGAGCAGCGCGCCTGCGGCCGGCCGGTCGAGCGGGTGTGAGCGGTGAGCGGGGGCGAGCGTGGTGTGGGGGGACGTGTGGGAACGTCAAATACAGGTTTAAGGGGGGAGTGTGACGTGTGGAAACGTAAAATACAGATTTGGGGGGGGGGGGGGGGAGTGTGACGTGTGGAAAAGTGAAATACAGGTTTGGGGGGGGGAGTGTGACGTGTGGAAACGTAAAATACAGGTTAAAGGGGGGGGGGGGGAGTGTGACGTGTGGAAACGTAAAATACAGGTTAAAGGGGGGGGGGGGGAGTGTAGGAAAGTAGTGTAGGTTCAGGTAACGGAGTAAATGAAGATAGATGTGGAAAAATTTAAGTGGGTGAGGAGAAAGAAAGTACGAATGAGGGCGATTGTGGGAAAATTAGTGTATGTTTAGAGAAGGGAAGTACGGATCATAATTCAGGCTTTAGACTTTAGGCTAAGCAAAATTTTAACAAAAGAAAAAATTCAACCGACTTCAAAAGTTCCGTCTCCCAAACTCATTATCAGATCTATATGAAATTTAAATGGGATCATTTTGGAATAAACCCCTTTAGAACGAAAAAGAATTTTGAAAATCCGGAAACTATACGGACATAGACACATCAGCGTTCCTTTACATTGTAAAAGTGAGGTATGGGCGTGTGTGGTGGGTGTGGCGAGTGTGGTGGGTGTGGCGGCGGCGACTCACGTTGAGTATGGCGACGGGCGGCGCGGCGGCCTTGGCGTTGGCGAAGTCGGCCTCGTCGCGGAAGAAGCACAGCAGCTGGCCGCACAGCACGCAGTAGTAGCCGCGCCACGAGCGCACCGTGGCGCGCGCGCCGCCGCAGCCCGCCTCCTGCTTGCGCTCCAGGTGCCCTGCGCCACGGGTCACAACGGGTCATAACGGGTCACAACGGGTCACAACGGGTCACAACGGGTCACAACGGGTCACAACGGGTCGCAACGGGTCACAACGGGTCACAACGGGTCACAACGGGTCACAACGGGTCGCAACGGGTCACAACGGGTCACAACGGGTCGCAACGGGTCACAACGGGTCACAACGGGTCACAACGGGTCCCAACGGGTCGCAACGGGTCACAACGGATAGGGAATACTAATCTATCTATACTAATATTATAAAGAGAAAAGATTTGATTTTTTTTTCGTTTGCTTGTTACTCAAAAACTATACTTACTGAACCGAAAATTATTTCACCATTAGAAAGCTACATTATCCGTGATTAACATAGGCTATATTATAATCCGGAATTTTCGAGGCAACTCCGAAATTAACGCGGGTGAAACCGCGCGGGACAGCTAGTACAATATATGATATGTTTACTAATATGTGTATGTGCTAAATACTATCAACATCGGTATACTGGCTGTAATTCATGTACAGTAACCACAACAACATCAAAAATAAGGAACTTCGTTCCAAAAAGAAGCGTGTAACATATAAAAAACACAAAAAAGTATAGCTTGTCTTAACTAACATGACGCGCCCCACTACTTAATTAGCAGTTTTAAATGTGCGAGATCATGTATTGATAATATTTCTTTAATAGTGCGAGTGCGGCGACAGTGTTGCGCACTTGTGATGAACAGACGGACCAGATTTATATGTGTCGAATCGATAACGGTTGTGCGTGTGCGTATAATGCCCGATGGAGGGGCGTGACATTTTAGTTTAGACAAGCTCTACTACATTCTATCTCACCCGACGCAGGTGCATCATATTATCTTCACGTGTCTGCAACATATCTCGGCATGGCTACATTCTATCGCGACGTGCACGTGACTACAAATTGTCTCACTCGTCATGGGTGCGTCCTATTTCGACGTGGTTACATCATATCTTCAAGTGATTCTATCGTATCTCAGCGTGTCTTACATTATGAATTGACTTGGCTATACACAATCTCAATGTGGTTATATTCTGGTACAACGTGACTACATTCTATCTTAACATGGCTAAATTCTATTTCGACGTGACTACATTCTATCTTGACGTGACTACGTTCTATCTCCACGTGGTTACATAAAAATCGCGACGTGACTACATCTTATCTCCAAGTGGCTTCTCGTGCCCACACTATATCTCGACGTGATTACCTTCTATTGTGACTACATTCTATCTCAACATGGCTAAATTATATCTCGACGTGACTACATTCTACCTTGACGTGACTACATTCTATCTCCACGTGGTTACATAAAAATCGCGACGTTACTACATCTTATCTCCAAGTGGCTTCTCGTGCCCACATTACATCTCGACGTGATTACCTTCTATCGTGACTACATTCTATCTCAACATGGCTAAATTCTATCTCGACGTGACTACATTCTATCTTGACGTGACTACATTCTATCTCCACGTGGTTACATAAAAATCGCGACGTGACTACATCTTATCTCCAAGTGGCTTCACTCTATCTGGTGCCCACATGACATCTCGACGTGGCTACCTTCTATCTCGACGGGCGGCAGGTTGGCGATGTCCCCGCGCTGGCGGCGGAAGCTCTGCGTGCGGCGCCGCGTCGTGAACGACGGCGTGCGTTTTGGAGTTTTAACCATCTGCGAGGGACAAACGTACTGATAAAGAAGGATTTTTGCATGAGCCGGATTTTTGTATGATTATCTGCAGTGTTATATTTCGGGACACCCTCGGGAATTCCAGAAAGTATTCCTATACTGAACAACTTTTGGAATCGGTAAAGTGGTTCCAAAGATGTGTTAGGCAGCGTGAGGTTTGTTTGTGTGGTTGGTCTGTATGTACTCTGTGATATATTCAGTCCTACAGACTACTACAGTACTCGGCATCCAGTAATCCAAGAAGTCCCCAGTACAGGCCACAGTACTCACAACGTCATGTACCAGCTGTCCCCGCGGTAATTTCGGAGGTCCCGCGAGGATTCCGGGTTACAATATAGCCTATGACACTCACAAATAACGTGGCATTCTATTGGTAAAAGAATTTTCAAAATCGGTTCAGTAGATCCAGAAATTACCCTCTAAAAGCTCACAAACTTTACCTCCTTATTATAATATAGCTGTCCCCCACGGTAATTTCGGAGTTCCCGTGGGAATTTCGGGATAGAAAGTACTACTAGAGGACTACTGGAGCTTCCTATATATGAAAGGATTTTGAAAATCGGTTCAGTAGATTCAGAGATGAGATACCCGCCTACAACATAAAATAAATGATTAAAAAAAAAAACATTACAAACTTTACGTCCTTATAACTAGTATAGTATTATAAACTATCTGTGATATTAGTATAGACTAGCTGTCCCGCGCGGTTTCACCCGCGATGATTTCGAAGTTCCCGCGGAATCGTTCCATTCAAACTTTGCAACCCCTTTTCATCCCCTCAGGGGTTGAATTTTCAAAAATCCTTTCTTATCGGATGCCTACGTCATACAAAGAACACAACCTCCAAGTTTCAGGTCTCTACAGTCAGCAGTTTAGGCTGCGCGTTGATCCATCAGTCATTCAGGACAAAGTATCCTACTAATATTATAAACGCGAAAGTTTGTAAGAATGTATGTATGGATGGATGGATGGATGTTTGTTACTATTTCACACAAAAACTACTGGATGGATTTAGATGAATCTTTACAATAATATAGCTTATACATCAGATAACACATAGGGTACTTTTTATCCCGGAATTCCCGCGGGAACTCTGAAATTAACGCGGGTGAAACCACGGGGCACAACTAGTTTTATATATATAGATTAGTAAGATATGGCAGTTGGCGCCCGCCGCCCACCATGCTCTCGGCGCGCTTGACGTGCGCGTCGGGGCGCGGCAGCCGCTCGAACTGCGGCGCGGGGCTCAGCGTCTCCTCTGAGGACGCGGCCGCCGGGCCCGCGCCTGCCCCTGCGCCACCCGCGCCCGCGCCTGCCGCCGGGCGCTCCGCCTGCGGGCAGCGAGGGATATAGCACGGGGAGACTAGGGCAGCAGGACCGTGGTGGGGATTCTTACGTAAACAAATTAGTATACTTCAATAAGCAAAATAAAAAATAAAACGTTGTCGACCTCCGAAACTCGTGATCTATATGAAGTTTAAATGGGACCATTTCGGAATAAACCCCTTTCGAACAAAAAAAGAATTTATCAAATCTGTCTTTATTCTTATGGCTAAAGGCATAGTTGCCATTAAAAAAAAAACTGTCTTTATTTGACGGAGTTATGCCCAGACATACATAAAAAAATAAAGATCCGAATTGACGATAACCTCCTCCTTTTTTAAAGTCGGTTCAACAGAGACCTTTTAGTTTGCTATTTTAAATTACCTGCCCGATTTAGGCCTAATAAATGACACTATAAGAAGATGCAATAACAAAGAACGGTTTCTTTTTGTTTTCAAATTGCACGGGTTCGATACTCGCTTAGAGCTTTTAAAAATTTTA
Source organism: Zygaena filipendulae (assembly GCA_907165275.2). Classification (NCBI taxonomy): domain Eukaryota; kingdom Metazoa; phylum Arthropoda; class Insecta; order Lepidoptera; family Zygaenidae; genus Zygaena; species Zygaena filipendulae. The sequence goes on along the minus strand of OU015670.1, from coordinate 276,818 downwards.
TTTATTTATTTCACATAGACATCAGTTTCACAGTTTACTACTTATAAATTAACCATTGAAAGTGTCATTTATGTCCACAGCTTTCGCAACGAATAGGATATGATATTTGTGTACATTATAAGTATATATCGCGACGGCGTGGAGACCGATATATAAAACGCTGTATCTACTGAATTAACGCTACATAAAAAAATAATCACAATATATTATATTGTCAGTTGTGACAGTTGTGCGGCGTACCTCCCACTCGTCCCGGGCGGCGGCGTGTGCGGGCTGCGCGGGCGCGTCGCGGCGCCGCTCCTCGGCCAGGCGCTGCACCTCGCGCCGCCGCAGCTGCTGCAGGCGCTCCGCCTCCTGGCGCGCCGCCGCCGCGCGCCGCGCCTCCGCCTCCTGCGCCTGCTGCTCCTTGAACGCCTGCTCCACCTGCAAGGGGGGGGGGGGGGGGGGGGACACGCTCAGACAATGAACTAATTATATTGGATGTGGCATCATTACACTCAATATTACAGAAGACGCTCGCTCTTAACGGATTCAATTCTAAAAGGCCCGCCATCCACGGATCCAACAGGCCTCCTCGATGGACTCAACAGGCCCTCCTTGACAGATCCAACAAGCCCATTCGCGACGGATCCAACAGGCTCGACCTCTAGGGATCCCACCCACTCTACCTCCTCAAACAGGCCCATCTTTAAAGAACCCTCCGCTGTGCCATGCGAATCAAGCCTGCCCTCAACGGATCCCACCCACTCTTCCCCCTCTGACAGGCCTATTCTCCACAGACCCCACCCGCTCTACCCCTTCTGACAGGCCTATCCTGAACAGACCCCACCCGCTCTACCCCCTCTGACAGGCCTATCCTCAACGGACCCTACCCGCTTTGCCCGCTCTGACAGGCCTATTCTCAACGGACCCCACCCGCCCTATTCCCTCTGACAGGCCTATCCTGAACAGACCCCACCCGCTCTACCCCCTCTGACAGGCCTATTCTCAACGGACCCCACCCGCCCTATTCCCTCTGACAGGCCTATCCTGAACAGACCCCATCCGGTCTACCCCCTCTGACAGGCCTATCCTCAACGGACCCCACTCGCTTTGCCCGCTCTGACAGGCCTATCCTCAACGGACCCCACCCGCTTTGCCCGCTCTGACAGGCCTATCCTCAACGAACCCCACCCGCTCTACTCCTTCTGACAGGCCTATCCTGAACAGACCCCACCCGCTTTGCCCGCTCTGACAGGCCTATTCTCAACGGACCCCACCCGCCCTATTCCCTCTGATAGGCTTATCCTCAACGGACCCCACCCGCTCTAACCCCTCTGACAGACCTATCTTCAACGGACCCCACCCGCTCTAACCCCTCTGACAGACCTATCTTCAACGGACCCCACCCGCTCTATCCTCTCTGACAGGCCTTTCCTCAACGGTCCCCGCCCGCTCTATCCCTCCGACAGGCCCGCCCTCCTCGTATCCCCGCCGACCCCCGCCGCCTCACCAGGGTGATCCTCTTGAGCGCGTTGAACTTGTCCCGCTGCGACTCGATGGTCTCCTCGAGGTCGCGGTGCCGGTTGATCAGCTCCTCCACCTGCGCCACGCTCTCGCCGTACTTGCCGTCGCGGACCAACGGCACCCTGACACCGACGCGCAAGTTACATTACACTGGCAAACTCGAAACAGTTAATTATATGTATAAGAGTAATTAAATCTTGAAAAGTAAAAAAGAGTGTCTGTAACCCGATTACACTGATGATCGAGCTCAGTGGTTGGTGTGTTCGAATTACGTGTCAAGAGTGCGTTCGATTCTCAAAAATAAATAAATAAATAAGCTTTTAAGAGAACATGCCGAGGATATCATGGCATAATGGTAGGACACCTTATAGCTTCCACCTTCAAGTTGAACACGTGTCGCCGAGCATCTACTAACGGTGTGTTCCGGCAGCCTTACCTGAAAGCCGGTTGTCAATCCAGGCTACATGTGTTCACAATCTACGACCACACAATCACTTAACATCAGGTGAGTTGAGGGCAGAAAAAACATACTCGAGACTTTATTTATTTGTTCTTTGTGTCGTGTGTGATGGCAGCGTGTGGTGAGTAGGGATGGGTTTTTGACCGGCATTTATGGATATTTTGAGTAAATGTTGCGGACCAAAACCCATCTCTAGTGGTGAGTGTTGTGTGGTGTGTGATGTGTGCCGTGTGGTGTGTTTTGTGTTGTGTCGTGTGGCGTGTGGTGAGGCGTGTGTTGTGTTGTGCGCGGTCACCTGGTGGCGATCCAGTTGTCGAGCGCGTCGGCGTCCCGCTTGAAGAGCAGCGCGTCCAGGTGCTGCGCGTAGAGCTGCGCGCGCGCCGCCCACGCCGCCGTGAGCTGGGCGCGGCGCGCGCGCAGCGACGCCATGCGCTCCGATATCTCCGCCGACATGAAGTGGCCCTCCTTGATCAGCTTCTCGCCTGTACAGTCGGGGGCAGTCAAAGAGAAGGATACTGAAGGTCTCCGTCCCGCACTATTCGAAATATATAAAAACTAGCTGCTCCCTGCGGTAATTTCGGAATTCCCGCGGGAATTCCGGATTACAACATAACCTACGGCACTTAAAAATAACGTGGTTTTTTATTGGTGATCGGTTCAGTAGATTTAGAGATTATCCTCTACAATGTCACAGACTCACAAACTTTACCTCTTTATAATATTAGTATAGATAATATTAAGTATAGATAATATTTAGTATAGACAACTCTTCTGCTATTATATTATAACAAAATATAATGTGCTCAAAACGCGAAAATCTAAAAACTTCAACTCTTTTGCTGGTACTTACAATAATTGTACAACTGTTACAATTCTTAGATACTCATTACAGTCGCTCATGGTTTGTATTTTAGAAACACCTTTTTTTAATTCTATTATTTAATTGCCCCTTGTACAAATATTCCTAGCTTTAGTCAATTAGAAAGCTTCTATAGATAATGTATAGATGGCAGAAGAAGCAGGAAGCTTTTGCCCATCAGCAGTGGGATAAAGTACACGTTGACGTGTCGATAGACAGTGAAGTGTGCGTGTGTGAAGTGCGCTACCGTCGCTGTAGAGCGTGCTGAAGGCGTCGTCCTTGGCGTGCATCTCGACGCGCACGTCGTGGTGGCGCGCCAGCAGCCGCTCCGCGCCCGCCACGTCGCCGGCCAGCTCGGGCGCCGTCACGCGCGCCAGCGTCTCGTTCGTCCACGCGCTGCGGGCACGTTGCTTCATTGTACGTTACGTCGGCTTTTATACAGGTAGGGTACAGGAGCGCCGGAGGGTCCAGAGAAAATTAACGGAATTTCAGGAGGTCTAGGCTGAGTAAAAACATACAAAAATTATGTTTCCCTTGTATTTCAAGCATGTATTTTAAAACGCTACGAACATAGATATTAGATTGTAATGGGGATGTGGACTACTTTTGAAAATCAAAATTCTAATTACTCCGTCAGTTAGAAAATAAAAAAATAATAGACACGTAATTTTTTTGATTTTTCAAATACACGAAAATAAACATAAATAAAGCGCATTAAAGTTTAGGGTGCGGGACTCGTGACGTCAGTATTCAGTATAAGCCTCGTACAAGCGGCACTGGGTTGTGACGTCACGCGAAATTTCAACTCAATGTATCGTCGTTATTTTTTGAGTACGTAGAAAAAGATAAAATACGTGTCCAATATTTTTTACTAATCTACACGACGGCCTAAAAAAAGAAATTTTTGTCAAGTAGCCAATTATGGAATATTATCATGTCATATCCTTGCGATTAATTGCGTACGATTCAAAATAAGAATGCCAGTAATCTTTTTAAGATCCGCAAAGAAATGAATTTTTGGGATATTCCAGAATAAATTGACAAACGAAAAAAGTTAGCGAACCTAAGTAGTACCAAGATCAACCAGCATTAACTTGCAAAGTTCTAGATAGTTTCCCCGGTACCATGTGGGGTAGTGTGGGTAGGGTGGGCGGTGTGGGTAGTGTGGGTGGTGTGGGTAGGGTGGGTGGTGTGTGACTCACAGCAGCTCCTGGTAGGTGTCGAAGTAGGCCTGCAGCTGCCCGGCGAGCTCCAGCTGCTGCGAGCAGCGCGCGGCGCGCTGCGACAGCGCCTCCAGCGCCTCCGTCACGTCCTCCAGCTTCGACGTCACGTGCTCCTTCGCGTCCGGGAACGCCGCGCCCAATCTACACGAAAAGGGGATCTTTTTAAATCCATATTTTTTTTCCTTTTCAATCGTGCAACAGTTACTGATAGTGTAATTATTTAAAGTACGATTACTGCACACACAAGTTGCAAAGAAGTTTCCCTTGTATTTGTAACCTAATATATCTTTGAACTCTATGCATCAGAAGTGGGATGTCCGTGGCGTTGTACTCTAAGAATCAGAAGTGGGATGTGCATATATTGTACTCTATGAATCAGAAGTGGGATGTGCGTATCTTGTACTCTATGGATCAGAAGTGGGATATGCGTGTCTAGTACTCTATGAATCAGAAGTGGGATGTCCGCGGCGTTGTACTCTAAGAATCAGGGATGTGCGTGTCTAGTACTCTATGAATCAGAAGTGGGATATCCGTGGCGTTGTGCTCTAGGAATCAGAAGTGGGATGTGCGTGTCTAGTACTCTATGAATCAGAAGTGGGATGTCCGTGGCGTTGTACTCTAAGAATCAGAAGTGGGATGTGCGTTACCTCTCAGCCTCGGCGGCCAGCTTCTCGTGCGCGGTCCTGATGGCGTCCAGGTCGGCGTGCAGCGCCTCCATGCGGCGGCGCTGCGCGTGCAGCTCGTGCAGCGAACGCGGGGGCGCGGATTCGGTGCCCAGCACGGACTCCTTCTCACCCACCCACGACACCGTCTCGTCGGCGGCGCGGTCAAACTCGTGCACTTGTCTGGCGCCGGCTAGAGCCTACAGACAGACACACATCAAGCTTAAGCAACGGCATAGTCACGTGGTAATTTATGCTCTAAATAATAATACAATATGAAAATGTAAATGGAAAAACTATTTCACAATATGTCAAGTACTTCGGTGGACTTATGCCATAAGCTAAATTTCACAAAATTTATGTTCTCCATAGCTAAAAATGTTTAATTCTGACCCTAACTCATAAAACGTTCAATTCCGGATTTTGGTGGCCGTATTTTTAGGACTGTTCTCTGTCCCAGCTGCTGAATTGCGACATTTGACATCTTGAAATTGCTAGAAATCCACAACTGCGCGATTTCTTACACATTTCCTGCAGCACACAATCAATCTGTGGAACCAGTTTTCGCCGGCGGTTTTTCCGAACCGACTACTTGGGAACCTGCAAGAAACGAGCCTATACTCATTCCTAATAGGTCGACGACTCACCTGCATGCCTTCTGGTGTAGCGGATGTCCATGGACGGTGGTAATCCTACTAATATTATAAACGCGAAAGTTTGTAAGTATGTATGGATCGATGGATGGATGGATGGATGGATGGATGTTTGTTACTCTTTCACGCAAAAACTACTGAATGGACTTAAATGAAACTTTACAATAATATAGCTTATACATCAGATTGACACATAGGGTACTTTTTATCCCGGAATTCCCGTGGGAACTCTGAAATTAACGCGGATGAAACCGCAGGGCACAACTAGTCACTGTGATGTGTGCCACCTGCCCGTTTGCGCCCTATTCTGTAAAAAGAAGCTCCTCTTGGCCCACCTCCTGGCGCGCGATCGCCAGCTCCTTGAGGTCGTCCCACAGCCCGCGGATGTCGTCCACGCGCTGCCGCACGCGCTCCGCCTCGGGCGTGTTCTCGTCCAGCAGCGCGCCGCCCGCCTCGCACACCGCCTCGATGCGACCCTCGTTCGCTGCACGAACACACAACTTACAAATTGTATAAAAAGAAATGCGACTACCACTCGTTCACACTCTTTTCCACTCGTTTACACTCTTTTACACTCGTTTACTCTTTTCCACTCGTTTACACTCTTTTTCTACTCGTTCACACTCTTTTCCACTCGTTTTCACTGTCTTGCTCGTACACAAACTCTCCCACTGGCACACACTCTCTTGCTCGTACACACTCTCTCCAACTCGCACACACTCTCTTGCTCGTACACACTCTCTCCCACTCGCACACACTCTCTTGCTCATACACAATCTGTCTCCCACTCGCACATATTCTATCTTGCTCGCACAGAGTCCCACACTTCCCCTCACCGTGCAGCTGCGCGAGGAAGTTGTCGAAGGCCTGCTGCAGCGTCTCCACGTGCTCCACATCGAGTCCATAGTCCTCGCTGGCGGCGGTAGCCATCTGCTCCCCGATCCACTCCTGCACCTCCTCACACTCCTGCACGAACCTGGGGGAGGTGGAGAATTAGTATCAGTTCACTAGAGTTGTCACCGTAGAGCTACGACGAGAACCTCTAATCAGAGGTGGGATAGACCAGGACCCTATTTAAGATTCAAACTATACAATGCCAAAGATATTTTATTCAAAAGAAAGGAGAATATGTCCAGTAGGGTACTTTCAGCAACATATCCTCAGGGAATATGATTTTTATATTGGGTGGCATTAGTTTGAACCCAGCAAGGACCACATCAGAAGCGGGATGGACTTACTTGAAGTACTTGAGGCTCTGCTGCAGCCGCTGCTGCCGCTTGGCGGAGAGCAGCTTCATCTCCTCGTACGTCTGCCTGATCTCCGCCATGCGCGCCTCCACTTGCTCGCCGTCTTTCGGCGAACGCTCCTGGACATGGCGATAACAAATGATAAAATTTTTGACGTAATTATCCAATAAAAGGTTGTACTAAAAGGGCGAAGGTCGTCTAGTTTTACGTTGTTACATGTTTTATGTTTTTTTTAAATAGACTTTATACAATGTTTTTTTTCTGTTTTTTTGCAAGACTTTCATTCAAATTATTGTAGGTACATCATGAAAATCGATGGGGCTGCTCATACCTACAGGACATTCACCCGTGCGAACCCCGATTAACTTTCAAGACGTTCTCTGTGGTTTGTGATGTTAATCTTTATCTTTAATGATTTAGCTGGCAGTGTTAAGGGTACCTTGAGCGCGGCGACCGCCTTGTCCAGCTTGGGCAGCGTGCCGTCGAAGGAGGCGAGGTCCCGCTGCGCCGCCTCCAAGCGCCGCGCCAGCGCCAGCGCGGACTCCTCGTCGCGGCCGCACTCCGCCGACACGAGCGCGCCGCGCCGCTCCGCCAGCCAGGCCTCCGCCTCCGCCAGCTCCCCGGACAGCTGCCCCAAGCGCATGCGCCAGCTCAGTATCAGTAGCAAGGAGCGCGGGGGGAGCACAATGCGATGCTTTATCTCACAAAAGAATGGGTCTTCTGAAGATAATTATTACTTTATAGGGACGCCAAATTTGGTCATGTTCAGGTTGTACTGGCGGATGTTAGCAACGTTCATTATCTACCGCCATCTTTAGTTGACAGTGAAAGAATCTGCAGCAGGTAGTTCGAAATAAAATGGCTTCTTAAAAAAAAAACAGCTCGCTGTCGTAGATTAAAGTTCGAATTTGTGCTTATTTAATCAAAATTGATGCCAGTTGGTTTCGAATTACTCTGTCACTATGTATTTACTATATGTATGTACACTATGTACTATTTATTTATGTATATGTCAATGTATGTGCTGCATGAGTATAGGTAGCTCGTTGGTATATAATGATTTTATATTTTAAGTATTGCCATGTATTGTGTAGTTTATGTATTTATATGTATAGTATATGGACCCGTGTCTATGTATTTTTGTTTGTCCTTTCGCATAATTGGTTGTCTGGAAGAGATCGCAACTATGCGATAACACCGCTATTTGCTTTCTCCTTTTTCGTTAGGTACTGTAACATTGTTATTTGGACGCAGATAAGCAATAACATGTTAACCCAAACAATTTATTGAGAGTTGGGGAACGTTTTTTAATTATGTGTTTACCTTATTACATTGCTTAAATATGTAACTAAATATTGAACATAAAAAATGTTGACACAAAATGGCGCTGCACTTTTAAAACACGATTTACTCAAAATTTCTCCAATGTGGGTTAACACACTGTTGCTTATCTATGTTAAGGATTAAATAAATAAATAAATAAAATATGGACGCAGATAAGCAATAACATTTTAACTCACAAAATGAAGTTATTGATTCAGAACGATTTATTGAGAGTTAGGGAACGTTTTTTAATTATGTGTTTACCTTATTACATTGCAAATACATATCTAAATATTGAACAAAACTACAAATATGTATCTAAATATTGAACATAAAAAATGTGGACACAAATGGCGATCCTACTTTTAAAACACGATTTACTCAAAATTTCTCCAATGTGGGTTAACACACTGTTGCTTATCTATGTTAAGGATTAAATAAATAAATAAATAAAATATGGACGCAGATAAGCAATAACATTTTAACCCACAAAATGAAGTTATTGATTCAGAACGATTTATTGAGAGTTAGGGAACGTTTTTTAATTATGTGTTTACCTTATTACATTGCAAATACATATCTAAATATTGAACAAAACTACAAATATGTATCTAAATATTGAACATAAAAAATGTTGACACATAATGGCGCTGCACTTTTAAAACACGATTTACTCAAAATTTCTCCAATGTGGGTTAACACACTATTGCTTATCTATGTACATTTTATGTGCAATAAAGGATTAAATAAATAAATAAATAAATAAATAAAATATGTAACATGATGCCACTCGTGTGTGTGTGTGTGTGTGAGCGCGCACCTGCAGCAGGTCGATGCGCTGGCGCAGCGCGGCGGCGCGCGCGGCCGCGGCGTCCAGCAGGCGGCGCGCGGCGGCCTGCAGCGCGCGCGCCCGCGCCTCCAGCGCCGCCGCCGCGAAGTGCCCGCGCCGGCTCAGCGCACCCGCGCGCGCGCACACCGCCTGCACCGACGGCTCTCTGCGCACAGCACGCGCACGCGCCCCGGGCCGAACGGGCATCGTTACAATGGGCATGCTGACTCATTTTTATTTTTTAGTCCGTCTTGTAGATTATTAAAAAATATTGGACACGTATTTTTTCTTTTTTTACGTAATCAAAAAATAACGGCGATATATTGAGTTGAAATTCCGCGTGACGTCACTATTCTGACAGTTTGTATGGCGGTTTTAGCGGTTAGTGACGTCACGACCCCCGCACCCTAAACTTTAATGCGCTTCATCTCTGTATATTTTAATTTATTTGAAAAAGCAAAAAATACGTGTCTATTGTTTTTTTATTTTCTATCTGACGGACTAATTAGAATTTTGATTTTCAAAAGTAGTCCACATCCCCATTTAAGGTATACAAATCGAAATTCTATATAGTCCATGAGTTAAATAGTAAAAATATAATATACACGTATTTGTCTTCTATTTTCAAATTATAGAAAAGACTTAGATAAAACACATTAAAGTCTATGAGTGGGAGATCGCGATTCGCGACGTCATTACTAAGTGCAAAGAGTACCTAGGTGTGACGTCACACGGAAATTTCAACTCAATGTGTCGCCGTTATTTTTGGATTAGGTAAAAAAAGGAAAAATACGTGTAAAATATTTTTTATTGATCTACAGACGGACTAAAAATTTAAATTTTGTCATCATGTCCATTAATGCAGGGTGTTTGAAGCCACGTTGAAATATTTACTCAAGGTATTTGATACCTCCTTGGAGCGTTTATACAGAAAATCCGGCTCATCGACTAACACCATTTTTCGAAAAATTATAAGCATGATCATTTGATAGGTAACACATTTGTAAATCTACTCACTACAAAATAATTGAAAAAATATTCTTGTGGAAGAATACGATCGAATTACAAATGTCCTCGGAATGGCAACGGCACGATTGACTGTTCGTAGCTCTTGTCCCTTATTGCGCTAAAGGTGCCAGAAGTTGCAGATACAATCCGCCTTTGCACACAGAAATAGTCTCCACCAACTACAGGCAGAGCTCCTTTAAGTGGCGAGCGAGTGACAATTTCAACAAATTATCCAAAGAATATGACTTTGATTTGTTTAAAATAGCTGTGAGTCGGCGAGGCGAGTATCAGAAAATTCGTTTTTTGTAACCAAAAAATAATATATAGTCGGACTTAGTTCCCACTAAGTAAGTTGCTGCTGCCTATTGAGCAATTGATGTTTTTGTTTATTATTCCACTACCCATGTGCGAAAATCTGTAATCGGCTTTTTTGTTTGACACTCAATGTTCATTATATTTTTGTAGCTGTTGATTTTCCAAATAAAGTAAAATAAAATAAAAAATAAAATAGCACCGCACTGAGTGTGGTCTCACCTGGCGATGAGCTCGGCCTCCAGCGCGAGGTGCTTCTTGAGCAGCGCCTGCGCCTCCGGCAGCGACGCGCCCGTCTCCTGCTGCCGGCACGACGCCTCGCGCTCCTCCAGCCTGCGCGAGCGCGAGGGTTACGTCCACACATACACTCTAACAGGGTTACGGCTGGACGCTACCAGGGTTACGGTCACATACTAACAGGGTTACGGTCACACGTTGACATTGTTACGGTGACATAATTATTATGTTGTCACGTGTAAAGAAACGAGTGAATACGGTACTTGCATGAAATTTATAATAAGAAATTGTGTTAATATTTCAAAAATAGAGCCTTAGAAAAGCGTTATCGTGAAAGATTTACTAAAAAAATTTCAATAGTTTCCAAAATATTCAACTTTTAATTTTGTGAAACGGAACGTTGAAATGAGACACCAATCACAGCCAAGCTAGACACATGACGTCACTTTTATTTTTTTAGGAAACATTTACCTCTTTCAGAGAAGGCAAAAGAAACTAAGTGCATACAGTCAACGCATATTTTCCATTTTCTGAAGTTTTTTACTTTAAAATGCATTGGTAACATGCATTTCGATTCTTTACTGGAACTTTTGGAAGTAACTCGACACAGTTCAACCTTAATTTCGCTTTTGGATATTGAAGTTATCTGTCTGTCAGTGTCACATGACCCTGTCAATACGACAGTGACATTTCTATCACAGATTAATAAGACGTAATTTTGAACAGGTGACGTCATTCCGCGTTTCGGCGGTGAGGTCTAAAGTAGGAACTTTGAAACGTTCTATTTAATTAATTTATGTATGTATATTTTTTTTCTGGCTTTGTTTAAGTAGGCCATATATCTTTAAAATAGACTGAAAAAAAAAAATTCATGCAAGTACCCTATTTTTGTTAGTTGCAAATACACGGAATTTATTTGATATATCAGAAAGGGAAGGGGATTAGTGTTATCATCGGATCGGATGTGCAGACGTCGCGTCTGTCCGCGCGTCCCACCAGCGCATCTCCTCGTCGGCGTCGCGCTCCCAGCGGTGCAGCAGCGCCGCGTCCTCCAGGTTGTCGCGCCGGATCTGCGTCGGCTCCTGCAGCTGCCGGTACCTGCGCCCGACACGCACGCGACACGGTATCATTACATATCAACTCTATTTACTCTATAAATGCATGTATAGCTCTATGGTAACCTCAAACAGCTAATTCAAATTTGAAAAACTTTTTTGCCGCAGTGATATTATAAAAAACAGGGAAAAATATATTTTAGGAATCTCTGGCACTTTGAACAGATTCTAAAATGTTTTGTGCCTACACGGAGACGTGATGTGATGTCTGTATGTGTGTCAGTGCGTGTGTGTCTGCCTGTGCGCATGTCGTGCCTGTGCGTGTGTCTGCCTGTGCGTGCGTGTCTGCCTGTGTGGGTGCAAGTGCGTGTGCCTGTGTATGAGTGCGTGCGTGCGTGCGCGCGGCGCTCACCGCTGCACGGCGCGCTCGGCCCGCTCGAGCAGCTCGCGCGCCATGAAGTGGCCGCCGGCGGCGAGCTGGCGCGCCGTGTCCGCCAGCTGCGCGGCCGGCTCGGCGCGCGCCGCCACCGCCTGCTCCAGCCGCGCGTGCCGCTTCAGCAGCGCGCCCACCGACGACAGGTCCTTGCCTGGGGGGACACCTCACCCGCTACAGCGCCGTACAAGACCACGCCTACCTATGTACCATCTAACTTCTTCATCTCCTACATATCCTTTACCACACACTTCCTCACTTTACACTTCCATACCACACACTTTGTCAACCACACATCTACTCACCGCACACTGCACTGCCACACATTCTCTGAACACTCAGTCTGTCACCCTTCCGGCGGCTCGCATCTTTTTTCACTAGTAGAGATCACTTTAGTGATAAGGTAACTCATTGTCTTATGGGTTTCTATAAAAACTATACATTCTGTATGTGGGTATACAATAAAGTCATATTATTTCGTTTAATTTCCCTCCCCGGCGGCTCACCGTGGTCCTCGCTGAGCAGCTGCGCCTCGACGTCGTCCAGCCAGGCGGTGAAGTCGTCGAGGCCGCGCAGGTACACGCGCGCCTGGTACGCCTCCTGCAGCCGCTCGCGGCGCAGCTTGGCGGCCGCCTGCACGAGTCACGCACAATATACCTTATCGTTTTGATTTTATAGTTGAAATCGAATCAATCAAAGTACGATTTATATTTTCGTATTTCAATTTAGAACGCAATTTTGAACGACCCTCTATGACAGAGTCGCATCTCTATGTGTGTTACAATACGTAGCTAGCTGTGTGTTTACCTGCAGCTCCCGCCACTGGTTCTCCAGGTCCTCGACGTGGGTGGCGATCTCCTGCGACGCGTAGTGCTTCGCTTCTACACATAAAATACAATAGAACGATTAATTGTAATGTCATGTTCGTACTGACGACGACCATGGACTTAGAATTTTCCATCGAATATGAAATTGTGAAAGTTTGTAATCGAGCGTAAGCTAAAACGACTAGACGGATTTAAATTAACCTACTACTACCCGGCTGTCTATAGGAGTGCAGTACTACCCGGCTGTCTGTGGGAATGCAGGACTACCCGGCTGTCTGTGGGAGTGCAGGACTACCCGGCTGTCTGTAGGAGTGCATTACTACCCGGCTGTCTGTAGGAGTGCAGTACTACCTGGCTGTCTGTGGGAGTGCAGGACTACCCGGCTGTCTGTAGGAGTGCATTACTACCCGGCTGTCTGTAGGAGTGCAGTACTACCTGGCTGTCTGTGGGAGTGCAAGACTACCCGGCTGTCTGTAGGGGTGCATTACTACCCGGCTGTCTGTAGGGGTGCATTACTACCCGGCTGTCTGTGGGAGTGCAGGACTACCCGGCTGTGTATGAGAGTGCACTACTACCCGGCTGTCTGTGGGAGTGCAGGACTACCCGGCTGTCTGTGGGAGTGCAGGACTACCCGGCTGTGTGTGTGAGTGCAGTACGCACCGATGAGCTCCTCCCCGTGGTTGGCGACGGCGTCGATGCGGCCCTTGTTGGCGGCCAGCTCCGCCTCGAACGCGGCGTGTTTCTGCATCTTGCTCTGCAGGTTCGACAGCTCCCTGCGCCGCGCCGGCACGCAACACACAAGTCAACGTCAACATAGAACTAATAGGCATAGAAGAGCATAGTGCAATGTTATGCAACAACTAGAAATAATTTCGCACCGGTCTACGCATAAACGATTGTTCTTGTGTCAAAGCAAACTCGCTCTTTGCGTGGGATTAAATTTAAGAAAAAATTGAATGAAATTTAAGAAAAAATTCGCACCAAAATTACCGTACTGTTTGATCGATAGTTATATTAGCCCGAAAAGAGATGGCACTATAAGCAATTTTCATCACCGAGCGAAGCCATATCGCCCTGATATTATAGTTTCACTCGTAACGTCAAATGTGTTGGTCAGGTCATTCGAGCGTCATTGACCGCGCCCTCACCGGTAGTTCTGGTCGTTGGCGACCTGCTCCTTGAGCGCGATCCACTCCCGCTCGTGGTTCAGGTCGCGCAGGAACTGGTGCAGCTGCCGCGACTGCTCCAGCGTGGCGCCGCGCTGCACGCACCGCTCCTGGGGGAGAGGGGGGACCACGTCGCTGATACATCCCTCGGGAACTCTACGAGTGCGCGTCTTGGAGAGTGGAAACCTTACTTTATCCAGGAGTACGAGTAATACGAACTATTCCACATCTCCAGTATACTGCCCCATATGTTCTATACCCTGTCCCAGACGTCTTACACTTTTCCATATGTCTTATACACTTTGCCATATTATGTCTTATACACTTTGCCATTTATGTTCTATAAACTATCCTATATTTTTTTATTTTTTTTTATTTACTATATATTTTATATTCTGGTCCACATGTCTTATACACTTATTCTATGCACATTCTCACGCATCTCATATACTGCCCCACACCATTATGTCATCAGTGAAGCAGATACTGCAAAATGTTAATAAAATCGGTCGGTCTTACTTCAACTCATCAAGCCCAATTAAAACAGATTATTTACACACATGAAGGCATGGCACACTGTCCTACACGTCGCCCGCTATCCCACACCTCCCCTGGCATCCTACAGGTCGCCCGATATCCCACTCCTCCCCCGGAGTCCCACTATCCCACACCTCCCCTGGCATCCTACAGGTCGTCCGATATCCCACTCCTCCCCCGGAGTCACATTATCCCACACCTCCCCTGGCATCCTACAGGTCGCCCGATATCCCACTCCTCCCCCGGAGTCCCACTATCCCACACCTCCCCTGGCATCCTACAGGTCGTCCGATATCCCACTCCTCCCCCGGAGTCACACTATCCCACACCTCCCCTGGCATCCTACAGGTCGTCCGATATCCCACTCCTCCCCCGGAGTCCCACTATCCCACACCTCCCCTGGCATCCTACAGGTCGTCCGATATCCCACTCCTCCCCCGGAGTCACACTATCCCACACCTCCCCTGGCATCCTACAGGTCGTCCGATATCCCACTCCTCCCCCGGAGTCCCACTATCCCACACCTCCCCTGGCATCCCACAGATCGCCCGCTATCCCACTCCTCCCCCGGAGTCCCACTATCCCACACCTCCCCTGGCACCGCACACGCCGCCCACTACCCCCACCTCCCGCGGCGCCCCGCAGGCCGCCCGCTGCCCCACCTTGAGCTTGTCGCGGCGCGCGCTGACGCCCGCGACGCGGCGCTCGATGTAGCCGGGGTCGTAGTGGCCGGCGTCGAGCAGCCGCCGCGCGAACTGCTGCAGCTCCTCCACGCGGCCCAGCTGCGAGTCCAGCAGCTTGCTGAACTCCGCGTGCTTGCGGATCAGCGTCTCCACCGCTGTGGAACACCTCAGCATGTTACGTATGATGATCACATTATGAGTTTATAATGAAGCTTAAAAATTGGTCATATAAATGCGAATGTGTTTTTATTTATTTGTTTGTCACGCTTTCACGTCTTAATTACTGAGCCGATCATCGTGAAATTTTGCATACGCGTTGTCAGCGGCACAGAAAAGGATATAGGGTGCTCTTATTCCGGAATTCCATCGGGAATTTCGCAATCAACATCGATGAAACAGCAGGGAACTGCTAATCATTAAAATAAAGAGAACAAATTGTTGAAATGGACCATAACGTGTCTGAGCAATAGACCAAATAAGAGTGGTGATGCAGTTCATTCAGATGCTTAATAAATTAATTACTATACATTATTTTATGTAATTATTACCGTCCAGGTTCTCCCCGAGGTCGTCGTTGTTGAGGAAGGCCTCCTTGGTCGCGAGCCAGTCCTCGGTCAGGCGGGCCTGCTCCTTCAGCAGCTGCAGCTGGTGCGCCTGCAGCAAAACAGTTCCGAACGGTCAATAGCCAAGACGAGTCAACGACCTAGGAAGTGCTACATGATGTTTAATGGGCATGTGGACTAATTTTTATTTTTTAGTCCGTCTTGTAGATTTGTTAAAAAATATTGGACACGTATTTTTTCTTTTTTACGTAATCAAAAAATAACGGCGATATATGGAGTTGAAATTTCGCGTGACGTCACTATTCGGACAGTTTGTGTAGCGGTTTTAGCGGTTAGTGACGTCACGACCCCCTCACCCTAAACTTTAATGCGCTTTATCTCTGTATATTTAAATTTATTTAAAAAAGCAAAAATACGTGTCTATTGTTTTTTTTATTTTCTAACTGACGGACTAATTAGAATTTAGATTTTCAAAAGTAGTCCACATCCCTATTATTACTGGCCGTTTTACTGTTGGGATTTCTCCTGGGTTTAAAAAAAAAATATAGAAGTAGTTTTTAAAATACAAATATCACAAGAATTCCATGATTAAGTAACATCTTAATAGTTTGAAACACTTCAAAATAAGTATAACTTTAGTAGGTACAATTTCGTATGGTCGCGTACCTGTGTAAGGTACTGTTTCCTCTCCAGCCATGCCTGGTCCAGGGTCTTGGACAGTTGCTCCAGCTTGGACAGCTTCTCCGGCGCCTGGATCTGATCGGCTTCCTTCTGCAGCTGCGCTATCGACTTCTGGCGGCTGTCGATCTCCGCCTGGGGGTGGGAGAAAGGAGTTTTTGAAAATTCAAACCCAAAGGAAAATTTGTACGGAAATTTAGTTAGTGGCAGTGAGGTTAGGGCTCTGGTGCAGAGCTGGGGCCGCCTCCTCACCCTGGTGTCCTGGTGCCGCTCGAGCAGCGCCTCCGCCTCGGCCACGCTCTCCGGCGGGTCCGCGCCGCTCATGCGCTTCACCGTCTCCAGCACCCACACCTCCAACTCCTGGGGGGAACAGATTCGATGAAATTAAATTATATTAATTCATAGCGGGTCAAACATTGCTCTATGCATATTTTATGCCACATATACACTTGTACAGTCAGCAGCAGAAATCTATACTAATATTATAAAAAGGAAAGGTTCGTAGCGGGAGCAGGATGGATGATATGGCGTAGAGGTCGCCACAGGTTTGTATGTAAGTATGTTTATAACGAATTGGCTCAAAAAGTACTGGACCGATTTTAAAAATTCTTTCACCATTTGAATGCTACATTATCACTGATTTATATAGTCTATATTGTAATACGGAATTCCCGCGGGAACTCCGAAATTACGGCGGGTGAAAATGCGCGGAACAGCTATCTCTGGATCTACCGAACCGATTTTAAAAATTATTTCACTTACAGGAAGCTTCAGTGTACCTGAGTGACATAGAGTACTTTTTATCGCGGAATTCCGGCGGGAACTCCGAAATTGCCGCGGGTGAAACCGCGGGGAACAGCTGGTATATAAATATTTGTGTCCGTAGATGTAACATAATATGTTCCCCATCCCCACACGCACCTTGAGGCTCTCGTCGAACTTGTGGCCGGCGATGGCCTCGTCGAGCAGCGCGGTGCGCTTCTCCGCCAGCGCCTGCAGCTCCTGCCAGCCGACGCGCAGCTGCTGCACGCTGCGCCGGATCTCCTCCGCGCGCTCCGGGTGCCTGGGGGGGCGCGCGACGTTAGGCCGCGTCCATATAGCGGTCGCGAGGAGAGGCGTGCGAGTGGGGAGAGTCGTAGGAGTGGGGAGAGTTGTAGGTGTGGGGAGAATTGTCGGAGTGGGGAGAGTTATGGGAGTGGGGAGAGTTGTACGAGTGGGGAGAGTTATGGGAGTGGGGAGAGTGGTAGCAGTGGGGAGGGCTGTCGGAGTGGTGGGAACTGCACGAGAGTTGCGGGATTGGATGGAGTTGGAAGTGGGAGCGAGATTTGGAAATACAGCGGTTTGTGTAGCGCGGACTAATTGTAAGTAATGGGAGTGGAGTGGGTAATGGGAGTGTCCTGAGTAGGTAGGAGTGAAGTAGGTAGTGAATGGAGTGTGTGGTGAAAATGAAGTGGTAGCAGGAGTGAAGTGAGGAGTGAAGTAGGGAGTTGAATAGATAGTAGGAGCGAAGTAGAATGGAATGGGTAGTAAAAGTGAAGTGGGTAGTAGATGTGGAGTGGGTAGTGAAAGTGTAGTGGGTAGTAGATGTGGAGTGGGTAGTGAAAGTGTAGTGGGTAGTGAAAGTGTAGTGGGTAGTAGTAGTGGAGTGTGTAGTGAAAGTGTAGTGGGTAGTAGATGTGGAGTGGGTAGTGAAAGTGTAGTGGGTAGTAGTAGTGGAGTGTGTAGTGAAAGTGTAGTGGGTAGTGAAAGTGTAGTGGGTAGTAGTAGTGGAGTGTGTAGTGAAAGTGTAGTGGGTAGTAGATGTGGAGTCGGTCAATAAATTAAATGAAATGAAAGTGTAGTGGGTAGTGGGAGTGGAGTTCAGCAGTAAGGGTAGTGTAAGTGTGGTGGTGGTAAGAGGCACCTGGCGGCGAGCGCCTCCCCCTCGGCGTGCAGCGCCTGTATCTTGTCGGCGACGGCCTGCGCCTCGGCCGCGCGCGCCGCGTGCCGCCGCTTGAGCTCGTGCGCGGCGCTCAGCTCGCGGCCGCGCTCCGAGCGCCCGAACTGCGCCGCCTTCTGCGCGATGCGCTCCCCCGTCTCCTCCACGTCCCTACGTACAGTCGACGTCGAACACATTTATTTATTTATGCAGCCAACCGAAACACACCAGCTCACACGTCACAAGGTAAGGTAGTTAAACCCGATTGGTGCAGTAGGTCACCATGACTGCCCGCTAATCAATTTATATATCTATATTTGCTTGGTTTCTACGACACAAGTTAATGATAGCTTACTGTGGGATCAAGTCTCTGTGTGTTGTGAAGTTAGTTAGTTAGTAGAGTTAAGGAATTCTCGCGGGGATTCCGGGTTACAAGGTTGAAGGTACCTTATGTCCTTCTACTCCTGATAACGTTTAAAATTTCATTAGAATTACCTGCATTGTTTTTTTGTATACTACACGTTATCAGGGGTACAGAAAAGGATATACAGTACCTACTTTTCACGGAATTCCCGCAGGATTTCCGAAACAACGCGGATGAAACCGCGAGAAATGGCTAGTAGAAAAAAATAAAGAAGACATCTTTATAACGAACTAGACCGCGGGCAGGTGATCGAAGATGAATGCAAAGTAAGGTGAGTATATAAAGTGTATGATATTAGAAAAGAAAATTATATCAACTACCTACCTACCTCACAAATTAAAATGAAAAAGTCAGATTGTTAATGTATTTGTTTTTTTTTTTTCTGAAGTAAATAAATAAAAAAAAAATATAAAAAAAAACTGGGCCTCCGTCAGCGGCTGCGGGCGCGCGCGCCGACCTGTTGAAGGCGTGTATCTCGAGCGCGGCGCCGAGCCGCTCGCGGTAGGCCTGCAGCGCGCCGCTGAGCGCGCGCCAGCGCCGCACGAACGCGTCGCGCCGCGCCGCCACGCCCTCCGCCTGCGTCGTGGGGCCCTGCCGAGTGGCCCTAATCGTAATCGGAATCGAGTACTGTTGCCAGACGCACTGAGCAGATACGCAGATAAGCAATAACATGTTAACCCACAAAATAAAGTTATTGATACAGAACGATTTATTGAAAGTTAGAGAATGTTTTTTAATTATATGTTTAAATATGTAACAAAATGTTGAACATAAAAAATGTTGACACAAAATAGCGCTATAATTTTAAAACACGATTTAATCAACATTTCTCCAGTGTGGGTTAACACAGTATTGCTTATCTATGACCAATTACAAGTGACTTACAGAAAAAGCGAAAACACCAGTAAGTACTTCAAAAACATACACATAATTCAAAAACCTAGCACCTAAACCTAGTACTTGCTAGGTTTTTGAATTATTTTTTAGAAATGGCCTGACAACTACTTGATTTTTTATTTATTCACAAAAGTATTTAGTCTTTAATTTAGCAGTTCACAGCTTCCCTCGGCTACACACAAACTAAAATACCTATCGGTCATATAGAGATTCAAAGAAATCATCTAAACAGGGCAGAGGCAGAAGTAATCGGGGATGCAGGGGGCCCGTGCTGGTCGTTTGACCAGCAGCTGACCCAGGTCGCGGCACTCGCGCGCGTCACTGACCTGCTGCAGCAGCTTGTCGGCGAGCGCGCAGATGCTGCGCACGTGCTTGTCGTCCACCTTCATGTCGCTGTCCAGGTCGTCCAGCTTGCGGCGCAGCGCGCTGCAGTGCTCGTAGTCGCGGCCCAGCTCGTGCGCTTGCACCTGGACCGGTTAAAACTCTATCACAGCTGGACCCTTACAGCTTACTCGCTACGACCATAGTACGTACTACGACCGTTGTCATTTTTTTATTCTGTAACTTATATCCCAACTTGTGTCTGTTTTATCTCCAATAAATAAATAAGTTACACACCACGAAAACTGTCTTTCTCTCGTTTCCGAAAAAATACGTTTACAACATGTCTTAAATGGCATATGGAACATTAATTTCTAATTTTTGAGGTCATTCGGAGCGTTCGGAGTTGTTTATCGGCCGCGCGTTATGGGCAAGGAATGTTTTTGGTCATAATGAATAAGGGTTCTGTTCTCAGGCAGGTGGGCAGCTTGTTTTAAAAGCGATACTTAGAACAAGCTGTTACAAAAAATCAAGCCAACACGCAATGTTTCAGCTCGAACGGATACTGAAAAGAGGTTGAAAGAGCTAACACCTGCTTTATGTAACAACAAATATCACAAGTTGAAAAAAATTTTTTGGAACTATGTTCCTTATCTTTTTAATAATGGTAATAGTAATAAATATTGAAGTAAGAAACATGGAAGTTATCCACAAGATTGACTGATAATCTGATGAAAAAACTAGGATCAGCTGGACTACGTGATGATGTGTGGTTTGGAAGAGTGTCTTCGTACCATCATTTCCTTGTCGCGGATCCAAGCTTCGATCTTGTCCAGATGCTGGTTGAACTCCAGGATATCCTGCGCCTCTTCCAGACCGCGACCTGTAACCGTCGGGAGAAATTAGTAAACATTCCACACTTCACGATTTGCTTGACGATTCAACTAGTCTTACATACAATTTTATTTAATGCAATCAGAATACAGAATTTCATTGAAATCCATCCGGTTACACTATCATCGCTCGCTAAAAAACATAATATTTTCGAAGAATCTACCAAAAATATCAAAAGTGGCCTACTTTTGTATCTTTTTTTGCTCACCTCTCTGCTCGGTGGCGGTCTCCAGCAGCTCCCAGTCGGCCTGCAGCGCGGCCAGCTGCTTCTCCACCTCGTCATCGGGGCTGAGCTGCTGCGCCAGCGCCTGCACCTCCTGCAGCCGCGCCCGGTTCGCCGCCAGCTCCGCCGTGAACGCCTGGTGCTTCTGCAACTTCTTGATCTTGTCCTCCATGTTCGTCACTTCGCCTGGAAATTGGGAATCGATCAGCTGTTGCTATAGCCTCCTTATAAAAAGGCCGCGCGTGGCCCAGCGGCAAAACACTCGCCTCTCTTTCGCCTCACTTCAGCTTCGTTCATTCTAGATCAGTTTCTTTGCTATAAGTTCGATTTCTCGTAACCTATAAATTCTTTTTGATCTACGAATACCACAAATTTTACGGGGAAAGAAAGAAAAGGAATTTATTGGTCCCCAAAACCAATATAATAAACATTACAAGAGAAGGAGGGGCTATGTGGGGGCCAATCGGTCTCTGCCCCAATATAAATGCTTCATTATTTCTGTCAAGCAGAACGTAGGAAAACGTTGGTCAGGCCCGTGTGCGTCTACGCTTATCGGTCACACACCTCCAGTTGCACTATAGGCCTGTCTTCAGCAGTGGGGACATTTTGACCTTGTTTAATGAGAAAGGCGGAAGGGGGGACACTGCTCGTACCCTGTGCGTGGTCGGCGTTGAGCTTGGCGAGCTTGTCGGCGACCCAGCCGCGCGCCTCGGCCGCGTCCCGCGCGAACTGCGCGCGCGCCCGCGCCCGCGCCAGCTGCGCGCGCCGCGCCGCCGCGCGCTCGTGCAGCTGCCGGCCGAGAGTATCTACTGTGAGAACTGTGCTCGCGGACTGGGAGTAACACGATAATGTCACTTCTGGACCGAGAGTAGGATGATAAAGTTGCTTCTGGACCAAAAGTAACACGATAATGTCACTTCTGGACCGAGAGTAGGATGATAAAGTTGCTTCTGGACCAAAAGTAACACGATAATGTCACTTCTGGACCGAGAGTAGGATGATAATGTTACTTCTGGATCAAGAGTAACACGATAATATGTTGCTTCTGGATCAAGAGTAGGATGATAATGTTGCTTCTGGACCAAGAGTAACACGATAATAACACTTCTGGACCGAGAGTACGATGATAATGTCCCTTGTGCACCAAAAGTAAAACGATATGTTGCGTTTTTGATATTTTTCCAGTCGTTTCATACCTTCTTCCTCCTTGCATTGATCTCTTGCAGCTCGTCTGCTATCTTCTGACTCTCCACATGGTTCTGCTGCAGCAGCTTGTCGCCGTGACTGTTCAGGGTTGACAGTTTCTCGTCCTGCGGACAAGAGAAAACGAACTCTTAAGATTTGAAAGTAGAAATGAAACTAAAAAAAAATCTACTCAGCACCAACTATTTTCAAGTCGGTAACATTTTCCCTCAAAACAAGCAATACGGTTTTTATCCAAGCAACAATAAATATAATATGTTTGTGTTTTTTTTACCTGTGTAGCCAGCAGTTTCTCGAAGGCTTCGTGCTTCTTCAGCTGGTTGTCGACTTCTTCTACGCTGCTAGTCGGCGATATCTCAGTGCCTGGAAGGGAGATTACAGCTTAGAGTGGAGTGAGGTAGAGTGGCATATGTTTGTAAAATGAAGTGCAAATGGCGGTACGGCAGAGTGGTAAGTAGATAGTAAATTGGCAGTAGGGTGGGGTATCGGGGGACAGCAAGGTGGAGTAACAAGAGCCAGTAAGCTGAAGTGCCAAGAGGCAGTAAGGTGGAGCGACAAGAGGCAGTAATATGGAGTGCTAAGTGGCAGTAAGGTGGAGGGCCAGGTGGCAGTAAGGTGGAGTGCCAAGTGGCAGTAAGGTGGAGTGCCAAGTGGCAGTAAGGTGGAGTGCCAAGTGGCAGTAAGGTGGAGTGCCAAGTGGGTACTGACTGAGCGCGGCCTCCTGCGCGGCACACAGGTCGTGCAGCAGCTTGGCGTCGCGCAGGAAGCAGTGCAGGTCGATGAGCTGGTCCAGCGCCACCTGGCGCGCCGCCCACGCCGCGTGCAGCCGCGCGCGCTCCTCCACCAGCGCCTCGCACTTCTCCTCGATCTCCTGCCGACGGAACACACGAGCTATCGGTATTTTCTTAGTTATAAGTACTTAAAGTAATTATGTAATTGCTCACTAAATATATTTTTAATTATTTAAATAAGTTAAATTGTTAACCGCGTCCCTCGTCTAACCATATAACCTGTACGGTATATATCTATTAGTAGGTGTATGTGTGACTCACTCTCTATCTCTCTATCTGTGCACGCGTGTGCGTGTGCGTGCGCTTGTGCGTACCTGCGCGGCGACGTGGTCCTGCTGCGCGAGCCGCTGGCCCAGCGCGAGCGCGGCGCGGAAGGAGTCGTCGCGCGCGTCCATCTCGGCGCGCACCGCGTCGTGCTCGCTGCGCGCCGCCTGCGCCGCCGCCGCGCCGCCGCCCGCCCCGCCCGCGCCGCCCGCCCCGCCCGCGCCCGACATGCCCGCGCGCAGCGCCGCCGACCACGACGTCAGGTCGCGCACCTGGCCACACGACACGCCACCGTACAGTACAATACAGGTAGGTACAGTACAAAGACACTTCATACGCATAAAGAGGTCGCAAAAACGTTAAAGTTTTAGGTGACTATTTAAATCAGGAAATTGCCAATCTGTAAGCGTTAACACGTAGAAAACTAAAAAACGGAATCTTTTATTTCACATGGTGACGCAAAACTGGACTTTTGATCAGAGGATTTTGAGATCGATTCGTTCCTTAGTTTTCGTTAAAGATTATATAGATTGTCAACTCGACTATGCCGTACTGCACGAGCAGGCCGACCACGCTGAAGGTACCTGCGTGAGGAACTGGTGCAGCTCCAGGTGCTGCTGCAGCTGCAGCTTCCTCTGGTCGGCGGCGGCGCGCAGCGCGGCCCACGCCTCGTCCAGCGCGCGCTGCTGCATCTCGATCTGCTGCACGTTGCCGCCCGGGTACAGCTTCTGCAGCCGGCTGCCCTCCTCCTGCAGCACCTGAGGGGCGGTCGAATCGTGACAGTAAACTATGTGACTATTGGACACGCTTTTTTTCTTTTTTTATGTACCTAAACTGAACTGATTATCTGAATAATTTGAAAAAATAAAATATACGTGTCTGTAACTTTTTATATTATCTGACGGATTGCCAATGGTGACGGTGACGTCAGCGGTGACGTACCTGCACCTGCGCGTCGAGCGCCAGCAGGTCGTTCTCGGCGTGGTCGTGCGCGCGCAGCGCGGCGGCGGCGGCGCGCAGGTCGCGCGGCGGCGGCGGTGACGTCACGTACCTGCACCTGCGCGTCGAGCGCGAGCAGGTCGTTCTCGGCGTGGTCGTGCGCGCGCAGCGCGGCGGCGGCGGCGCGCAGGTCGCGCGGCGGCGGCGGTGACGTCACGTACCTGCACCTGCGCGTCGAGCGCGAGCAGGTCGTTCTCGGCGTTGTCGTGCGCGCGCAGCGCGGCGGCGGCGGTGACGTCACGTACCTGCACCTGCGCGTCGAGCGCGAGCAGGTCGTTCTCGGCGTTGTCGTGCGCGCGCAGCGCGGCGGCGGCGGTGACGTCACGTACCTGCACCTGCGCGTCGAGCGCGAGCAGGTCGTTCTCGGCGTTGTCGTGCGCGCGCAGCGCGGCGGCGGCGGTGACGTCACGTACCTGCACCTGCGCGTCGAGCGCGAGCAGGTCGTTCTCGGCGTTGTCGTGCGCGCGCAGCGCGGCGGCGGCGGTGACGTCACGTACCTGCACCTGCGCGTCGAGCGCGAGCAGGTCGTTCTCGGCGTTGTCGTGCGCGCGCAGCGCGGCGGCGGCGGCGCGCAGGTCGCGCGGCGGCGGCGGCGCCAGCAGCTGCGCGCGGCGGTCGGCGGCCCGCGCGCGCAGCTCGCCCGCGTCGCGGTGGAAGCGGTGGATCTCGCCGGCCGCGTGCAGCCGCGTGGCGCGCGCCTCCATCTGCGACACGAGCCGCTGCCACCGCTCGCTGCACCGGCGACAGCGGGAGATGGCGGTTGTTACGGCGGTACTATTCGGGACGAGGATACAGTTTGGGACAACGAATCCTACGCTTTCACCACACTACGAGCGAGGGCATAGTTTGGGACGACGAGGATTCGGTTTAGGACGACGACGACGGTACAAAATCGTCAAAATTTTGGTACGGCGATGGTACAATTTGAAATGAGAGTATTTGGGATGACGAGGGTACAGTTTAGAATAACGATGGCGGTACAATCTGAGACGAGTTTACAATTTAGATTGTATATTTTGGTAGCACAGTGGTACAGTTAAAGTCGAGGGCACAGTTCGGTACACCGATGAGTACAGTTCAGGACAACAAGTTACAGTTTGAGACAACGACAGTGTATTTCGGGGGCAAAACGGGTACAGTTCGGTGTGAGGATACAGTTTAGTACGACGGTAAATTTTATTTTTCCGACGGTAGAGTAAGGAACGAGGAGGGAACACGCCCCCTTAGCCAAGTTGGCAATAGAAAACTGAGGACCGGAGTCGTTATGTCACGCGGTTACGCAAAACTAGACTTTTGATTGGACAATGGGCATGTTGACTAATTTTTATTTTTTAGTCCGTCTTGTAGATTATTAAAAAATATTGGACACGTATTTTTTCTTTTTTTACGTAATCAAAAAATAACGGCGATATATTGAGTTGAAATTTCGCGTGACGTCACTATTCTGACAGTTTGTATGGCTGTATTGCGGTTAGTGACGTCACGACCCCCTCATCCTAAACTTTAATGCGCTTTATCTCTGTATATTTTAATTTATTTGAAAAAGCAAAAAATACTTGTATATTGTTTTTTTATTTTCTAACTGACGGACTAATTAGAATTTAGATTTTCAATAGTTGTCAACATCCCTATTTTACAGTTGGACAGTTTAGTATGCGTTAACGATTATTATTATAGCCTGCGCCCTGCACCCACCCCAGCGCCTCCTGGCGGCGCTCGATGTCGGCGATGTAGGGGCTCTCGGAGGCGAGCAGCTTCTTGGCGAGCTCCTCGCACTGGTTGAACCGCTCGGCGCCGCTCTCCACGCGGTGGCGCAGCTCCTCGAACTTGGAGCGCAGGATCTGCGACCAAATACTTCAGCTTGTTTCATTTGCTTTTTAACCAACTTCCAAAAAGGAGGAGGTTCTGCATTCGGCTGTATGTATGTTTGTTTTTTTCAAGACGTATTTGTTAAAGTTTTAGATTTTAAATATTCTCATCAAAGCGATTTTTTATTTTTTGAGAATAAACTCTTTTTTAAACCTTATTAGAACGAAGTTCTTTATCGCTCGGCTAGGATTTCGGAGGTGAAAGAAATTTTCCGGCACGGCGTCATAGGTGCGCGCCTATTGGTTAATCGTTTTTGGAACAATTAATTATTATCGGTTGCTTATTGATTTTTTGTTTCTGGGAAACTACAAGGCACAGAGACTTCGTTCTATTCGAGGGTTTCACGACACTCGAGCATTTTTTATAATTGAAGAGTGTGTTCTACGGTGACGGCCTCATTGAGTACTCGTCTACTTCCACAACCCGTCCCGTCGGTGTCACACAACAAATAATCATGAAACTCTATGTAGGAGTAAACAGCCCTTATACATATAATAATGGTGAAGATTTCACACTCTGTGGGAATGCCGCGTTCACTTACCAGCAAGTGTTCGTAGTCCTGGCCGTAGTCCTCGCTGGAGGCGGCCGCGTACTGCTCCTGGATCCAGGTCTCCAGCTCGGCGCTCTCCGCCAGGTACTCGTGTCTGCGGCACCGCAAACGGGAGGAACATATGACGTCACAACTTCATACGAAAACTTTTGCAACACCGCCACAAAAATTTAGTGGGCGAAGCACGTAGCTACGGCTGTGAGGAGGAAGGGGAAGAGTGGCTCAGCCGCGAGGTGGATCGTCGAGCTGGAGAGGTTCGCGCGGCACGAGTAGGTGATCGTAGCGCAGAAGCGATTATCATCGTGAAGAGATCTTTAACCAGTCCAGACCTCTGTCAGCTATGACGCTGATGTACCCGCGCTCTCCCATCTCCCGTCGAGACCTACTCTCTTCTTTGTCCCTCAGATCCTTGGAACGTGTTGTGTGTGTGACAAAGTTTGGAAGAATGACGACCGAGTGTCAGAGAATGTTAGAAGACCGAGTGCACTTTATAAGGGTTTAAGTTGTGTAAAAGTATCCCCCCCCCCGATGCGTTTAAGTTTTTTTTTAAATTGTCTTCCCCGAAGCGTTTAAATTATGTAAAAGTGTGACCCCCCCGAAGCGTTTAAGTTGTGTGAAATTGTCCCCCCAAACCAAATCATTTAAGTTGTGTAAAATTGTCCCCCCCCACCCAAATCATTAAAGTTGAGTAAAATTGTTCCCCCCAAATCATTTAAGTTTTGTAAAATTGCCCCCCCCCCCCGCTGACCTGCAGACGCTCTCGACGAGCGCCTTCTGGCGCTGCTGCGCGCGGCGCTGCAGGCGCGCCAGGCTGTCGGCCAGCTGCGCGTGGCGCGCGCGCAGCTCGGCGCCGGCCGGGTGCCCGCCCTGCGCCATCGACGCCGCGCAGTGCCCCATCTCCGCCACGATCGCCGCGTACGTGTCCAGCTCCAGCTCCACCGCCTGCCGCGCAAAGCACATTTTTTCACATTGTGCATGTGCGTGTGTGTACGCACATGCACAATGTGAAAAAAAAAAACTCCAGGATCTTTGATAACATCCACCTAAATGCGAATAAAACCCCCAGTGAAACCACCTTGCGGGTGAGCAGGTGCGTCGCGCGGTGGGTGCGGACAGGGGCGGGTCAGGTGGCGGACAGCGGTCAGAGAGCGCACCTTGTGCCGGGTGAGCAGGTGCGTGGCGCGGTGGGTGCGGACAGGGGCGGGTCAGGTGGCGGACAGCGGTCAGAGAGCGCACCTTGTGCCGGGTGAGCAGGTGCGTGGCGCGGTGGGTGCGGACAGGGGCGGGTCAGGTGGCGGACAGCGGTCAGAGAGCGCACCTTGTGCCGGGTGAGCAGGTGCGTGGCGCGGTGGGTGCGGACAGGGGCGGGTCAGGTGGCGGACAGCGGTCAGAGAGCGCACCTTGTGCCGGGTGAGCAGGTGCGTGGCGCGGTGGGTGCGGACAGGGGCGGGTCAGGTGGCGGACAGCGGTCAGAGAGCGCACCTTGTGCCGGGTGAGCAGGTGCGTGGCGCGGTGGCGGTCGTGGCCCACGTCGGGCGAGGCGAGCGCGGCCGCCTTGTCCGCCAGCCACGAGTCCACCTCGAGCGCGTCGTGCAGGAACTGCTGCGCGCGCAGCGCCTCCTCCAGCCGCGCGGCGCGCGCCTCCGCCGCCGCCGACACGCTCGAGTACGCCTCCTCCAGCTCCACGCACAGCGACTCGATCTGTACGTACATTGCACATTATATATGTACACACAGTCTTGGACGACTGGCATATTGGATTTTTTGCTACTACTCGGAGCAATATTTTCTGTGTTACAAACCACCAGTTATTTTATTTTTTTGTTTAAACTTTATGCACATAATGGTATAATGGCGGACTTAATGCCCCAGTGCCATTCTCTGCCAGTCGACCTTCAGATAGTACAGAGAGCTCACTTGGCGGTGCATATGCAATCTTATTATACATACATATCTACACATATGTATATTTAGATAAATAAAAACATACACACATACATACAAACATACATATGTGTGTTCACCACAGTAGAGAAACTAAAATTTGAAATTAAAATTAAAAGGTTAGATTCGAGAAGTACTTTGTGCTGGTGTGTATGAGGTGCGTGTTGTATCGCGAATGCGAGTTTGTAAATATTTGAATATAAATTTTAATAAGGACACGTGTCACAAAAGGTATACTGCGCTGGATAACCCGTGAGTTACCTTGTTTCATTACTCCTTATCATATCTGACTCCTTTGTACTGACAATGTCCATGTTAAGGTGGTAATTGAGATGGCTATATAGACTACATCTACGATGCGAGGCTAAAAGAGGCGGCTTAATGGGGAGAAGGATGGCCGTTGGGGGCTACGGCCCGCGATTACATCTCCTACTAACTTAGCATGGATGTCATAATTTATATGTATCATCTAAATAGCGGAGCAGACTATCTCATATCTTTATTTATTTTATTCGGAAAATAAACTGCTACAACAATATAATCAAAATTCAACTATTCAACAAATAAGCCAATAACAGATTTTCGCAAGTAGGTAGTAGAATACAAAAAAAAGATCAAGTGCCCAATAGGTAAAAAAGTCTGATTATTGATTATTTTTAACTTACATAAAACAAATTTTGTAATACTCGCCTCGCCGACTCACAGCTAGTGTTAAATATATCCTACTAATATTATAAATGTGAAAGTGTGGATGTTTGGGTGTTTGTTACTCGATCACGCAAAAACGGCTAAACGGATTTGGATGAAATTTGGCATGCGCATTGCCAGGGGTACAGAGAAGGACACAGGGTACTTTTTATCCCGTAATTCCCGCGGGAACTCCAAAATTACCGCGGGTGTAACGGGGCACAGCTAGTCAAAATCATGATCCTTGGATAATTTATTGAAATTGTCACTCGCTCGCCAGATAAAGGTATTCTGCCTGTAGTTGGTGAAGGGAGACTAGTTCAGTGTGTAGTTTGCCAATGACATATTCGATTTGGCAACATGTGTGTGTGTGTGTGTGTGTGTGCGCGGGTGTGCGGGTGGTGGTGGGGCAGGCTGCGGCGGACCTTGTCTTGTCGCGGGTGCAGGTCGGCGGCGAGCGCGCGGCCGCGGGCCAGCACGCGCTCCACGAGCGGGCGGCGGCCGGCCAGCTCGGCACGCAGCTTGGCGTGCTTCTTCTGCGCGCTCTGCGCCGCGTGCAGGTCGGGCGGCGCCGCCTCCGACGCGGCCGCCGCGCGCCGCTCCTCCGCCCACGCCAGCTCGCCCGCCACCTCCGCCGCGAACCGGTGGAACCTGCCCAGGGGAGGCAGAGCATGCAAGAGATATTATCCATGTCTTTTTAGATTAGGCACTGTTTATGTTTTTTTTCTTTTTCTTGTGTGTTGTGCTGAAATAAACGTATTTTCTTTCTTTCTTCAATGGTTTTTTATGTGCTCAAGAAGATATATGACATTTCGAGCTGATTTCTTCGGTTTGCTCCAAGAGCCCCGAGAAAGTTCTTTTCAAAAGGCATTTTAAAAATGCATTGATCTAATATAAATTTTACTTGAAACTGGCTAAATGTATTAAATGCGAAAGTCCATAAAAATAATTCGGACAAAAGCCTGCCGTTTTCGGGTTTAGACCCGATGGATGGTCGTAAAAGGCTGTCTTTTATCGGGCTGGCCCATCTGCGGGTGGGCAGGAGCCCGGCGGCGGCGGCACTCACTCGAGGCTGGTGTCGAGGTGGCGGCGCCGCTCGGCCGCCAGCGGGCGCAGCGCCGCCACGGCCCGCTGCAGCGCGGCGCCCTCGCGCTCGATGGCGCGCGCGTCGAAGTGCCCGCCCGACGCCAGGTCCGCGCCCGCCGCCGCCAGCGCGCCCGCGCGCGCCTCCCACGTGCTCAGCTCCTGCTCCACCGCCTGCACGAGCCACCCAGATAGATACATACAAGGAATACAGCATAATGGGCATGTTGACTATTTTTTATTTTTTAGTCCGTCTTGTAGATTATTAAAAAATATTGGACACGTATTTTTTCTTTTTTTTTACGTAATCAAAAAATAACGGCGATATATTGAGTTGAAATTTGCGTGACGTCACTATTCTGACAGTTTGTATGGCGGTTTTAGCGGTTAGTGACGTCACGACCCCCTCACCCTAAACTTTAATGCGCTTTATCTCTGTATATTTTAATAGCAAAAAATACGTTTCTATTGTTATTTTATTTTCTACGGACTAATTAAAATTTTGATTTTCAAAAGTAGTCCACATCCCCATTGGACACAGATAAGCAATAGTGTGTTAACCCACACTGGAGAAATTTCGAGTAAATTGTGTTTTAAAAGTAGGAGCGCCATTTTGTGTCAACATTTTTTATGTTAAATATTTAGTTACATATTTAAGCAATGTATTAAGGTAAACACATAACTCCCTAACTCTCAATAAATCGTTCTGAATCAATAACTTAAGTATGTGGGTTAACATGTTATTGCTTATCTGCATCCAATTATATTATGCAGGGCTGGCAGTCTCGACAACGTTATCGTATCGATCGTTAACTAGGGACTCAAAAATCATAACGATCGACATCATCACATTAGCGAACATTCATGAATTGCAAGTTTCGAGCCGAGGTAATGTTGGTCTTCCAAATAAATATGACAGACTAGCCGTGCCTCGGAGTTTTACCCGCGTCAATTTCGGAGTTCCCGCGGGAACTCCGGGATAAAAGCTAGCTTCAGTTACTCCTTATAACATTAGCTATTAGCCGGTGAAAGTCTCGTCAAAATAGGTCCAGCCGTTTCAAAGATTAGCCGGAACAAACAGACAAAAATTGTAAAAAATATTTTTTGATGTGTAATATCATCCCGTATATACTTTCGTATGCATTTAGTGAAAAGCTAATTTGAAATTACAAACAGACACATCATCCCGTATATACTTTCGTATGCATTTAGTGAAAAGCTAATTTGAAATTACAAACAGACACTTCAATTTTATTTATATGTCTAGATATCGACGCACGAAAACGTTTTTTTTTTGTAAGCCTCAAAAAACAACAAAAAAAATTGCGTCGATTGGGTCGGGTCCCATATTTTAAAGACGCAAAAAAATATCACTAACGTCGTAAGTTTTTTGAATAAAATTAGTGAGTTTTTTTGCTGAAAGTCTATCAAAAACGAGTGTTTTTGATGCGTTTGTTGCTTACATCGTTCTTGCGCTCGACAAAACTTTAAATCAGGAGATAAAAGAAACAAGCATTTTAAAGGAGAATGGGCATTTTGAACCGTTGGCACTTGGCAGCGATGAATGTAAGTAGAATCAAATTCTCATGCTCCACAAATATCATGCAAGTTTCTTGATAAATTCCGAGGAAAATTTGACACAGTCATGTAGAATTTTCACGTGACAATTATTCACTGACAGCTGACAACTACTGTCAGCTCGATGTCAACCTTGCGAAATTACCGCGGGTGAAACCGCTGGGGACAGCTAGTATCTATATATATTTATTGTTATTTGACACTGGCTGTATACAAAGTACATGATGAAGACAAGAAGAACGTAACGCCACGCTACCTGATGCTGGGTGAGCAGACGCCGGCAGCTCCTCAGGTCCATGCCGACCTCCTCGCTGCGCAGCGAGCGCTCCAGCTCGATGAGGCGGGCCTTGGCGTCTTCGATAGACCTGGGTATTAAGAGTTCACTCGTCAAGAGTGGGTATAGGTAACTTATCCGACTCGAAGGACCATCACGAAAAAAGTCAATATCTATTTTGTTTTCGTTTAAAACTTCTTATTTTGGCGACCTTCAAATGAGAAAGTGTCATAGCTTTCCCATAAGTGTTTTTTTCTTGAAAGCTGTTGGTCTTCCTAAAAATAAATAAATTATTTAACAACTGCGCATACCTAGTTGGTCCTTCAATTGAAATAACGGCAACTTAGGAACTATATCTGCAAAGCAACATCAACAGCCTTGCTCTACCCTCCGACAATGCGAT
Organism: Zygaena filipendulae; assembly: GCA_907165275.2. NCBI lineage: Eukaryota > Metazoa > Arthropoda > Insecta > Lepidoptera > Zygaenidae > Zygaena > Zygaena filipendulae. The sequence continues at coordinate 244,235 of OU015670.1, read as the reverse complement.
ACCACAAGCCGGGTCGCATCCGGCTCCGAGGACCATCAGCTCACCTCCGGTGCTGGCGCTGCTGCGCGGCCTGGCGCAGCTTGCTGCCCTTGTCGCGCGACGCCGCCACCAGCTCGGCCCACGCGCGCTGCAGCTGCTCCAGCCGCGAGGACACCTCCTCGGCGCGCTCCGGGTCCGACTTCTGCAGCGACTGCCCGATCTGGGACCGGGAAAAAACGAATTTCAGCACATTCTTACCTCTACTAATATTATAATGAGTAAGTTTGGATGGATGTTTGCAGCTCAATCACGCCGAAACGGCTGAATGGAATAAGATGGAATTTGGCACAAAGATAGATTATACTTGTGGATTATACGCTTACATGTGGAGACCTATCATTAGCATTTTTGTTATATTTGCATTTTATATATACAAATTATATTTGTGCTGCTGGTCTTCCATATAAATAAATAAATACTCTGGAATAGGCCACATGGTACTTTTTATCCCGAAATTAGAGTGAGTTAAACCACGGAACAGCTATTCTTTACTGTTATAAATGCGAAAGAGAGTTTGCTTGTTTGTTACGCTTGCACGCCTTAACGGCTCAACCAAATATCATAAAATTTTGCATGGACGTTGTCAAGGGTACAGACAAGGACATGGGGTAATTGTATGCCGAAATTCCCGCGGGAACTCCGAAATAATCGTAGGTGAAACAGAGGGAACAGCTGATGGAGTCATGTGTCACGTGTTGGTCTCTCATCACTCACGCTCTCCACATTCCTGAGCTGCTTCTCGTTGGCCTGCAGCTCGCGCTCGAACGCCTCGTGCTTCTGCAGCTTCCGCTCCAAGTTAGCGAGATCTCTGTTAAATTATAGAATAGTATTAGCAATCTAGTTTTATATAATACTAGCTGTGCCCCGCGGTTTCACCCGCGTTAATTTCAGAGTTCCCGCGGGAATTCCAAGATAAAAAGTACCCTATGTGTTAATCTGACGTATATGACGTATAATAATATAAATGTAAAGTTTCATTAAAATCCATCTAGTAGTTTTTGCGTGAAAGAGTAACAAACATCCATCCATCCATCCATACATACTTACACACTTTCGCGTTTATAATAGGCATGTGGACTAATTTTTATTTTTTAGTCCGTCTTGTAGATTATTAAAAAATATTGGACACGTATTTTTTTTCTTTTTTTACGTATAAATTTCGCGTGACGTCACTATCCTGACAGTTTGTATGGCGGTTTTAGCGGTTAGTGACGTCACGAGCCCCTCACCCTAAAATTTAATGCGCTTTATCTCTGTATATTTTAATTTTATTGAAAAAGCAAAAAATACGTATCTATTGTTTTTTTATTTTCTAACTGACGGACTAATTAGAATTTTGATTTTCAAAAGTATTCAACATCCCTATAATAACAAATCGGGTGTTATAGAGTGCCATCATCGGCAGATTGAAAATGTTGAAGTTTGAACCTACGCCTTACGGTGTGAGATCCGAATGCACCACACACAGCTATCATCGCTGTGTGTGGTATACTAGTGTCTTGAGAATGTAGTGCAGTCCAGTGTGATGCAGTATAGTGCAGTGCAGTGCAGTGTTATGAGCGTGTAAGTGCAATCATTTAGCGCGTTGTAATGCAGTGTAGGTAGATGTGGTGAGGTGTAGTCCTACTAATATTATAAACGAGAAAGTTTGTAAGAATGTATGGGTGGATGGATGTTACTCTTTCACGCAAAAACTACTGAACGGATTTAAATGAAACTTTACAATAATATAGCTTATACATCAGATTAACACATAGGGTACTTTTTATCCCGGAATCCCGCGAGAACTCTGAAATTAACGCGGGTGAAACCACGGGGCACAACTATGTAATATAATTTAGTTGTATTGAGTGCGTTGTGGTGCCGTGTACGGTATAGTGACTGTGCAGCGTGGTGGCGGTGGGGTCGGTGTGGTTGAGACGTGCACCTGTAGCTCTGGTCGTTGGCGGTCCTGGTCTTGTCCTGGATCCAGGCGGCGAGCTCGTCGGCCGCGGCCGCGAACTGCAGGTGCGCCAGCGACGCCAGCAGCCGGCGCCGGCGCCGCGCCGCGCCCGCGCGCACCGCCTCGCGCCGCGCCTGCACCGCCGCCAGCCGCGACGAGATGCTGCACGCGCCGGGGGGACAAGTGTTATATAACGTGTGGCAATATTAACTGCAAATACTTACAGCGCTGAAAGTATACGTTATAACAAACAGGATAAGCGAAAGAATAATATTATAAGTTCAGTAATTTTTCAGAATATGAGGAAAATAAATTCATTGAAAAATCATCACAATATTACGTTCACAAATTACACAACACACGTAGCTCACTTATACGTATACACGGCGCGCGCAACGCACACAGCGAGCGATTAATCACCTGGTCAGGTCGATCGAGGTCATTGACCTTAAGATACCAGCGCGGTGATGTTTGTAAAGCGATTGAGCGGCGAGCGCCTTCACACGTTGTTTTCTTTTCGATTAACTTATTTTCTTTGTAAAAAAAAAATAATATTTATTTTATGAACATGTTTATAACGGTGTATACTTTGAATCCTGAAAATATTTGCAGCTAATTTTATCACATCTTATATACTACCGGTAATTTTGGCGAAGATAGGAGTATCTAGAATGCTTGATGCCCAGTCAGAATGCATGGAGGCGCTCCTAGAATGTGTGGTGCTTCTACTAGAATACAAGGCAACCCTCACAAAATACCAGGTATTTCTCTCAAAATACAAAGTGCCCCTGCCAAAATAATATAATAATAATAAATTTAAGAACAACCGATCATCACGGAATTTTGCATTCGCCCGCTTTTATTACGGGATTCCCGCGGGAAGTCCTAAATTTGAGTTAACGAGTGGAACAGTTAGTCGGTAAATAAAAACCTAAATTTTAGGACTATTCAAGATCAAAGCACAAAACAGGTAAAATAACATAAATAAATAGACGCAATGGATGCCCTCGAGTTGCCCTCCACCCTATAGCTATAGGTGCGCTGTGCCGGGCGCTCACCGCTCGCTGGCGTAGTGCGGCAGCTGCAGCAGCTGCTGCGCGTGCGCCTGCAGCGCCGCCAGCCGCTCGTCCTGCGCCGCCAGCCGCGCCTCCAGCTCCTCGTGCCGCTTCAGCAGCGCCTCCGCCTCGTCCACCGACGCCTGCGCGCCGACCACCACCACCGCGGGTTAGACAAAAATAATAATGATAAGTTAACCCACAAAATTAAATTATTGATACAGACGCTTTATTGAGAATTGTAGAACATTTACCTTAATACATTGTTTAAATACCAACAAAATATTGAACATAAAAAAGTTGACACAAAATGGCGCTATAATTTTAAAACACGATTTACTCAAAATTTCTCCAGGGTTGGTTCAGACACTATTGATAATATCTTTGTCCGTATATGAACCTTATTTAGGAGAGGAAAAGAATGATTGATAAAAAGAAACAATTAAACAAATAGATAATGTGAATTTATGCATGTCTGTACATTGCAATTAAATTAAAATTAAAATTGCAGGGGATTCAAAAAATTACTAACAGAATCTGTTTCTATAGGTAATTTTCGAAGTAGCTTGCGTCCTGACTCTTTTTTATTTACTAGCTGTGTCCCGCGGTTTCACCCGCGGTAAATTCAGTGTTCCCGCGGAAATTCCGGGATAAAAAGTACCCTATGTCCTTCTCTGTACCCCTGACAACGTGCATGCCAAATTTCATCCAAATCCGTTCAGCCATTTTTGCGTGATTGAGTACCAAACATCCAAACACCCAAACATCCACACTTTTACATTTACTCGTATAATGTTAGTAGGATTTATTTATTCCGGTACAAAAAAGGATTCCCGAGGGAATACAAACTTCACGCGTCAACATCCTTCGGGTGCTATTCCCCCTAACTCCCCCCCAGGCCCCCCGGGGTACTCACCCCGCAGTGCTTGTAGTCGAGGTAGGCCTCGTGCGCGCCGCTGGACGCGTCCACCTGGTCCGCCTCGCGGATGAAGCTCTGCAGCTGGAGGCACTGCCGCAGCTGGCCCTCCTTCTCCGCCCACCCTGATGAGGACATTAGCACAGTTCAAGCTAGACCCGCAGCGAGCAGCGATGATAGCTCAGTGGCTGGTGCGTTCGGATCAAACGCCGCAAGGCGCAGGTTCGAACCCTAACAATGAGCTTGAGCTGTCATGTCGGTGAAGGAAAACATCGTGAGGAAACCATAGCGTGTTGATTTCGGAGTTCCCGTAGGAATTTCGGGATAAGAAGTACCCTATGTCAATGGGAAACACCGTAATTTATTTATTAGTTTTCAAGTTAACAGATTGAAATTACACAAAATCCGCGCCCAGCGGAAATCGAATCCTGAACCTCTCGATCAGCGGAGAGGCAGGGTGACCACTTTTCCAAGCCATCATTACATTTGTACTTTCGAAGTGCCCGCGAAATTGTTTCATACAAAGTTTGCAACCCCTTTTCATCCGCTTAGGGGTTGAATTTTCAAAAATCCTTTCTTATCGGATGCCTACGTCATACAAAGAACACACCCTCCAAGTTTCAGGTCTCCACGACCAACGGTTTAGGCTGTGCGTTGATCCATCAGTCATTCAGGACAAAGGATTTTCTATACTAATATTATAAAGAGCAAATGTTTGTGAGTTTGTGACGTTGTAGGGGGTAATCTCTGAATTGTGAGATTTTTATCTATGGATCTACTTAGTATAGAGTATAGATAGGAAGCTAAAGTGATCCTGAGTGACATAGGGTACTTTTTATCCCGGAGTTCCCGCGGGAACTCCGAAATCACCGCGGGTGAAACCGCGGGGATCAGCTAGTTTATATAGATAGATATATAGCTATACCTTTGTCGACGGCCGCCTTCAGCTCGTCGAGGCTGCGGATGCGGTCGGCGACGTCGGCCAGCGCCGGGTTGGTGGCCAGCAGCTGCTTGCCCAGCCCGATCACCTCCTTGAACCTGCACCGACCATCGCGGCATTACCGTACAGGACAGGCAACGTCTCTGAATCTATACACGGTGTACGGTTGAACGGGAGACGTATTGAAGGCTGTTATTTAGTATTCCATTAAAAAAAAAAAAATTTAACTAAACCAAAAATCATGAAAATTGGGTACGAAAATTAATGTCTAGCCGACGGATTACAACCTAAGGATTATTCAACTCCCTGCCCTCTATATTGCTGCTTGACGCGCCGACAAATCAAATGCAAAGGTCATTCACCCGCGTAAAGCCACGTTCTTTGTTAAATTTTAAGTTAATATTCAACTTGCAATGTGTGTATGTAACTATGTTTGTACGGGTGGAATCTTGCAACTTAATTTTGAAGCAGATATCTTCAACCGATTGAGCTGAAAATTTGTATACACGTTTAGTTTGAATGACAATGCATGGTTAATAAAAGCTTGTTTTAAAAAAGTTTTTACTTCTAACTAATTAGTTACATATTAATCATGAAATATCTCTGTTTCAGTTGCATGTCACATGTAAACATGATCTATCAAGGTTTTGAAAATTGCCTCCATGTGAAACACCCTGTATAGTGTATATTAACGACTACAGGCTGTATATCAAAGCGCGCTGCTCACTCGTCGTCGTGCGCCTTGATGTCGTCGCGCAGCTCCTGGTGCTGCTTGAGCTGCGCCTCGGCGGTGGCCACGTCCTTCGCCGTCACCTCCTGCGCCAGCTGCTCCTGCACCTTCTGCACACAACACCGCCACCACACGCGTCAACTAAGGCTACGTTCCGGAACAGCACTCGTGTGCACACACTCACACTAGCCGTTCCGAAACTCTCGTGTGTGCACTAATGTTTATCACTACATAGTATAAAACAAAGTCGCTTTCTCTGTCCCTATATCCCTATGTATGCTTAAATCTTTAAAACTACGCAACGGATTTTGATGCGGTTTTCACCAATAGATAGAGTGATTCATGAGGAAGGTTTATAACTATATTTTATCCCGGAATTCCCGCAGGAACTCCGAAATTACCGCGGGTGAAACCGCGCGGGACAGCTAGTTTCTATGAGAAAAACTTCCGTTATCCTCAATGTTATAAATTATTTGATTTTACTTTTATTTTACTTGTTGTTTAGTTGTTGTATACGTATGCTGTAAATCTTTGTGTTGTGTCAAATAAAGTTTATCAATTCAATTAAATAAGTTTAAATAAGTTTATTCAATAGGTAACTTTAAAGTAAACTAGAATATGACTGGGGTCTCCTTTTAAGTATAACAATACCTGTGTTAGGAGATCCCTCAATTACTTTACATATTTGGAAAATCAACAGCTACAAAAATATAATGAACATTTAAGTGCATATAAATGCAACAGCAACGACACTCAAACCCGAAAAAAGGTAGTTTATAGATAGTAGAAGTCAGCTAAGAAAGGATTTCACGGAGTTCCCGGCGGAACTACCAAATCAACGCGGGTAATACCGCAGGGAACAGCGACCTCACTCACTGACTAAACACGAAATTCTCGAAAGCTACATGACCTATGAATCTGAAATTTGGCTGGTAGATAGTTATAACAATAATAATAATAATTTATTGCAATGACGAAAAACAGAAATAAGTATATACATATTGAGGCTTAAAACAACGATAATATAATCATAGAGGAGTTCATGAGTAGTAGAGGTCAGCTGAGGACTCCCCCCCCGCCCACCTGCAGCCAGTCGTGCAGCAGCGCGCTGCTGGTGCCGAAGATCTGGTGTCCGACGGCGCTCTCGAGGCGCGCGCGGCGCTCGGCCGCCTGCGCCTCGCAGCGCCGCCACATCTCCTGGATCTCGCGCTGCCGCGTCTCCACGTTGCCCTTCTCCGTGGGGTACTGCGACTTCACGCTGCACGGCACACGGACCAAATACGTTGGGTTTTTGAAAACAACAAAAAAATAAACTATTTTTTTCCTAAACATTACATAGCAGCTTAAATTTTGACCGATTCTTTTTTTTGGTTTGCGTCAGATTTTTGTTTCACGAAAACTACTGACATACCTATTGATTTTGTACCACGAGATTAGGCTGCATGCAAAAAAAAAGAAATTATTTGTAAGGGCTGTTTGCTCCTGCATAGATTTAGTTACTTATGGCGGTGGTCACTTGTTGATGCCGACGGGACGGGATGTGAAAGTAAACAAGTACTAGTTTCTAGTTTCTAGTTTAAGTCTCACGATTGTATTTATTTTATCTTTATGGTATCAAATAAACTTTTTTCTATTCTATTCTATTCTACTTATTGGAGCCGTCACCGTGTGACGAAACACATATTCACAAACAAAACAAAACGTGTGTTCTGTTTTGTTTGTGAATATGCCACTAGGCGTCTGCATGTACGTGTCGCGCACAGCGCGATTTGCCATGTAACAATTGGTTTGTATCAACACTAATTATCGTACTGTCAATCTATATTTTGTGGTGTGGCAACACTTTGCTTATGCTTGAACAAAAGTGTGGGTAGAGGGAGATACAAGCGCGGGATGACCGCAACCGCGCGTGGAATAGACAATATCTAAACAAGGAGTGTAAGGTGAGGTCGTCCAGCTTGGAGTGTAAAAGGGAAGCACTGGATTGACGAATAAAGGGCAGGACGATCGGGACCGCGTGGATAAGAGGCAATGCCGGAAAAGGTAGCGTAAGGTGAGGTAGTCCGGCCCGAAGTAAGTTACAAAGGCACTGGGTGAGTCGTCACTAATATTATAGTGTAGTCGACATTCTAATACAATAGATTCAGAGAATGGTGAAGCGACTGACTAGTCACTGGGAAACTCCATAATCTATAATAAGTTCAATCTTGCAGTACAATATACATTTGGTAGTCAAGGACATTGAACAGGGAGCCCGAGGCTCAAATGAGTGTGTACCGGAAGCACACAGGCGGATCATTGTAAGGTCGTCTACATGAAGTTGTATGCACGCAAGCTCTAGACAGACTAGAGCTTGCAAGGTAAATCAGAATAACGTAAGACACCAAGACACAGCCAGACGTGTTCAGATCGGAGCTGTAGACGACCTTGGGAGGGTCACTACTCACTCTGGGTAGACCAGACCCTCATCACAGAACAATGCGAAGATTAGAGATCATAACGTAAAGCTCACGTTGAAGAGATGATACATGATTTCTTAGTGACTGGTTGGCCGTCTCATCATTATATTACCATGCTTGAGTCGGGAACACGGACAGTGGAGGTGAGCGTTCATGCATTGTAAAGGGGCCCCATCAAACCTACACCTGGGTCGCAAGTCCCAGGCACTGCCCCGTGTTCCCTACGGATATCTGTAATGCTGTATAACTTATAACTATGTTGGTGCAATTACTTGTTATGGTTCCTAGTTCGTTACATTACACAACATTATAATGTTCTGTTATCCATTCCATGGATTGTGTAAGATTATATATTATATAGATATTTGTCGTCCGTGTAAACCTGCACTAAATAGAATTCAGGCAAACATAACTCGGGATAGTGCAGACGGCACGACAAAATGGTGGAGATGCTGGGATATAACATGGGAAGCCAGATTCGTTCTGGCTATTCCTTGTTAAATTTCCCTCTATTATAATCTTTTTGTATTTGTGCTTTGTTTGAGTTTTTATTTGACTTTTCTTTGTCTCAGTCAAATATAAGTACCTACCTCAGAAGAATAACTTACCTACTCATAAAACCATTTACTTATTATACTACCTTCCTCTTTTATGTTTTTAATATCTTCTGTGTACAGAGGTTGTGCTTGTATTAATTTTATTGATGGTAGATGATATATTTTTCCTTGCATATGATTAACAAATTAAGGCTAGGCGCATACTTGTAAGTAGCCATGCCTTAACTTCTACATCAACTAAACTTCTGGTGAATTCCACACAACTATGGGTTTTTTTTTGTCAAACAAGTAACGTGTTGACAGTATGCACAAGTTCTATGATCACAGTACATTCCTATAAAACATGAAACACAACAAATAGTTGTTTAAATAAAAATTGTATGTATATGGTATGTATGAGCCAGGCCTAAAGGAACAATGGTTACAAAAGGTATACTGTTCTCTATTTGTCTATTTTTCCTAAGGGATGTACCGAGTAATGTATCGAGATAGTATTACCGATAAACCGTATGAATTTATGAACTTTAATTTTTGTAAAGAAGACTAATTTTATGTGTCTTGATAGATTATTTTATTATGGCTATTGTGGTAAGTTTTGTTGTTTGTTTTGCGAATCATAGATTAATATTACTGCTTTATTGGACATTTGTCTACTACATAGTAATGAATAAGTAAAACAACAGTTTAATATAACGGTAACGGTACATATCGGTTTTTAGGGTATACAACAAAGAAAAACATAACATAAGTACTATGTTGTATGCACTATGAGGTTTCGGCAAAGCTCGTGCCTTTGTAGTAATTGCGCAGTTAGTTTACCGGCTTAACGTGAAGTGTTTAAAATACTATACCTAGGTGACCGGTTTGGTCGTTTAGCCGTGAAGGCGTGACAAACGAACAAACGAGCTCAATTGCGCATTATAATATTAGTAAGGATAGTAACGAGAGTCTATCATTCTACGAGGTGACTTTTTGCGAATTTCTTATGTAGTCGGTCGTGAGGTATCGAATATCGATGCTTGTTCGATACCGATAGAAAAGTATCGGTACTTAGTAGTTAGTACTTACTCTTATCGAATCGATCCAATTTTCGTAGTACAATTTGGAATAAAATAAATGAAAGCAACAAGATGTATACTTTGAAATTGATTTTATGGCTACTCAAGTAGCCGCCGCAGCGCGAAGCGCTCGTCATTTTTCGTACACAGCCGTAGGTAGGTATTTACGAAGGTTCCAATGTACCTACAGCTGATCGAGGTCGTTCACCCCGCTGCAACATCTTCGCGTACGCCGCTCGATGCGCGAGGCCCTTGATAATACTATTACGAATAGACAGTATATACATAGATATTTTGGTGATTAAAAAAAAAAAAAAAAAAAAAAAAAATTAAATGTGTTCTATTACTGATACTGAACCACTAAATTTTTTTTTGCGCAATGCTTAGGGTATGTTCCTGTGTTTACACTAAATCTAACCCTGTCGACATCGCGACAAGAGAGAGAGAAATAATTTTGATACAATGGCCCTGAGTTCTTAAAAGAAGACGAAGACTACTGGACTATGAAACAGTACTATGTTGCGACAGACCTTTTTTTTCTGTTCGGGAGGGCCGCAGGAATGCGGCCAGGATATTATTGCTCGTGAGAGAGAAGTCCTGAATGAGGAAAGCCAGGATATGAGTATAGACGAGATAGAGGCTCTGGACAATGACATACAGGACAGATATTCTGGTAATCTAACAATGTTTTTACTCTAACGCAGTCTATACGACACAAGTAACTTCGCTTTATCTATCCGGTAATAATGTAACGTATTACGTAACTGTTAACTTACAATGGTATATAATGGCCCGCTAATCTAGAGGTTCCGGGTTCGATTCCCGGTGAGGATGCACTTTGTGTGATGAACATAACTTTGTGTGTGTGGTTCCACTTTCCAGTGTGGGTGTGTTTATATATCTATAGTATAATATATATGTAATGCCACGTAATGCAAATACACATGTATGTAGTACATGCCACGTTTGATTGGTTTCCACGATACAAGCTTATAATAGCTTGCTGTGGGATCGAGTAGATCTGTGTGTTGTGAAATAGTTTATTATTACATATTATTATTATCTGTATGTTGACCATAAGTGTATGATATTTGGAAAGATGAGGAAACTGTTGAAAATTAATATTATTTCTATCCCTCCCGTCCGGCTAGACCGGAGCAAGTCGACCAATGCCCAAGTAGATTGAAGGTGCATAGCCATTAAAAGTCAGTATACTGCAAATGAATACGAATACTCGACATGGATTTGCAACCATGCAAGGGTAACTAGAGATGGAAAGGCACCCGGTAAAACCGAATCGTGAATGTATGTGGCATAGCCACAAGCAAGAGGCAAGACCTCACCGTTAAAGTATATGAATGTATGTGGCATAGCCACAAGCAAGAGGCAAGACCTCACCGTGAATGTATGTGGCATAGCCACAAGCAAGAGGCAAGACCTCACCGTTAAAGTAATACCTATGAATAATTCTAATAGGAGTGGAATAAATCTGGTCGACTTATCTTTCCACTGTCATGGTAAATGTGTATCATATTATATCCTCATATATCTTCACATTAATATGAACTCAGAGTTAAGTATATCTCACACTATTGCAATAAACCTTTTTCTGCTCTGGGAGTGTCGCGCAAAGCGCGAGATGTCATGCGAAACAACTGAGAATTCTAGCATTATGTTATAGCAACACTGTTATTTAGTTTGTACCCACATAGCCATGTAATAAGTTGGGGTCCCTCGCAATCGTTGGTAGGGTTGTGGATAACAATAAATACTAGTATCATGCCAGGCGAGCGCTTCTTGATAGTTAGTCACTCTGCTCGACTTGAGTGATCGTAAGAAGTGTTCTATTTCTATTTGTATGTATGGTATATGTGCGATTGTAATAGTTATAGTGATGAGTGGTAGTATACAAGCAGAGCTCCGGATGCTGTGCAGGATGTATACAAGGCGAGGCTCTTTTTACGTTGGTCATTAAAAGTGTCGCGACTGAAAAACGCGCGCGCCGAGTGGGTCTCCATAGCGAGAGGCGCTCGGCGCCCTCCTGCGCCTGTAAGAAATGCGCACCCTACATCATAGTAGATACACCTCTGACTGCAATTCGAACCAGAGAGAAAATCCTGGAGTGGACAAGTCACCTGCTCACACTTTTGCATTAAACCTCTTTCTGCTTTTGGGAGTGTCGCGCACAGCGCGATTTGCCATGTAACAATTGGTTTGTATCAACACTAATTATCGTACTGTCAATCTATATTTTGTGGTGTGGCAACACTTTGCTTATGCTTGAACAAAAGTGTGGGTAGAGGGAGATACAAGCGCGGGATGACCGCAACCGCGCGTGGAATAGACAATATCTAAACAAGGAGTGTAAGGTGAGGTCGTCCAGCTTGGAGTGTAAAAGGGAAGCACTGGATTGACGAATAAAGGGCAGGACGATCGGGACCGCGTGGATAAGAGGCAATGCCGGAAAAGGTAGCGTAAGGTGAGGTAGTCCGGCCCGAAGTAAGTTACAAAGGCACTGGGTGAGTCGTCACTAATATTATAGTGTAGTCGACATTCTAATACAATAGATTCAGAGAATGGTGAAGCGACTGACTAGTCACTGGGAAACTCCATAATCTATAATAAGTTCAATCTTGCAGTACAATATACATTTGGTAGTCAAGGACATTGAACAGGGAGCCCGAGGCTCAAATGAGTGTGTACCGGAAGCACACAGGCGGATCATTGTAAGGTCGTCTACATGAAGTTGTATGCACGCAAGCTCTAGACAGACTAGAGCTTGCAAGGTAAATCAGAATAACGTAAGACACCAAGACACAGCCAGACGTGTTCAGATCGGAGCTGTAGACGACCTTGGGAGGGTCACTACTCACTCTGGGTAGACCAGACCCTCATCACAGAACAATGCGAAGATTAGAGATCATAACGTAAAGCTCACGTTGAAGAGATGATACATGATTTCTTAGTGACTGGTTGGCCGTCTCATCATTATATTACCATGCTTGAGTCGGGAACACGGACAGTGGAGGTGAGCGTTCATGCATTGTAAAGGGGCCCCATCAAACCTACACCTGGGTCGCAAGTCCCAGGCACTGCCCCGTGTTCCCTACGGATATCTGTAATGCTGTATAACTTATAACTATGTTGGTGCAATTACTTGTTATGGTTCCTAGTTCGTTACATTACACAACATTATAATGTTCTGTTATCCATTCCATGGATTGTGTAAGATTATATATTATATAGATATTTGTCGTCCGTGTAAACCTGCACTAAATAGAATTCAGGCAAACATAACTCGGGATAGTGCAGACGGCACGACAGTACGAGTAGCGCAATCAGCTAAGTTGGATCTAGGGCTAGATTTTATTTAAAACTAGCTGTGCCCCGCGGTTTCACCCGCGTGAGTTTCGGGATTCCCGCAGGAACTCCAATTCAATTTACTCCTTATAACAACAGCTAATTAGCAGTGAAAGTCTCGCCAATATCGGTCCAACCGTTTCGGAGATTCACCCGCGTGTTTCGGAATTCCCGCAGGAACTCCAAAATTATTTCATATAAACCTTGTCCTGACAATAACGAAGACAAAAAAAAAACAATTTTCCATTTTGGTGCAGTCGTTTGTAAGTTATACGCTTTTACCAACACATTTGACGATTCATTTTTATTATATAAGATATTTTCTTATTTGAGTTACAGCAACTACAGTGTGGTCGGACGATACCGGATGGTATCAACTAGACTGTGTCTCTCCCCGCTGCTTGCGCCGCACGCGCACCTGCACGTGGGGGGATGGGGGGAGCACGGGGTGGGCGTGTGGGCGTGTGGGCGTGGGGGGCGACTCACGAGTCGGCGAGCAGGTTGACGGTGTTGATCTTCTCCCGCAGCGGCTCCAGCTCGCGCTCGAGCTGCGCGTGGCGGCGCTGCAGCGCGCGCACGGTGCGCAGGTCGGCCGCGCCGCCCGCGCCGCTCGCCGCCAGCTGCGAGCCCTTCTCCGCCATCCAGTCCAGCGCCTCGTCGCACGTGCGCCCGAACAGCTCCACGCTGCGGACATATGCCACGTGCGCACGCTGTTATACCGTGGTTGTACAGCGGGTAGCCGCGATTGTACAACGTGTAGCCGTGATTGTACAATGTGTAGCTATGATTGTACAATGCGTAGCCGTGATTGTACAATGTGTAGCTGTGATTGTACAATGTATAGCTGTGATTGTACAATGTGTAGCTATGATTGTACAATGCTTAGCCGTGATTATGCAACGCGTAGCCGTGATTGTACAACGTATAGTCACCTTGTCTTGGTTATACAGCGAGTAGCCAATAGGCACACTCTCAGAGAGTAGAAATCTTTGGTACAGTGTGTAAGGCATTCCGTTGATAAATTAGACTAAATTCTCGATTTCATAAGTATAGCCACAAAATCGTTAAATTACCTTGTTGATGAAACTGAATCATTTATTATACAGTGTGTAACCAATCTATTGGTGGATTTAACTGTCCTCACCTGGAGGCGCCCTCCAAGCTCTTCTCCTTCTGCTGCTTGAGGCGCAGCAGCCGCTCCCACAGCTGGCGCAGCTGCTGGTGCCTGGCGGCGGCGCGCGCGGCCTGCCCGTGCTGCGCCGCCGCCAGCCGCTCGGCCGCCTCCTCGATGTGCTCCAGCCGCTTGGACGCCGCCGACAGGTCCGTCACGAATTTCTGACGAGGCAAAAACGATTGAGGCAATCACGACATTCCTAGCGCGACCCTGACCGAGTCAGTGACCGAATTACTATCACATTTGTCTGTACTATATGGATAGATGGATGTTTATTACTCCATCAAGACAGAACAGCTGAACGGAATTGGATGGAATTTGGAACAGAGATAGATTTATAATCACACACACACGTACGTATACACACACACACACACACACGTGGTAATTTTTAGTGCTGTTTTTATTTATATGTTGTGTATTTGTGTTTAACCCGCTATAAATTTTTCTTATCGAGCAAGGGCGGATTTAGGGGGGGGGGGGGGGCACGTGCTGTTGCTGCACGTCTGTTTCTGTCACATGAGTGAAACTCTTGTCTATTTCTGACCACTGGAATTGCGAATTTTGTTCGTTGCATCCCTTTCGCGCACTTGCAAATGAAAAATGAGTGGTGCGGTCGCGGGAAAGCATGGATCGGGGAGGGGCGAGCGGGTTGTTTTTTATTTTTAACAATAATTAAAAATAAAAAACATTTATTTTTCTATTACTTTGATACTCTCAGAAATCTTTCTATAGACATACTTGAACTTGTAGAAATAAACTATAAATATAAAAAATAAAGGTTATTTCTAACAGTTATTGTTAATTTTTTTGTCCGTCCGCCCCTTGTGCCCCTCCCAGAAAAATATCCTATATCCGCCCTTGAAGGGGTGCATTTAAAATCAGCGCTGGGTGAACATCTGGATTAAGAATGCACTCCTATTGCCTATTGCCAATTTTTGTATAGTCTGGAATAGGCCATGGGTGGGTTTCGGTAGGTACCTCGTACTTCCTGCGGGCGGTGTCGACGCTGTCGCCGGGCTCGTCGGCGCGCAACATGCGCTCCTTGTCGCGCACCCACTTGTCGAAGTCGTCGCACTCCGCGAAGAAGCCGAACAGCTGGATCGCGTCCTCCAGCTGCAGGCGCCGCGCCGCCGACAGCGCCACCAGCTCGTCTGGGCCCACGACCAGTTTGTTATCAATACTTCATATTATAAACAGCTAAAGTTTGTGAATTGTGAGGTTGTGACGTCGTAGGGGGTCATTTCTGGATCTACGAAACCGATTTGAAATCTTCCACTTATAAGAAACTACAGTTATCCTGAGTGACATAGGGTACTTTTTATTCCGGAATTCTCGCGGGAACTCCGGAGTTTGTGAGGTTGTATTCTATGGATCTACTGAACCGATTTTGAAAAATTCTGTCACTTATAGACAGGAAGCTAAAGTGATTCTGAGTAATAAAGGGCACTTTTTATCTCGGAATTCCCGCTGGAACTCCGAAATAACCGCGGGCGAAACCGCGGGGGTCAGCTAGTACAATATACAGACATACGAATATTTGGACTCTTAAGAGTGATTGCATGTAAACTGACCATAGTCCCTCTGTATGTCCGCCATCCTGGTGTCGACGGCGAGCGGCGCGGGCGCGGGCGCGGGCGCGGGCGCGGGCTGCGCGCGGGAGGCGCGGCGCGCGGGCGCGGCGGCGGGCGCGGGCTGCGCGCGGGCGGCGGGGCGCCGCACCGGCACCACCTGCTTCACCAGCACCGTCTTCTTCACGCGCTGCACCGTGCGCACCTTCTCCGGCCGACGGACTT
Organism: Zygaena filipendulae; assembly: GCA_907165275.2. Taxonomy (NCBI): domain Eukaryota; kingdom Metazoa; phylum Arthropoda; class Insecta; order Lepidoptera; family Zygaenidae; genus Zygaena; species Zygaena filipendulae. The sequence goes on along the minus strand of OU015670.1, from coordinate 228,209 downwards.
GCACCTGCGGGCCGCGGTATACGGTGACGTCACACGCCCCTACTCAACGATCGAAGTCCACCACGCTACAGAGTGACGGCACTGTGGGTCATTAGTAGTATCTAGGGATCAAGGGGGATAACGCTAAAGGGTGACGTCACTATCAGCCAATGGTAGCACCTAGAGATCAAGGCGGACCACACTAAAGAGTGACGTCACTATCTGCCAACGGCAATACCTAGGGATTATGGGGGACCACGCTTGAGAGTGCCGTCACTATCAGATACCGGTAACGCCTAGAGATTAAGGGGGACCACGTTAAAGAATGATGCCACTGTCTGCCATCAGTAACACCTAGGGATCAAGGAAGACCACGCGAAAAAGTGAAGTCATTGTCGATCATCGGTAAGACCTAGGGATTAAGGGCGACCACGCTAAAGAGTGACGTCACTATCTGCCATCAGTAACACCTAGGGATCAAGGAAGACCACGCTAATGAGTGACGTCACTGTCAGTCATCGGCAGCACCTACGGATCAAGGGAAACCAGGCCGAGTCCCCCCGGGGCCACTCACGGGCACGACGCGCGGCTCCACCTCGCGCACGTAGTTGGCGGGCACGAACCCGTCGGTGCGGTCCGCCTTGCGCACGGACCACCAGTCCGGGTTAGTCTTGTTGATCAGGAACATCACCTCGCCCTTCGCCATCGATATCCCCTGGCCGGAGAACGCGTACAACGCCTTCACCTGCGAACATTTATGAAAAAAAAAAACAAATTAGTACATCCCCTCCCCTTACTACTCCTTCCCATCCACTCTGGCTCTCACCACTCGTAGTCCTTCTCTCTTTCTTCACACCACTCCCTTCTACCGCTCCTCTCACCATTCCTTCGTTCCCTTCCACTACTTATTTTTTTATTTATTTATTTATTTATTTAAACTTTATGCACATCATGGTACAAAAGGCGGACTTAATGCCACAGTGGCATTCTCTGCCAGTCAACCTTCAGGTAGTACAGAGAGCTCACTTGGCGGTGCATTTACGATATATATTTAGATAAAAACTCACATAGATATAGATACTCACATACATACATACATACATACATATATACATTCATACTACTCTTTCCTTTCGTCCCACCACCTCCTCGCCTTTCAACATTTTTCCTCCACTCCAATCCATTACCAACCTAGAATTCTTTATTCTTTTTCTTATTTGGTACTATGTAACGCGTAACAAATTAGCCTATTCCTGTCTGTATTGGTAGTGGACCCGGCGACTCATCCTATCACCATGCTAATGCTAGTCGTTTATAATGTAACTTAGCTGTAAGAATGTTTAGGACATGAGGTATTATGTCTAGTTCTAATTTTTCTTATTATGTAACTATGTCCTAACTTGTGTCTGTTTTTTCTCCAATAAATAAATAATAAATAAATTACTCTTCCCCCCCCCACCACTTCTCCCTCCATTCCATCTCCTCTTTCACCACTCCTCCCGCCGCTCACCTGCGGCACGCTCCTCTCCTCGGTGACGGTGCGGTGCTCGAGCCGCTCCACGGGCTCCTCCTCCCACACCTCGGTGGGCACCAGCCGCGTCTCGTTCACCCACTCCTCCTCCTCTATCGCCGGCGCCGACTCCACCTCCGTCGGCAGCTGGAGACAGGACATAAAAACGTTCAAGATTCTTGTCAATAATGCACGTTTTACACTGAGCCTCTCTCAACTACCTTTTCCAATACACATACGTATGCGTATCTTTCCCAGTCCTTCCTTCACTTTCATGTAAATATCTTCCTCTATTTTCCCCCTCCCTGCCGGTAGTCTCCTCCCCTATTTGCAGCGTGCGTATCCCCACGGCTTAGCCTTTCCCTCTCCTTCTTTTTACCTGTAGCATAACTACCCTGCCTCCTTATCCATCACTCTGACCCTACTTGCACAGTGTGTTTATCCCCGCACACCAAGCCTCATTTTCTCTATTTCTTCAACATAACTTCAAATTCGTTCATTTTTACCATTACGAATTCGAATGTGAAATAATAGTGTGTTAGTGTGGGATCAAGTAGATCTGTGTGTTGTGAAGTGATTATTATTATATTTGTTTGGAAAGCTTTCACGTCTTAACCACTCAACCGATCATAGGGTACTTTAGATCCCGGAATGGGCATGTTGACTAATTTTTATTTTTTAGTCCGTCTTGTAGATTATTAAAAAATATTGGACACGTATTTTTTCTTTTTTTACGTAATCAAAAAATAACGGTGATATATTGAGTTGAAATTTCGCGTGACGTCACTATTCTGACAGTTTGTATGGCGGTTTTGCAGTTAGTGACGTCACGACCTCCTCACCCTAAACTTTAATGTGCTTTATCTCTGTATATTTTACTTTATTTAAAAAAGCAAAAAATACGTGTCTATTGTTTTTTTATTTTCTAACTGACGGACTAATTAGAATTTTGATATTCAATAGTAGTCAACATCCCTATTCCCGTGGGAACTCTGAAACGAATGCGGGTGATCCTCCCCCCCCCGCCCCCCGGCGCCCACCTGCAGCGTGCGTATCCCGGCGAGCTGCAGGCGCTGCGCGTGCGCCCTCAGCGCCTGCAGCTCGGCGTCGTAGGCGCGGATCTCGTCGTGCAGCGCGCGGTGCCGCTGCAGCAGCGCGGCGGCGGCGGGCGCGTCCCGGCCGCAGTCTTCCGTGGCCACCAGCGGCCGCTTCTCCTTCATCCACGACTCGGACTCGTTCGCGTCGCCGTAGAACTGCGCACGGAGATACAGCACACGTCACAAATCTATCCAGTCCCATAAGCCGAGTTGTATAGCTACCTCTTTAGCCAAGTTGACAGTCTGCCCCCTCAGACAAGTGACAATCTACTCCTTTAGCCAAGGTGACAATCTACCCCTTAAATCAAGTTGAAAAATGCCCCTTAAACAAGTTGACAATATTATACCCATCTAGTCAAGTTGACAATCTACCCCTTTAGCCAAGTAGACAATTATCCCCTTAAAAAAACTAAAGGAACCCATCGTCATATTATTATCATCACATGGTCACGCAAAACTGATAGAACAATTTTAGTAACCAATAGATTCACCGCAATTCAAAACGGATCAACGCTTCTCATCACCCCCTCATCTTGGTATCTTTCCCCAACATCCCCTCACCTGGTGCGCCTCGGCGGCGTCGGCGAGCTGCTTCTCCCGAGCCTCGGCGAGCTCCCGCAGCACCTCCCACTGCTTGTTCAGCGAGGACAGGCGCCGCTCGATCTCAGCACTCTTCGGGTGCTTGGCGTCAATCAGGCTAGAAGAAAGAAGACTTTAAGTTATAAGTAGAATGTTTGAACTTTGCAACGAATGATCGCCTAATTGTATTTCTTTTGTACCTATGTTTTTCATTGATTTCACATATATACTACTTGTACATATTTCTGTATGCAAAAACTTAAAGGCTGTAGCGACCTAAATATATAGACATAATTGTTAATTTAGCTGTAAGTTTTCCAAAGTAAATAAAACAAAATAAAAATAAAAAATATAGGTATATCGCCCACTCACCTCTGGCCCTTGTTGCGGTGCCGCTGCGACACGTGGTCGCGCGCCCGCAGCTCGTGCAGCAGCGCGGTGTGCTTCTGCCGCAGCGCCAGCACTCCGCGCAGGTCCTTCGCCGCCACGTCCGCCCGGCAGATGCGCTGTTTGTCCGTCACCCAACCTGCGCAGGGAAGATAATACATGTGAAGTCATACTGTCTACTACAGATACTGCGAGTGTACTGAAAGTTATAACGGAACGAATTTCTCGTCACTGCGAGCACTGGGCCAGTACTATCCGTAATAACGGAACATACCCATAGTTTGCGAAGTTTTCGAGATTTCGTGTTGAGTGTGTGGGTTAGTGACGTTTTGCTTTTATCTATGAATCTATCAGTGTGTAATTTTTACCTTCTTCTTCGTCGTGATCCTCTAAGAACTGGTAGAGGTTCCTCGCGTCTTCGAGCCTCGCCTTGCGGTCTTTCGCAGCCGCCACGAGGCTGGGAAACGAATCAGACGGTTTAATAAATGAATCGGGCAAGACTGTAGTCTGGATCTTTGGTAAAAATTTCCATAGGTACTCTGTAGTGGTTGCAACATAAAAAAAAAATTAACGCAAAATGGCGCTGTAATTTTGGAACACGATTTATTCAAAATTTCTTAAGTGTGGGTTATTACACTATTGCCTATCTATGTCCAGTTATAGTTTTTAGGCTTGGAGTAAGGAGGCAGGTAGTTTTAGGGTGTGGGGAGGCGGCGGCGGGCGGGCCCAGTACCTGCGGTAGTCGTCCTCGAGCTGCGCCAGCTGGTCGGCGAGCTGGCGGCTGGGCTGCGGCGGGCCGGCGGCGGCGGCGCCCTGCCGCACCAGGCGCCGGATGCTCTCGTCCAGCGCGCCCAGCTGCAGCTCCTGCAGCGCGTGCGCCTGCAGCAGCCGCTCCACGTCCACCAGGTGCCGCCCCACCTCCTCCGACTGGAACTGCGCCTGGGGACAGAACAACATTATTAGCTTGCGGGCGTCCCCGCACCCCCACAGACCTCGCCCCCGCGCGGCTCGCTCGCTTGCAGCTTGCAGCGTACATGTTCCTGCAGACTTTGAACCCCGCTATTACTGTTGCACCCGCGTTATTCGAACGTTCGCGGAGGAATTCTTCAATAAAAAGTACCTTATATCTTTTTTTATATCTCTGACAACGCGTATGACCGTGTTTGCAACACACAGACGGACGACATACTTTCGCATTTATTGAAACGAAGTTCCTTATTCAATGGTATATTATGGATTCTTTATTGCACAAATCAAAGTACAAATGTCGAACTTAATGGCTTGCAACAGTTAACAACATAGCAAGATGAGTATACAATTGAATCAGTAGTGGATACCCTCATCTCGTGCAGCGTGTGGTGCAGCGCGTCGGCCTCGCGCAGCAGCGCCATGAGGTGAGCCAGCTGCGCCAGCGAGGCGCGGTGCCGCTCCAGCAGCGCCAGCAGCTCGCGCCAGCGCGCCAGCACCGCCTGCTCCGTGCGCGACACCGCCTCCGCGCCGTGGTACCGCTCGCGGACCAGCTCCGCCGCCATCGACGACAGGTCCTCGAACCGCTCCGTCCTGCCACAACGCGCACGCACACTCCGGCTACAGACACTCTGGACTGGACCAGGGTACTCCGAGGCAACCTTGCCATGAGTTGGGGTACTCCGAGGCAACCTTCCCATGAGTTGGGGTACTCTGCGGCAACCTTGCCATGAGTTAGGGGTACTCTGCGGCAACCTTGTCATGAGTTGGGGTACTCTGCGGCAACCTTGCCATGAGTTAGGGTACTTCGAGGCAACCATGCTATGAGTTGAGGTACTCCGAGGCAACCTTGTCACGAGTTGGGGTACTCCGAGGCAACCTTGCCATGAGTTAGGGTACTTCGAGGCAACCATGCTATGAGTTGGGGTACTCCGAGGCAACCTTGTCACGAGTTGGGGTACTCCGAGGCAACCTTGCCATGAGTTGGGGGGTACTCTGAATCAACCTTGCTATGAATTAGTGTACTTCTAGGCAACCTTGCTATGAGGTGAAATACTTTGAAGCGATTCATAAAACGAAACCATATCTGCAGCGAGATAGTCTTATAATGCACATAAGTTTTTTAACGACCCTGATAACAAAACGTCGATCATCGATGAATTATTATTATAAATTTATTTAGAACTACTTCTCTCGCATTAGTTTCGGAATTCCCAAGAGAATTCCGGGACGAAAAGAACACAATGTCACTCAGGAACACTGTAGCTTGCTATTCATGGATGATTTTTTTAAAATCGTTTAAATAGTTTTTGCGTTTATCCATCACAAACAGTCGAAAAATTCGAATCTTATTTTTTCTTTATAATATTAGTAGAACTTTAGACCAACTGACCGACCCGACACGCGTTCCTCTTGTCAAGTTTAAAGTGTTAGTGGCAGTTTACACAAATATCGTAGAATATTCAAACTATTTTCAAGCAAATAAAGAATTATTTATTATTATCTTTGAGCTCACTACTACTACTTATTATTATTATTTACAGATACAGTTTCAGTAAGAAAATCTAGATCTCTGTTGACGATGGCACACCTGGCGAGTATGTCGGCGGAGATGGCCTCGTGCTTCTTGACGGTGGCGTCGACCTGCGCCAGGTTGGAGCCGTAGCGCGGGTCCGACAGCACCTGGATCATCTCCTTCAGGTAGCCCTTGCGGAGCACCGACTGAGGAGCAACGACACGCGTTAGAACACACCGCCCGAGTGACGCTTCTATGCGTAGTGAGTTATGTTTGGAGCGAGGGTGAAAAACACATGTAAATAATAGCCGTTGCCCGCGGTTTCACCCGCGATAGTTTTGGAGTTCCCGTGGGAGTTGAATGAGCAAAACCTTTTAATTTCTTAACCTGGAATTTCTTCTAAGAAAACACATTGTTTCATACAAACTTTGCAACCTTTTTTCACCTCAGGGGTTGAATTTGCAAAAATCCTTTTTTTAGTGCACACCTACGTCACTTGAGGAATATTTGTGCAAAATTTTATGGTTCTAGACCCAGCGGTTTCAATGGGCATGTTGACTAATTTTTATTTTTTAGTCCGTCTTGTAGATTATTAAAAAATATTGGACACGTATTTTTTCTTTTTCTACGTAATCAAAAAATAACGGCGATACATTGATTGAGTTGAAATTTCGCGTGACGTCACTATTCTGACGTCACTATTATGGCGGTTTTGGCGGTTAGTGACGTCACGACCCCCTCACCCTAAACTTTGTTGCGCTTTATCTCTGTATATTTTAATTTATTTGAAAAAGCAAAAAATACGTGTCTATTATTTTTTTTTTCCAACTGACGGACTAATTAGAATTTTGATTTTTAAAAGTAGTCAACATCCCTAAGTTAAAGTATTTGATTTCAAGCTAGTGACTGAGTTTGTGTAGCTAGCTGACCCGCACGGTTTCACCCGCGTTAGTCTATTTTTATCAGGATTAAAGTGTATGTCACTTGGGGATACTGTAGCTTACTATTGATGAAAGAGTTTATTCAGTAGTTCAAGATTTTATCCCCACAACCAAACTTAAAAGCACCTCTTTATAGTGTAGATATCGGGTGTTGCGTGATGGGTGGTGTACCTTGGTGTTGAACTTGTAGTTGAGTTGCTCCAGCCGCTGCTGCCTCAGCAGCTCTGTCCGGAGGGCGATCTCCCGCGCGTGCTCCGCCTGCACACATCACCATATCATTGAAGTTATGCTAACAAATGTTTTTGGAATAAATTTGGATAAATGGATGAATAGACATGTATAGAACAGACTGTACAAGTCGCCAAGTCGCTCCAAGAGTGCCGCAGTTAAGCGATATTGCAGCGAGTTTATCGTTCAAATGTCGGCAAAGCTTATTTTGAACAGAACTCTTAGCCAAGCTATTCCCTTCAGTAGAAGATTCTCATTGTATTCGAGTATTTATTGCTTACCAAAAAGATCTTAAATACATGTAGTTAAGTATTTAAATAAAAATTGTAGCTTTATTTATTTATTTATTAGTTTTATCTAATCGAATCTGTTTCTATGAGAGGGAGTGTTATGGGAGAGCTGCCCCCCCGCCGCACCTGCTCGAGCCTCTGCCACGCCCTCTCCAGGTCCTGCGGCAGCTGCCCCTCGAGCGGCGCCCACGTCTCGCCCACCAGGCTCTTCTGCATGGTGTTGATGTGGAAGTACAGAGCTTCGATCTCGGAGCGCTCCTTGTATCTGCAGGGAAAGATCAAAGCTTAGCACTGACTCAGGACTCACTAACTCACTGTCTTACTCGCTGACCGATCATCCAATAATCGCTGTGCAAAATCCCACTAACCATACAGAGGCACTTCACTCACTGAACTACCCACCTGACTCACTACTAATAATAATCGCTGACCAGCACAGCCTCTCTCACCTGCCCTCTACCTCACACACACAAACTACCTTAGGCCCGGTTCCCACCAAAGCGAAGAAAAAAGGAGACGAGAGGAGATCTATAGAAATTTGTGCCGCAAGCGAGCAAGCGGCGCGGCAGAGCAGAGATGTGTGCCCATATTCCGCTACGCACAGCTCACATCTCCTCTCTGTTACGCATCTCTCCGTTTTGGTGGAAATAACCTGCCAGTTTCGCAGCACATCTCTTCTCGTCTCCTCTCCTCTCCGCTTTGGTGGAAACAGGGCCTAACACACTGACTCTTCCTAACTTACTGATTTACCGCTACACACATGACTGACACATCAATCCTTGACTCACTCATCGACACCTCTAAGTTACTACCTCATCGCCTCCCTCACTGAACTACTGCCTCACACGGACTCCTCACTTACCGACCCGCCTGCTCGCCCCCCGTATGCACTCACTTGGGCGGTTTCTCCACAGTCCTGTACTGCTTGAAGGCCAGCAGCAGCCGCTGGATGCCGTCCAGCGAGTTGGGCAGCTCGCGCCCGTTTAGCTCCTCGATCTTGAGGCGGATCCACTCGAGCAGCGCGCTCACCAGCCGGCTGTACTCGTCCTTGCGCCCGTCGCACTCCATCAGCTGGCCAATTATCTGGCAGGTGGCAGGGGGAAAACATCATTGTTTAGTAAATTGGTTTACTATTGGTGCAGTGTAAATGTGGTGGAATTTGCATATTATATGAAATACTATCGAATGTATGGATTTAGTTTCCTTTGCCTTCCTCGAAAGGAGTAAATTTTAGAAAATAAAAATGAACACTCGACTTTTGGCGGGAACTTTGAACGGGAGTAAACGTCGTTCTTTTACGTGTGGCAAGGGTTTCTTTCTTTTTTTTAATTTCAAGTATATAGGGGTCGGGCGAGCACTGAGGCACTCACGTTGGCGATCCTGCGGCCGCTCTTCTGCTCGTTCTTCATGCGCGCGAACGTGTGGTAGTAGCTCGCCACGTACGTCATCACCGACTTCTCGTCGGGCCGGGTCGTGTCCACGTCTGCACACATATAACCATAGTGTAGTGTCCGGAACATTAGCTGACACAAGAATTTGGACGGTTTGGGAGAGGAGATGCTAGTTTTCACTCATAGATAAACTCTTCTGTCACAATTTTATTAATGTTTACTTTACTTAAATAAGTCTTGATTATCGTTTTAATTAACAAATATTCGTGTTTTTTGCTTTGGACACGGGTGGGGACAAACATTCATATGTTTGAATTTTCGTAGTTTGGTTTAAATTAATTAATTCATTTGGTTGTTGATAGATGGCGTTGTAATACAAAATGTTCCCCTTCTTGCTCGTGCAGACATAAATACACGAGAAGTGTGACGTAATCTTGATTTTATTTTTATTGAACCACTTTTCTATAATAATAATAATATTAATAAAATTGTTTATTGCCATCAGAAAGGTGTACAAAAAAAATCTAACTTAGCCAATTATTATAGGCAAAAGGAAGTGATTCAGCGTAAGCTCCCGAGCAGCGCTGGTTTTCAATCACTCCCTTTTTTCTCGATGAATTACATAAAAAAATGGCGCTTGTACCTTCAGCGTCGAGCAGCTTGGGTATGCCGAGGTGTTTGTGGGCGACGTCGAACGCGTGGTTGAGCGTCTCCACGTGGTCGCTGGCGGGCACCTCCGCCCAGCGGAACAGGTCCGGCCTGGGAACGAGCATCATTGTCATAGCACCTGACAGACGTGTCGCACAGAATGATTCAAGGACATAGAGAAAGAAAGAAAAGGAGTTTATTGGTCAACATTAAAAAGTACAAAAAACATAAAAAATAAATAACATATGTTTTTATTTTATTTTACTTTATTTGGACAATCAACAGCTACAAAAACATAATGAACATTTGTGTGTCAAACAAAAAAGTCGATTACAGATTGTGAAGGAGAAAGAAGGCAATGCTGTGTGGGGGGCGCGGGCGGGGGCCAATCGGTCGCTCTTTCAACATAAATGCTTCATTATGTTTGTAGAGTAGAACATAATGAAACGCTGGTCTTCCGACAGGGCCGCAATAAAGTTCAAGTGAATTTTGGGCGTTTTTGTAGCAGTTTTAGGAAAAGTTTTGGAGCAGTAGCTACATGAGTTTATGAGCAGTGTTGAGTGGGATTTTTTCGTGATGTTACATTAGTTTTTGGAACAGTAATAAAGAAATTTGTTGAGAAATGTTTAATGAGTTTTTGGAGCAGTGTTGAATTTGGGAGATGAACTGATGGGCGATTTTCATGGTAGTGCTAGTACCATACCTGTGGGCGTGTATGAGCGCGTTGAAGCCGAGCCCGGAGCGCCACGAGTCGGTGAAGTTGTGGATGTGCACGCCGTGGTAGCCGCTCGTCTTGCGCTGGCACCACAGCAGCAGCGCGTCCTTCGCCGACTTCTTCTCCGACGACACATTCTCTTCGTCCTGAACAGAAGAAATCACTTATCAATTTGTCTGGGTGGCATCTCCTTCTGAATTTATTACTTTCTTACATAAGCAAAAGTAAGTATTCAATTTTCACGACAAAAGACCAACTGTGAAAAGTGTCCGAAGAGGTCGTCCGAGGAGGAACCCAAACAGGTAGAGGACGTCCGCGTTTCGGCCCAGGAATACATCTCTTATTAAAAAGCTTAGATAAATATAGATATCGTAACTTAAACATAGTATACCTACCAGCCAGAGCACGGTAAGCGATTTTTTTGTAGAACAGATCCCATTGAGCAAAAAGTATCGCTTACCCCATTTTGGCTGTTAGGCATCGAATCGTTTTAAAGTAGATTATCACATACAACGTGTTAATGAATTGACCAAAACCCTGATACACCCCAATTAAAAAAATAAACAATAATATGATACAAATAGAAATTTTGTCGAAAAAAATAATAGTCTAAAAGTTATTCAACATTAGTTTGGAGGCGATCTATCTACAAAATTTCAAACGCTACGCCCGCGCCTACTACGTGTCAATGACCGATTAGATTTTTTTGCTACGGGCGGCGTAAGCGGCAATATTGTATTATAAATAATTTAGACCCGGGCTAGTAAAAATAAGACCTATATTAAAATATCGTGCGATCGATTCGCAAGTCGATTCTGAACAAACTACTTTCTAGTTTTCAGTCAATTCATTAACACGCTGTATATTGCTCATGGTATATCCGTATTCGCAACAAGTGCACTCACAACGTCGATCTCGATCTCTTGTATCTGGAAGCGCAGGATGATGGTCCAGATGAGGCCGAGGATGAGGCGAGGGTTGCCGTCCACGATGTCCTCCGCACCGATCGACTCCAGCCGCACCTGCCGCCAACACAACACCACACCAGTGACGACGACTTAGGGTCCAAATTGCAATGGACGAAGGATCGAGGTAGGGTCCAAATTACAGAACAGATAGAAGGGCCATCAAATCAATATGAAAACTTTTTATAAACCAGGGTCGCCGGACGATTATGGCACACAAAACTATGCGCGACGCACACGATCATTAATCAGTCAGTGAACTTTTTAGGAAAGTGGTCGTTTTAGGAAAATGGGCGTTTTAGGAAAGTGGGCGTTTGAGGAAAGTGGACGTTTTAGGAAAGTGGGCGTTTTAGGAAAATGGGCGTTTTAGGAAAGTGGGCGTTTTAGGAAAGTGGGCGTTTTAGGAAAATGGGCGTTTTAGGAAAGTGGGCGTTTTAAGATAGTGGACATTTTAAGAAAGTGGGCGTTTTTGGAAAGTGGTCATTTTCGACCTAAAGAAAGGATATTTTTTATCTCGGATTATATGTATACTTTGTTATGGACGCAGTTCAAACCTTACTGAACTTAGCGTCTTCTATTCTCGGCATCATACAAAATGGTTACTTTCGTAAAGGAGTGAATTATACAATTTGGCTGCGACACATCGATAATTCAAAGAGTTACAAGAAAACTTAGAGAAAAAGCGCAGTGTCGTAGGTAGGAGAGTGAAACCCGATGTAAGCGCTACACCGTATACGGCTTCCGAAGGAATGCGGACAGCGATGGTAATAGCTCATTGCTTGTGCAAATCCAGTACTCTAGCATATCTCATAAAGACTATTATGTCGCTAAAGAAAGGTAGAACTCGGACATCGCGCTAGAAAATGACCCAACTTACATATAAATATGTATATTGTACTCAGATATATCTTAACAAGTTCAGTACACAGAACCCAACATTTAAAATTTCATTTCTATTTCTGAAAACGAACTGCAAACTGCCCCGTTCGCCAATTTGACAATCTATAATAATCGTTAATGCATTGAAAACTAAGGAACGTATCGTCATAAATATTACGTGGTCACGTAAAATCTCATGTCACGTCACGTCACGTAAATTGTCAACTTTTGATGACCCGATTGGCGTAGTAGGTCACCATGCCTGCCGGCTAATCAAGAGCTCCGGGGTCGATTCCCGGTGGGGGTGCACTTTGTGTGATGAACTCAGGGTTCCACTCTCCAGTCTGGGTGAGTTGTGTTAATATAAATTATATCTATAGTATATGTACACATATATAATTATATGTAGTATATACCACGTTGCTTGATTTCCACGACACAAGCACATAGCTTAGTGTGGGATCACGTAGATCTGTGTGTTGTGAAGTGGGTTATTATTATTATAACTTGGCTAAGGGGGTCGTACGGTTTCCCACCGACCTTCGTGTGCAGGAAGCTGAGGCTCTTGTTGACGTTTTCGATCTTGTGCACGCGCATGCGGCCGCTGTTGGGGCGCGGCAGGCGCTCGCCGCTGATGATCTCCAGCAGCTTCAGCAGCCGCCGCCCGTCCGACAGGTCCGCGAACAGGTCCTCCACCTCCATGCGAGCCTGGTACCACACACCAGTTATTACTTACAATACAACACACAATACGGCACGTGGAGTTGGGCTTCGGAAAAGAGGACGGTGGGGACAGAGCTTCTAGGGTGCTGACAATCTATATAACCTGTTGAGCTGTGTTTATGAAATTCAGGCTACTAGAGGTCTCAAATAAAAAAAAGTTGGTGTGTTTATGTTAAAATAGATTTGAGTTATGAAGGTATCAATAGTGACTCCAAATGGTTCGTGGTAATATTCCATAGTTCACACGGTGCTTCTCGCCTAGTTCTCTTTTCCTTGAACTTGATTTGACACGCTCCCGCGTGTCTAGATAACACCCCAAGAGCAAAACAATTTTAGTAAAGTGGGTCCAAGCCAGCGGCATTTCCGAATACCACGCAAGTGAAACCGCAGCCCACAGCTATGCTGGTTAGTATCAATGTAAAAAAGTGGCTGTATGTTACTCACGACCTTTGCGGGCGACCTATCAGTGTATGACATCATAATAATTAAAAAAACAGCGCTAGGCATTCAAGTCAGTCTCGTGATCAAAAAGGTGAATTAAGATTTTAAATTATATTACATTACTTAACATCAGCTAGAGTGCCGCGGTCAGCCTATAGTATCGCAAGCGCATATTTCAGGAGTCCCTCGGGACCTCTTTGCTGTGCCGGGATTTAAAGTATCCCAAATGTTAGGTCGGGAGTTAGGACATAATACTGGCTGCATATACGAGGTTTAATTCAAATTCGTCAAATAGTTATGAACCGCGTTCAAATGTACGGACAGACACAAATTCGAATGTGAGTTTGTTCTTTTGTAAATTTTAACGCTTTCACACCTTAACTACTCCGAAACAACCGATCATGACGAAATTCAGGGGTTCAAAGGGGATAAAACCTCCGATTACAATGTGTCGGAGTCGAAGTCAGAATCGGAGCATTTAGTAGTCCATCTGTAAGTTTCACATACACTCCGCATTGTATTTACCTTTTGCAAGAACGAGTTGATCCATTTGGTGAAGGTCTTCTTCTGTATGTGCAGCCGCTCCTCCTGCAGGGCCTTGATGCGGCCCTGCTCGAACTTGAGCGCGTCCTCGCGCTGCGTCATGTTGCTGCGTTGCTGCACCGCGGCGCTGTACCCGCCTGGCTCATACTGCGCCCCTGGTGGCACCAACGGAACACGTGTTCAGACGATGTTGGGAGAACAGGCTGATAAGATTGTCATGGTAGGACCAGTTAGATAAAGCAAATATAATCACTAGGTTTGTTACGACATTTTTGGTTTTCAAATTACCCGCCGAAAGCATCTTAACACAGGAAGGAAACACACGTTCAGTCAATGCTCGGAGAACAGGTACAGAAAAAACAGTTTGCTAATTAATAACAATTATATTTAGGAATAGATAACAACATTAAGGCATCGGAATTAGACATAGACATATACTTTACGTACGTATTACGTACGTATAATTACGTACTATTTTATTATTCTATGGCCAAGGAATGTATTATCGCTAATGTTTTTGATCCATATTATCAATGGCAGCATGGACCATGTTCTCTTAGCCTTTACTCTCTCTATAGGATAAATAAACGAAAAAAATAAATGCTTTTGATCCTTTGACGGTAATTTATAGTTCTGAGAACCTGCTGACGATTTTAAGTGATTGTAGCAAGTAACAACCAATCCAAAGTAACAAATGGCTTTTGAATTTTGTTAATTTACCATATTTGCGAGTAGGTTGGTACTCCTGGTAGGAGTGGTAGCTGACGTTGCTGAGCTGTCGCTGCATGTTCCGCCACTCTCGCGCACAGATCACTTATAAGTAGAACTTCATTTATTAACGCCGTCACTAGTTTTGTTTTTTCACTTCCTGTCACAACTTCACTGGCTCTTAATCACTATTTGTGCTGTGTAAGGCGACGAAAGTGATTTTATTTTTTTATGCTTTTGGCCAATATCCGCTATACGTTATCATAGTCTACCCCCACTGCGATACACATAGCTACGTATACTCTACGCCTGCAGGAGGTTACTATAGCTATAACAAAACCATAACCAAAAATATTTAAACATATAATTTTGCATCGAAATGGTTTCAATTCTGATTTGGAGGGCACATTTGTCAACGATTCCACCGAAAACATGATATCGGCTTCTTGCTAACTCTAAAGGTATTCTTGGGATTTGAACCCACACGTTGCAGCGTGCGATCCGATCGCACTACTCACTAAGCTATCATTGCTAAAAAAAGTACAGAGCATGCAACTAATTAGGAAGTATTAAGTATAATTATATGAAATTGTACGGTTTCATAAAAAATATGCAGAAGTCGTTTTACTTTTTTAATTAAAAAAATTATATTAAAATTCAACGTTAAACATATATTTAGCCTCAACCTACGGAACCATTACATTCAAAGCCCTGCTTAACTCATCCGATCCACAGTTTACATGTTAATTGCACATAACAGTGCTTCTATAATCACCGACTAGGCTGTATAGCCCACGAACCCGTGCCGGCCCGTTAGGAATTAAAAACACAAGCTATCATAGTTCACGTTAGTAAAATTCAACGTCCATGGTTCACGCGGTCAAGCGCCGATGGATACAATGCGTGGAGCGTGGTCAGCTTAAGGTGGATACAGATTAGTACAATTTTCTAGTATTCGAACGGAATAAAATACTAGTCACCTGAGTCTAAATGATTGTCGGCATATACTTAGGTATCGCAGATCTGGTGCTCTTTTATTTCCGCGTCAATGATACCTACGAACCTATACCCTAAATGACGACTTTATTAATGTGTAAACTTTTAGATTTTAGATCCTAAGTAACAATAATTAGCTTTAATCTGTATACACCCTTATGTGCTGCTTTGCGAAACACAGCGCTATAGTTGGGCCAACCATCCATGAACTAATGTTACGGCTCAAGATTTTAATGAACAAAAATATCACCACGGTATAACACCAATGATGTCATGTGAGAAGCTTTAACTTCAAAAACCTTAAAATCTTTTGTTCTTCAAACGCACGCCTGTCTGTGTGACGCTTGGTTATTAAGATTGGATTCATTTAAAAAAATAATGAAAATGTGTGTAAGATAGAGGAGAGGATAGCTGCTGTTCCCCGCGGTTTCACCCGGGGTAATTTCGGACTTCCCGAGGGAATTTCGGGTTACAATATAGCCTATGCTACTCAGGGTTAATGTAGCATTCTAATAGTGAACGGTTGGACCCATTATGGACGGGACTTTCTTTCACTGCTAATTAGCTGATGTTATACCAGCCTGCAGTTATAATTAATAAACAACTGCAATATACAGCACCCTTGGTAAGTAGGTAAACTTGACTCGTGACTTCGATCTTCGAATTCTTTTTTAATATTGGTGTTTAGTACATAGAATACAGTGATGTAGAAAATTAAAAAAAAAAATCATAAATGTATCTTAACCCTTTCACTTTATCCCCCTAATATCAAGATCTACGAAAGACGCACATCCTGGGGCCACACGTAATATTACGTTCCTTACAAACCACTGCACTACTTTTTTATACCTAAAGCGTGTGGTCTGGAGGTAATTGCCATGTTTTTGTAGCCTTAACGCAAAAAAGTTGCGATGAAAGGGTTAATATGATCCGTCCAGCAAGTTCGGCATGATGCGCGCATCAGATAGACCCGTTACATTTTTATTTTCATTATAATTGTTTATAATTACCAACCATAATGAACACACGAAGGGACAAAGCAACAATGCGTCACGGATGTTGTACGGTGCCGACTGACGACTAATTGGCTCACATTATCGTGTGTTCTTTGCTGCTTATAAACTAACCGGCAACAATTTTGTGCTTATTCTTAATTTGAACGTGAGATACGAGGAAAGGGTTAACTGTTCTTATTCTTTTTTCAAAAATACATACTTTTCCCATAAACAAAATGAATTCTACGATGTAAATAAAACACGATAATCGAGATACAGATTCTTTTTTAGACGTTATTAAAATCCATATGATCAAACACAATGACTTTGGCGGGATATCGAAAACTTCTGTTTGTTGTGTTGTGTGTACTCGTAAAAGCTGCTGGTGTAAGTACTTAGATCAAGTTGATCATTTTAACAATTCCAACTGACGAGTTCCTTTATCAGCCAGTCTAAATATAGTTACGTTGCAGTGCAAGTACTGGTTATAATGGATACCTAGCCCGATAAGAAATGCGGTCGCTCCTCTGTTGATTCTTCGCATTTTTAGAAGGCGATGTCACATGGAGGACGATGTCACCACTCACCAGACGTGCAGACGACTAAGAAATGGTTTTTTTCAAATTCAACTCCTTAAGAGTGAAATTGCAAGGAATTGTTAGTAAAGAAAAGAAAAGTTCGTCTCTCCAAACGTGCTGCAATTTTGCTCTCCGCTCTATTACGCTAATTCGCGCGACAAATTCAGACTTACCTACACAAATAGATAATTATTATGTAGGTATATAATATGTGTCTGGGTCAAAGCAAACCATAGATACATGAAATGCTTTATTGAGATATACAAATTATTGTTAAGCTATATTTTGCGATTAATCTAATGTAATTGGATCTGTAACCTGACTAAATCCACGATTTTGATTGTGTTAGCATTAGAACGAAATTTATTGTGGTATGCTTGCTCTCATAACGAACTTGCTTCATCTTTAGTTTATTATGTACTCTAATAAAATATGTATGTGAAGTTAAATGTATTGTGTTCACAAATTAGCTCGTTTGTGTGTAGTTGTGTACCGATCAGGAGGATGTCCTCCGCTTGCCGCCCCGCTAGCAGCCGCAGCTTAGCCCGGCGAGCCAGCCCAAGGTCGCAGCGTGCGCGCTACATGCCTTCTACGGATTTAAATATAACCATGGAATCACTACGATAAGTCACGTTCCATTGTCGTTACGAGAGCCGGTTCGTAATTTGTAGGCATTTGAATTGTTCCATATTCAAACAGGTTCCATAGATAAGTACTTTTGTCGTTTGTCGTCTGGTGTTTTTTTTTTTTTGTTACATGTCATCTCGGCCAGCCAGTATTACGGATTAGGCATGGAATTAACATGTAAGGTTTTTCTGTATATATTTATATATCATACTACAAGTATTTGTCGCTGTCTATTATTCCCACGACTAGTGGACTCGTGTTCAAAGTACCTACACAAATATAATATTATAACAATGAAGTTTTTGTAAGTTTTTTTTTACTGTTATGTCCCATGAGCGTCTAGACGTCATGTGGTCTACTAAATGTCCTCTTTTGCATAGCGACTAATTTAATCATCAGTCAGTAGGTAATTAAAGTCCGTAACGGTTTTTATACAGGTTGTATGTGAGACTACCGCGTTCGATCTATGAAGAAATGGTCCGAGGGGCGCAAGTATCAGGTAAAATAACATCTCGGGACTAAAAGTATTTTAAATAAGAGTTATAATAATTGAAATTATTTTATTGTTTTCCATTTAAGGGGAAGACCATATTATGTTGCTGCTGCTGCTACTAGGCTGCTGTTCCCCGCGGTTTCACACGCGATAATTTCAGAGTTCCCGCGGGAATTCCGGGATAAGCGGCTTGACTTTTTCCGACACTTCCAACAATTTCCACCAATTTAAATTTAAAAACCTTCCTCATAAATCACCGGGTGATCGCATGAAAATCCGTCCAGTAGTTTTTGAGTTTATCGCGGACAAACAGACAGACAGACAGACAGACGCGGTGACGCGTGTACAGCATTAGAAAATCTAAGAAACAGTGAAAGTTGCACCTACCGCCTAAATAAAAGCTAATAATCGACCTGAATGGGCACGTCTGAACGTCTTAGTACACCGTATTTCTTAATGTGATAAAGTCTTTCGAGCAACTCTAGGCTTTATGCTCCAGCCGATAAGGTTGCGACGAATGGTGTACTTAATAATAACATGTTGTTTCATCGAAATGTTAATGATTCAAATGATTAGGAATGTTGCCTTCGCGCGGAATTGTGACATCATTGACCGAAGAGCTAGTAATAGTGGCTTTAGCCTTTAGTGATTGTATAAAACTGGGAGAAATAATAATAATGATTACACCACATCGGAAATTGTTGGATGTTGCTCTTTCAAACGAGGACGACGAGTTACTTGCTAGATTTAGTTAAAATTCTACATCAGTGTCTAGATTAAACCCAGAAAAATCAATTGTAGACTTAGTTATAGCAACGGCTCAAAATTCTACACAAATACGTAATCTGATAGGTTAACCTTTAAATCCAGTTCAATATTATTACTACATCCATGTCAAACAGGTTAAAAAGTTACTCTCGAGGTCGATCTGCCTACTACTCCACCAAAAGACACTGCAAACACTGATGAAAAAAAATTTACTGCAATGATAGAAGTTTGGATCCACGTTGGATGTTATGGGGTTGAGACTCTAAACTGTCTAATAGGTATGTAGAATGTAGGTACATACATAGATTTTAGATAAAACTAAAAGATAAAGACACAATGACGTCATTCCAAATTATTCCGATAACGCCTTATCCACGCGTGGAGACGCTCGCCGCAGCCATTACATATCGTCAGTTAGGTTTTTACATAGGTAGGTACGTAATTTATGATAGGTATCTAATATGAATTTTAACCTACATTGGAAATATGTGAGTGTTGTCGCTATCATTTTTATGTGTCGTGTAATGCAATCGGAAACAGTGGTGATGCAATTAACAAAATGCATTTCTTCTTCTTTTTTTCATAGTTGCTAGATGCATGTTTGGACCTTCTGAGGTTTGGACGGTTACAAGTTTTAAAGTGCCTATGTTGATTTTAATGGTTGTACTGAGGTTGTAACCGAACTGTCAAAATCTAGACAAATAACCGCAAAATATTTCGATATCAATCTAAAAGTTACATAATTGCCCTGCAGGCAATGATAGGTACTTATAACATCATTGGCTGCATGTGATATTTTAATTATATACTCTTTGATTTTAATGATAGACGTCCCAGCACGTCCCGGCCATAATATCATTGACTGAAATTAATAACGGGTGAGATAAATAATAAACCTACACTAAATTCTATTTATTATTATTACTATCGCGCCACTATCCACATTAAAAGGAAACATTTTTATTTTAATTAATTTTTTTTGCAAGAACCGTTGTTAATTTGCCAAATTATTGTATGAAAGGTTTTCCGATTGATATTCACGTTCCGTAAACCCCCTAAATCAATGATATTACCTATAAGTATAAAACTTAAATATCATTGCCGTACATAATACAAAAACCTATAACCTTCCCACACCTGTCTGATAACAGTCTGGACAACACGTTAAACCTGCTCCGTCGAAGATTGTATCCATTCACAGGCTGTTCCTCGTTACAACGTTTCGTTTGCGTAAAATAATTCTACACATTTTATGGTCCTTTTGCGCGGGAACTTTTGATGGGAGAATTAAACGTCAGCCATTTTTGAATTAAAGAAAACGAACTTTTTTTTTTGTTGTAAAACATAAACAAAAGGTTATGTTATTGTAAACGATCTCTGTTGATTAATATTATAATTTTTTCATTCAAAAACTACCAACATATTATTTTTGTTGGGAACTAGTTTCTCTGCAAGGACAAAGGTGATGTCAGCCATTAAATAAGTACCTACCAAAGCCTACAAGTTTAAATAAACACGTGACCTTTTTCGTTTATATTTATTGTATATGTTTTTTATTAATTCATTTTAATCACAGACACGTAAACTATTAGGGAGCATGTGTACAAGTTCTCTTGTAAACTTCACTCGATTTGTTTAACCGGAGAGTCAAAACTATCTACTATGGCATCAGCATAATAACAGTATGTCCCCGCTGCTCGTGCCTCGACCTACCCTTTTTCGCTCGTTTCCTCACAAATCACGGTGTTTTCCTTCACCGTAAAGTCTGTGGTAATAATATGTATTATTACGACGGTTTAGATCAGGGCCCAACAACATTCCTTGCCCATAACGTGCGTCCCAAAAACGCATTTCCAAACGTTCTAAATGCCAAGATATCACAAATTGTTATTCTTTGCCATAAGAAACGTTGTAAATATATTTTTTTGCAGTAAAACTTCTTTGATTACGAGGAAAAGACAGTATTTGTGGCGTCTTATCTTAGCGTGGCGTGTTATGGTCATAGTGAATAAGGGCCATGAGGTTGGAGTCTAACATCCACGTGTTATAAATGAGACGCTAGAAGTTAGAACTCTCCCGCCCGCTCGCTGCTACCACAAGTAACGATTGAAATGCCTTTTTCCCTTCATCAAGTTCACTTTGATAATGAGCCGTTTAAACTGATAATTGGGTATTCTCCAAGGTTTGAATATCAAAATTCTAATTAGTCCGTCAGTTAGAAAATAAAAAAATAATAGACACGTATTTTTTGTATATTTTGAAAATGAACATAGATAAAGCGCATTAAAGTTTAGGGTGGGGGGCTCGTGACGTCAATATTCATTATAAGCGCCATACAAACCGCATTGAATTGTGACGTCACGCGAAATTTCAACTCAATGTATCTCTGTTATTTTTTGAGTACGTAAAAAAAGAAAAAATACGTGTCCAATATTTTTTACTAATCTACACGACGGACAAAAAAAAATTTTTGTCAAGTAGCCAATTGAACGTCCCGTCAATCTTCGAAAATGGGATATCATCGCAATTTATTTTAATGACGATCTAGTTATAATGACTGTAATTGCTATGGACCTCTCCTGTAGTGTAGATACGAAACATCTCATATTTGATAGATTTCAATTAAATCCCAATTAGTTACTTAATTATATAAATGCGAATGTGAATTTACTAGTTACACTTTCATTGCTTAACCATGAAATTTTGCATTCACGTTGTCAGGGGTACAGAGAAGGACATAGGGTACTTTTATTCCAATGGGATCTCTTAAATTAACGCGGGTGAAACCGCGGGGAACAGCTAGTGGACTATATTATAGTTTTAAAAGTCGCGGTAATAATAATAATAATATTTATTTTTATTGCCATAATTTTACATTTACACAAACTTAATACTTTAAAAGTCCAAAAAAATCCAAATAAATCAGCAATAAATCATACTTTTAAACGGTTCTATCAAGGTTAAATTTGGCAGGTGCCAGGTAGGTAGATTATGTACAGTAGGTGTCAGCTAAGAAAGAATTTTCATCCCGATAATCCGAAATTTACGAGTGCGAACCCGAATTAAATCTTTATTAATATTACAAATGCGAAAGTGATTTTGTTTGTTTGTTTGTTACGCTTTCACGCCTCAACGGCTCAACGGATCATCATGAAATTTTGCATACACGTTGTCAGGGATTCAGAGAAGGACATAGGATACTTTTTATCCCGGAATTCCCGCGGGAACTTCGAAATTAACGAGGGTGAAACTACATTAAATTTTGTATACTACACGTTGTCAGTGGTACAGATAAGGATGTGTAATGTTATCCCGGAATTCCCGCGGGAACTCCGAAATTAACGCGGGTGAAACTGCGGGAAACTACTAGTTAAATATTATAATCTTTGCTTTGGCTCAAACTAAACTCCGTTCTTGGGTAACAAGTCACAATTAGAACTCATTTTCGTCAATCATAAGTCACCCTATTTTTTTTACCAATCGTCGGCGTATCCTGGGAATGCATTAGGCGTGCGCTTGCGCAGAAGTTTACACAACCCTCGTAAACTTCCAAGTCATAGTCGTCACTCGGTAAACGGGATGTGACTGATATAGGCTTGTGCCTTGTTCGTTTTGAAATCTTTGCTCATTAGGTAAACTCAATTCTATCTTCATAGTAATTAATTATTTGAAAAGTCTGGTCACCTATGTGAGTTTTAGTTAATTTTTAATTATCAATTAATTTACCTATTGTAATAAGCGGTTTTAATTTTAACACAAGTAAAAAGATTGTAGTCGGACTTCTGTTTTATTAACACTTTTGTTTTATGTTCGTTTTAAGACTGTAATCTGTTTTGTGTTCTAAATAAATAAATAAAAATTGAATTAAGTTTTTTTAATATTTCACAACACAGACCTACTTGAGCCAGGTTTTATAACATTGCTGTTACGAAATTTCTCATTTGTCGCCGCTGAGGACATCCGAGGCGAGGACGAATGGATCCTTTACGCAAAACTGGCTGAACGGATTTGGATTAAATTTGGCATGCACGTTGTCAGGGGTACAGAGAAGGATCTAGGGTACTTTTTATCCCGGAATTCCCACGGGAACTCCGAAATTACCGCGGGTGAAACCGCGGAATAGGTGTAAAGCTCGACATTTTTGGAAGAACATTTTGTTATACTTAGATCATAATAAAGTAAATTTATTTATGAGTCTCAGTAATTGTATGGTACAAGTTCTGCTTAGTTTGGGACCAGGTAGGGCGGGGTGATTGTGATGAGAAAAATCATTATGATGTCAATAAAGGTTCATAGTCCAGGGTCTGTCAATGTTTTCGGTTTCGGTATAGCGGTCGTGTGATCAACATTTTATTAAATGTGTTTTAATTACTTCTCAAATTCGTCATGCTAAGTATCTTGTGTATCTATAGTCTATGCTAATGTTATAAAGAGGAAAGGTTCTATTTTTCGTTTGCTTGTTACGATTTAACTCAAAAACGACGGGATCGATTTCAAGTTTTTTTTTCACAATTTATATCAATGTTACATTATTGTAACATACGCTTAATTGTAACCCGGAATTCCAGCGGGAACTTCAAAATTATCACGGGTGAAACCGCAGGGAACAGCTAGTATTATATGCAAAGCACAACTAGGCGGCAGAACTAAATCCATAATCCATATTCACTAAAGCAAATACTGGCCGAAAACATTGTTAGGAAATGTGTTGACGATTCAGACGTCGCGGTCGTGTCTAGAATCTAGACGTGACTGTGGTCTGTGTGTGAAGGGAAAGCTATCTCTGAACACGCCTCGCCTATAACATGCGAATGGCAGTCACACGTCGCGGCGCAAGCGTTCACAATCACCGAGTTTTTACCTATTTGAATAAAAAATTACAATCTGTCCAACACACAACTAGTCTGGTTTTCAACAAAAAAACTGCATCCGTGAAAATATAGCACTCACAACACCAAAAACACAACGAACCGTGGAACGTCACTCGAAAAAACGGCGCGGGTTTTTGACTTCTATCGCTTTTTTTTTTTCAACAACAACGACGCAAAGGCGATGCGGCGCCGGCGACGTGCGCTAGCGGACTGAAGAGAGCATTCAGTCGCCATAAATGGCATATTTCCATCATCCGAGTGACGCGAGATAATGACTTTTTTTAGGGATCCCTCCGAACGCAGAAATTTTAACGATGCAATTCCGTTCTTTTTTTAACGGATCTTCCGTTAACGGTCCGGCTTGAATAATAAACTGCGAGATGCATAACAAGAAGTAAGAAATATGGTAAATCACTACATAGTATAAAACAGTCGCTTCCCATCTGTCTGTCTCTATGCATACTTAGATCTTTAAAACTACGCAACGGATTTTTCGAACTCTTCCCGACTTTCGAACGGAAGTGATTCACGAAGGTGGTTTATATCTATATTTTATCCTGGAATTCCCGTGGGAACTCCGAAATTACCGCAGGTGAAACCGCGGGGGACATGGGCTACTTTTTATAGCGGATGTCCTACGGGAATTTTGAAACTAACGCGGAAGAAACTATACTAAATTTTGCGTACTACCGACACGTTGTCTAGGGTAGGTAGGTAGGTATGGAAAAAAATATAGGGTAGTAATTTTTTCTGGGAATATCCGCGGGATCTCCGAAACTAACTGACGCGAGTAAAACCACGGGAAAACAGCTAGTATTAAATAAAAATACGAGACCTAGATGAATTAATCAACTCTCAAAACAAACACAATTTAATTAAACTACTTACCCGTTACCGTGAGCTTTTTATGTGTTACTGAGTAACATACATACATACAAATAAGTTGTAGGCTTACAATGTCAGTTAATTTTGTTCTAATATTATATATACACTATTTAGTTAACCAGCTTTTTTAAGGTTATACCTAACCTCCACAATAACTGTTGTGTCAGGCTAACACTATATACAGAGCCCGCAAAAACAAATAACAACAAATAAAAACAAATTTAAATACAAAAAAGAATATAATTACACTTCATACCTCTACATATATAATATTTTTGGTTTCTTTTTATTTGAAGTACTTTGTTTGTTGTTGCACAAATCACT
Organism: Zygaena filipendulae; assembly: GCA_907165275.2. Lineage (NCBI taxonomy): Eukaryota > Metazoa > Arthropoda > Insecta > Lepidoptera > Zygaenidae > Zygaena > Zygaena filipendulae. The sequence goes on along the minus strand of OU015670.1, from coordinate 203,166 downwards.
TGATGCTTTCTTTATCAGACGACCTATAGTACATATGGATGACTAGCTGTTTCCCGCGGTTTCAATAATATTTTTGGTTTCTTTTTATTTGAAGCACTTTGTTTGTTGTTGCACAAATCAGTCGGACTTGATGCTTTCTTTATCAGACGACCTATAGTACATATGGATGACTAGCTGTTTCCCGCGGTTTCACCCGCGGTAATTTCGGAATTCCCGCGGGAATTCTCGGTTACAATATCCTTCAGGGATAATGTAGCATTCCAATGGTGTAAGAATTTTTAAAATCGGTCCAGTAGTTTTGAGTTTATATTACAAATTTAACATATAAATAATTTCCTCTTCATTTTACGTAGTTCTATTTGGAAATTTTCTATCGCTACTTCACTACGTATTATAAAACAAAGTCCTCCGCCGCGTCTGTCTGTCTGTTCGCGGTAAACAAAAAAACTACTGAACGGATTTTCATGCGGTTTTCAGCAATAGATAGAGTGATTCATGAGGAAGGTTTAGGTACATATTTTGTCAAGGTTTTGTGTAAATTGGCTGCAACATTGTTACGTTGTCACGCCATAGCTATACGGAACGATCATCATGAAACATTGCACACACGTTGTTAGGGGGACATGGGGTACTTTTTGCCCCGGATTTCCCGCGGCATCACCGAAATTAACGCGGGTGGAATCGCGTGGAACAGCTAGTGCTATAAAAAGAGATGCTTTGATTTTTTTTAACTGGATAAACTCAAAACTATTTAACCGATTGCAAACTATAGTGTTCCTGAGGGACAGAACATAGGGTCCTTTTTATTTATTTAAATAACTTTATTGCACTTTATCGTACAAAAGGCGGACTTAATGCCTAAGGCATTCTCTAAAGGTCAACCGGTTTATCGTAGAATTTACACGGAAACTTTGAAACAGAGTGCAAATCTCAGAAAGTAATGCGAGTGATACCGCGGGGCCTCGAATAGAAATGCATAACTTAGCGGCGGATCCATATTGTTGGCGTCTCATACTATAGGTGAATCTCAGACCAAATAAAAACTAAAAACGGAACGTCTCGAACAACGAAGTGAAGCCGGTTGCGTATGCATGTGGTGATTAGGAAAGTGTATGGATTTGCTAAGTTTACTTACTGGTGATGAGTGATTCCGTGCTGTTTTTTATTTTTTGACGTGTGATTGTTGCACCCGTTGACGACACAATATGGCATTTTTTCTAACGTAATAGGGATGTTGACTACTATTGAAAATCAAAATTCTAATTAGTCCGTCAGTTAGAAAATAAAAGAACAATAGACACGTACTTTTTGCTTTTTTAAATAAATTAAAATATACAGAGATAAAGCGCATTAAAGTTTAGGATGAGGAGGTCGTGACGTCACTAACTACAAAACCGCCATACAAACTGTCAGAATAGTGACGTCACACGAAATTTCAACTCAATATATCGCCGTTTTTTTTTGATTACGTAAAAAAAGAAAAAATAAGTGTCCAATATTTTTTAATAATCTACAAGACGGACTAAAAAATAAAAATTTGTCAACATGCCCATTGTCGCGTCACCTCCATTAGCGGGAGAAGCTCAAACTAAAATGTATGTATATATACATAAAATGTATGTATGTATGTCTTTTTCTTGTAAGTGTGTGCGTGTTTCTGTGTACGTGCACGGCGATGGTGTCTTTTTCCGGGCTTCACTTGTTTGTTCTACGCGTTCCGTCTTTAGTTTTTATTTGGTCTGAGAGGTAAATAAGCCGTTTCCGTTCGATTAAGTTTGCCGCAAAGGACAAAACTGTGACTTGTTGTCATGTGTAATAATATTTATCGCTCACTGCATGACATCATTTGCACTGGAGTAGTGACTAATTATATTATTGTTATTGCTAACTTCTACAACACAGTACACAGCCGGAGTCCGAGATTCCTGAGGGCCAGGGCCGGACCGTGAGTTTAGGGGGCCCTGCGCTACTTAGGGGCCTACCTAATTACTCAAAGTATAGAAAAAAATTAGACAGTAAAATATTTGATTTATATTATAATATATTATGCCTTAGTGTTATACAACCGTAAATAAATTGACAAATTATAAAGCAACCTTTCTGCACTTTCCTTTAATTTGCTCCTCACATTCTAGGTTCTTAGTTAAATCAACATTTATGGATAAAACGGATCGTCTATTTTCGACTTTGACTTGACTTAGCTGGGGGCTCCTTGAATCCACGGGGCCCTGGGCTGGAGCCCAAATAGCCATATGGTAGATCCGGCCCTGCTGAGGGCCAGCTTCCTTAGCCGAGTTGACAATCTATGAACGTTAGCGCTACAGAAAACTAAATAATCCTGGCTTCATTTTTAAATACATTTAAACCTAAAGTTATGACCTATTTATGTTAATTCCAATATACCATTTCTTTTTCTTTTATTTTTTATTTATTTATTTATTTATTTATTTATTTATTTATTTATTTATTTATTTATTATTTATTTACTAGGAAGACCAGCAGCACACTTAAATTTCTATGTATAGATTCTATATAAAACAAATGGCTAATTATAGGTCTTCACAATTAGACTAGCCTTTTCCCTAACCTAATCCAATCCAATAATCCCGTTCTGTCAAAATTCCTTTTTTTTTTTAACAATGCTTCCTAACCTTTGCTTCCTATCGTCTTAATACCAAAAATGACAGTGGCAAATAACACTCAGTGTTGAGTCCAAAAAGAAGAGAAAAAAAAAAACTAAGGAACGTATCGTCATATCCACGGAGTGATTACCTTCTCTCTGGTCATATCATCCCTCGGTTGGCAGAGTTGACGATCATAAGATTGTCAATTCGGTTATGGGTCGATTACAACTAACGAGTAGTACAGTGGCGAGTCAGTGCCGAGTGCTGGCCCCTTATTCACTATGACCAACAACATTCCTTGCCCATAACGCGCGTCCCAAAAACACAATCCCAAACGCTCCAGATGCAAAAGAAATTTATATTCTTTATGACAAAATAAACGTTGTAAGTATATTTTTTTAAAAGTGAAATTTCTTTGAACACGATTTATGGTCATAGCGAATAAGAGCCCTGGTTGGTATACATATAAAGACTTACGAGGGCAATTTTGCTCACGCTAAACCGCCTCAGTGCCGTCTCGATATGGGTCTTCCCACTTAATATACATACCGGCTGAACCGATCAGAAGTCGCGACGCGGTGTTGTGTAGCAATTGATCAATTCATGATGTGACCGACCACTTCATGAAATCGTCGGCCACTTTTGAACCGAAAACGATATTGGTGTATACTAAAAACAAATTTTGATACCTCTTAGTGAGTAATTTTTTGATTCGGCGAATTTTGATCTTGAAGGATTCGCGGAAGTACAGGGAAGGTTTAAACGGCGAGAAGTTGGGAGTTCCTGCGGGAATTCCGAAACTCACGCGGGTGAAACCGCGGGGCACAACCGGAATTCCAACGAAAACTCCGAAATTAATTCAAAGTAAATGAAACATGACTGTGTAGCAGTGGCGAAGGGTGAAATTTTGAGAGGGGGAAGCCGGAAATCTATTTACTTTAATTTCAACTTGTTAAACTACTAGCTGTTCCCCGCGGTTTCACCTGCGATAAGTTCGGAGTTCCCGCGGGAATTCCGGTATAAAAAGTCCTTCCCTGTACCCCTGACAACGTTCTCAATTACGGTAGAGAAAGTTGTTGCGTCTGAAGGGAAGCCGGTGGGAATCGGCTTCTATGGTACCTTCGCCACTGCTGTGTAGTGTGTACCTGACAGTGGTTCCTGACCTCCATGTATGATCGATTCTTCTCTTTACAACATAAAATACATGTTTTCTCGCAGTGCGGATATAAGAGGCACAGATAATATAATAATATTAAGAGGGGGAAGGCAATATTGCCGCTAGAGACGCCGCCCGCGCCGCTAGTGTTCAAATAACCCATACAAGGAACTCAAGTGAAGTAAACAGGGTTCGCGCGTCGCGCCCTCAGGCCAGATGCGGAGAGGATTGTCAGTGAGTCAGTGAGTCAGTCAACACGTGCGCGCCAGCCGGCCCACTGAAAGGATGTGTTATTTATAGCTGTGATATGATATTTTAGTTACATTTTAACCTCTACAGTTGGGTTGGCATGCTTTATCCCTCATAATAGAAGAAGATAGAAGTGCGAGTCAGCTACGAGTACAAATTACAAAAAAAAAATTAATTAAAAAAAATAATTTCACCCGCGTTAGTTTTAGAGAACCCGCAGGGATTCCGGGTAAAAAAAACACTCAGTGTCCTTTTGTGTACCCATGACAACGTGTATACAGAATTTCACGAGGATCGGTTGAGCCGTTAAGGCTTGAAAGCGTAACAAACAAATAGCTTTTCTTTTGGCTACTTAGTTTTGCGTAATGATAAACTACTGCAAACATCACGCAGTTAGCTAGGCTTTTGTTGTTTAAAGAAATCTCGCTGGTTTTTTCTTTTCGTCTGAATTAAATAATTTAATCTGAACTAATTATTTTCTCGCTTATTAGTTCCTTAGGAATTCCCTATTTTCTGCACTTAAAAATATATTGAATAACTTTACTATTACTGAAGACTATACCTACTATTGCCATATTGATCATACTACATCCATGACATTGAACCGTCAAACAGTCGTAATAACGACCCTGAACTTGGCCTAAAATTGATGACATCGCAGCGCTCGGTCGGAGCGTTCTTTGTTTGAATATTAGCATTTGGCTGCGACCATCTAGTTGCGTTTTAATCTGCGTTATAAACTAAAAACCTCTGAAATATTAATTGTTTCTTTATTTGAAACGTACCTAGAGCCCCATTTCTATGATTGAGTCGAAATAGAGGTGAAATTTTTTGATACTGATGTAAGTAGATAGTAGATATAAGTAGGTATTTACAAAGTAGGTATTTATTTTTAATATTCAATAATATTATTAAAGCATATGCTTATTTATTTATTTATTTATATGGAAGACCAGCAGCACAAATATAATTTGTATATATAAAATGTAAACATAACAAAAATGCTAATGATAGGTCTTCACATGTAGACACAAATTAAGTACACTATCAAGTAGCTTCGATATAGCGTTCACACGGCATTATATCGCCTTCACACAGTTTATACAGTTTATTACTATACCCAAAAATGAAAATGAAACATAAAAATAATGAATAAATTTTAAGAGCGGAAGAAATCGTCGCCAAGCATCCTCCTCGCCGCCACTACGCTGGTATCGAACAGATCCAACTGATCGAATCTAGCAGATAATCTGTTAAAGTTGCCACTCGCACGCAGAATGTATGTATTTTGCCTAGAATTAGATGACGAAATGGGAGGCTTCAATATATTACTATTCCTTAAGAAATTAGGTGGGGCGTTAATTGGCAGTAGCGACAGCAGGTCAGGGCAGTCGATAGTGCTTTGAGCTATCTTTAAGAGGAACGTCAAGTCGGCTATTTCCCTTCTCTTAGCCAACGGGAGCAAGTGGTGTTTGCGACATAAGTCATTATAGTGATAAGAATCGCAGCGATCCTTGATACGATAACTTAAATATCTAAAGAATCTTTTCTGGATGTTCTCGATGCGGTTAGGCAACGTTTGATTGATTTGAATCTCTTCTATAAGGGTCTAAATATGTACTAAGTAGGTACTTCAACATACTCGCATTAGCTTCTGTTGGCGTAGTACTAGCGCTCGACTGCGGCGTGCTTGGAGGGACAACTTGTGTGGTCTGTCCTACAACTCCTACATAAGCGAGGGAGTCGTGTGGGTATGTCCCATGTCCCCTAATGTATCTGCGGAATATTCTCTTCATCCTTGACGTTATTACAAGTTTGTTTAATCGTAATTATTGATTACGCTCGCGATAACTGTACAACTGTCGCATTGAAATCACGTGAGTTAAATTATGTACCTATACGTTAGTACCTACGTACGTACTTATACAATTATAATCATACTAGCTGTTCCTCGAGGTTTCACCCCCGTTAATTTCGGAGATCCCGCGGAAATTCCGGAATAAAGAGAACCTTATGTCTTTTTCTGTACCCCATGACAGCGTGTATATTATGCAAAATTTCATGTCGATCGGATGAGCCGTTAAGGCATGAAAGCGTAACGAACAAACTCACATTTGAATTCATAATATTAGTTAGGATTATTGATAGTGTAGAGCACAGAGCAAATAAATTAACTAGAGAGGACATGTAGGCGGGGCAGGCGCCCTACCGTTGCAACTTCCTTTGCACACAACATTTTAAACTAAGACGATGTCCCTTCTATCTGTTATTTTGAGTGTAGAGAATACCTCCCGACCGACCGTCTCACCTTGTGGAATCGCTGTTCAAATGTTTTGCGTGTAATTAGTTAGCTAATTACTGATACAGATAATGGGGGCGATAAGACTTGTGTTCGCTGGCTACGCGGCGCTAGGAGCAGCGAGGTCGTGGCTTTCAAGGACTTGACTGCACTCCCCCCACTTTCCTCCCCTTACTATTTCACCCCTGTACCAATTTCTTTAATCAAATGCTACGGGGGATCAGTTGAGTTGTGTGTAGGGCATTGATATGGTGTAGGGAGTTTAAATTTTTTCAACATATTGCATAATTATTAAGTATTAAATCACCAACTGTGATAAGCGGTTTTAATTTTACGCATGCTAGGGACACAAAAGATTGTAGGCTGACTTTTATTTACCGTATTTTATGTTTCATTCCATGGATTTCTTTAAAATAATTAGGTATTTAAAATCTTTAAAGATAATTATTTTCAATAATTGCGAAAGTAAATGCGATAATTTTTTTCATTCAAGTACAGGAACTTGTAATTTCGGTTCAGGCTACCCGCCTTGTGTTACTTTTGTATTTGTAACTTCAAATTATTTTTTTACATTGTTAATTAAGGACCTATATAGGTGTACTTAATTAAAACAACTTTTAGCTGCGCTGTTGGTCTTATTGAATAAATCTATAATTGTAGCTTGTCATTTTTTTTTAATTATATAAATGCCAAAGTGAGTTCGTTTGTTTGTTTGTTACACTTCCACGCCTCAGCGGCTCAACGGATCATCATGAAATTTTGCATGTACACGTTGTCAGCGATACAGAAAACGACATAGGGTACTTTTACATACGTATGGAAATAAATTAGTATGTATGTACATTGTAAGTATATTAATTGTGCTCCTATTGTTGTAAACATCTAAGGAAAAACAAAAGGTTGGGCTTAAAGTAACCACTATACTCATGTCAGTTAATAATCTATTGCTGATCAAGGACCTTCCCTAAGGATCTTCACGGGGACTGCTGCTGCCCTGTTCCCATTCAGCCAAGCCGCGCAACCTTCACCAGCTTGTCGCTACATCTCGCGGCAGATTTGTTGACACAGCTTCATGTCAACGCAGTAAGCACTCGAGAGCTTTTGTACCTCTTCGGCCGTCAGTTCTACGAGCAATGTTCACACTCTGCCACTTAAGCTTTGCAACTCTTTGGCACAAGAGCTCTTCCAAATTTCAAAAGCGGAGCCGCAGGTAATAGCTAGCTATATGTACACAGGTTCTTCCGTAAAATACAGGTGCTAAAGGATCAAAGGTGTAAATTCGTAAGTTGGCGTCCGAGTCCACCATATTTAGGCGGCCATGTTTGTTTTTCCCGCCACAGCGCGCGCGTCACGTACCGCCGCCGCCTCACACGCCGCATTCTATCACGGATAGAGTTATGTTACCACAATTTGTTACGCAGTAATACGATCAAATATCGGTATGTGCCTGCGCTGTTCACAATCGTTCGTGAACGGGCTCATTGTAACCACACATCAATATACAACGTGTTAATGAATGAACACTAAAAACCTGATACACCCCATTTAAAAAAATAAACAATAATAAGATTAAAATATGTTTTATGTCAAAAAATGTATGCTTTAAAAGTTATTCAACATTAGTTTGGAGGTGACCTATCTGAAAATTCAAGTGCTATGAAATTTCAAGTGCTACGCGCACACCTACAGGTTCGAATTTTTTTGCTGCGGGCGGCGTACGCGCCAAATATTGTATTATAAATAATTTAGACATGGGCTGATAAAAATTAAAAAAATATAACCTATATTAAAACATAGTGCGATCGATTCGCTAGTTGATTCTGAGCAAAATACTTTCTAGTTTTCAGTTAATTCATTAACACGTTGTATAAGTATTTGATGTCTGTGGCCGTACCCAAGGAGCGCGGACGACCGTCGCGAATGAAAGAAAAGACATAGACGTAAGATACACTAAATATCAAACCGTGATTGTCGGACCGGTCACGAAATTTTCGTGGACCGACATCGATCGATATCGAATTGACTACGTGGCATTTGGACGATAATAACTTCGTTGGCTTTCTTTAATTTATAATATTATTGATAATAACCCCATTTAATTTGAAAACGACGAGCTTTGTCGTCGGCTATTTCAATTGTATCCAAATGGTCCTTCGTTGGCATTATACTCGTAATGGCTGCAAATTGGTTTGTTGGCTGTAATCTGTCATTTCGTCCTTTTTGGCTCAATTGTAATGTTGTTATATTTTACTGGTTCCTCGTGATTTCACTGGGATAAAATAATTCATCCAATCAGCGCGCGGATCCAAATACGTTTAGCTACGTCTTAGGCGTGATTAAGCAACTAACATACAAACATCCACTCTTTCATTGTTTTCGTTGCATTATGCATTTTAGATAGATAATAGAGTGAAAACACAGAGAATGTAATGTGATTAAATTGCCCCAGAGATTCATAGAGTAATAGATAGAATAGAACCACCACAGTTTTTGTCTTCAAGAACTGGCTGCGAAGATAGTCAGGTTTGGTCGACAGAAACCGGTTGCGGAGTCGGGATAACGTTCAGCCATCGTGGAAGTCGAATATAACCATCGGTGCCTCCACACTCCATGCTTGCGTCCACATGCCACTTAAGGAAAGATGTTTCGCGAAAATGTGAATTGGGCACCGAATTTTCTGCCTGCATGGCATGTTGACTAAATTTTTTTTTAGTTCGTCTTATAAGATTAATAAAAAATATTGGACACGTATTTTTTCTTTTTGCAGATCACAGAGTATAATCTAAAATGTATACTTATAATAAAACTGTAGAGGTCAATTCTGTACATTGAATATATTATATTCAAAATTAATAGTAGAGCGGCGAACTGAGAAAATTCCTTCTCTAAACCGAATCTCGTCGGTATCTCTTATGTATACCTACAACAGGTATGGATGTGTTCAGAGAGCGTTGTGTAGATTACGAAACTGCTTGTTGTAATGTTTTTTAGTGGTGGAGGGGATAGCAGTGACGTTATAAACATGGCCGCCAACGGTTTTTGTTTTTGTTAATTACATCGCACCTATTAGGTCTATCTGATTGTGTATGGTGTCATTTGAAAGCTTATTAAATGTTCTTTAATTTATTTCCCGACATCTAAAGCGTATCTATTATATTTAAAAAAATATTTGACAAAATATGATTTTTTTTTAAGCGATTTCAAAAATATTCTCTTTTTACTGAGAAACCGCTACACTTACGGTAAATTTGTTTAATATAAAAATTAAGTAGAATCTTATTACCTATTTAAAAATGCCAGTTTTATTAAAATAGGACTTAAAACAACTGAGATATGTCTCATTTTGTGGCGCAAGGAGCAAGGTTTTGTATCGTAATCTTATAGAACTGCTGTTAGTTTGTCGCGCTAAAACTCGCAAATGGCTCGACCGACGTGAATATTTCTTTTTTTATTGGGTTTTTAACTACCAGGAGAAGGTTTGTGTTAAAGAAAATTGGGAGTTCCTGCGGGAATTCCGAAATTCACGGGGGTGAAACCATGGGGCACAGCTAATGTAATGTAATGTAAAAATATGTCACATAAATCTTACTATATCATGCTGTTAACCAAACGTGCTTTCTTCATAATGCTGCCCTAAATCCTCACTATTATAAATGCGAAAGTGAGTTTGTGTGTTTGTTTGTTTGTTACGGCCATAACGGCTCAACCAATAACCACGAAATTTTGCATATACACGTTTTAAGGGGTACATTTTATTGCGGAATTCCCCTGGGAACTCCGAAATTACCGCGAGTGAAACCGCTAACCGGGAGCAGATAGTAAATTATTAAATACCTACATATAAGTTGCGTGTGTGCTATGTCAAGACTGAACAGTCAAAACAATAAGTTAGGTACTGTTATAAAAATATAAGCCAAAACTTATTATTTAATCATCAAAAAATGGACGAAACCTGGACCTGAAAACAATTTTGAAAAATTAGTTAAGGGATTCGCCCACTGCTCTATTCAATACGAAATTCCGAACGGATGGCTTCGACAATGCACAAACTCAGTTTTAGCTTATTTTACACGAGAAGGGAGAAACACTGAGTTCTTTGGATTCTGGATCCTCTAAGCCCAAAACTGCAAAATTAATTGACGGTCAGGCGCTAATTCAAAATATACTCGTAGGTAAACCAAAAACTACCAAAAATTTTGATGATTTTGTGGAAATTTTTTTGAAGAATAATCGCAATCAAAACGAGATAAATGTGAAAACCGCATGTGCTTTTTGAACATTCATAAAATCCGGGATAAGAGACAAGAGGAGTCCGTCTATTACTCCTGTGGAATATAAGATAACGGGCGCTACTACTCCTTTTCCAACAAAATGGGACTAGTGTCGGCAACCTGAAGCGAGCTTATTATTATATCAACCAGAGTACCAGGGGCGTAAAATTATCAGTTAACCATTACTTATCAGGATTATGACTATTTAGACATATCTTCTAGTTAGTTTTTGTCATAAATGTGTACGATCACGAGGCACAAATTATCGTATGTTAACGATAGTAATTATCGTACGGTTACGAATATCTTTATATTTTTCGGTCAATAAATTAAATCTTAATGAATTTCTTTCATAACATATTTCCGATCAAGCGGCAAAAGTTAGTAAAGTTAGTGAAGAAACAGAAACAATCTTCTAATGGTCACAAAACAACGCTTAGGGGATCCCGTAAACGTATGGGATGTCGGTGAAAACAGTAATTAGTGCTGGTTGTCGTACAGCAAAATGCGGCTGTATGTCAGGAAGGAACAGGAATGTTTGCAAGTCCTTTTGGAGATGAGATTTGTTTCAATCAATACAATTTTTGTGTTCGAGATAGTTAAATAATGAATTTTAGCTTATTTTATACTAACAAATATTATATAAAATGCCTGCCATGTCCTAAATGATTGACTGACGGATCAACGCAAAGTCTGAACCGCTGATAGTAGAGACCTGAAACTTGGAAGGTGTGTTCTTTTTACGACATAGGCATTAGGCATTCGATAACAAAGGATTTTTAAAAATTTGAACCCTAAAGGGACTAAAAGGGGTTGCAAAATTTGTATGAAACAATTCCGCGGGAATTTCGGAGTTCTCGCGGGTGCAGTGTGACCACGTGGGACAGCTATTATTTTATAACAGTACTTATTGTTTTGATTGTTCACTATTAACACAGCACAATTGCAACTACAATTTATAATTTATTTAAGGCAGTACTATGAAGAAAGCACTTCTGGTTAACAGCATGAATTAGTAATATTTATGTGACGTAACTAGCTGTGCCCAACGGTTTCAGATTCGGAATTCCCGCAGGAACTCCCAATTTTCTTTAATACAAACCTTTTCCTGGTAGTTAAAAACCCAATAAAAAAAGAAATATTCACGTCGGTCGAGCCATTTACGAGTTTTAGCGCGACAAACGCACAGCAGTTCTATAAGATTACGATACAAAACCTTGCTCCTTGCGCCACAAAATGAGACATATCTCAGTTGTTTTAAGTCCTATTTTAATGAAACTGGCATTTTTAAATAGGTGATAAAATTCTACTTAATTTTTATATTAAACAAATTTACCGTAAGTGTAGCGGTTTCTCAGTAAAAAGAGAATATTTTTGAAATCGCTTAAAAAAAAATCATATTTTGTCAAATATTTTTTTAAATATAATAGATACGCTTTAGATGTCGGGAAATAAATTAAAGAACATTTAATAAGCTTTCAAATGACACCACACACAAGCAAATAGACCTAATAGGTGCGATGTAATTAACAAAAACAAAAACCGTTGGCGGCCATGTTTATGACGTCACTGCTATCCCCTCCACCACTAAAAAACATTACAACAAGCAGTTTCGTAATCTACACAACGCTCTGAACACATCCATACCTGTTGTAGGTATACATAAGAGATACCGACGAGATTTTACAAAATCTGGTCTCCGCCGCTCTACTATAATATTGGAGGATGAATGGTTATCGATACTGATGCCAAAAATGCAATCAGTAAATTTTTTGTCTGTCTGTCTGTCTGTATGTGCACGCATGGGTCAAAAACTACAGAAGGGATTTTAACCAAACTTGGTACGATTGTAGTCCATACTTCTGGGCAGGTTATAGGCATAGGAGCTGAGCAGTGACGATAAATTTGAAGCAAGTCGGATAAAAATGCGCATCTTATCTTATCCTCGCATACGTTTACTCAATCACGGATTTGGATATTTGGCATGCACGTTGTCAGGGGTACAGAAAAGGACATAGGGTACTTTTTATGCCGGAATTCCTGCGGGAACTCCGAAATTACCGCGGGTGAAACCGCGGGGCACAGCTAGTACATAAATAAAATTGAAGTGTCTGTTTGTAAATCCAAATTAAAAGCTTTTCCCTGAATGCATATAAAAGTAAATACGGTACTTACACGCAAAGATCATTTTTAAATTTTTTCTCTGTCTATCTGTAGGTATGTTTGTTCCCGCGAATCTCTGACACAGCTGGACCGATTTTAACGAGACTTTCATCGGCAGATAGCTTATGTTATAACAAGTAACTTAGGCTACTTTTATTTTAGAAACAAATAGTTCCTGCGGGAATTCCGTAACTCACGCGGGTGAAACTCCGGGGCACAGCTAGTCTATACATAATATAAAATTCTTTGTTCTAAATGATTGACTGACGGATCAACGCACAGCCTAAACCGCTGATCGTAGAGATCTGAAGCTTGGAGGAGTGTTTTTTGTAAGACGTAGGCATCTGATAAGAAAGGATTTTTGAAAATTATAACCCTAAGGGCGTGAAAAAGGGGGGCAAAGTTTGTATGGAACAATTCCACGGTAACTCCGAAATTATCGCGGGTGAAACCGCGTGGGACAGCTAGTACATATAACCACTACGTTTTGACGTCCGACACCTTCGCAAGCCACATCACAGTTTCTAAGAGCCATTTTTTCTTTAAAATCACCCATAAAATAGGTTCTAGATGATGCATCACGTCTTTATACACTTCAACGATAACATGACACAACAAGGGTGACATCAGCCTGTACAAACGAACCAAGGCATTATAATTGTATGTACAATATTGACACAATAGCTCTATACGGTATGACGAATTCCTTAAATCTGTTCAGACTGTGGCGTAGTTAGAAGAGATTTATTATATTACTAGCTGTCCCCTGCGATTTCATCCGTGGTAATTTCGGAGTTCCCGCGGAGGTTGCGGGAAAAAAGTACTCTATGTCCTTCTTTGTACCCCGACAGTAGATTACGGTGATTAGCTGTTCCCCGCATTAGTGCCGGAGTTCCCGCGGGAATTCCGGGATAAAAATCTTTTAAGTTGGACCATATTATAAATGGTTACAAAATTTTATCAAAATCCGTTCAGTAGTTCCCGCGGGAATTCCGGAATAAAAACTATCCTATCTTTTAAGTTGGACCAAATTACAATATAGTGACCAAATTTCATCTTGATCGATTTAGTAGTTTAGAAGTCCATTGCGGACAAACAACGTGACACGTAATTTATATATATTAAGATTAAGGCTTCGTCCTAACTGGACATCAGAAACACATGGTCATGCGATGCTTGGGGTCGCGGGTTTGATTCCCAAACAATTAATGTTAATACAAACAAGTTACTCCATATAACATCAGCTATTTGCCAGTGAAAGTCCCATTAAAATCGGCCCAGCCATTTCAGAGATAAGCTGGAACAAACAGACAAACAGAGAAAGTGTACCTAAAAATTTTTTTTTTTAAGTTCCATAATTTACTTTCATGTTTATATGCATTTAAGTAGTGATAAGCTGTTCATTTGGAATTATAAACAGATTCTTCAATTTTATTTTTGTGTATAGATATAGATTGCGGTGAGGCAAAGTTGCATAAGAAATTATGTCAAGAAGAACCAAGTAACAACTCAAAAATGTATTTTTTTCTTGTTAGGTTGCAGAATTGGTCATGTTCACTGGTTTAAGATTTAATCATGTTTCAAGGAAAACAACAAACCCATTAGTCACACAATGGACCATACTTAATTAAATGGCAAATAATATTTTACCTTATCATATTTGTAAGTCAAGGGCATAATTTATAACGGACATAATGATAAACAAAAACTTTAGGTAGGTACAACATAATTAATTATCTTCACGCAAAATAAATTTTAAAAATGTAGGTACACATTCTTATTCTGTCCATTTTGTTAAGAGATTATGATATAAGTTGTCAGCACAAGAAATTAAAGATTAATAAAATCAATATAAATAATGCCCTGCATCAGAAAAGTTAATTTAAAGTTATAAGAAGTATAATAGCATTAGTGGGATTATACTGGCGGGACAGCATAAAGGCAGTGAAGCCGAGTGCTGATGCACATTTCCAAAACTTTAAACAATGCTAACAACGTTACTTTATGTTCGCCTGGGACATGAGCTTCTTGCAAGTCAAGTTTCAAATGTATACGTAAATGAGAGCTAAACATCAAATGAGGTGATATATCTTTACCCCAGATAACTCTGTCCCTATGCATTCCATAGTAAGTGTGTGCTTCTATTAACAAACCATTTTTCCTAAATACCGAGTCCATTTCACTTACAATAGGAGCTGAAATATTATTCAAAGCTTGATAAGTTATATTCCTTTACTTTCTATTCCTTTAAATAGAAGTAGGAAAACTAGTTTTTTTGAGTTCAAGTATTAAAGAAATATGACCTACTTCAAACGCACAAACCCCCAAATAATACGAGAAAATAGTACGAAAAACATCAAAATATAAATAAAGATAACAAGACTAACTCACCTCAAACTGGGCAAACACAATCCATTGTAGGAAAACACAATAAACATCGAACAAAACTAAAACAGAACAACAAGTCACAACGTATGCAAATTTTTTAAACAAATAGAAAATCTCGAACAGTTATTCGTCACTACACTACACAACACTTTTATTAAATTAATACACCAATTGACGGTTAAAATTAGTCCGAAACCGCTCGTAAGGCACTTTTTACGACTTTCGAAGTAGATTTTATTTTAATAAACTTTTTTCAACAATTCGGCGTGCTAAGTTACAGCTAAGTTTTCAAAAGAAGTAAAATAAAACGTCAATTGATTCACAAGGCCGCGAGTCGCGACGCGGTGTCAACTGTCACGTATTTTTCTATGTCTCTTTTACTCGTATGGGTGTTAGATCGTGTGCGAATGCATACAAATCAAGAAAAGTTAAAAAATGCGTCATAATATTGTTTGTTTGGAAATGGAATGCTTCTCGTGTGTGTGTCTATAGTATGGTCCGAATCCGAATCCCAATTGGATTGACCGTAGTCCGTAGCCTGTATGTATCTTAAGGATTTTTTTAAGGCGTCTATAATGAGAATTTACATCTCCTACCCCAATTTATATACCTACTCTGTGAATACTGAACAGAGTGTAATTTATGTAAGCCATTGAATCCGAAGAGACAAGTTTCGCAGGAGTACGTAGCAATATAAAGTTAGTCAAAAATTCATTCGGACGACGTATATTGCTTGTAGATTACGGTCTTTGGGACTTAAGACAGAAAGATAAACTCGCATATTTAGTACCTAGTTAGCAGCGACTCAGAACTTGAAAGTTCTAAGTTCCACTCATTCAGCTCTATTAGACTAGTGTGGAACCGACTGTCGAAGAAATCTTTAGTAAGTAGGCTTTAGCCGGCTGATTATATGATGATAAATATTTAGTTTTAGGTTAGTGGTGCATTTGTTTTAATATTAATTAATTCTAAATAGCTATTGTCACTATATGTTTAGTACGTTGTACCGCTAGTCCATTTCGGACCGAGGTAATTCAGTGCTTCATTTGTCATTGGGCGGGGCCAAAATGGATTCCAAGCATAGTTTTTTCCCGCCACACCTATACGCGAAACCGGTTGGCCTCGGGGCTCGAAAACACAAGAATGGGGCAGTGGGGCTCTATGTATTAGCGTCTTCCAAACTTTTCTATTTTGTAATTCCTACTACAATTATTACGTAAACGAGCACAATGACCTATTTATTAATAAATGTTATGCATTAATATATTTTCTAGGTGGTAGAAACTTTGGGACGTAGGTACCTCTGTATGTTTACAAAAATTTGGATGCGGACTGTACGGTCTACTTGTTTTAATGGGGAACTTATAGTACGGCAGCTCACGCCTCGTTTTTTCAGTGACTAATAACAGGCTGAATCTTCGTGAATAGGTTCAATTCGACGTGACACCCAAATTTTTCCTCTGTGAAAATTCTCGAAACGGGTACCTAGCTAAAAATGTTCCGTGAAATCGAGTATCGACAACTTCCAAGAGTGGGTCTGGGAAAATGCACCACTAAATTTGTAGGATTATGTGACCATTTCATTAACTAAGCCAGTGGTGAGCAAAATTTCGTCATGAAAGGCCAGAAAGTAATGAAATTTTTTAGGAGGCCACAATTATAGAAAAAATGCATTTTTTTAAATCTTTTAATCATAATTATGAAGTACTAGCAGGTGTGCAGGTGTCAGCGGTTTCAACCGCACTGATACAAATACAAATATTCACTAAGCTGCATACAAAAATTCAGCCGGTTGTTAATAATTTTTATGACCTCGTTATTTGTGAAAATTCGGAATGGAGGTCTCTCCAGTCAAACTAATAACCATCTTGAAGGACAATTATTTTTCCGGGCTTATTATCCAATTATCATAATCAATAAAAAAATCTTACCTACTGTTACTCAGATAATTTCGACAAAATTAAAAAAGTTCAAAATTCAAAAGCTATTTATTACTTAGAATTGGTTACAATCAGGTCTTGTAATCGTCAGCACGTTCTTAGCACTATAAATTACCGTCAGTTCGGCACACCCCACCAAATCGAAATGTTTTCATCTGGTCACTTCAATAGCTACCCGTTACAAGAATTTCCACAGAGCAAAAGCTTGGGCTCTCGTTGAACTGAATCTTTTCACGAGGATTCAGTCTGTTATTATTCACTGAAAAACAAGGCATGGGCAGTCGGACTATTATGGCTTGTTTCATGGGAAATAAAACTGAAACTTTTGATTCCAAATAATTTTTATTATCTTTGGTATTAATTATTGGCGATTATCAATCATTATTATTGGCTGTAATATTAAATTTTACTATTCAAATTATAATACATAATATTATAGTAACATACCTACTTATTGCGCGAAGCAAATACCAAGCAAAATTATTTATTTACTGGCCGATTTGGAACGCGAGGGAAGGAATTGCATCATAAATTCATCCTTTATTGTTAAAATAGCTTAAAAATTTCAACTATCACACAACTTAACAACAAAAAATGTTTTTTGCGTATTTAAATTAGTATAAAAAATATTAATTACGTCAAATCATAAAAAAAAAACAAATTTTACATTTTTTCGATGTCAACGAGTCTATTAGTTTTTGGTTGACAGTATAAGCAACAGATGGCAGCACGTTAGAATACAAAAACAAATTTCACCTCACCAGCCACCACCCACTAGCTCAAACAGCGCGCCTTTGTTGCATAAAATATGTGATAAACTCATTGTTTTTATTTGATGAAAACAAGTGTCTTGAATTTGAAACGCTGCAGATTGGTACAACTGTTTTTATTACATCTTGCATACAGCATAACCTCGCTAGTGAGGTTTCTTGTGCATTTGAATTGAATTCCTCGTTACGCTCAGAATTTTATTAAAACGAACTTGTCGTCTTTTTGAATAATCAACCATTTTTCGGGGCTTAAAATCTATACATTTCTTCGAAGTCTCATGTGTTTGTGCCTTGAAACCCTATATTAAAAACGGTATTTGCGGGAGCGTGTTCAGTTCAGTCGGGCAGCCAGTGGTTCGCCTTCCACAGCAGGCAGTAGGGGCCCGTGTACGGGGCGTTGGCACTGGTGCTTGGCTGGAGGTAACAGAAAAAAACTGTTCAAACCGTTACTTCCTTCATCTTTAAATCAGAGGTGGGATTTTAGATCGATGAAATCAAATTATTATAATACAAATCAGAAGTGGGATTCGACGATCGAAATCCGACTGCGATAAAACAGAAGTGTGATTATTATGTTAGTAATAATAATAAGTATAATAATATTGTCTCATCTCTAAAGGGTAACTACTGGGAGGATGAGGGTGGCAATTGTGTACATCAGAAGTGGGATTAGATCATGAGAAATCAGAAGCGGGATGATATACGTATAATCCGCTCGTCGTACCTGCGCGGGCGCAAATCTCTGCACCAACGGCCGGTACCCGCCGCCGAATGTCGCCAGCATTGCGCTTTCGCCGCGCTTGTGCGGCGGCAGCGGCACGATGGCGCGCACCTGCCGGGTGCAGGGGGGAGGGGGGGGGGGGGGGGAGGCGGTTAAAAATATATCAATTTATACTTTCTGACTGCAACTGCAAGTGCAGTGACCTATACCTCCATCATTGATCTACTGTATGAACGATCGCGGTGCACGCATCGGGACATAATAGAAATTCACCTTCGACTTAGCAAGTTAAGTAAGAATAAAAAAGATAGTCAAAGTCAAAGTCAAATCCTTTATTCAAATTTGGCCCATAATGTGTTTTTTTTTGACGTCAATATAATTACAGTTATTATGACAGCACCTATAAAATATCCGCCCTTCACAGCTTCCTAGTGCTTTGGCTGAAGAGAAGAAGCTGCGCAACAAACTCTGCAGCAGCACGCTGTCAGTTTAAAGTTATAATATAGGTATATCTATAATATAATTAGTGGTAACTCAACTTGCAAATAATTGGGGGGATATCTGCCCCCTTAGCCAAGTTGACAATCTATAAAATTGTTAACGCATATAGAAAATTGAAAGAACGAATCTTCACGTAAACTCGTCTTATCAATAGTCCAGTTTTTTTTTCTGTGCGTTATCAAATATATATTATCAATTTGGCTATGCAGTCTAATTTCCCTCGAGAACCCCGGAATGTATCAAGTGATAAGTTAGTATCAAAGTATTGTATATTCAAGATAATTTATCTAAATTCGATCGCAGCTCGCACCTCCTCCTCGTAGGGCCGGAACACGGTGAGGGGCCGCAGCGAGGTGGCGTCGGCGACGATAACGCAGCCCCACGCCGTGCCCACGTACACCTCGCCGCGCATGCAGCACAGCGCCGTCACCTGCGGGCCGCAGTGCCGAGTTACGCACACGTTGGTCACACTGTACATATTCTTTTTTTATGTGCCCAGGCTAGGACGTTTGACCGCAGCTCTCCAGCCCCCTTAGTCAAGTTAAAAATCATTAATGATCGTTAAAGATATGGAAAACTAAGCAACGAATCGTCATGTTGTGTGAGTTTCCCCCCAGCGGTCCCCCCGCACTCACCCGACAGCGCTCCTCCTCGAGGCGGCCGTCGATGGCGATGGACTGCAGGCTCTCGGAGCAGGGCGCCAGCTGCCCCCCCAGCGGTCCCCCCGCACTCACCCGACAGCGCTCCTCCTCGAGGCGGCCGTCGATGGCGATGGACTGCAGGCTCTCGGAGCAGGGCGCCAGATGCCCCCCAGCGGTCCCCCCGCACTCACCCGACAGCGCTCCTCCTCGAGGCGGCCGTCGATGGCGATGGACTGCAGGCTCTCGGAGCAGGGCGCCAGCTGCCCCCCCAGCGGTCCACCCGACAGCGCTCCTCCCCGAGGCGGCCGTCGATGGCGATGGACTGCAGGCTCTCGGAGCAGGGCGCCAGCTGCCCCCCAGCGGTCCCCCCGCACTCACCCGACAGCGCTCCTCCCCGAGGCGGCCGTCGATGGCGATGGACTGCAGGCTCTCGGAGCAGGGCGCCAGCTTGCTGCAGTCGAGCCGCGCGCTCCGCTCGCCGCGCGACACCGACCACTGGTACACGCACACGTCTGCCGCAAGCAACACACAACACTCTTACTATTCAACCGATCATTATGAAGTTTTGGTACAGAAAAGGGCTTTCTATGTCGGAATTCCCGCGGGAACCAAAATTAACACGAGTGAAACCGTAAGGATCGACTAGTTGGAAACATAGCGCACCTGGGTCGCAGTATCCGAACACGTAGGGCCCCATCTCGGCGGCGGCGAGCAGCGCGACGCGGCGCGGCGCGGGCGGGGCCGCCCCCTCCGCGCTGCCCCCCGGCGCCGCCCCCTGCCCGCCACCCCCCGGCGCCGCCCCGGGCAGCGGCAGCGTGTCGGCGCCGCACACGCCGCCCCCCCGCACCGCGTACGTGTACAGCGCGTCGCCCCCCGCGCATACCGTGAACCTACCCACACAGTACACAACGTCATCTCGTTAGATGTGCACTTGGTATAATATACAGTACTACTTGTATACATAACTTAATCGTGGGAGAGGATGAATAAAAAAAAAATTGTAAATTCCAATAATAAGGACATAAGCGGGTGTGTTTTCGTCTAGAAACAGAGACTGAGGTGCACACAATTTTGCACCTTAAAGCGGTTATATTTAATCGTCACACGTATTATTTTCATGGTCGAACTGTCCCGCGGAAATTCGTTCAATAATGCAGGGGCACACTATTATTTATTTTTTATTTATGTTAAGCCATAAAAAGTGTGGTGAAGCTTGTATCGGAGGAGGCCGCGGCCCAGCGGTGGCTGCGGCACGGCGGCACGGCGGCACTGACCCGTGCGGCGTGCGCACGGCGGCGAGGCAGCACAGCTCGGCCGCGGCGCCCAGCTCCGTCTGCACGAAGCTGCCCTCCGCCTCGGGCCGCCGCTCCGACACCAGGAACAGCCTGCGCCCCGCACCGGATTCGCTACATTACTTATAGGAAGACAATGCATAGTGCATGTGGACTAATTTTTATTTTTTAGTCCGTCATAATCTATCTACAAGACGTTACGACGTTATTATGTAATATTGGATACGTATTTTTTCTTTTTTTACGTAATCAAAAAATAACGGCGATACATTGAGTTGAAATTTCGCGTGACGTCACTATTCTGACAGTTTGTTTGGCTGTTTTAGCGGTTAGTGACGTCACGACCTCCTCATCCTAAACTTTAATGCGCTTTATCTCTGTATATTTTAATTTATTTAAAAAAACAAAAAATACGTGTCTATTGTTTTTTTTTCCTAACCGACGGACTAATTAGAATTTTGATTTTCAAAAGTAGCTCACATCCCTATTATTGCCACAGTGACACATTTCTTCCCACGATGACATATATTTTCTTCCTACAATGACACTTTTATTCTCACGATGGCATATATTTTCATCCCAAAGTGACACATTTCTTCCCACTATGAGATATTTCTTCCCACAATGACTCCACACATCCCCCCTCCCACCTGCCGCTGGCGAGCGCGAGCGCGACGCGGCGCAGTGCGGGCAGCGGCAGCAGCGCGGCCACCCCGCTGGGCGCGCCGCCCACGCCCTCCTGCACGAGCACGCTCCACGACAGCGCGCAGGTCGAAGCCCTGGGGGGAAAATGCCACGTAGTCCTTCGAGCCGGATAGCACTCAACATTATTAACGATTCTTTGCTGGACTCAGTTCCACAAAGTACTATTTGCGAGCTCTTTCGCGGCGAAAAATATTTCGTGCCATAACTGTCGTGCCAGGCGTCACACGGATTAATGACACGCCTGGTGTACCTTTAGTTAAGTGAAATGTTGTTTTTTATTTTTTTTTTTATTTTACTTCTCACACGTTTAAATACTTACGTCGTTGTAAAAAAGAATGATGACACTCCTGTCGTGCCATCGGCAACGAATCGTATAATCACGTGAGAGTGTGCGGCAAATTTTTAATGACTCACGAGTAGACGAGCAGCCGTCCCGCGGAGTCCCCCACCCACAGCTTGGCCCCCACGCGGCACAGCGCCGTCACCATCACCGGCGCCGCCGACTCTGGGCCGACCGCAGAGAACAGAATATCAAAGAACAGATATTATAGACAAGCGACGCTCTCCGCCTCCCACCAATTTCATGCCTCCTCATACCCCGCGAGAATGACCTCGGTAGAAACCGAGGAAAGTTTGACACAGTGTAAAACGTGACAATTATTCACTGACAGCTGGCAGTTACTGTCAGCTCGCTGTCAACCTCACGACGCACACGCGCACGTCACGTGTACCTACACGCGCACAAGCCGGCCGTCTCTACTTAGACGCAGATAAGCAATAACATGTTAACCCACAAAACGAAGTTATAGATACAGAACGATTTATTGAGAGTTAGAGAACGTTTTTCAATTATGTGTTTGCTTCATTACATTGTGTAAATATGTAACAATATGTTGAACATAGAAAAATGAAGACACAAAATAGCGCTATAGTTTTAAAACACGATTTACTCAAAATTTCTCCAGTGTGGTTAACACACTATTGCTTATCTATGTCCACTTGTGGGAAAGTATTTGTATCAGTTCATTCATATGGAGTGTCACCGGGCTGAGAATATAGAGGCCATGAAGCTGGGGCTGAACTTCCTTTGCTGGCAGTCCCAAGTATATTTTAAAGGTTAGGTTATGTTTGAACTGTGGCCACAACACAGTCAAATGGTACCGACGGTACCGATTTATCATGTGCGAGCACCCACCACCACGCATTTTCTGTCCTCATAATTTCACAATATTACCGTTATTTTACAAACTAACGGTTTTCACAATTTTACAGTGACATAATATATAAGATATATTGTATACTTGTGGATAAATAAATCTTACTAATATTATAAATGTGAAAGTGCGTGTGCAGGACGACCGACGTGCCCGAGACAACCGACGTCTTCATAGAATAAGTTAGGTATAAGCAATAATGTATAGTAACATAAGTATAGAAAGATTGTATAGGTTTAGAGGTGTACCTATAATCTTAAGATAGACTAAAACTTGTATATTGAGCCTTATTGCCAAGCCCATAAAAGCGGCTGTCGTTTTGGCAATGAAAGGCGAAGATTCTGGAAGCTTTTACGGCCACATACATCGCATAGGCCCACTTGGTATAGCGAGCAAAACAGTCAGCCAATGGGCGATGAGACTAACCGTGTGCCCCATGTCCTCGACTCGTCTTTTTTGATAGCCATTGACTGTGACCAATGGGCAAGCCTACTTTAATTAAGTTTGTGAAAATTAAATGAACAGAAACTGCATTTGCTACCTGCGAACACTAGCAAAAGGCACACTAGAATAAAGTTATAAATATTAGGCATTAAAATAGGAACCTTACAGTTCGCCGAAAATTAGAAAGACAATGCGTCGTATAGTTCAAGATAGTTTAATTAGAATCAGTTCGCGTTATAGTACTTGATAGTTAAGCTCGTTGCATAAAGGCCATTCGCTAGTAGTCACGGGTATAGTGCCGCTCTGATTAAATAGTAAAAGAGCGTTATCACTGGCATTCGCCGCACTGATTCCTGATTCTCCCAATCCAGCAATCGCAACGTACGAGTCAGGTGGACAGGTGAGGATGCAAATTGTTGTATTATAGGTAAAATATTTCTTGTTATTATTATTTAGTGTAAATTTGTATCTGTTTTTTCTCCATTTAAATAAATAAATATAGTACTCTCCATACAGTCCACTTGCCCGACAGCCCATCTGGCCCGTACAGTGCGGATGTTTGGATGTTTGTTACTCAATCACGCAAAAACGGCTGAACGGATTTTGATTAAATTTGGCATGCACGTTGTCAGGGGTACAGAGAAGGACACAGGGTACTTTTCATCCCGGAATTCCCGCGGGAACTCCGAAATTATCGTGGGTGAAACCGCGGGGTACAATATATAATAATAATAAGTGAGTGCACGTGGAGGCGGCGCGCGTACCTGGCGGGAGCCGCACGGTGTGGTGCTGCGCGAAGGCGTGGGCGCCGGCCGTCAGCGAGTGCAGCCGCTCCGGCTCGCCGCCGCCGTACCACAGCTCCCAGCCGCCCTCGCCCTCGCCCTCGCCCTCGGCCTCGCCCTCTTCTGCGGGGGAGCGGCCGGCCGTCTCGTGAAAAGGGGAGTTCTCGGGGTATGGCGGTCCAAAATTCTATTCAGTTCGTCAGTTTGATAATAAAAAAATAATAGACACGTATTTTTTGCTTTTTCAAATTGTTTTAAAAATACTAAGATAAAACGCGTTAAAGTTTAGGAGTGGGGGCTCTTGACGCCATAACATGTTATAAACTGTAGCACGGCGTAAAGTCACGCGACATTTCGACTTAATGGATCTCCGTTATTTTTTCATTAGTAAAAAAATAAAAAATACGTGTCCAATATTTTTTATTAATCTACAAGACGGACTAAAAACTAAAATTGGGTCGATAACCCCAAAGCAGCCACATAATATATGGCCAGCTAAAACTGATCTTTGCGTTTAAACTTTAATGTTTGATTGTTTGCGAAACGTTTGGCCCTATCTATC
Source organism: Zygaena filipendulae (assembly GCA_907165275.2). Lineage (NCBI taxonomy): Eukaryota > Metazoa > Arthropoda > Insecta > Lepidoptera > Zygaenidae > Zygaena > Zygaena filipendulae. Next base: position 178,444 of record OU015670.1, on the reverse strand, counting down.
TATACATATAAATAAAATTAAAGTGGCTGTTTGTAATTCCAAATTAAAGTTTTTCACTAAATGCATTTGAACGGTACTTACATTAAAAACAATCTTTTAAATTTTTCTCTGTCCGTCTGTTTGTTTGTTCCGGCTAATCTCTGAAACGGCTGGACCGATTTTGAACAGGACTTTCACTGGCTAATGTTATAAAGAGTAACTTAGGCTACTCACCCGGGTTAAACCGCGGGGCACAGCTGGTACGCAATAATATAACCACTGCAGCATTATTCTAAGCTAAGTTAGGTTTGGACTGCAGAGTGCAGATCTAGTCGCCCGAGCCGAGCGAGCGCAGCGACGTGCCATAATATATACACGTCACGTGACTGTATACAGGGTGTGCGCACTCACGCGTGCGGTCGGCGCGCACCCTGACGGCGGCGGCGGCGGCGGGGGCGGCGCGGGAGGCGCGCGCGGCGGCCGCGTCCAGCAGCGCGCCGGCCTCGGGCGCCGCCGCCACGCACACGAGGGCCGCGGCCGACGGGCGCTGCGCCGGCGCCGCGCTCCAGCAGCGCCGCATGCACTCGCGCAGGCAGCACGGGTAGCGCAGGTCCTGCGGGCACAGGCGGCAGGGACCACGTGACGCAGAACTTTGAGTGAGGCAGCAGGACAATGGTAAGGGATAAAGCCGAAAGTGTGTTGCGTGTAGTGTGTCACGTGTGGTGACACGTGTAGGGTGTCACGCCCTGGGGGGCCCTGTGGGGTGTCACGTGTACGTGTGGGGAAAGGGGTTGTGGGGTGTCACGTGTCACGTGTGGGGTCCCTACGGGGTGTCACGTATAGCGGGGGGCCCTGTAGGGTGTCACATGTGGGGGGCCCTATGGGGTGTCACGTGTGGGTCCCTACGGGGTGTCACGTATAGCGGGGGGCCCTGTAGGATGTCACGTGTGGGGGGCCCTATGGGGTGTCACATGCCGCGCGCGGGGCGCACTCACCGCGTGCGAGAGCGCGGGGCGCGCGCCGTCCAGCACAGCCTCCTTGACCGCCTCGTGCCCCTCGAAGGGCTGCCGCAGCGTCATCACCTCGTACAGCAGCATGCCGTACGAGAAGCAGTCCACCTGCGGCGCGACACACGCGTCATCAGTAGAGTCTAGGTGTGCCGGCAGTGTGCGCACGTTCCTGTGTGCATGTGCATGTATGTGTATGTGTGTACCTTCTCGTTGTACTCCTCCTCGCCGTTGTAGCGCATGATCTCGGGCGCCATGAACCCCTCGGTGCCGCCGAAGCCCTTCGTGCCCGAGGGCGGCGCCAGCCGGCTGATGCCTGCCGAGTGACGATAGATCATATTACTACCATATTCTAACATGCTGAGGACAGATAATGCATTGTGACGCGAGAAATCGATACCATTTGGATTCTATTGTGGCTAAATTTCAAATCTGGCGTTGAGAACTGCAAAATCCCCGCCTCTCCAGGATCAAGTTTTTGCTACCAGAAGTAGTCTTGGCATCTACGGTGACATTGTACCACAAGTTCGGCACCGAGCCCCCGCCCCACGTACCGTAGTCCCCGAGCTTGACGTACACGTCGATGGGCGCGGGGCTCAGCTCGGCGGCGGGCGCGTCCTGCGGCGCGGGCAGCGCCCACACCAGCACGTTCTCCGACTGGAAACGGGAGGGGGACATGTTATGGTCCTTCGAGCCAGATTTGTTGACGAATTTTAGTCATCCAAGTCGATCGATGTTCATCGAAACAAGTCTGATACTGAATTGTCAGTGTTTCGAGGCGGATTGAGAGGTAACGTTTGTCGAATCCGTTTAATTGAGATGATGGTCCTTCAAGCCGGATTGATTGAGGGCTGGTTACTTCATCGAAGGACGGCACAGCTGGTTATCGTACCTTGAGGTCCCTGTAGACGACGCGGCGCGCGTGCAGGTACTCGAGCGCGCGCGCCACCTGCAGCGCCAGCGCCCGCACCGCCCGCGCGCCGAGCCGCGCGCCGCGCCCACGGTACAGGCGCAGCGCCGCGTCCAGCGCGCCCTGACGCACCATACACAACATTGTTATAGCCAAGTATTTGACCAAATAACCGCATTTTTCATTTTAATTTTCAAGTTGACAATGTCAAGTGGTCACGTAAAAATGGACTTCTGATTGGACGACGTCCCCTTGACCGCACCGTCACAAAGTGATTTAATCATTGCTTCCGTAGGTCACAAGGACGTCACGTAGCGGTCAAGGGAGAGAGCTTGATTGCTAGGTGGTGTCATTTTCTTTCAATAAACGTTTTTTAATTATTTTTTTCACATTAAAGTAAGTTTATCGTACATGAAGCAAATCAAAAGTCGCCAGATGGGAGTGGGCAGGTCGGGGGTGGTGGGCAAGTGGGTAGGTGGGGGGTGGGGGCAAGTGGGCAGGTGGGGGTGGTGCATAAAGGGGTAGGTGGGGGTGGTGCATAAAGGGGTAGGTGGGGGTGGTGGGCAAGTGGGCAGGTGGGGGGGGGGGGTTGGGCAAGTGGGCAGGTGGGGGTGGTGGGCAAGTGCGCAGGTGGGGGTGGTGCACAAAGGGGCAGGTGGGGGTGGTGGGCAAGTGGGCAGGTGGGGGGTGGTGGGCAAGTGGGCAAGTGGGGGGTGGTGGGCAGGTGTGTAGGTGGAGTGGCGGGGTGTCGGGCAGATAGGGGTGGTGTGCGAAGGTGACCTGCGGCGCCAGCTCGAGCAGCAGCGCGAGCGGCGCGGCGCACACGGCCAGCAGGCGCAGCACGTGCGCGTGCCGCAGCTGCGCCAGCACGGCCAGCTCCTGGCGCAGCGCGCAGTAGGCGCGGCACGCCGCCGCCGCCGGCTCGCGCTCCCACCGCGCCTGCGCCGCCTGCCAAGGGCAAGACACACGACCTTATACACCACTGGACACTGGCGATAATACTAGTATCTACTTCGGTTTCTATGTTGCACATTAGGAATTCCGAGATAAGAAGTACTCTATGACAATTCAGGAACACTGCAGCATTCTATTGTAAAATTTCAAAGATGGTTCAGGAGATCCAGAGATTTACAGAACCTCTTTATAATATTAATATAGATTAATCGATTCCCCGCGGTTTTACTCGCGTTAATTTCGGAGTTAACGTGGGAATCTCGAGATAAAAGTTAATCGTATGAATCAGGGATATTGTAACTTCCTAACAGTGAAAGAATTTTCGAAATCGGCTCAGTAACTCCAGAGACAACCCCCTACATTCAAACTTAAGCGTGTACCAGACTGTGACCTTGGCGGGAGGCTAGTTTAAAACCACCGTTGGTCACCCGTAATTTCGTTGTAAACAACCGTCCGCATTGTTTTAAACCGCTGTTGAAAACTTCGGTTTGGGGCTTGTTTACCACAGTCTGGTACACGTTTTTTGAATAGTAGGGGGAGGACGAATTTTTTCGCTCTCGTTCTTTCGATATCGAGCGTTTTTTTAGTATGGAAAATGAACAACGCCATCTAGCCAGCGTTGTTCATTCTCCATACAAGAGATACAGGTCGAAGCGAGCGCGACGTGTACTATGACGTCACTCGTCCCGGCCACCTTGTAGGCGTGCAGCGCGGCGGCGTCGTGCGGCGCGGGCGGCGGCACCGGCTGCAGCGCCTTGAGCGCGACGGGCAGCGCCTCGCCCCCCGCGCCGCCCGCGCCGCCCCCGCGTCGCCACGTGGCGCGCAGCACGGTGCCGAACGCGCCGCGGCCCGCGAGCGCCGCGCGCGCCACGTGCTCCCAGCGCGCGCGCATCCGCTCCGGCACGTCCAGCAGCAGCTGCGCAGTAGCCACACGTCGTTAGACCTTATCTATACACACGTATATCAAGATCTATACATATAAAATGATTTGTCCTGAATGACTAATGGATCAATGCCCAGCCCAAACCGCTGATCGTAGACACCTGATACTTGGAGGGTGTGCTCTTTGTATGACGTGGGCATCCGATAAGAAAGGATTTTTGAAAATTCAACCCCCTAAGAGAAAGAACAGGGGTTGCAAAGTTTGTATGAAACTATTCCGCGGGAACTTCGAAATTATCGCGGGTGAAACCGCGCAGGACAGCTAGTCATGGAAATAAGACGTTAGTTCCTATGGCTAGGAGGACGAGGGGGGAGGAGGGGGTGACATTACTACTTATAGTTGCGCTAGGTCACACGAGTGAGGTGACTGGACTCCCCCACTATCGCGGGCTTGGAAAGTGGTTTATTAACATACTAGCCGGTCCCCGTGATTTCATCCGTGGAAATTTCGAAGATCCCGCAGGAATTCGGAGATAAAAAGTATCCTATATCCTTTTCTGTACCTGTGACAGCGTGTCTACAAAATACCATGATGATGAATAAGAAGGGACTAGTAGGGATATTAACATTCAAGTCAACATTGTCCGACGCACACACATCAGCGACAGCCTGCACCGCTACCACCTGTAGGCTCGCCGCTACTTCATGGTGGTGGGGACGGGGTGGGGGGGGGGGGGGAGTGTCGCTTCTCTGCGTATAGTTAAACACTTATCACACTGTCCGGGTATCAGGTATACTCTCTCTCTCTCTCTCTCTCTCTCCCTCTCTCTCACTCACTGACCCTAAATCGGTTACAATTTAGCGAGTGATCACACTACACTAAATTGTATCCCTAAAAATTAAAAATAAGCGCATTAGTAATGTGGGCGTAGTTACGGTGTCTGGCGCGACGTCCCGTAGCGCGAGGTGCGCGTGGCGCGGCGTGCGGTGCGGCGGCGGCGCGCGGCCCGAGCACGCGGCCAGCACGCACTGCTCCACGGTCCACGCGTGCACCGCGCGCCGCGCCGCCCGCGTCGCGGGCACCGCGTGCGCCGCGCCCTCCACCGAGCCCAGCCGGGACGACCCTGCCGGACGGACACCAACCAAAGAAACCATCAAATGCCGAACTGTGTTATTATAATCTCACATTGAAATTTCCACCTTGCAATCTATGTAATAAAGTCGACATTGCAATGGGAAAATTTCGATTGTAATTTCGAAGTTTTATAATGTCTATTGCAGCACTGACCGCCCGACTCGGCGCCCACGCCGCTGTCCCCGTCCGACATGCGCGACTCCTCGGACAGGCGGGCGCGGCGCCGCCCCCTGTCGGGGTCCCCACCCAGCTCAAGTCCCGCCAGCGCCGCGGCCAGCTCGGGCGCAGGCGCAGGCGGGGGCGGGGGCGGCGCGGGCTCCGGGGCGAGCGCGGCCGGCTCACGCAGGCAGGCGGGGCACGGCACCAGCCGCGTGATGAGGCAGCGTCCCTCCGACGTGTGCACGAAGCGGGTGCCTAAGGGAAACACACAACATGGTTTCCGAAGCTGCAGGTCAGTGACCAGGCTGCAGGTCAGTGACCAGGCCGTAGGTCAGTGACGACGCTGTAGGTTATTGATCTCCAGCGCGGGGTCGCGGTCTCACCGAGTGCGGGGTACCAGTCCTCCAGCAGCAAGTCTACGTGGTCCGAAATGAGCGCCAGCACCCGCGCCAGGGCCTCCGGGCTCGGCTCCAGGCTGATGCTCTGCGGGACGTTAACGTTTATTCTTTCATTGTTTATGAACCAAAGTCTTGAGAGGCAAGCGACTTGTGAAGCGTGCTTCACAGATCTTGATCCCACTTCAAATTCAACTTCACCCGTGGATGTCGCGTGGTACCTGATAGCCGGCGAGGGGGGCGCCGTCGGCCCGGCGCGCCACGCACACCTGCGCCGGCAGCACCAGCTGCACCACGGCAGCCGCGCCCGCGTCCAGCTCGCACCACGCGCCCTCCTGCTGCACCTCGAACCTGGCATACCACCGAACATCGTGTTTGGACTATTTAGACGACTTTACAAGACACTCGGCTTTTCAGACGGTGTTACAGAGTAAGATGCTTCTAATATTTCGATAACATTACAAGGCAAGGTAAACATTTTTGTGTACTTATAAGACACGGAAATGTATTTAGACGACATTACAAGGCAAAGTAACCAGGTACTCGTGTATTTAGACGACAGTATAAGGCAAAGTATAAAATTTTTCATGTATTTAAAAACTATGTTAAGTACTCGTGTTTTTAGACGACATCGTTAAAATGTTCTGTGACGGAGGCTTCCCCGCTCACTCACCAGTCCCCGCAGCCCGTGTCCCCGCCCGCTTCCACTTCCTCGTCCCCCACGGCCCCCAGCAGTGCGTCCCGCAGCGGCGGCCGCTCTCGCAGGTCGACCAGTACCAGCTCACCGCACACCAGCTTGAGCCCACTCTTCCACAGTTTCCAGCCCCAATTTAGATCTAGAGCCTTGGCCGTCGCTTCGTCTAAATTCATCTTTAAGGAGGACAAAAGTTATTGCAGTTCGATAATTCAAATTCGTCTTTTACAACAGTGGGAAAAACGAAGACCAAAAAGTAGACACAAACAAATTACGCTTCATTCGATATTTTTAAAGGTGCATAGTTTGTGTGAGAAACCTGCTTTTTAAAAATATAACATAAGGATAAGGCTCAGCACGGTACGGCAACGCTCAATGTAAAACCTTTTTTGTAAGTTTTCTAATATACACTGGGAGTTTTCTTTTGCTATGTTCCTTTTTTACTATTAATTTAAATTTGACAATATATAAGATTATTCGATTGACAACATGTCTTTTAATTACCTAAAATATCTATATTTTTAACTATGGAATATTCATATCAATACTCAAAACGTCTCGGTTTTTCTGCAACACGGCATGAAAGGGTTTCGCACGGTGTTGTAAGACTCACGTCAGTGGGCAGCGGGTAGAGCTGCGGCGCGACGTCGGCGAGCGCGTCGTCGGCCAGCAGGCGCGTCACGAGCCGCGCCCAGAAGCCGCACGGCACGTACGACAGCAGCAGCAGCCGCCGCAGCGCGCCCGCGCCGCCGCCGCCGCGCCCCGACAGCGTTATGTGGCCCGCCGGCTCCTCTGCCACCGCAGCCGGAAGGGAGGAATATTAATAATCCTTACTATTATAGATGCGAATTGGGTTTGTTTGTTTGTTACGCTTTCACACTTCAACAGCTCGACCTATCATTATGAAATTTTGCTTCCATGTTGTCAAGGGTACAGAAAAGAACACGGAGTAGTTTTGTTGCGGAATTCCGCGGAAACTCTGAAATTAACGCGGGTGAAACTGGGTGCAATCAAACTCACGAATGAGCGAGGGCGAGTCCGTCCGGTGGGGCGTCTCGGCGAGGGGCGGCAGCAGGGCGGGCGCGGGGGGCCAGCGGCGGGGGGCGCCGCTCCATGAACGGGAGCGCAGCGCCAGCTGGGGGGAGATAATAAAATAGATAAATCAGACGTCGAAGTTTCGTTCATTGTAATTTTGACTTTATCTACAGGACATTAAGTCGAAATTCCAATGTAAGGTATAAAGCTTCCAAAGAGAGGAAGTGTGGGAGTGTGGGGCGCGTAGGTACCTGCGGCGTGGGCGGCTCCGCGGCGGGCAGCAGCGGCGGCACGAGCAGCAGGCGCGCGTCCCAGCACAGCGCCAGCTCGAACTTGTTGAGCAGCGACACGCCCAGCGCGCCCGCGTCCTCGCCCGCGCCCACCCCTGCGCCCACGCCGCCCACCAGCCGCGGCGACGCCTTGAACACGTGCGCCAGGTCCTCCAGCTTCATTATGCCTGCGCACGCGCACGCACACACCCGCACCGTCACCGACAACACAACACAAACCCCGACACATACGTATAACTACGTCACAGGACTATCACTACAACCTAGTCACTGGACCTGCGTGTGCACGCGTGACTATCGTGACCCAGATTGAAATTCAACAGTAGGTCACGTACTGAAATAATTACATCCACAATGACCTTCACCTAATATGAGTCGTGACCTACATGTTTAGGTCACGAACTACAACAAAGATCCCACATACATAGTCAACATCAAAAATATGAAACAATTTTGTCAATCGTTGACCCTTATTACTGTTTCAATAACATTCTAAGACTGTCAAAACTCAAAAGTGATTAAATTTTTTTATGCTGACTGTACCTATAAGTCATGCATAATAAACAATCCCACACGGCGGTCACGGCTAGTTGCTTAAATTTTAGATTTAGTCCGTCTTTTTTTTTTAGATAAATATACAATATTGGACACGTACCTACATATTTTTTTATTTTTTACGTAATCAAAAAATAACGGAAATACGTTAAGTCGAAATTTCGCGTGACGTCACGCCGTGCCACGGTTTATAGCACGTTATGTCAACGTCACGAACCCCAACTCCTAAACTTTCGTTGCGCTTTATTCATTAATTTTTTCATTAATTTGAAAAATCTAAACAATACGTGTCTATTGTTTTTTGTTATCTAACTGACGGAGTAAATAGAAATTTTAATTTTCACACCCCGGAAACTAGCCTATAATCCCCACCAGAGTCGCGACCTTCACTCGTAGGTCAGTGACTACAGCAATAACCGTCACGACCTCCACCCACAGGCCCCGAGCCGCAGGGCGCGGCGACGCACCGTTGCAGGCGAAGGGGTTGACCTCGCGCACGGTGACGACGTGCGCCAACACGTCGCACAGCCACTGCGGCCGCAGGAACACCAGCTCCTTCAGCGTCGCGTCGTCGTAGTGCAGCAGCACGCCTGCGCCCGCACACGAGCCGTACTGTACCTACCGTGCCCACTCTCCCCTTACGTTCACACGTAGATCCTCAAACGTCGAGCCCCAGAAAGGGGAGAGTGGCAACTTGGGACAAGGATCAGAGCAAAAAAAGAATGTGTAGGGTGTAGGGTGTAAGGTGCGTCCCGGGCGACATTCGGTCCGTATAACCAACGTTGGTTGGTAGGACCCTGGGTTGGAGGTGGGCTGTACCTACCGTAGCCATAGGGGTGACACCGGGGGCGACAGGCTGCTGTGGGCTTGCCGCCAAATCCATTCAGACATTCTCGAGTGATGTTTATAGTTTCATGCGCAGAAAAGAATCGCCACTGCATACATTATTGTCCCACACAGCACCACAAAGCACAAAATCTACTTTTAACAACTATCGTCACGAATAGGCTCCGCTGAAAACTAGCGTTTTATGCGACAGCTTTGCTGAGCTGTCCATTTTGGCATCACATACATGCATGTATTGTTTTTAAGAAATTCTATGATGCCAAATAAAGATATTATTTATTTATTAGCACACCAACAGCACAGCACATATAGTATTAGGTTATAAAATATTATGTCTATGAAAATAAATTACGGAACTGCCATCTTCGATTCCCGCCAAAAACTCCTTATCAGCTGTATATTTTTGTTTGTATGTACCTATATAAATCCACCACACATAGAAGAAGGGTTATGTGTGTGTGTGTGTGTGTATGTGTGTGTGTGTGTGTGTATGTGTGTGTGTGTGTGTGTGTGTGTATGTGTGTGTGCGCCACTCACCGTTCTCGTGCAGGAACACGGTGGCCTGGTGCAGCTCGGCCGCGTCGCGGAACATCCGAAGGTTCTTCTGCTGCATGTACTGCGTCACCTGCGCAACCACACCGTATACGTACGAGTACACCTCTGCCTAAACTCATTACATTCTAATAGACCAATCGTCAATGAAAATTAACAAATTCAACCTCCACCCAGCACTTCGCCAATGCCCCTCAGTCCGTTACTCCCCAGCACTACGCTATTCCCCAGCCCGGCTCTTTCCAACTCCATCCCAACAGTCCCTAACTGCGCGACTCTCGAACATTCCGCTAGTCCCCACAACTCCGACACTACCCAACACTCCACCTCCCTCCAGCACCCTACAGGCCGCCTCTCCCCCGCACTGTACACTCCCCTCCAGCACAGTACAGCCCGCCCCTCCCCGCACTCACCAGACGGCGGTACTCGTCGTGGCGCAGCACGGGCTCGCGCAGCTCGGCGGCGAGGCTGGTGACCGCCTCCTCCAGCGCGATGTACGTCGCCGGCACCAGCTGCTCCAGCAGCGGCTCCTTGCTGCCTGCGGCACCGGGGGGGAGCGAGGGGCAGGGGGTCATACACACGCACCACGCTCGACAGAGATTGAACCGAGAGCGAGCACTCACCGGGCGGCTTGACGCTGTACGCCACGGAGTAGATGATGTCGGCCAGCAGCCGCATGTTGTGGCGCGTGCTGCACGACACCTGCACAAGACATCACCACATACAATATACAAATAATTTCTAAAGGATTTCATTACAATTTCAAATGAAAAGCATTAAAAAAACATTTCCTAAGAGGCTAGCATTCTTTTCAAAAGCATTTTGTCTACCAAAACAGCTGCTTTCTTCTCACACACCACTTTCTTCACACACGTGACCTTTGATACCATACCGTCACCCGGCCCGCACAAATATCACCTCCTCACCCCATACACGTCACCTCTCGCCCGCACACATCATTTCCCGACCCACACACGTTACCTTAACCTTCTACCGAACACACGTCCCGTACACAATACCTCCCACCCCATAAACATCGCCGTCCGGCCCACATACGTCACCTCCCCGCCTCACATGTCACTTCCCGCCTCACACACGTCACCTCATCGCCTCACACGTCACCTCGCCACCCCACACGTCACCTCCCCTCCCACACGTCCATCCCCCCCGCTCCCCCTACAGCGCATGACGTCACCTCGAGCGAGTCGTGCACGCGCGGCAGGCCCAGCTTGTCGGCGTCGGGCGCGGCCATGATGTGCGCGCGGATCAGCCGCTGCAGCGCCTCGGGGCTCTCGTTCTCCGGCAGAGCGCACTGCCGCAGACAAACAGACAAAAATACTCTTCTACATTTTAACTTCAAATATGCGCTTTGTTTCAGCGTATTCACTTCGGCTATTAAGAACCTCTAGCTGATTCCATTGGAGGATCTATTAGGAATTTTTGTCCACCCATTTGAAAGGAGAAAAAAGTTACAGATTCAATAATTTCCAAATTCTTAATTTAAACGTTAATTTTTCACTAAATCGATCATCATGATATTTTATATACACTTAGCTAGCGGTTTTCAATTCCAGCGAAAACCCCGAAATGAAAACGAGTAAAACAATGAAAAACGACTAGTTCATGCAGATGCAGTTGATGTTAATGTAATTGAAACAACGTCACGGGGCGGCGCTACTCACGTGCGGCACCTGGTCGTAGTGCGTGGCCACCATGATGACGGGCGAGCCGGGCGCGCGCGCCTGGATCGACCTGCGCACGCCGCGACACGACACAACACACGCCGTTACAAGCCTGCTCCCTCCAGGGGGGATCTCAGACCAAATAAAAACTAAAGACGGAACGCGTAGAACGAACAAGTGAAGCCAGGAAAAAGACACCATCGCCGTGAACGTACACAGAAACACGCACACACAAGAAGAAGACACCATAAATCCTAAGTAAACTTAGCAAATCCATACACTTTCCTAATCACCACATGCATACGCACCGGCTTCACTTCGTTGTTCGAGACGTTCCGTCTTCAGTTTTTATTTGGTCTGAGGGGGGGATAAGCTGGGTGGGAGTAGCGCACGAACAGGTGTCGTGGACACTCTCTTCCACCAGCTGATGTTTTACGCCCACCTGCGCTACCCTCACACAGCCAGCCGTCAGACCCACACCGCGTCTCCAAATTAAACTATCAATGCTCTTTTTGCAAATTTGTAGGTGAAATTCCATTGTGGTCCTTTCTTGGGGGGAGAAATACTTAAGCAGTATTAGATTATCTGTGCTTCAGCTAAAGAAATCCCTGAGCGAGCGAGATCCTTAAATTAGATCCGTGTGACGGAGAGATATTGGGGAAAGATATTTGGATATACTTGGGGTGAGATATACTGGGAGAGAGATATGTGGGGTAGACATGTATTTGGGGAAAGGAGATACTTGGGGTGAAAGTTACTTGAGGAGAAAGATATTGGGAGATACTTGGGGAGACACTTGAAAAGGGGGAAAGATACCTGGGAGAGGAAAATACTTGAGACGATAATGAGATCGTCGAGGAAGAGATCCTTCTGAAGAGAAGAGAAGAAGTTGATGAACTCACCTGAGCCAGTCGAGCGCGCCGGCGAGCCCGCGCCGCCCGTCCGTCACCTTCCACACCACCAGGTACAGCGAGCGGCGCGACAGGAAGTACTGGTGCGTCGCGTAGTACCTGCACACCACGCGCCCACCCTCACTCACCGCGCCCACACACACACGCCCCACCCCCGTGGGTGGCTCGTGCGCACACAAGTGGATTTCGCACACAAGCGCAACTCAAGTGAATATTGTCCGACACACACACAGCGGCGACAGCACGCCCCGCCGTTACCGCGCCCACACGCTAATCAAGAGTTTCCGAGTTCGATTCCCGGTGGGGAGATTTGTGAGAGGTTCCACTTTCATTGTTTATATATCTTTATATATTTAAATGAACTGCTGTTCGTTTGTCTCGCTAGAACTCGAGAATGGCTGAAAAGATATGAATAATGGGCATGTGAACTAATTTTTATTTTTTAGTCCGTCTTGTAGATTATTAACAAATATTGGACACGTATTTTTTCTTTTTTTACGTAATCAAAAAATAACGGCGATATATTGAGTTGAAATTTCGCGTGACGTCACTATTCTGACAGTTTGTATGGCGGTTTTAGCGGTTAGTGACGTCACGAGCCCCTCACCCCAAACTTTAATGCGCTTTATCTCTGTATATTTTAATTTATTTGAAAAAGCAAAAAATACGTGTCTATTGTTTTTTTATTTTCTAACTGACGGACTAATTAGAATTTTGATTTTCAAAAGTACCTAGTCCACATCCCTATTCTTTTTTTGTTGGATTCGTAATTATCAGGGGAACGTTTGTGTTAAAGAAAATTTGGAGTTCCAGCGGAATCCCGAAACTCACGCGGCACAGCTAGTATATGATGCATATGATGCAGTAGTAGTGTGGGGCACTCACTCCTGCTGGCCGCCGAAGTCCCAGGTGCGGAAGAGCACGGGCCCGCGCGCGGAGCGCTGCTTGTCGTACGTCCACGCGCCGATGTCCACGCCCACGGTGGACATGTTGCCGCCGCGCCGCGCCGACCGGTTGCCCATGCGCTTCGCCCAGTGCTGGGCGGTGGGCGGTGGGCGGTGGGCGGCACACAGTAAGCAACGTTAAATTTAACCCAAGCAGGTGTCACTTGTGTCACCGGAGATCCACGACATGTGACGGATCGGACGGATCCACGATGTATAGTAGGGTGAGACATGTGCATGAAGAAAATCTAGTGTTGCGTGGAGGGGGGGGAGAGCCCCCTACTAGTAGTAAACCCCAACTAGTAGTAAATTGTGTGTTAAACGATGCTTATAGGTGTATGGTGGGGGTTGAAGATGACTCAGGAGGGGAATAGTTGAAAAGTGCGTGAAGAGGGTCCGTCACGTGTGTGTGGGAGAAGTCACCTTTAAAGAAGAACTGTGTGTCGGGGGAGATGGCGTTGTAGGGAGGTGACGTGTACTACGTTAATAGGGAAAGTGAGTATTTATTTATTGATTAGCTGACCCCCGCGGTTTCATCCGCGGTAATTTCCGAGTTCCCGCGGGAATTCCGGAATAAAAAGTACCCTATGACACTCAGAGATCGCTGTAGCTTCCTACAATTGAAAGAATTTTCAAAAACGGTGCAGTAGATCCAGAGATAGCTGTTCCCCCGTGGTTTTACCCGCGGGAAATCCGGAGTTCCCGCGGGAATTCCGGAATAAAAAGTACCCTATGACACTCAGGATTACTGTAGCTTCCTATAATTGAAAGAATTTTCAAAATCGGTTCAGTACACCCCGTACAACGTCACAAACTCACAAACTTTTGCTCTTTATAATATTAGTATAGATTTACGTCACACTAAACAACTAACAAGGTTTGTGGAGCTCTCACCTCGGTGGGCTTCCGCCGGTGCTGCAGCGAGGACTCCTGCCTCAGGCACTCCAGCAGGCTGGTCTTGCCGATGCCCTGAGGGTCGGTGTGTATCTATCGTTAATGTCAGCACTAGAACAACATTATTTAGAGACAAAAGCTGAAAAAGGCAGTACCCAATGCCCAGTGTCTATATCGACTTCATTGGTAATGGTTCTAAAGTCTGTATATTAATATTCCTAGAGTTTTGAAAATTATCTTTAATGTCTCTAGTATCTCTAACGTCTCCAATGTCTCTAATGTCCCCAGTTTTCTCAGTGTCTCTGACGTCCCTAGCTTCCCTAGTATCTCTGGTGTCCCTAGCTTCTCCAGTGTCTCTAGTGTCTCTGACGTCTCCAGTGCCTCTAATGTCTCCAACTTCCCCAGGCTCTCCAATGTCTCTTACTTTCCCAATATCTCTCCAATGTCCTTAACTTCCCCCGGTTCTTTAACATCCCTAACTTCCTCAGGCTGTAACGAGGCGGCCGTATGCCACTCGTTATGATATCCCGCCTCATTTCTAATATTTATTATTTATTTTTAATCTGTTCTTTTTATATTTGAAATTTTGACTTTTGACTTTTTGTTAGAACTAGATACGATTTAAAGAATACAAAAGCTCTAATTTACAAAATATATCTTTTATTTGAGCTAGTCGAGGCTTTTCATTACATCCGAACCTCACAAGGCTCTCCAATGTCTCTAACTTTCCCAATATCTCTCCAATGTCCATAAATTCCCCTGTCTCTAATGTCCTTAACTTCTCCCGGGTCTTTAACATCCCTAGCTTCCTCAGGCTCTCCAATGTCTCTAACTTCCCAGTGCCTCTAATGTCTCCAGCTTCCCCCGGCTCGCCCAGCCCCGCGCGGGCGCACCTGGCGGCCGACGAGCATGAGCTTGAGGCGCGCGTAGGGCCGCGCCTCCTGCAGCACCGACTTGAGGTAGCCCACCACGTCCATGCTCTTGTAGCGGCCGCTGGCCAGCATGGAGCGCAGCGGCTCGCCCAGCGCGCAGCCCGCCGTGCCCAGGTTCCACAGCCGCGACAGCAGCCCCATCTGCGGGGGCAGCTCCGTGATGTCTGCCGGGGGGGGGGGGGGGGGGGGGGGGGGGGAGGGACACATTCAATATGAAGATATATAAACTTTATAATGTGTAATGGAAGGTAATCATGCAGTTTCCATGAGGAAGTTCCAGTGGCAAACTTTCGGTTCCATGTTCCAAATCTCGTCAACATAATTGATGTAAAGTATACTCTGACTAGCTAAAATTCGTTTGCCATAGAAACGTTTCAGTTCCTACATCCCGGCTCCATCATCAGATCAGCTGGATGACTTACATATGGACATTGCAAGTTAAAAAAAGCTTGTGAAGAGCAGAAATCGACCGACGGCGCCGTTAGATCTCCTGACAATAAGTGATGAGTAGGTGCCCTTATCTCGTGAGGGCAAGTGGTGGGCGTGTGTGGCGAGGGTACCCTTGTTGCCGCTGATGTTGAGCACGGAGAGGTGCGTCAGCTCGTGGATGTGCGGCGGCACGCAGCGCAGCAGGTTGCACGACACGTCCAGCATGGACAGCAGCGGGAACACCAGCCGGCTCTTGAGGCCCCCACCCCCACCGCCGCCGCCCCCGCCCGCGCCCCCACCCTGGACACACGGACACCCACTGACTGACGAAACGTATTCAACGACATACGTTCACTTACTTACTGGTTGCAAAAGTGACTGTTTAAGATAGTTTTGTGAAGAATATACTTGACATAAACATTCTTTGCTTTGGGAAATTATGAGAATTTGCTTATAGGTACTTTCCTTTCAACCGTGTTGCGCCCGCCCCGCCCAGATTGCCTTTCTAGTTGATACATTATTTTCTGTGCAAGTTACTAAAAAGTTGATGGTCCTTCGAGCCGGATAGGCCGAGTGTCACCGCTCACCCAGTCGTCGTCGTCGTCGGCGGCGGGGGCCTCGCCGGCAGCGGACAAGTAGCCGTCGTCATCTGTCGTCAGCTGGATGCGGGTGAGGAGGTTGTTCGCCAGGATCTGGGAGAGTGATTGCTTTTTAGTTGTCACCTATACACTATACAAGGTGTACGAAGTATGGACTAACTAAATTTAGTGGTGGATCGGTAAGGGTTATTAGCTAGTTTCACCACATAAAATTTTATTCCTAAGTGCAACGGTTGCGGAGATATGTCGCTTCTTAATAACTCTTTAGCCCCTCTCCCCCCACTGACCAGGGTGCGCAGCCCCTCGAGGCGCAGGTGGCGGCGCGCGGGGCAGGCGGCGTGCAGCAGCTGCGAGCGCACCGAGCCGCCGGAGCGCGGGCGGGCGCGCGCGGGGGTGCGGGCGGGGGCGGGGGCGGGGGAGGGCGCGCCGCGCGGGGGCAGGGGCGGGCAGTAGCACGCCAGCGGGTCTTCGTCCGATGCGCCCACGTTCTCCACCTTGACACGCCACAACACGTCACCAAATAATTTATACAGTTTGTACACCAAACTATCTATACAGGTTGGAGTCAAACTTCCTTCATTCCCGGGACTCGGAGACAGTTTCACGTGTGTACTGTACTAGCCGACCCTTGCGGTTTCACCCGCGGTAATTTCGGAGTTCCCGCGGGGATTCCGGGATAAATTAAATTCTCTTTATACATTTTATACTTTCTAATTTTGAATTCCGCGAATGGCTGTTGTCTGCCATTTTATATATTTAATTTTATTAGCCGTAAGGTTTTCCTTCAAAATAAAAATAAAATAAAAAGTACCCTATGTCACTCAGGATCACTTTAGCTTCTTATAAGTGAAAGGATTTTCAAAATCGGTTCAGTAGATCCAGAGATTACCCCCTACAACGTCACAAACTCACAAACTTTTGCTCTTTATAATATTAGTATAGATAAATGAAGAAAAAATTTTACGCAAACACAGATGAATCCACATCTGTCTGCCTTAATATCCCTTTTACGAAAATCGTCACGAGTTTACTAAAAGTTTGATTACACACTGTATATCGAGTCCATTGTCCATAGTGTATAGTGTTATGTGTACTATAATATATACCTGCGGTACTGGTGCGGTATAGTTACCTGCGGCAGGCTGGGCCAGCAGGTGATCTCGTTGTGGCTGAGGTCCAGCTGACGCAGCCCCGTCGGGTACGAGGTCACGTACGACATGGACCTGCCGCGGCACGGAGCTGCGTTAGCGTTCATCTTGGGCAGGCCCAGCGGGCAGGGGGGGCAGGGGGGGGGCAGGGGGCGAGGTAGAAGAGAGAGGCGAAAGTGTACTTCACCTCATCTATACCTCATTACCTAGACTAGTACCGTAACTTCTGTACACCTCACCACACCTGAGCTAGATGTACTGCAACTCCTGCAAACCTCACCACACTTGAGCAAGGTGTACCGTAAGTTCTCACCACTCTCCGCACACACTTCACACACTTTTCTACATTTCCTAATTCCACTATACTACGGTAAAGAAGTTGGGGTAAGGTAAGGAAAGGAGCGTGAAAGGAGAGGGTACCATGTAACATCCTGTTTAGAGGATAATAGAAAGGAATGTATGGTGTATTGTGAGGGGGATTGTACACTTGTACAGTGTGTCAATGGAGATGTCACCTGAGCGAGTTGTAGGCCATGTTGAGGCGCGTGAGGGCGGGCGCGCGGCACGCCAGCGCGCGCGGCACCCGCGTGAACTGGTTGTGCGACAGGTTGAGGCTGGCCAGCGGGCTGCGCGCCGGGGGGCCGTCGGGGGGCGCGCCGGGGGGCCCGCCGGGGGGCGAGCCGGGGGCGGGCGGCGCGCGCTGCGGGGAGGCGGCGCGCGACTCGCAGCGCCACGGGTGCGCGCGCCGCGCCTCCAACCAGCTGCAAAGACAAGACCTCTTAGCCAAAGCGACTCTCTATCATTGTTAACGCATACAAAACTAAGGATCGAATCACCAATCACCATGTTATATGGTGATCGTCCAACTAAAAGGCCAGTTTTACATTTTATAGTTTATTTTTTACTTTTAATTTTATTTATTTTTTACCGTGGTTCCGGCTGAAAACCAGCGCTGCCTCACACTGTTAAGTGTGTGAGATAGCATTATGCTGAGCCGGGACCATTTTGTCAACATTTTTGTATTGTTTTTTATTGCAGTTGTATATTATGTGTTGACAAATAAATTTATTTTCTTTCTTCTTCTTTCTTTCAGTTCAGCGTGACCACATGATCTGGCGATTCGTTCCTTAGTTTTCTATGCGTTAACAATTATTGATTGTCAACTTGGCTAAGGGGGCTGGACAACAACAACGCTGAGATTTCGATAACATGGGCGACGGAGCGTCGCCCGATCGGGTTTACGTCATCTAACCAAAGCTTCGCTGTTTAATTTGACAAAAATCCTTATAATATCGTCGCCTGCACATCTGTCTGTCTGTGACGACCGTTTTAATCGAACTACCGGGACATCCTACTAATATTATAAACGCGAAAATTTTGTAAGAATGTATGGATGGATGGATGGATGTTTGTTACTCTTTCACACAAAAACTACTGGATAGATTTAAATGAAACTTTACAATAATATAGCTTATACGTCAGATTAACACATAGGGTATTTTTTATCCCGGAATTCCCGCGGGAACTCTGAAATTAATTCGGGTGAAACCGCGGGCACAACTAGTTATAGATAAAGTCTAAAAGAAATGTGCATTCTATGAACCGAACCTATAGAATGAGTTATCTAGTAACCTACAACTTTTCAACTACAACTTACGAGATGGAAAATTCAAAAACAATTGAAGAATTTCTATCTTTCAATTGAAGAAGAACGACATGTATCGTGTAGTAAAAAAAAATGGAATATTCTTTTAAACAGCTCTTTTTCATAACGGAACTCTCTCCTTTTCCCGACACACCGCGCACTTGATCGGGATTTAATACTGTTTACTCCAATCACATCCATTTCTATCACTACTCGCAACATATTTGGCAAAATCGAGAACTTTCAACTCACACGGCGTTCCCGGTCCGGTCGCCGAGGACGATCACCGCCCCCTCCCCCTCCCCCTCGGCGCGCTCCTCCCCCCGCGCGCCCCCCGCGGGCGCCGGCTCGCCGCGCTCGATGGACGGACTGCGCGAAGACGTCTTCTGAACAATAAAATAGAGATTATGCATGTAATTTTTTTATTTCTAAAATATGGTTTTTAAAATTCATAGATAAATTCTGAGCTGTCTGTCTGAACGCCGCCATATTTCAAAGGCCTCGGATGACGTCACATACCTAATCACGCTCCGTATTAAATTTGTTTCCAACGGGCGTTCAGTTGTACTTCGACCAATGCGATGCGGTCGCTAAGGTGAATTGCCCTCTCTTATTTTGCACATTTTAAATAATATTATTTTTCGCAGTTAAAGACTAAGGCCCGCCGCCCATTGTGACTTTTTGTCGACGTGACTTTCTGTCACTTAGTCAAGTGCAATGAAAACTATACTGAGTGCGCTCATTATGGTGACGTGACAATACGGTGACCTCAGTACATTTTTCATAAGTGACAGAAAGTCACGTCGACAAAAAGTCACATTGGGCGGCGGGCCTAACTCAAACAACTTGAGACGAATGTATGAATTTGAACGGATGTATGAATGTAATTGTTAATTTTGTTTGACTTTATAGACTTACGGACTGCGTGTCGCGGTCGTGAGGCGCGGCGGCGGGGGGCGGGGCGCCACCCGGAGAGGGGGGCGTGGGGAGCGACTCCCCCACGTCCTGTAGACGGACAGGCAATCATAACAGTTCACCGACATGTTGACTGACATGTATGTGTCATCTGACTTAATTTTTAATTCATTTGACCTAAATATTAGTTAATTTATTTATTTAGACATTTATTCAGATTTATTTGAACAAAAACCAATGTCACTTAAGAGCATTAGTAGCTTACAATTTTTTGAATATTAATATTTCTCTTTATAATATTGAGTATAGATTTAGCGCGAAGGCGTGCACTCCTACTGGCTGGTCACTGACCTCAGCGGGCTGGTCACTGACCTCGGCGGGCTGGTCACTGACCTCGGCGGGCAGGTCGCGCAGGTGGTTGAGCGCGGCGCTGAGGTCGCGCAGGCATGGCGCGCGCCACATGCTGGCGGGCAGCGCGCGCAGCTTGTTGTTGGACACGTCCAGCGTGGCGAGCGCCGGCAGCGCGAACAGCTCCGGCGGCAGCTGCTCCAGCCGGTTGTCCTGCAGGTACAGCTCCTGCAGCACGGGCGCGCTGTACGGCGCCGCGCCGGCCCGCGTCGCCGCCGGGCCCGGCTCCGCCGCCGACGGCAGGCGCTCCAGCTTGTTCTGGGCCGCGTTCAGGTACCTGGGGGACGGAGGTGCATCCGGCTTGAAGGACCTTTGTGTAGGGGCTGTTTTCTCCTATATTGTGAGAATTCGTCCCGTCGGTATCGCCCATGACAGGCAAATACAGTCATTATACTCTATGTTTGGGAGCAAATAGTCCCTATAAATGTAAAAAAAAACTTCCATCAATCAATTACTAATTAAAAACAACGAGATCTAGCAAAATTAAAGTTTTAACGAACATACACAAAAACTTAAAAGGGAACAAATCTGAAGATTATAAATCAATAAAAAACAAACTAAATATGTCATTAAAATAATCCAATTAACGCAACAGGTGAATATGTCACAATATTAATAGGTGCAGAATAGTGCAAGTGCGCGCGGTGGCCGGTAGCCGGTGGGCGGTGGGCGGCAGCCGGTGGCTGGTGGGCGGTGGCCGGTGGGCGGTGGGCGGTGGCGGCTGACCTGAGGCTGAGCATGGCGAACAGCTCGGCGGGCAGCGCGCGCAGCTCGTTGTTGGCGACGTCGAGCCGCGTGAGCGCCAGCAGCGCGCCGCGCGCCGCGCCCAGCCGCGGGTTGAGGCGCGCGCACGCCGCCGCCACCCAGCCCAGGCTGCGCACGCGCACGCGCCCGCGCCGCGCCGCAGTCACCACGTGGAACGGACAACATTCTATTTACTCCATCACTCACACATACTTATTGCTTAATCCTCCTTATATTATCGATGTGAAAGTGTGGATGTTTGGATGTTTGTTACTCAATCACGCAAAAACGGCTCAACGAATTTTGATGAAATTTGGCATGCACGTTGTCAGGACATAGGGTATGTATGTATACGTGCCCAATATTTCTCGTTCTCGGAGCTTCAAAACGTCATTCGGAAACATGTCAACCGTGGCGTAGGGCACGAGGCGCCCCCGAATCTTTCCCATCGCAGCCTAGCAGCGGTAGTGGTGGTGATGGTGGTGGTAGCGGTGGTGGTGGTGTGTCATACCGCAAAGTTTCGAGCTGGCAGCGCAGGTCGCGCCAGTGCACGGCGGCCGGCACCGCGGGGCACAGCGCCGGGTACGTGAGCGCCGCGTCGCCCTCGCGCCGCGCGAACACCTGCGCCGACACCGCCGGCTTGTTCACCTTGTAGTCGGGGTCCGGGCACGCCTGCGGGGGAGCGAGCGTCAGTGACCGCCCGGGCGAGCGTCGGCGACCAGCGCGCGAGCGTCAGTCACCGGGGCGGGGCGTCAATGACAAGGGGGAGCGTCAAGTAACCGAAAAAGGACGTCAGTGACCAAGGAGTGGTTAAAAACCGAGGGGAATCTCAATGACCAGGGTGCGAGTGTCACTTCATACGATAAAGTTCGTATCCGAAAAAAGGCAGCCTGAGCCAGGCTGAGCAGGCTCAACTCGAGGCAAGTGAGGTTGCGTCTAGTGAATACGGCACTGATGAGGCTACCGGTGGTGGTATTTGGTACCTTGGTGGCGAGCAGGGCGGGCAGCAGGTGCGCGGGCCCGTGCGCGGCGCACTCCCGCAGCGCGCGCCCGCCCGGGTCCTCCGCCCCCGCCGCCACCAGCTGCTCCGCGAGCGCCGCGCGCCGCAGGTGCACCGCCAGCGCCAGCGCCGTCCACGACCCCGCCTCTTCTAACAACAAGTAGGTCGATCGGTCAGAAAGTAGGTCAATCGGTTAAAAAGTAGGTCAATCAGTCAGCAAGTACTCACCGTCGGCGGTGCAGCGGAGCGCGGGGCGCGCCGGCGAGGGGGCCCCGCGCGTGGAGGCGCTGCGCGAGCGGCGCCGCGACCCCGCGCGCCCCGCCGCCCCCGCGCCCGCACCCGGCGGCTGCGCGGTCTGCGGGGAGAGCAACAATGGTTGGGTAGCTCTAACACAACATCGCGACTGGGGCGTTCCGGCCCGCGATTCGGTCCGTATAAGATTGGTCGGTAGGACCCTGGGTTGGAGGTGAGTTGCTATGACTGAGCACATATGGTCACGTGACGCCCCGCAGCACGTGCGCGTGACGTCACTGCGGGCGCTCACCTGCTGCGAGGCGGGCGGCGAGGGGGCGGGCCGCTCGGCGGGCGCGGTGGGGCTGGCGCCGGCGGCCAGCAGGCGGCGCAGCACGTGCGCGTGCCCGCCGCGCACGGCGCCCGCCACGCACGACGCGCCCGCCAGCCCGCGCTCCACGCACACCGGCCGCACCATGCACTGCTGCCGCTGCGGCTGCGGCTGCGACTGCGGATATAGTAGCACATAGAGCACCTGCACTTACAACCAATTATATGGTCAGGGGTACAGAGAAGAACATTGGGTGCTTTTTAAATGCGGGTGACTTACGTTCCTGCCGCCGACCAGCTTGCTTACGATGGCGTGGATCCCGAGCGAGATGCCCGCGCGGTGCGGGCTCAGCACCGCCCCGCCCCCGCCGGCCCCGCCCTCCCCGCCGCCCGCGCCCGGGGAGCGCGCCTGCGGGGACTGCTCGCCCTGGGCAGACACCACATCCCTTTACTCATTTCATTACTACCTTTTGTTTGGCAGACTAGTCAAGTGAGGCTGCCGGAGCAGCGTGAGGCACACGGCGATATACTCGTATACACTCAACCCACGGGGAGGGGCGACTCACCGGCGAGGCAGGCGCGTCCTGCCCCCCCGCGCCGCCCTCCGCGGGCAGGCGGAAGGCGAGCAGCGCGTCGACGCAGGCGGCGTGGCCGAGCGCGCTCGCCGCGTACAGCGCGGTCTGGCCGCTTGCGTCGCGCGCGTTCACGTCGAACGCGAACCGGTACTGGAACCGGCCGGACGGGTCGCTGCCGGCGGACGGACAACAGCTTATACGTGACGTATACAATAACATGTTGTAGGTGGCAAATACAGTGTTGTGAAGGCGCCTGTAGGTGGCAAATACAGTGTTGTGAAGGCGCCTGTAGGTGGCAAATACAGTGTTGTGAAGGCGCCTGTAGGTGGCAAATACAGTGTTGTGAAGGCGCCTGTAGGTGGCAAATACAGTGTTGTGAAGGCGCCTGTAGGTGACAAATACAGTGTTGTGAAGGCGCCTGTAGGTGGCAAATACAGTGTTGTGAAGGCGCCTGTAGGTGGCAAATACAGTGTTGTGAAGGCGCCTGTAGGTGACAAATACAGTGTTGTGAAGGCGCCTGTAGGTGGCAAATACAGTGTTGTGAAGGCGCCTGTAGGTGGCAAATACAGTGTTGTGAAGGCGCCTGTAGGTGGCAAATACAGTGTTGTGAAGGCGCCTGTAGGTGGCAAATACAGTGTTGTGAAGGCGCCTGTAGGTGGCAAATACAGTGTTGTGAAGGCGCCTGTAGGTGGCAAATACAGTGTTGTGAAGGCGCCTGTAGGTGACAAATACAGTGTTGTGAAGGCGCCTGTAGGTGGCAAATACAGTGTTGTGAAGGCGCCTGTAGGTGGCAAATACAGTGTTGTGAAGGCGCCTGTAGGTGGCAAATATAGTGATGTTAAGGCACCTGTGGGTGACAAATTCAGTATTTTTAAGGCGCCTATAGGTGACAAAATAGCACCACTAACTGAATTTTTAAACCATGACCCAACTTTGATGACCCCAGGCGTTGCTGCAACGCTCGACAGTATAGAATGATGGAACTGTTACGTATAAAGCATACTATAATATACCTATTATATGGTGATCACTCACACGTATGTGTTGAGCACCCGGTCCGGATAGGGGTGCCCCAGCAGCAGCGCCACCAGCGCCGCGTGCCCGCCGATGCACGCCGCGTGCAGCGGCAGCCACTTCTCCACCGTCTCTTGCTGCACAACACACAACACACACGAGCGTTTACCACACGGCACACTCACTGACGAGGTCGCGCCTGCAAGTCGGTAAGTACAAAGCATATGCCTGTCGAGGCCTATATATTATATGCACGGCGTTGATTTCCCTTCGTTACGAAGAGCAGGGGAGGGGAGCCTCTCACCTGCGCCGCCTCAGGGAAGTGCTGCAGCAGCAGGCGCGCCACGTCCTCATGCCCGCGCTGCGCGGCTGCGTACAGCGGGCCGTAGCGCGTGGCGGGGTGCGCGCGCCCGTCCGCGCCCGCCTCCAGCAGCGCGCTCACCGCCCACAGCGCGCCCGCCTCCGACGCGCTGGGAACGACACCGAAACCAACATGGCACTTTATCGTTGCTCCAAGAACCAAAACTAAGTGCCAACCCACACATTGCGGTGCGGCGCCGCAGCCCAAACCGTTTCGCCGCATGGGCGACCACACGGGCAGCGCGGCGCCGCCGCGGCGACAAAAAGAGTAGGCATGCCCATCGCTACGTGACAGAACAGGACAAACAACAGCGCCGTGTGGCCACGACGCCTTTTTGTTTGTAATATACCGCAGCGGAGCCGCTCAGGCGCCTGACCTGAGCCGCACCGCACCGTGTGGGTTGGCTCTAATGGTTTTTAATCTTCTCCATATTCTTACCAATAGACTATATCAAGGAAATAGATTTGTAACCCCTATAAAGTCGAAAATTGACTAGGGTAGACCTTCTTCCCTTCTTACAAGTATCTCAACTCTCAAAAACAACCCTACTGTCATCCGCATCTGACTATACCTATATCAAGTCTATCGAGATGTACCCCCAGCGACGTTTATGTAGACAGTTAGCTACTGACACATAGAGCAGCGTGCTGGCGCCGCCGGGCGTCAGGTTGACGAGCAGGCCGGCGGCGGGCCCTAGCGCGGCCAGCTCGGCGCGCAGGCGCGGCGCGTCCCCGCAGCTCACCAGCTCGCGCAGCCGCGCGTGCCGCTCCGAGCGCTCCGCCTCCAGCGCGTCTGCCGGACACGCCATAGACAATCGTTCTCCATCGACATTTGCACATTTATTTTGTCTACTAGCTGTTCCCTGCGGTAATGTAGGAAATCCCGTAGGGATTCCGGAATAAAAAGTATCCTTTGTCTTTCACTATACCTCTAACAATGTCGCTTATCCTGTTTGTTATAACAATAGTTATAATAAAAAACATTTATTGCAAAAAAAACGTATACTTTCAGCCCTGTAAATATTTACAGCTTATTTTACCACACTGTGGTTGGTGGTGTTAATGGAGGTGACAGGCGCATCTATCCAAAGGGTCATATTTTCTTTTCACCGGTCTTTAGAAGTCGATTTTTAAATACAGTATAGACTGGCCATATTAATTTTTGTTTTTGGTGGATGCTCATTGTTCACATAGGTACCTACTTGCTTACTTTGATAAGATCATCAGTGTGGACGAAATATTTATTTATATAGTGGAATCCCCCAATTTAGTCAAATGTGATCGTAGTGGACAGGGAAATTATAAATTGTGAAGCGAAAAACTATAATACGTTCAATAAAAAAGTGGTAACTAAAGAAGAAGCTGCATGGTCAAAACATTTGCTTTCTTTATTGACGAAAAAAAAAAAAGAAATTGTTCCGAGTTCAAGAAACCGCAGTTCAATTGATGCGAATCATGCCAAGTGTTACTATACCAAGTAACACAAGGTACAAGTCTTACAGCATACCAGTGTTGAAATTGTGTAGTAGTGTAGTGCATTAATTATACAGGTATTTATAGCAACCGGTTTGTATACAGTCGTATTTATCGCCCACGATACAATACTATAAAAACTAGACATGTAAATATTGGTCGGTAAGCTAAAGCATAGGCAGTTAGGGCTTATATGATAGTAGAGCAGCGAGCGGACCTTCCTGAGCCCACGGGTCCGCGACTTCGTCGCTGAAATACTGCGTGACGTCATACGCGGCGTCCGCCTCCACCGCGGGGGCTGCGCCTGTCTCGTCGGCGCCCGCCGCAAGGAGCCGACCCAGCATTGTAGACTGAACTCACAACACTATTTTGTCCTGACGATTGTGACTCTATTGTTTTGTTTTCTTCACATTATTGTGCACTTTCGCGGGCTTAATTCGAATTGAGAATAGGTACACGGGTTTCTTTTTTTAATTTTAAGTAATTTAAAAGGTTTTTTGGCGGCAATCAAAGACGGCGGTTCGGTCATTTATTTTCATGTCGATAAAAGATGGTTAAAAGTGGATTTTGTTGTGTTTTAAGGTGCTGTACTGGACAATAATTTTCACAGTGACGGTTTTTTATGTGCTCAAGAAGATATATGATATTTCGAGCTGATTTCTTCGGTTTCCTCCGAGAGCTCCGAGAAAGTTCTTGTAGTCTATTCAGTACCATGGCCTACAAGTTCAAACCGTACAACGATGCTAAACGTTAATTTGTGCATTCAACTGACTTATTTTACTTGAAACTGGCTAAATACATTACATGCGAAAGCCAATAAGAAGAAGAATGAAAGAAATTTAAAATTTATGTCACGGATTTTGATATTTTTGCCACTATCACCACTACATTACAGTCCCAGTGAGAAATTCTACTGATGACAAGCTTGTTATTTTAAACGCAGTGAGTTCAAATCTTGAAATCTATACTCGTAGTATCGGGTTTTTTCTAAGTTGAATAATTCCGGACAGACGCACAGCCGGACGAAAATGTTATACCTAACATTACAATTACAATATTGGAATGTATAAAATTAGACCAAAACCTAAATTATTCGTCCGATCCAATATTCACAATAATTTAGATTTTACATGTACAGATAAAAATAAAATACGTAAATAATAAATACCTATAAAAATATTTTTAGCAGACAATACAATACTTGAGTGTTATTTATTTGCATCGATGATGTAGCGACTCGGAATATTGTCTCTCATTCAATAACATCAATGGCTATTGTCGACATTCAAAGGACAATCAGACGACATCAGCGCGGTTCACTTTTGCTTATCTCGGACGTGCGGGAAGCGGTGAGTTTATTTGCTTGTTTGTTACGCTATCGCGCCCTAACTACTTAACCAATCATCGTGAAACTTTGCACACACATTGTCAGGGGTACAGAGAGGGACAAATGGTACTTTTTATCCCGGAATTCCTGCGGAAACTTCGAAATTAACGCGGTTGAAGCCGCGGGGGCGGCTAATTAGTAATATGTACTCTAAATTATCTTCTTTGTGGAGTCAATGCTAATATGAATGGCAGAGAGTGTGCGTATAATTGAATTATACAAGCCGCGTAACCCGCCGCGGCCCGCGGTCAGCTCGCGCCGGTGTCAGATTGCATGCTATTCAGACCACTAGCTATACAGTATTATAATACTATATGTAGCTGTGCCCCGCAATTTCATCTACGTTCGTTTCGGAGTTCCCGCAGGAATTCTGGGACAAAAAGTAGGTACCCTGTGTCCTTCTCTCTACCCCTGCCAAAGTGGGTGCATTTCACGATGATCGGTTCAGCTGTTACGGCGTGAAAGCGTAACAAACAAACCAACTCACTTTTGCATTTATAAATAATATAGTAAGGATAGTAAAATCGTTTTGAATTTGTTTTGTTCGTGTCTGGAGACAATAGTTTTGGCGTTACCTCTATTCCGGATATACAGACAACATAGATCTATGGACTGTGACCTATGTTTGAACGCCGATAAGCAATAACATGTTAACCCACAAAGCCAAGTTCCTTGTTGATACAAAGCGTTTTTTAATTATGTGTTTGTTTAAGTACCAACAAAATGTTGAACATCCAAACATGTGGACACAAAATGGCGCTATAATTTTAAAACGCGATTTACTCAAAATTTCTTCCGTGTGGGTTAACACACTATTGCTTACCATTTTCCATCCAACCATTTCAAGTTTAATTTTAAATCACTGCATACGATTCGCACAAAAGACGCACTGAACGGCTATAGCCTAGGGCATTCAATACGCATCAACAAATTGTATTTGCCGTATCGACCGAGCATCCTGGAGCAAAGTGCTATATTAACCTACTAGCTGATACCCGCGGTTCCACCCGCGGTAACTTCGGAATGCCCGCGTACTTACCCTATGACACTCAGGAACACTGCAGCATTCTATTGGTAAAAGAATTTTCAAAATCGGTTCAGTAGATTCAGTTTTCAGAGATTATCTCCTACAACCTCACAAACTCACAAACTTTACCTCTTTATAATATCTATCCGTAGGTACTTATAGATTACATGTGGTGCTTGCTGTACGCTAATATTCGAGAGGCACTCGGATGGATAATCGGCAGTTAATCCGTCGGCGACCTTGGCCTGTGACGGCTGTGACGTGCGAAGTCTCCTTACCCAAGTTGACAAACGTCTCGCCATGGCACGTGGTCGCGCTAAGCTGGGCCCTTATTCACTACGACCATAACACGCCGTCATAAGATAAGACGACACAAAAATTGTTTTTCCCTCGCGATCAAAGAAACTTCACTTTAAAAAAATACATTTACAACGTGTGTTATGGTATACAGAATATTAATCCTACTAATGTTATAAAGTAGCTGTTAATAATTCGGGATTCCCGCAGAAACTCCAATGCAGTCTAATTTACTGCTTATAACAACAGCTAATTACCAGTTAAAGTCCCGTCAATATCAGTCCGACCGTTTCAGAGATTCACCCGCGTGAGTTTCGAAATTTCCGCAGGAGCTTCAAAGTTCTTTTATAAAAACCTTGTCCTGACTATTGTCGAACACAATAAAAAAACAATTATCCAATTTGGTGCAGTCGTTTGGAAGTTATGCGCTTAGCGCACACATTTTTATTATATAGAAGATGTGAAAGTGTGGATGTGTGTTATAATCAATCACGCAAAAACGGCTGAACGTATTTAGATGAAATTTGGCATGCGCGTTCTAAGGGGTACAGAGAAGGACATAGGGTACCTACTTTTTATCCCGGAATTCCCGCGGGAACTCCGAAATTACCGCGGGTGAAACCGCGAGGCACAGCTAGTATTATATAAAGGTTTTGTCACCTGGAGCGGTCGGAATTGTGTTTTTAGGACGCGCGTTATGGGCAAGGAATGTTGTTGGTCATAGAGAATAAGGGCCCTGAACATCTGATTGGGCGATTTTCCGTGACCAAGTAACGTCATGACGAGACGTCCCTTAGTTTTCCTATGCGTTAACGATTATAGATTGTCAACTTGGTTAAGGAGGCAGAGGGCAAATTCCCCACACGCAAAACAAATCTGGGCAGCTCCTATGTCTGTAACGCTCTACCCTCATATATCGCCGTCGCGACGCCCGATCGGCTCAAAGCGAGTGTGCTACTATCGATATACATATGGGGGGAGAGTCTTATGTAGGTGAGGGGGGTCTTGGGTTTTGCGTGAGCTGAATTGACCCTCAGCTCCACAAGCCGGTGTCTAGGTTGAGGTGCAGTTAGGGTTGCCACCCGTACTATATTATATAGTATCGTAAGTACTATACTTCAGTCAATTGTACGATATACATGTATTATAGAAAAATAATATAGTACGAAAAATACTATATTTTTATCCGTAATTTAACTGTCACGCTTTTTATATTAACTGTGACTGGTCTGGAACGCACGGGGAATTTCAGAACGAAACGCATACGCGACAACAAAACCTCAACTGTCAATAATTTATAGAAGAATACTGCCCGATACATATCTAATGATTAAAAATTAATAAGATGTACTATTTTTTCCCCGCATTTCTCAAAAGTACTATATTTATACATCTTTTTTCGGAAAAATACTATTTTTTTTCCAAAAAAGGGTGGCAACCCTAGATGCAGTGAACCTCAGTAGTACCTCACCTGTATTGTCACCGCGGTTTCGCCCACATTAATTATTATTATTTTTTTGCAAAGTTCCCGCGGGAATTTTATTTTTAATTCTTTATTTCAACATTAACAGGTATCTATTTAACACATTCACTTAGACTAATGAAAGGTCCGTGTGGAATACCCTTAACAATGTTGACTAATACGGATTCTAAGATAAAAGTAGTTTCTATCCTTTTCTGTACCCCTGATAGTATGTAGGCTATAGAATAGTTAAAGCGAGAAAGCGCAGCAAACAAACTCCCATTTGCATTTATAATTTATCAAATAAACTGTTACTCGCGATACTCCCTCCCTCTCCTTCGGGAACTCTCTGTCAACACTGACTTACAATATGTCCATCCGGGACTTAAGCTACGATATGCCAAGTTATATTCTAATTCCACCAGTAGTTTTTACGTTAAAGAAACACGCGAACAAACGGAAGAAATATTCAAAAATTATCATAATAACTCGAGTCACTTATTTCTCCCTCCATTCCGCTAAGTATATCATAGTGATTTTCAATAGAGGTATTTATTTTACACATGTAATAAATATTTTTTGTTTTATTTTTTCAATCGGAGACATTAAATCATTCAAACCACTTTCCCATCGAACCGTCGAATATGATCGAATAGGTAATTTTCCACACAACACAATTTATTTAACATCTATAAAATAACATAACATCAACATAATTATATCACAACAAATTAAACTATAAAACAAATGTACTCTACTCTAAACATCGCCGAGTTGCAAATTGAGTCATTATTTATATAATTTCCATTCGCAGATCGAATAAATTTAATGGGTAGCCAAAGAGATGATAGCGGCAAGGAGAAAAACAAAACAAAACAAAGAATCAACAAGCTATACGTATGTGTCGAATTCAATGAGTTAGTCAGTTAGCGCAGCATCGCGGCACGCGTGCGCGCTCCGCGCCCGTCTCGGTTCAACTGCTTACTGCTGGCTAATTAGTAATTACTGACAATTAACGTTGGTAATCGTCTACCTCTAGTGTGCAGACCATAGAGAAGGGTCAGTATGCGGAGGTCTGAAACTAAAAGAGACTAGCTGCTTTACCCGCGTCAAGTTTTCGGAATTACCGCAGGAACTCTTTATATAACGATGATAGTATACTCTATTTCCTTTCCCGAGACCTGAATTATTCGTAACTATGTATAAAGTTATCAAATAAGTCAAATACCTGATTTTGCCTATGTTAATTTCGGTACTTTTTCAAGAACTCTTTGTTCTCAGACAAAAATTATCCTATGACACTTATAGGCATTCTATCAGTGAATTTTTAAATTGGTTCTGTGTACCAGAGATCCCACATCCAAACTTACAAACTTGGGCCTTGGCATTTACAATATTAGTGTAGATAGAGAATTACTATGTTCCAAAGAACTCTATCATTCTCTTAAAATGTCAAAATCCATTGTGACAGCAGAGTCCAGAGCATTCCAACAACGTTAAAAAAAATGACATCAATGCTCCAGATATATTTTTTTCTCATTTAGAGTAAATTTTAATTATCACAAAATGTAGTGATGCTTAAAACCAGTAACATGCTGAAAATAAATGTTTCCAATTTAGAACACTGAAACCTATATTACATCTTGCATTTTCTCACTAGTGAGGTAAGAAGCTGTATGTGACACACAAGTAGTTTTGTTCATAAACCTACTTTGGTCTCTTGTTGAGCAAATAACTACTATATTATTACTGTCTGTCAGTTGGGAACCTCTATATTTATAATTATCTCGTGTGTGGTCTTATATTTTTTGTGGTTTGATATCGGATAAAAAAGTTAATTGTAAAAGTGATTAAAACTGAATGAAGAAGATGAAGCATATTCTCGATATTACATAAACACGGACGAATGATGAACCTTATTGCTATAGTAATCCTACTATAATATTATAAATGTGAAAGTGGATGTTTGTTACTCAATCACGCAAAAACGGCTGAACGGATTTGGATGAAATTTGGCGTGCACGTTGTCAGGGGTACATAGGGTACTTTTTATCCCGGAATTCCCGCGGGAACTCCGAAATTACCGCGGGTGAACCGCGGGGCACAGCTAGTCCTACTAATATTATAAATGTGAAAGTGAAGATGTTTGGATGTTTGTTACTCAATCACGCAAAAACGGCTGAACGGATTTGGATGAAATTTGGCATGCACGTTGTCAGGGGTACATAGTGTACTTTTATCCCGGAATTCCCGCGGGAACTTCGAAATTACCGCGGGGGAAACCGCGGGGCACAGCTAGTCCTACTAATATTGTAAATGTGAAAGTGAAGATGTTTGGATGTTTGTTACTCAATCACGCAAAAACGGCTGAACGGATTTGGATGAAATTTGGCATGCATGTTGTCAGGGGTACATAGTGTACTTTTATCCCGGAATTCCCGCGGGAACTCCGAAATTACCGCGGGGGAAACCGCGGGGCACAGCTAGTCCTACTAATATTGTAAATGTGAAAGTGAAGATGTTTGGATGTTTGTTACTCAATCACGCAAAAACGGCTGAACGGATTTGGATGAAATTTGGCATGCAGGTTGTTAGGGGTACAGAGAAGGACATAGGGTACTTTTTACAAGTAATATTATTTTTTTACAATGTAAACGTGTAAACATCTTTTCCTTTTCCATATGCGAAGTGCAGTGTCTTGCCTGTTGTGGTATCTTAATAAAACACTGAGATTAATTAACTTTGGTTTTAATTTAATTGGAGCAGCACAATGCGTTACAGGTAATAGGCGTTCTACTTCTTCGGTTCCTTCTTCATTGTCCTTTTGCCCCAGCACATTGATTTTGTGCTTATTGGTCCGATTGTGATGAAACTTTGGCGGGTCGTTGTTCTGCCTGCGTCCGCAAAGGTTCCTGATCCCAAAACTCACGCGGGAGAAACCGCGGGGCACAGCTAATAATACATAAAAATCTATGTAACAACTTAACAAGCAAGTAGAAGTGTGTTTTTTTATTTCACACAAACTTTTAAAAAGTTTTTTCTCAAATCAAGCTTTTTCAGAGTTTCAACTTCAAATGTCTGTAAAAAAACTGTGCTGGTTTTTGAATGTTTTTTGAATCCTTACTACCAATTGACTATTCTAGATACCGAATCTAGTCTTACCGCCGCACTCAGAGTCGACTTTAATGATTACTTAGTTAAGTATTTTTAAAACAAAACTGCCGCAATCAGAGACGTTCAGTAAATTAATGTTAATTGGCATTTAATGAGATGTAACTTAATTAGTTAAATGCCAATTAACATTAATTTATTAAACTTGTCTGATTGCGGCAGTTTTGTTTTAAAAATCAATACTTAACTAAGTAATCATTAAAGTCGACTCTGAGTGCGGCGGTTAGCTCAATACCCCACTACTGGTACCTTTTTACTTGGACTTAGATACAAGATATCTTAATTTAGACGATTACATCGATAACGACCGCGACCGACTCGTTCCACGGACGGACGAAACAAGCGGCCTATAATGAAACCGGTTGCGCTCCGAACTAAATATTTATGGTAATGTTACCCTAACTCACGTCACCCTATATTACAATACCACTTGTACCCCGCGGTTTCACCCGCGTTAATTTCGGAGTGCCCACGAGAATTACAGGATATATATAGATATAAACCTTCCTCATGAATCAGTCTAGCTATTGGTGAAAACCGCATGATAATCTTGTGCGTAGTTTTAAAGATCTACATCTAAGCATACATAGGGACAGACAGACAGTGGGAAGCGACTTTGTTTCATACTATATGTAGTTATGTACAATAATTTATACTTATTTATATTCATGTTGTTTTGTATCAGTGCCACATTTATATAATTTGCATTCTTGTCAATGAATGATGGGGTAAACTGACAAATTACAGGGAACGGCCCGCCATGTTCCTGATGAATAACCTTGAAATAGCTGCAGTGGATATAAACAATTATAAGGCCCGCCGCCCATTGTGACTTTTTGTCGACGTGACTTTCTGTCACTTATGAAAAATGTACTGAGGTCACCGTATTGTCACGTCACCATAATGAGCGCACTCAGTATAGTTTTCATTGCACTTGACTAAGTGACAGAAAGTCACGTCGACAAAAAGTCACAATGGGCGGCGGGCCTAAGGTGTTGATAAAAAATAATTAATGGAACAGAAAAAAAAAACTCAAACCAAAAATTGTCCAAACGTTATTTATAAGTATGCTGAATGTGGCTAGGCGACAACCGGGACAGGTGGCGAGCTGTGGGAATGGGACCTATGTCCAGCAGTGGTCTACTGCAGGCGGACAATGACGATGAACCTCTGGGACTGTGGGACCGCCGACTCATCGTCGTGAATCATTAGGTCAAATCACGGGTCAAAACTCACGCTGCGAATATCTAAGACAACTCACAATACATGAACATGTTAATATATGTTGTAAAGTGTTTGTTGCATGGTGTATGTGTTTGTTCTTGCTGAATAAAGTGTATCTTATCTTAACTTAATCTTTAAAGAACTCAAAATTACAACTAGACTTTCTCCCATCTGCCTCCGACCCATGTAGACAAAAAATCACTCACTAGTGGATCTAAACAGGGGATCCAAGTGGACGGAGCCAATATTAACCGACGCCCGTGGGCCGTGACCGATATGAGTCGATTGCCGCCGTAGGACTCGATCGCGTAAATTGCTGTCGCAAACAGTGTCCGGTTTCACGCACTGTACCGACCACGTGGGTCCGACCAGACCCGCACCACACTCGACACTAACTTCCACGACGCCAGCCATGCCGACGGTGACAGATTCAAATGGCATGACATCGTCCGACGAAAACTACCCCGAGGAGGGGGTCGCGACCCTCATCATTGTGTGTGTGTGTGTGTGTGTGTGTCAGGCGACTCACCGCAGGCGTCCCGGAGCGCGCGCGCCGCGTGCCGGTGGCCCGCGCGCTCGGCCAGCGCGAGCGGCGTGTCCCCGCGCGCGTCGCGCACGGCCGGCGCCGCGCCCGCCGCCAGCAGCGCGCGCACGTTGCCGCTGTGCCCGCGCTCGGCGCACACGTGCAGCGCCGTCTGCGGGACGCGACCCGTGCAGAGCGCCGCGCGCCGTGCAGTGCGCATCACACACATACAAACGTCCACTTTAGTCGCACCCGGTATGTAACTAATTATGTAGGTATATAGTTATACTAGCTGTCCCCCGCGATTTCTTTCGCGGTAATTTCGGAGTTCCCGCGAGAATTCCGGGATTAAAACTATCCTATATTTTAAGTTGGATTATATTATAAATGTTTAAAAAAAATTATCAAAATCCGTTCAGTAGTTTCGAAGTCCATCGCAGACAAACAACGTGACACGTGATTTATATATATTAAGATTTTTTGTTTGACACTTAAATGTTCATTATATTTTTGTAGCTGTTGATTTTCCAAATAAAGTAAAAAAATTAAATAAATTAAAAAATATTATAAGGAGGACAGATTTGTATTTTTGTATTTTTTGTATGTTCGTAACAAATAAACTCAAAAACTACTAGACCCATTTTCAAATTTCTTTATAACTTACAGGAAGCTAAGGTAGTTCTGACCCTGAGTGACATAGGGTACTTATTGTTCTTTTTACAGTTTTTTTGTAACCATACCTACTCTATGGTAATACTGAAATAACCAAGTATAAAAGATATCAGGGGTCAGAAGTAGCAAGAAATAGGCAGGGAACGAGCAGAGGGTAGATGTCGGTAGCCGACCTTCCCGTAGGTGGGCGCGGCGGGGTCGGCGGCGGCGTCGAGGCAGGCGCCGGCGGCGCACAGCGCGGCGAGGCAGCGGCTGTGCTCGGCCAGCGCGGCGGCGTGCAGCGCGGTGCGCCCGTGCGCGTCGCGTGCCTCCGTCTGCGCGCCCGACGCGATCAGCTCCTGCAGCAGCTCCACGTTGTCCCACAGCGCCGCCTGCATACACGCGTACACACACACACACATACACACAGGCACTTGGGCTCTTGTATCTTATGTTTTGGAGCAGGAAAGTTCTCAAGTGGCGACCACGAACCGAAGGTCGCAGCGTGGATAGATCCGGTATAGTGAAGTGGACCTACAACTTGGTGAAGGTTGCAGGACAAAATCGGATGTGGGAAGCACAAGACCGATTGTTGTAACAATCCTTGGGGGAGACCTATGTCCCGCAGTGCATGTCTTTTGGCATATATTATGATGATTTTATGTTTTATTCTAAAACCTGAAGTGACTAAGCAAGTAGTTGCTTCCTGTGTTTCAGTTAGGTAAATATTTACACTCCCTTGTGAACTCTTTGTGCCAGGGTGAAGGATTCTATATCTAGAGTCATTTGAATGTCGAATTTTGGCTGAAGCCGAAGGCAATCATCAAAACCTATGGCCAAATCTAGAGGCTTTAAGGTAGGCATTTGATTATCTAAAATATTTAAAACATACAGCACACACACTTGTGTCTTTTGACTTGGTTATTTATTGGCAATGCAACATAATAAAATGCATGAGGTGCACATTTTCTATAGTCGGTCAAGCTCTCACACATTCGTAAATCGCAAATCGTAATTTAGACTATTAATAATAAATAGTTTGAAAGCATTCTTAGAGAGTAAGAGAAAGAATGTTAGGTTTAGCATGAACTTTGTAAATAACTAGTCTTTTCATATTTTCTGTAGGTGTTGCCTGTGTGCATTAATTTATCTATAGTAATATTATAAAAAGGAAAGTATTGATTTTTGTTTGTTTGTTACGATTTAACTCAAAAACTACTGGACCGATTTCAAAAATTCTTTCACCATTAAAAAGCTACATTATCCCTGAGTAACAAAGGCTATATTGTAATCCGGAATTCCCGCGGGAACTTCGAAATTAACGCGGGTGAAACCGCGGGGAACAGCTAGTTAATTAATAAAACTATTTTGGACCAGGTGGGATAAACACTTCTGTTCCACTGTGGTTAGAGTATAGCAAATATCCATACCATAATCATCTCTAAGTTTTAGCAGTGAGTAGAACTCTTGGCAGTTGATTTTACCTATTACGGTAGGGCATGGTTTAGGGCATGGTAGGGCACTGCCCCACAATGACCCTCCCTTAAACCGACTAAAACTGTCGGAAGTCGTTTGCAGACTTGTGTAAAGAATAAAAACTTGTCACAGGTTGTTGTGTAACTTACAACACAGCTTGATAATAAATTATGACATACGCAATGCGAGGTGCGAAAAATGCGACCATCCAAACATTGTTTCGAAACTTTGCAGTTGTATACTACTGCGATTTTATCGATTTTTTTTGTATTTTTTTTTCATACCTGGTGCAGTAAACGCCCTGGGAAGTTATCGTCTTCCGGAGACAGGTCCATTGTAAGAATTATACGTTAAATACGAGGCCAACGGTAACGTTTCCGGCTAAAATTTATTCAAGCGTTGCGACACAATAATATCATATTTTCACGTATTCACAACTGAAAACAAGAACTCAACTCATGCAAAATAATTTCGATGTAATTTTAAGACACTTTTAAGTTACAAGTTACATAGGATAAATTAATGTACGCTTTAAAATCATTTTTTTCTGCAATTTTATTTATCGATTTTAAAAGTTCTAAACTTTCAGTTCAGCGACAACTGCAATAGGGTACTTGCATGAAATTCAATATGAGAAATTGTGTCAATATTTCAAAAATAGAGCCTTAGAAAAGCGTTATCGTGAAAGATTTACTAAAAAATTTTTAATAGTTTCCAAAATATTCAACTTTTAATTTTGTGAAACGGAACGTTGCAACGAAACACCAATCACAGCCAAGCTTAACACATGACGTCACTTTTAATTTTTTTAGGAAACATTTACCTCTTTCAGAGAAACCAAAAGAAACTAAGTGCATACAGTCAACGCATATTTTCCATTTTCTGAAGTTTTTCACTTTAAAATGTATCGGTAACATGCATTTCGATTCTTTACTGGAACTTTTGGAAGTAAATCGACACAGTTCAACCTTAATTTCGCTTTTGGATATTGAAATTATCTGTCTGTCAATGTCACATGACGCTGTCAATACGACAGTGACATTTCTATCACAGATTAATAAGGCGTAATTTTGAACAAGTGACGTCATTCCGCGTTTCGGCGGTAAGGTTTAAAGTAGGAACTTTGAAACGCTCTATTTCATTAATTTATGCATATATTTTTTTTCTTTTTCTTGCTTTGTTTAAGTAGGCCTTATATCTTTAAAATAGACTGAAAAAAAAATTCATGCAAGTACCCTATTGACAAGTGACAGCACACAGCTGGGCTGCGTTCAATAACGACACCTAAATTCACTCCACCACCCAGAAATCGTTTTGCGGTAGTATCTCTAAGTAGTTTGTGGCATAGACATCTTTGTCTTGTAGACAGTCTTTAGACATATGTCTAGTTAATCTGAGGTTTGTGGTTTTGCCTCCCACTATCTAATAGAAAAACAACTTTGTTTCCAAGACGAGAGACGAGAGATCGAATACATTTTATATTATTGCAGTCCGTGGTCGATCTTATTCCTTTCCTATTAAGTAATATTATTCAGAATTTATGCCACTCACTACTCTTTCACAACCGTGTTCACAAAATCACAACCATTCTCACGTATAAGGTTTTTGAGCGCAGGGCTGTACAAGTACAAATAATGTGCCGGTCCAAATAGCACGTTTCATGCTCGTGTGCGCTATATTCATGCAAACAACTGTTCAAATTGCACTGTCGTACACTGAGATGAGCATTGTGTCGTCATCGACGTCATCGTTTGGTGCGAACAGTGCCAACTCGGAGGAGGTAGTGTAATGTCTCCGGAACTGTCAAACAGCTGTCAAACGTCAATTTCTGTTGTGATTTGTTTTTTTAAACTTGGTTTTTCTTTCGTTCAAATCAATTAATGTAAGGTATTCTGCTTTTCCATCGAAAGAATCTTACTTGGGGTTTTAAAAAACCAATAACATGACCCAAAAATTTCAAAGACCTGACTATAATTTTAGAGTTGTAAAAACAACGAAAAATAGAGTACCCGTATGTATTCGTTACTTTAACAAGCAGTACTCATTACTATCGTATCGTTACTTTACTCGTTACTTTTGATACCCGATCACATCGTCATGTTGCATATTGCGTACGGTATAACGTTGATGTCACGTCGTTCGTACTTTGTAGAAAAAATGCAACATGCAAGTAACGAAATACATTTGTGTGTAACGTTTCGGTACTCGGTACTAGATGGCGTAACCGTTACTTAATACCAAACACATACGGTTTGTTACATTTTTGACAGACGAAAATCTGTTCAAATTGTTTGCATGCTTGATGCTTACAATCGTAAATCGTAATCATTATGAACAGTCGTGTACCTACTGTGCAGTTGTGCAATGTGCAGTGTGCACTGTGCACCCTCACGCACGCATTTACCGTTTGTACAAAACGGACCGCACCCTAAGTTGTTGATATTTTGGATTTTTGCATTTTAGCCAGCGTCCAATAGATAGAGTAAAGTAAAAGCACAGGCCACAGAGTACTTAAAATAGTAAAAGACAGTAACTAGTAAGAGGTTAATTACGAATTACGATCCGCAGTTTGTTGCATGTTCGTTGTAATTTGTACCAAACTCGCTCGTAACGTTCAATTTCAAAAATCAATTTTATTTACCATATTTTTATTTTATTGAACGATTTCAGTATACCATAAAAATCTAGCAAAATGTCGGAACCAGAAGAAGATCCTTATAAAGAGTTAAACAAAGACCACGTCGATCCTTTTCTTAAATATTTAGCGCAAATTAAATATGGGTACGTATTTTAACAAATACCTGCACAATGTTTCATTTTGCTCATGAGTTCCTTTGATACGAGAGTAATCCCTTTGGGATTTTGTACTCTCTTACCAACTTTTGTCATGGATGGAAGGTAAACTTGATAAATGTGAGAAAGACTTATCATGACTTCTTCATAAGAAAGTAAATGTAAACTTGACAAAAATCAAACAACAGAATCCTTAATATTATAAACACAAATGTGAGTTTATTTGTTGTCACTTGTCTGGGGTACAGAAAAGGATATAGGATATAGGGTACTTTTTATTCCTGAATTCCCATAGAAACTATGAAATGAACTGTGGACATTGTTTTTTTAATAATACTGCACCATAAAAAAATGCACCATACCCATAGAGTTGGTCCTGTAGGAAAACTGGTCCAGGTACTCTTATACTTGTATCAGTCAGTCAAGTGATTGTGTAAATGTTGTAACTGTATCATACAATCTGCTGCAACACACAAAGTTCAGTAATTCTGTATAGATTTATTTATTATTACTTATATTTTGATTTTCTAGGAAAATTAAGGGTAGTTGCCAAATAGCACTGGCAACTATCACTCTATTGGAAAAATTCATCCAAGAAGCCGGGGATACAGATGTCCTGTGAGTATGCAAAACCTTACAAAATGAGGCTAAGTATTATTTTTTTGAGGGTAGTTGCAAAAATGACTTATTTATTATTTCCAGCTGGGTTTTTCAGTTTTAATTTTTCCAACTAAAATACTTAATACTTGTCTTAACTGGCAGATAACATGGACATTCATGTACATTACTTCATATGTACTTCATACTTGTTGTCCATATTCTTTGTATACACATCTGAGTCAAGTAGAGTGATCTTTATGTTAGTATACATACATCCATACCCAAATTTTGTGGGCCTGCCTAGATGGATTAGGGTTCCATTTAATCAAAATATCTGATTGACTACTAAAACAATATGTAACAAATTGTAAAATTTGTAACTTATTGTTAGTTCAATCCTTTGATTTAAGAAATAACTAAAAACAACTTGAAATTGGTCAAAAGTACTTCAAGCATTGGTTGGGAGGGCATTGTATGCATTACCCTTTCCACATGTATGGTTGAGTGCCTGCTGATTTAAAAAAAAAAATGTTTGTTGGATACAATTTCAAGGGAGCTGTGTGAATCATTCCGCGCCATAGGACGTCAGCTGGAGGCGACTCTACCTGATGAGCAAGCCGCCAGCAATACGGTGCGGCGCGTGCTGCGAGCGTTGCGCGACGAGGCGCGCGCCCTAGCCAACCAGGTGAGACCCAGAGCGTGCTGACCTGACCCATGCCATAACGGAAGAAGTCAACCCCTTCCTGAAGATATACTTCACAATTGTTCCAACTCACATCCAAAATATTGACTGTGGTTCTGATAATTTCAAAATTGGGAAAGACTTGGTATCTACTATCAACTATAGGTCTCTAATGATAAACGTAACTTCAATACTGGCTAATGGATTAGTGCACTTTGAATGGAAATTCATAATACAAAGAGGATCTTTGGAAGGCTTATTAGGGAGGTATTAGGTTTAAACAGGCGACATGAATGTGCCCATGTTGTCCACTTAACACAGAATTTGGAAGGCGTGGCGGAGTCCCTGCAGCACCTGGTATTGGCGGAGGAAGCGCCTCTCGCGTCGCCCGCGCCCGCTGTCTCGCGGCTACAGGAGCCGCTCAAGGACCATATTGCTGAGGTGAGTTCTCTGCCATCTATCGCCTTCCATTAGGAAGGCGATTTGAGCCGAGGTGAGTTCACTTACTCACATCTGACACTTGCTATGAGATGAAGGCTTCTGCGGTAGCTCATAACTCTTGCTGTATCCTCGTTTGTTGATCTTATACATTGTTGGCCTGATGAAGAACTTCTCCCACTAATAGAAGCTCTGCATCTTTCACAAGTGCGAGAAACAGCTGGTCGGTACATGTTGCATATTAAACATTACCTCCATGACTTTTCATGGAGATAATGTTGATGTCGATGTTGATGTGGCGTGGCCGCGGTGCAGCTGCGCATGGAGGTGGAGGGCGCCAAGGCGTCAATCAGCGCGCAGGCGGCGCAGCACCTGCACGCGGACGACACCGTGCTGACGTACGAAGCCAGCGCGGTCGTGGAGCAGTTCCTGCTGGCGGACCCCGCCCGGGCGCCGCGCCTCGTGCTCGTCCAGGGCACGCGCGTTCAGGAGGTGAGCGGGGGACCAACTGGGGAACGGGATGTGCAAGTCGGGAACTGTACAAGCAGAGGATGGGCGGTGTCATGTGGTGTACAGTACGTAGCGTACAAAAAGTGGGAGCTGAACTGCATGAGTGGGGTAAATGTTCAAGCAAAGGACAAGCCAGAAACAGTGAGGAATGGTCTGTGTCTGCGAGGAATACACAGTGACTACACAGTTCATAGAGTGAAATAGTTCTGTTTTGGCCCATCCGGGAAGTCGGGATCAACTCGAGACATGTTGAAGTCACAGCGCAGTGCATGTTGATCTTGCTTTTGGCAGAGCCACGCGATGGTGGCGCGGCTGGTGGCGGCGGACGTGCACGTGACGCTGGTGCCCGCGGTGAACTTGTTCGCGGTGATGTCGCGCGTCACCAAGGTGATCGTGGGCGTGCGCGCCGCGCTGGCGGGCGGCTCGCTGCTGGGCCCGCCCGGCCTCGAGCTGGTCGCGCTCGCCGCCGAGCACCACAGCGTGCCGGTGAGTGGGGGGCGGGGGTGGGGGGACACGGGCGCGCCGCGCTGGCGGGCGGCTCGCTGCTGGAGTCGGAATTAGTGACAGAAGAGAGTTGAAGTGTGATGACAGAAGTCTGTCGTCAATTATTACCCTTGCTCACTTTATTGGGGAGGGGGGGAAGTGTCGGAGCCGAATTCGTAACTGGTGTGGGTGTGCGGGTGCGCAGGTGATCGCGCTGGCGCCGCTGTACAAGCTGACGCCGGTGTACCCCAACGACGAGGAGTACTACAACCAGCTGCAGCCGCCCTTCGACATGGCGCCCTACGAGTGAGTGCACACACACTCACACACACACACACACGCACACACACACACACACAATATTTTCGAAATTAGTCAAAATAATCATCTTAATTCTTTGTTTTACTCTCTTTTTCTGTAATACTTTAAGCTTATATTTGTTTATTATACTCTACTTCATGCGTGCATGAGCTCTCTCTACTTCAATGGAGAGTGATGCGCTGAATGACTTCCTATTGCTGATGGTGAAACAATATTGATTTTTTATTATTATTGTATAATTATATAAATACGTCCTACATATTATACCTCGCAGCGTCAGCACGAGCGACGACATCCCAGTGATATCGCCCAAGTACGACCTGGTGGATCCGGGACAGGTGGCGCTGCTCGTCACCAACAAGTGAGTGGTACCGGGTGTTGAAATGAAATGAAATGATATTTTATTGTGAACATAGGTAATAAAGAGTTCTAAAATATCTTAATATGCAGTAGGACCATTATGTTCTGCCTATGTGGGCATACAATTAATTTATAAGAATAACATTATTAGAATTAACATTATTATTAGAATTAACATTATACCAAAAAATAACTATGTAACAAATCATTAGAATTATATTAAAATTATATTAAAATTATTATTACTGTTTGTCGGGTTGTAATCACCCAAGCACCGGTGCTTGGGCGGTAAACCCAGTTGGTTGCTCATCCCCAGTGTCCACAGTGCATGCTCCTTTAGCTCGGCCCCAGGTGGCGCTGGGATGACGTCTGAGTATGGATAAACAATCAAACTGGTGCTTGCGTTTACAGACTTTTATCGGGTTTAAACCCAAGCGCCGGGCTTAAACCGGGGCGATTGAGGATTGAGCAACTGAACCATATGAGTTCAGTATTGTCTAATATACACCTTGTATTACACCTTATTTATCCAGAGATCGTAATAAACCAGTAGAATTTTTATTTAAATTTTATAAAACCGAAAAATGCCTTAACACTATTTTTTATCTATGATTTTGAATCTTCGTGCGGAAACGCCATGCTTTCAGCTCGTGACCTCACTCCGGTAGTAAACAATACGACTGCGAAAGAGATAGTGTGTTCCGATATACACTGCGAACACTGTTCAGTTGGTATAGAGCTAACTATAAACGAACGGTTTTGACGTTATAACTTACAATGCTAGCAGTGCACATCGGAACACACCCTAGATTGTTTACTAACAGAGTGGCGTCACCAATATGGCGAATGGCGTTTTAGAACGATTTTAAAAACTGTATCATAAAATTCACATTGCATATTTATGAATAAATTAATATTGATGTTTCTCGTTGACTTTTTCGCAATCTATCTTATACATGCATGCCTAGGTATATTTTTTCTTACATGGTGTAAAATATCCTATCGTTTTTTGTGCCCGCAGCGGCGGCATCTCGCCCAACTACATCTACCGACAGCTGTCCGAGATCTACGACCGCGTCGACTACCGGTTCTAACTTCCGGTGGCCAGCTGCGGCCGAGCCGAGCGTCGCCGACTCGTGACGACAGGCTGTCGCTTACCGACAGCGTCGCCAGCCGGTCGTGCTGGCTCGTGACGACAGTATACAGACTCACTGGCCGAGTGTCGTCGATGGCCAGTCGCTGTCGTGCCGGGCATTCCTTCGCAACGTGGAGCCGCAACGTTCACCGTTTTGTTAATTAAGTAAAAACCGACTGAACACTCGCCGCGGTGTACTAGGGTAGTATAGCGATAGTGGAGGCGACTCGATCTGTCACCAAAATTCTAGGAATCTGTACCGAAATCGAGTTCTTATTTTGAAAATTCAAACTTGTTTCGTAGTTTTCATTTTCGTCAAACAAAATTTTGCGAACGGACTCACTTCGCAACAAATAGAGAATTTCAACTTTTAAAATTCGTTTCTGTTTTCTGAACCGATCGACCGGCAAGAAAATTATTTTAATATTGTTTTTTTGGAGTATCACTGTGATCTATTTTCGGTGTAGTTTCTTGGGGCGTGACGGCGCGGTGTGGGAGGCGGAGGTCTCACTTGTACTGGCCGTGTAACTATTAAATAAAGTGTAATACAACAGAAGGACAGTGGTCATAATACAGAGAGGTTCGAGGAAACCCAGGAAGGGAATGGTGCGATATTTGAGAAAGAAATCGACTTCTACAATTGGCCTCCGCTGTGGGGACCTATGTTTCAGGGTTGTCGCGCCGCGCTCGCCTCATACCTGCATAACCACGAGATCTCAGTCGTCGGGCTACTGTGTCCCATTTTATACTGTGGTAGACGGTAGTACACAGAAACAGA
Organism: Zygaena filipendulae; assembly: GCA_907165275.2. NCBI lineage: Eukaryota > Metazoa > Arthropoda > Insecta > Lepidoptera > Zygaenidae > Zygaena > Zygaena filipendulae. The sequence continues at coordinate 133,499 of OU015670.1, read as the reverse complement.
CATCTCCATCAAAGACTATAGAGCTATAAAAGCAATTGTTTTGGTCCACTTTAATCTGAACACCAAATAGGTCTCACAATCAGTCTTCCATCGAGCCGTAAACTAAGAATGACTTGGAGATGACCTCATTTAACCTCTAGTGTAGAAAAAGATTGTTTTAATATAGGTAAATGATGTACAAAATGTAACATGAGGTAATTATTAAGTAGACGAACTTGAATAGATATATGAAAGACAGCACTGTTTTTATTCGATACTTGTAATAAATAAAATAAATAATTGACATTTTTAATTTGTCCATAAAGAAAAATGTTTTGATAATAACTAATTTACGTGATATTTTTAATAATATTGTTGTAAGGGATAAATGAATTGATATTATATAATGTGCTTTATAGTTTCTGGTTTTATTACACACTAGCTGTGTCCCGCGGTTTCACCCGCGTGAGTTTTGGGATCAGGAACCTTTGCGCCTTTGCGCCTTGTGGACGCAGGCAGAACAACCCGCCAAAGTTTTATCAAAATCGGACCAATGATTTCGAAACGCATAGAGGACAGACACAAATATTCATTTTTATTTATAAAGAAGAAGAGGCGTGTGACAGAATGATGACGTAAGCGGTAATAGGACGGTGCACGATGGGCGATGGCCAATAAAGCTGTAGTCGAATGTATGCAAATGTTGAGCCATTATTATCAGTGGAGCAATGAGTGTTATCAGTGGGTCAACTTTCTACAAATATAAATTGGTATCCCATCATTTTGGGGTGAGCATGGCTTGAAATTCTTAAAACCGTTGTTTTGGACCCACCTAGCATCATTTATTATATCTTCAACTAGCTCTTTCCGTGGTTTCACCCGCAATAATTTCGGAGTTCCCGCGGGGATCCCGAGGTTAAAATGACCCTATTTCCTTCTCTGTGCCTAGCCCTGACAACGTGAGAATATGCAAAATTTTATGATGATAAGCATGAAAGTATAACAAACTGAAAATCTGTCGCCGAGCACCTTTCGACCACACCGTCACTTGTCTCCAGTCTCCAGTGGCTGGTGTTAAATAGTGGTGTAGAAGCAACATTGTAGATGTAGACTCATTGTGGGTCGTTTTGTTAGCTCATTGCATATAATATCTCGTGGCAACTTGTCCTACGCAACGTTTATCTCTAAAGATAAAACATCTATCTATTGTATAGTCTACTAGCTGTCCCGCGCGGTTTCATCCGCGATAATTACGAAGTTCCCGCGGAATTGTTCCATTCAAATTTTCAAACCCTTTTCATCCCCTTAGGGGTTGAATTTTCAAAAATCCTTTCTTATCGGCTCAGATTCGTCTGAGCTTATCGGATGCCTACGTCATACAAAGAACACACCCTCCAAGTTTTAGGTCTCTACGATCAGCGGTTAAGCTGGGCGTTGATCCATCAGTCATTCAGGACAAAGGATTTTATATATATAGATAATAGACTGGCAGATTAGTGGCAGTTGGCTCGCCGTTGAAGTTCAACTAAATACTCGATCTGTAAGAACTAAGGAATGATGACTGAAATGCCAAAAAATTGTTTCACACCTCACGAACCTCTGCGTATGGGTAATAAAATATTGAAAACAGGAATCAATTTCCATTTTTTACCTAAACCATTTTTGTGCAACCTTAATATTGCTATCTTGGTCTTCCAGCGCAAACAAAAAGAGAAAAAACATATAATCCAATAAGAGAAGTTCACTTGTGACTAACTTCAAGTCCTATAAATTTTGTTATGTTGGCAGCATTACAATAACAATGGGAGGGGCTTGATCCGCGAGCAGGGAATGAAGCGCTTTGATATTTGTGAAAGAAAGTTGGTGTTTAGTTGTTATGAGCTAAGTGTGAAGCGCTGAAGCCCTACGAGTTGTATAGCTGCAGTTTTGTAATTTTTTTTTGTCGAGGCTTACGAATCGTGTCGTTCTGACGGGGTTTGCATCATTACGTTATTATTTCCCATTAATTTTTGGTTTTCCACCAGTTCCGAGTGTTTCTAATACTTATTTAGATGTTCGAAAACTGTGTTGTGTGTTTTATTCGATTTTCTATGAAAATATGTGTGAGTCAATGCGTGACGGATATAACCAGATTACCTTCTGATTCACATTAATTATGTGTGCGGTGACGAACCATTTTAAGTGCGCGATAACACGCCCTGCTTTCGTTATTGCTGTGTTTTCGCCAACGGTTACGTCAATTTAGTGCAGTAGAGGAATTTTAGATCATTACGTTCGTTTGAAATATAAAATCAATAATCGGAACTGCCCTTTCGACCTTTGCAAAACTTCATCATAATTAGAAAAAAATACTGTTTATTTCACATTTTCGATTGCAGTCTATAATACACTTTTTTGTAACTTACGAATATTAATTTTTAAATGATTCATCTAATTCATTCGCATTTGGCGGTGGTTTTTGAAAGTAGTTCTGATTGGATTCCGGTAGAGAGCGCCCGCGAGCGCGTTGTTCCGTGACGTTGTCGCGCTTGCGTACACATGCTGGAACTTCAGTCGGATCGCCTCAGTTCGCACGAGCTTCGCGTGGCCGCGGTGGGCTCTACAGACAGTGCATAGGGCTCTGTTGGAGTCCATAAGTTTATTTTTAACGTCACAAAAGTCAAGGGATTGTTGTTCAAAAGTGTCTCAGTGCAGTGTGCTAGTGTTTCTGTGGTGTGCGAGGATAGTTTGGAGGCGGGCGGCTTGGCCCGTCTTTTCGTATCGGATCGATAAAGCTTGTAGGCATGGCGCAGAGTTTGCGGCCACTATGAGCCAGGGAGGCTCCAGGAGGCCCTACTCGCGCGGGGGCCCGCGCTGGCACCCGCGCTACAAGGACTACTGGGACTACGAACAGAACTACAGGTTTGTGGCCACAGCGTAGTTCGGAGACGTCACTTTCGCTCGCGGATGCCTCGTTACGTATGCGCCTGGCATGCGTGTTTCAATTTTATTGTAAACTTGTTCGGAGCCGTGTGGCTGCGATGGGTTTCCTTTGTTTTTTTTTTCTCATACCGCCACGACCGCTTTACTTTTGTAATATCTTTTTTCAATAATCCTGATAGGTACCCATCTGCTCCAATCGGAAGAGATTTTTTGCGTACCTATTCTAAACTTTCGAAAAAGAGTCAGTAGGTAGGTACCTACTAACCCAAGTCCCAAACCTGTAAACGACAAAAATTTTTGTTACTTCCAAGTTCCAACAGGTCAAAAATTCTACCTACCTGCAAATTTTTTTGCTATGGCTGTTCCTTATTTTATGAGGCCGACATTGACATAGTGACAGCATAATAGTGAAAATTATTACTATTGATGCAATCATGTACTGTTGATTGTTGTTTTGTTATTAGTGACTCATCAGAGATATTTCTGAACTGTTTGTATTTCAATTCCATACAAGGTTGAATTTACAAAATACATTAATCAATACATAACTACCTACCCACACAAACGAACACACACACACACACACCACAATTACATAAGTCCTGCGTCCTCAATGAGAAAATATTTTCCAATAGAAAGAGAATGATATAGACTTAAGAGCCTTTGCTGTGGTTTGTAATGAAATTTGGGATTTGGATGATTTATGGAGTGTTTATGTATACTGTGGCACTTCCGGGCCTGCTATCTGTGTGCTAATAATATCGATCCCTTGTCGAACAAATAAATACTAACAATACTTAGCAAAGTAAGGATTAATGGATTACCAAGAGTCATAGTGAAGTGACAAAAAAAGAGAGTATTGCTGAAATTTATTTTGTTTGCTTGGTGTTTCTAATAAAATTAGATTTCTAACTCAATGATATGTGCTTTGAAGGTCATGCCTCCAAGTTTTTTTGGTCAGTTACTGAGGACATCTGCCACTGACTGAATCAGTTCTCATTTATGATAATAAAATTAATTACAATTAACATTCAATACGCAATGCAAAGTTATTTTTGTTTATAGAAAACCTAGTTTGGTGCTGATCATACTTAATTTGAATCAAACATACAGTATAAGATTGTATCAGGATATGAACAAGCATTATTAAATTTTCTAAAATAGCATGGTTAAAATATATTATACTAGTTGTGCACCACGGTTTCACCCGCTTTATTTTCAGAGTTCCCGTGGGAATTCCGGGATAAAAAGTACCCTATGTGTTAATCTGACGTATAAGCTATATTATTGTAAAGTTTCATTTAAATCCATCCAGTAGTTTTTGCGTGAAAGAGTAACAAACATCTATCCATCCATCCATCCATACATACTTTCGCGTTTATAATATTAGTAGGATAATAGGATTCTCATTATAACTGCCATAGGCAACTTGTTTGTTGTTGTTGTAAATCATATGATAACAATCAATTGACATTTTGTATAATGCCAAAGAAAGGAGATGGGCTGTGGTGGATGCTCGCACATTGATTTGACCATTTATTTATGTTATGGTCACAGCTTAAGCCAAATCTAGCAAGTTTAAGTGCTTGCTTATACTAAACAGTGGTATTTTGACAAAATACCTAGTTGGCAAGCTATAAGCTTGTGTCATGAAAACCAAGCAAACGTGGTATGTACTACACATATTATCACACATATATTATACTATAGATATGCTTTGTCCTGAATGACTGATGGAACAATCCACAGCCTAAACCGCTGATCATAGAGACCTGAAACTTGGAGGGTGTGTCTTTGTATGATGTAAGCATCCAATAAGAAAGCATTTTTGAAAATTCAACCCCTAAGGGGATCAAAAGGGGTTGCAAAGTTTGTATGGAAGAAATCCGCGGGAACTTCGAAATTATCGCGGGTGAAGCCGCGCGGGACAGTTAGTCCTGCTAATATTATAAATGTGAAAGTGTGGACGTTTAGATGTTTGGATGTTTGTTACTCAATCACACATAAATGGCTGACTGTATTTGGATGAAATTTGGCATGTACGTTGTCAGGAGTACAGAGAAGGACATAGGGTACTTTTTATCCGGGAATTTCCGTGGGAACTCCGAAATTACCGCGGGTGAAACCGCGGGGCACAGCTAGTATTATTATAAATGCAAATGTGAGTTTGTGACACTTTCACGTTTTAACTTTCTCCCGATCATCATGAAATTTTGCATACATGTGGTCAGGGGTACGAAAAGGACATGGGGTACTTTTTATCTCAGCATTCGCGCGGATGAAACCGTGTGGAATAGCTAGTGTAATAATACACTGGTAAGGTATTCGGCAGCAAGTAGATTATATTGTGCCTTCAGCCACAAAAGGTCCCGCGGGCGGCGAGCCGTGCGCTCGCGCAGGTAGCGCCCGCCAGGGTCGACGACCCCGCCCTAAATATAAGTGGATGCGAACCGACCGACCGCGCGCGAGGCGGGGGCGGAGGGCGGAGGGCGGACGGGGGAGGGAAGGCGGCCGTCACCGTAGGAGATCTGCTCCAATACACACTAATAAGTTTACTTTTCATAAAAATAATAAACTAGCTTTTTATTGTAAACTAGCTGTTCCCCGCGGTTTCACTCGTGTTAACTTTGGAGTTCCCGCGGGAATCCCGGATAAAAAATACCCTATGTCCTCTGTATACTCCTGACAATGTGTATGCGAAATTTAATGGTGATGGGTCCAGCCTTGGTCCCGGCAAATAGGGAGAAACGGAAATAGGGATTCATTTTGAAACCCAGACTCATAATAAACATAGTCATGTTTATCCCATGAAATGTTCACCCGGATGCGGGGATCGAACCCGCGACACCTGGCCTGGCGTAGCAATTAGGTACCTCTACAGTGTAGAGGTGTGGAGTCTACACCATCGGTAGTGTCGAAACTGTAGAAGATCTAAATGCGATCCCACAACTTCATTATACTCTCGAGGGCCCCCTAAATTGTTTAGCCCCTGCATTACGACCCTGAGGATGTACCTACTCGTTAGTCGTGCCTCACGGTGTCTCTACCCACAGACACCCGGTTCTGGCAACGTTTGATTCTTGGACTTCCTGTTTCCTTGTTTCTCGCAATAGTTACAAGTTGAAACAAGTTATAAACTTGTGAGTAACAAAGTATCCAGCGTTGACGGTTCTTGACGTACAACGACGATTAATTACTAGCTGTTCCCTGCGGTTTCACCCGCGTTAATTTCGGAGTTTCCACGGAAATTCCAGGATTGATGTCCTTATGTTCTTTTATGTTCACAAAGTTTCATGAATATCGATTGTCACAGACGCATTTAAATGGGTTAAGATTTCATGAATGTTCTAAATGGGTCTCGGCGAAAGGGCCGCTCGAAACCATATACCTAATATTATGTACCTACTGTAGCGAATATTGTCTCAGGCTGAGGTCTCTGTTCGCAATTCCGTAAACAAATTCAATTCAATTCGCAATTCCGTTTTCTTGCTTGTAAACATTTAAGTCAAGGAATTATAATAGGCGTAGAACGGCATACAGCACACGTGGAGTCAGGTACTGTTAATTGATGTCGTCTTCTTAGTAATAAAAAATCCCTTTATCTACTTCTTCAATCATGGTCGTAGTCCAAAAATCCTCTGCTACAATATCAACCTTTTTTATTATGATTATTTTTTTGGGACGTCAGATGGAATTGAAAGAAGAGAGAAGTTTTTTTTGGACAGAGGAAAGAAGGATTGGCGTTTGGGTGTGAATTTTCAAGGAGGATTTTTGGACTACGACCATGATTGAAGAAGTAGATAAAGGGATTTTTTATTACTAAGAAGACGACATCAATTAACAGTACCTGACTCCACGTGTGCTGTATGCCGTTCTACGCCTATTATAATTCCTTGACTTAAATGTTTACAAGCAAGAAAACGGAATTGCGAATTGAATTGAATTTGTTTACGGAATTGCGAACAGAGACCTCAGCCTGAGACAATATTCGCTACACTACCTACTAAATAAATCTAAAACCGTCACAAACAAATTGCACTTCTATTTCTAAAGGCAGTAAGGTCTTAAAGTGTTTGCACCGTGCAATAGAACAAAGCATCTGCGTCGCGCGGCGCACCGCACCGGCAGCGGCTGTGCGTAGAATATTTTCCCAGGTTGCGTACGTTCTTTCGTCGGGTTCACAGAGAATATAATAAATTAACTAGAAAGGCAATAACTATTGTAGCCTTGTGGGTGAAGCAGGTGCGCGGCGCCACGCTCGCGGAGAAAGTTAGAGCACACGCACTAACTTATCCAAAACTTCCTTTGCTGACTATATTTTCCCTTATATTATATCCCAAAACTGTGAAGTTTGTAAACAATGACTGCCGTTTTGTATATCTCATTAGTTTCAAATTTTCGTTTTCATCCGTCTATCTCGTGTTCTGTGGTCGGGTGGATCACCTGGCGGCTTGGCGCCGCACATGGCGCAGCTCCTCGCTGTTGTTTGTGTCTCGGAGTCGAGTCGAGACGTATGAGTGCAACGCGCCTGCGAAGGACGCTAGGCGCCCGACCATGAGTTATGTACACCCACCTGTCGATCCTACACATCCGATTTATGGCGTAGCTAGGAATTTTATCTAGGGGCGCAGCACCTATTTTATCTGTTGAAAATATTGATTATGGATAAGTTGATTACCATGAGAATTGGTGTTTAAATTATTATGAGATTTTTATATGGTGAGCAAAGAAGTTTCTAGGGCGGACATTGCCCACCTTTGGCCCCTGGCTACGCCTATGGTTACCGGCGCAAAAAATCCGGTGTGATGACTAATAATAATATATGCTATAATGCTGGACACGCGGCGTCATTTGGTTACAAACCTAGCGGAACTAGTACTGTACTATGGGGTATTCAGGGGAATCGTAAATGTTCTATGTGTTGTGTTCTTCCTGAATAAATATTGTCCATATCTAAATGTTTATCACATGAATGTTCACCCTGGTGCGGGGATTGAACCAGCAGTAGTCGGCTTCTCTGACCACTGGACCAACGGTGCTGACAATCTAACTATTTTTAGAAACAAAATCGTGACTCTCCTGTTGTCTCCTAAGAGCCTGTGTAGTGTGTAGGTAATGGGGATGTGGACTACTTTTGAAAATCAAAATTCTAATTAGTCCGTCAGTTAGAAAAAAAAAACAATAGACACGTATTTATAGATTTTTCAAATAAATTAAAGTATACAGAGATAAAGCGCATTAAAGTTCAGGGTGAGGGGGTCGTGACGTCACTAACCGCTAAAACCGCCATACAAACTGTCCGAATAGTGACGTCACGCGAAATTTCAACTCAATGTATCGCCGTTATTTGTTGATTACGTAAAAAAATAAAAAATACGTGTCCAATATTTTTTAATAATCTACAAGACGGACTAAAAATAATTTGTCAACATGCCCATTCCGCACAGTGAGGGCACTCCCCCGGCGACTTTGCCGCGCGGGTTTATTATACTGCGACTGATATGTACAATGTACAATGTACAATATCATACAATGACTTGTTCAGTGTTTGATTATTTACACGTCCGGATGGAGCATTGTAAACAATGCGACACACAACCGCAGCTGTCAGCAGTTATAATATGTAATCGTATTTAAAAATTTCTAAACGCAGAGTTTTACCGTAGCGTAGTAGGTATGTGATCGTGGAGATTTATAAGGCTCTCTCGCTGCAAGAGCTGACGACTCGACAACAATTTCGCCCCACTCCCAATTTACACCTAAGTCCTAAACTGTCGCGGTGCTAACGTGCACACGCCACCAAATAACAATGTAAGTACCTATATAAAAATACTATAGCTGTGCCCCGCGGTTTCACCCGCGGTAATTTCGGAGTTTCCGCGGGAATTCCGAGATAAAAAGTACCCTATGTCCTTCTCTGTATCCCTGAAAACGTACATGCCAAATTTCATCCAAATCCGTTCAGCCGTTTTTGCGTTATTGAGTAAACGTATGCGAGGAACGTTACGAACTCGAAAGCGCATTTTCATCCGACTTGCTTCAAATTTATCGTCACTGCTCAGCTCCTATGTGTCTTAGCGTTATGTTATATAGCCTGTAACCTGCCCAGGAGTATGGACTACAATCGTACCAAGTTTGGTTAAAATTCCTTCAGTAGTTTTTGACCCATGCGTGCACAGACAGACCGACAAAAAATTTACTGATTGCATTTTTGGCATCAGTATCGATCACCATTCATCTTCCAATATTAATTTTGAATATATATTCAATGTACAGAATTGACCTCTCTACAGTTTTATTATAAGTATAGATATAGATAAACCTAGAAAATAGTGTGTCCTAGCTACGGTGACGGATAAGTACCTAGGTACTTGTTTACTTCCACATCCCGTCCCGTCGGCATCGACCGTGACCACAGCCACAAGTCACAGACTACCTGTGCAGGAGTAAGCAGCCCCTACACCTCGCCCTACACCCGCTTTGAAAATATTAAGATTTTGGTGATGCGGGGTGCACCCGGCCCTCCGACCGCCGCGCGCCGTCGCGTCGCCTCCCTGTGTAGATATCTTCTCTTTTTTGCGCCGCTCGTGTTAAATCGTTTCCTTCAAAACGCTCCAACACAAGAGAGCTTTGTTAAAATTCTTTTGATCAAAAAAGAGAAAGTTTTACAGACGTTTTTTTTATACAGCTACACAAATCGTCCTTGCCGTAATGACACTTTGTGTCGCAGGAAAAATACCTGCGATGTTACCGCCTACATTTTAAGCGTATTTAGTTTTGTACCTATTAATACAAAACTAGCGAGCGGTTCCCCGCAGTTTCACCCGCACGTTAATTTTAGAGTTCCCGCGAGAATTCCGGTATAAAAAGTATTCCATGTCCTCTGCTGTACCCTTAACAACGTGTACGCAAAATTTCAAGAAAGCGACAAAAAACAGTGTACGAAAATTACAATGCATGTGTGTGTGTGTGACGTGGCCGTGGCATCGCTCGGCCTCGCGCCTCCGCCCGTAGGTACACAGTTTCCTACACCATACATACCATACCTCGTGCTCGTGCTCGTGCACCTACCCACCTCCTCGAGCAACCTCGCCGCGGGCGGTGCGCACTTATCTTTACAAGTCGTTAAAAGAGGTAAAGTTTTTGAGGTTGTATAGGCTAATCTCTGGATCTAGTGGACCGGTTTTGAAAATTCTTTTACCAATAGAATGCCACATTAACCCTGAGTGACATAGGCCATATTGTAAGCCAGAATTCTCGCAGGAACGCCGAAATTACCGCGCGTGAAACCGCGGGGAACAGCTAGTCTTATTTACACACAGGGTGTGTACGTAATTATGTTTTGACTGGAATTATGAACATTTTGAGTTTTAGTTATGTACAACGTTCAATGCGTAGGATGCTCATCGTTCAGGGCGCTAATTCATTATGACCAACAACATTCCTTGCCCATAACGCGCGTCACATAAACGCATTTCCAAACGTTCTAGATGCCAAGATATTAGAAATTACTAGCTGTGCCCCGCGGTTTCACCCGCGTGAATTCGGAATTCCCACAGGAATTCCCTTTAGGGGGATGAAAAATAGATGTTGTCCGATTCTCAGACCTACTGAATATGCATATAAAATTTCATGAGAATCGGTCAAGCCGTTTCGGAGGAGTTTAACCACAAACACCGCGACACGAGAATTTTATAAATTAGATTATTCTTAATGCCATAAGAAACGTTGTAAATGTATTTTTTTGCAGTAAAACTTCTTTGATTACTAGGGAAAGACAGTTTTTGCGGCGTCTTATCTTAGCGCGGCGTGTTATGGTGATACTGAATAAGGGCCCAGGACCCTCGTTCATCACGTGAACTGGGATCCGAATCGGGAACCCTGAAGTAACCGTGCTAATGTGAGTTTGTTTGTTGGTTGTTTACGCTTTCACACCTTAACTACTCAACCCATCATTATGAAATTTAGCATACACGTTGTCAGAGGTACAGAGAAGGATTTAACATCCCGAAATCCGCGCGCGACGCCGCGCCGTTAAAACCGCGGGCAACAGCTAGTGCATTATACGAAAGAAGACGTTGTGATGTTGTCGCCGTGACGTCACAAGGTAACGTTGTACAATGATAGCGAATTCGCCGAAGTCCTCCGCGCGGCGCGGCGGAGCACGGTGTGCGGTGTGGCGGCGCGGCGCGGGCGGCGCGGGCCTTGGAGGCGAAGCGACAAGGAAGCGCGCCGCCAGGAAACAGACGCCGCCGAGCGCCGTCGCGTTTAATTGTTTTACTTATTACATGTTATATTGTATTATTATTGTAGCGTTTCGCGATAAACTTGCCGCGCGCGAAATCGCCGCTCGCCCTCGCGCTCGCGCTCGCCCGTCGCCGTCGCCCGTGTTGACCCTCTTTAATCTTTTATAACTCATGCTTTCGTATTTAATTAATTCACAAAATGAATTAGAAATATTTATTCGCAGAAAATGAACTTGAAGGAACTGTAGGTAATATGGTACTTACATGGTCACTTCTACAATTTTACACAATGCCTTGTACATGGCATGCGAATACTTACTGTTATAAATGCAAATTGAGTTTGTTTGTACGTTTGTAACGCTTTCACGTCATAACTACTTGATTATTGTGAAATTTTGCATAACTACACGTTGTAAGAGGTGCTACAGAGAAGGACATAGGATACTTTTATCCCGAATTCCTGCGGGAAAACCGAAATTGAAACGAGTGAAACCGCGGGGCATCGACTGTTGTTATACATATGAATATAATGAATTTAGTCATTTAAAGAAACTTGGCGTCAACAATGAGCTGCCTAGGTTCCTACTTATTGAAATTGTTTTCCATATTCAAACAACTAGTTTATTCTATGACGTCAAAATCCATGGATTTAGTCAACAATGAGTGTAAAATTGTACACGTTGTAACTATGTACTATTGTTTGAAAGCCCTGTAGGCTGTAGATGTGTGACGTTCAACTGTCAGCGCAGCCGAGCGCCGTCAGCGCTGCAGCCTGTGTACGTGTGTACCAACGGGTACCTAGATGGCACGGGGCCCTTATTCACTATGACCAAAAACATAACGGGCGCCCCAAAAACACAATCACGAACTCTCCAAATCATAAAATATCAGAAGCTAGCCGTTACCCGCGGGACAAAAGTACTCTGATGTCATTCCGGAACATTGTATATAGTTTCATATAAGTGAAAGAATTTTTAAAATCGGTTCTGTAGTTCCAGGGGTTTACACAAACATTAAACAGTAAACATTTTTTTTTGAAGTGAAACTTCCTCGAGTGAGCGAGTGAGTTTTAGTGTTGTGTTGTGGCCGTAGTGAATAAGGGCCCAGCTCTCTCCGTCCGATACTGCGCTTATCGTGGAGCGACGTGCTCGCAGCTTGTAGCCAGCGCTGGGTACGTGTTGTCGTGCGCAGCAGCCATGCGGAAGGCACGACAAGGTCGGTAGGCCTCCACGAACGGTACCACGCTGAGTATTATGACCACTATTGCGACGGTGCTTAAAGGCTGTGTTGAGGTTCGATTGCGACTTTGCGAGTTGCGATTTTTTTTAATTGCGTCTTAATTTTTTCGCCGACCTTCGCGGAGCGGTTGTTTCTCGTAAATGTTAGTTGTTGTCGGTGATGTATCAGGTCGGCTCGGCTCGGCTCGGCCGACGCGGACGGTGACGTCACGTCGCGTATTTCCGTTGTTCATACTTTTAAGGATAAATTCGACTGCCGATATCTATCACTACCGCCTCGATAGGGTCTCTCCACATAGTTATATTAACATTTACGACCTCGTGATAAACCGATCCGACGTCACGACGAGGTCGCGGGGAGCCTTTTTTCCAGTACATAGTCCTATGGGACGAATAACTTTGGTTCAAAAATATTATGCAATGACTAGCTGTCCCCCCCGGTTGCCACCGCGCTAAATCCGGAATTCCCGCGGGTAATCTGGGATTAAAACCACTCTATGTCCTATTTCAGATAACCTCTGTGCGAAATTCCATCAAATTCTGGTTAGCCGTTCGCCTGATTGAGTGAGAAACATTCCGTCTCACTTTCACATAATTATAGATATGAGCGCAGCCGCGGGCCTCGGCTAGTGGTAGTAGCGTACGTGTGACGACTGGGTCGGGCGCGACCTTGTAACAGTTGCGGTGGCACAGATATGGTGGTACTTACTGGTGGTGGGACCTCCGCCACCGACCACCACCGCAGCCGGCTGGCGCAGTTGTACCAGGCGGTTAGGCAGCGAAAGAGGTCGCTGACGCACCGCACGTTATCGTTACACTGCACCACCCTTAGCCGAGTTGACGGTAACGGAAATCTTTAACGTTATAGAAAACTAAGGAACGGAAGAATTTATAATCCTTAGTTTTCTGTAGCGTTAACGATTATAGACCGTCAACTCGGCTAAGGGAGCTGTACGGGCTGTGTGCTGTGCGAGGCGAGAGCGAGCGGTACCGTTTTGAGTTAGCAGCGATTTTGACCTTCGCGCTGCATACTTCTCAGTATAGGTACCTATGTTTGAACATATTGTGTCACATAAAAAATGATACGAATTGATTTAGGAAAGCAACACCAATATGTACATTCATTCTTAAGGTATAAATAATATTACAATTTTATCCAATAATACCAATAATAGTTACAGAAAATATGAAATGAAATCAGTATGTAGCTGTAGATATGCAGCCAATAAAGTAAATATATGTACATATCGAATTCCGGTACAACAAAGTGTTCCCGGAAGGGAAACTACTGTGGGGCCGTGCCGCGACAGCTAAGTAGAAAACAATTCTAGACCTTTCCGTGCGTCGCCGGCGCCCCCTTCCGCCCCCCTCGCCCCCCGCTCGCCGTTACATTGCCAATGTTAAACGGTTGCGCAAGCGCAAGCGGCACGAGGCGGCGCGGCGCGGCGCGGGCGCGGAGCCGCGCTCGGGTTGCGCAAGCACCGCGCCGCCTCCGAGCCGTGCCGTCGCATAGGGGAAATGTACAGTTCCGATACCCCGATGTTGGATGTGCGACTTTTTTATTGTTACCATGCTAGGCATTCGAACACCGCTCACCCTTATTCACTATGACCAACGACATTACTTGCCCATAAAGCGCGTCTCAAACAACGCAATCCCGAACGTCCCAGGTGCGGAAGTATAAAAAAACCAACGGGCTTATGAGCTCTTAAAGCAGAACCTAAATTGAATTGCTCTGCTTTATCGTACGATAACCACCTTCAAGCAGGCCTGCCACCACCACCTTTAATGGTGGTCTTAAAGCAATTCAGTTTAGGTTTTGCTTTAAGAGCTCATAGTACAGGGACAGCTGCTGTCGCATAAGCCTCCGATTAAAAGTGTCGGAGCCGGATGTGTAATATCAATCGGAAGTTTAGACTTATCGGAGTGGGAGGCGAAGCACCGACCGTAACATTGCATCCCCAGTGTAAACATAAACATTTGAAACACTCGTGCACATTTTAAACTTTATCAAGTGTTGTGAACATCCACTCCGTCCACTACAGATCAACGGTGGTGTCGGTTATTCGATATGATACCTACATTATGACGATTGAAAACGATCCAAGTTTAAGCCTACCAAGGCATCTGTTGCCATGTTTAAAAAAAAAAGAAGAAATATATTTTTGATTTATTTTTGACCCGAGAGAGGAGGCTGAAACTGCCGTTTAGGCCGTTTACACTCTGTTTGTATGGGAATGTCGGTCGCAGCCCTCATAGCGGTCAATTTATAGCAAAAAGCGTGCTCAATTCGCCAGGTCGCGCCGCCGGAGCGGAACCGCTGGCCCTGATATTGCAGCCTGGCGTTCGACTAATCAGCGATAACACCAGCGCGGCGTCGGTGTAGTAGTGGTGTAGCTGACTGCACGCTGGGTGGCGCGGGTTCGATCCCCGCACTGATGCACACTCTGAGTCTGGGTGTTCAGTATGCATATCAGTTGTCTGGTGCTCACAGTACAAGTTCAGCTTACTTTGGGGCCAGGTGGCGTTACGATAATGTCCAAGCATAACTTTATACAACTTGAGTTATAGCTACCTACGTGCGCTTAGGGTTTAAACGAATCGTATACCTATATACCTAGTATACACATAATCGTCTTGTCTGTGTTTGTCAAGCTATTTATTTAAAATGTCAGTAAATTCGCGTCAAATGTCACTAAAATCGGTGTTGCCGGCGATGGCCCGGTAAACCTTCTAGAACGTTGCTGAGCGCGTGGGAACAGCTCGGTTGCGTTGGCGAGACCTCTCCACTTGAGAGTGACAGCTGACGGCGGTCGCGCGGGGCCGCGGGTGACGTCATCAGAGAGAGAGAGAGATGGGTAGGCAGCGGGTGGGTGTGAGCGGGGCAGGCAGTGAGCGCGGTGAGGCAAGTCGGTTGAGTGTGGTCGAGTGAAGCTGCAGTGACGACTGACGCGGACGGTGCGCTGGCCTCTTGATTCACTATGATCAGGCTCCCAAGCGAGCCGCATACGTTTTCGCGTCTGATCGGTTCACCCACAGAACAGAATTATAGAAGGCACTTAGTTTTGTATTAAAAATAAATAAAAAACAGTGTCTCTGGCTGATTGTAGCACACAAAAGTTTTATTAGAATCCCCTGTTTGATCCGCTTGGGGCAAGCGGATTAATTTTGTCTATATGGATCCACGGAGACATTACACACGAGAATTCATTAAAGTGACCACCATTATTATTAAACGTCGTCATTCAACTAAGTATTATTATTTTTCAAAATATAAAATTTTGGGAATATTGTGAAAAACATACCTACTTGAGATGCCAGCAAAGGAAGTTTTGAGAAGTAGTTTTTTGTAACGGTATCGCGCCTACCCCGCCTACATTGCCTCTCTAGTTAGCGATTGATTTCTCTGTGGGTCCCTAGGTTTGGTTAGCTGATCAGGTGCGCTTGGAAACTTCAGTTCTCACTGACACGCTCGCGCTCGTTACGATAACGCGCCTATAGCACTTGGCTTATACTCGGTGCTTGGTGTTTAACCTAAGCAGTTGATTGCCCATCTGTAAACGCGTCACAACAACGTGTTTCCCCCCGTATAGTCAAAACGTGTTATGGCTTAAAGAATAACACAAATTACTGCAGTTTGAACAAGGGTTAGGTTAGTTTTGGATTGTGTTCGTAGTGCATCGGAGCTCTTGGTGTGGGAGGCGCTGCGAGTTGCGGTAGCACGAAGTCAACTCGCACCAGTGCACGGTGGAAACATCTCGTGTTAGCAAGCGGGTCACTACAGTTTTGCAATCAACGAAGAGTCATTCCGATAAGTCGTAAGATAGTGTGTTTTTTTGGTCGAGTTCATTGTATCGTAGACACTAGAAGATACGTAGAAGACATGATCTGAAGTTGCATTCGTGCGACAGATGTCCCGACTATCGGACGAATGTAGAAATATAAAGAATACTGCAATGAGATTAGATACTAGTCGAGATCCAACGAGTCTTCCCGATGTGGTGGCGATGAGCTGGAACGTAGGCGGAGCCACGCAGCGAGCAGAGGGGGCAGTTCTGCGCCTGCAATACGAAACCGCACCCCGCATCGATATACGAGTACATAAGTCCCCCGTAGGTCCGATACTAGCATACGCCCGATCGGTCGCCTCAAGTCTCGAGGGATGTGGGGGGATATTATAAGGGGAGGCCCTTATAGAAGGAGAAGCAGTGCGGTTTTTGTTTTGTGTGAACAAAATCGGCCCTTATGATACACACAAAGAGCAGTGAACGAAGGAATCCGCGGAAACCGGTCTCGATACAAACCACTCGCGTATTTCTGATAAAAAATAAAATATTAAAGCTTATTAAAGCTTCGGTTGGAGGCTATAGTAGCGGTACATCCGTTCATTAGGATTCTATTACGATACTGGCGGTATCTTCAACATTTGGTATAGGTAGTTAGTCTAAATGTAGGCACAGGTTCCGTGTTCTGTCGTCCACTGGTACTACGAGAGCGATACTGCCCCCTTAGCCAAATTGACAATCTTTAATCGTTAACATAGAAAACTAAGGAACGGAAACGCCATATCACGTGGTCACGCATAACTGGATTTTTGATTGAACGATTTTACATGACCACGTGACATGACGACTCGTTCCTTAGTTTTCTATGCGTTAACGATTATTATAGATTGTCAACTTGGCTAAGATGGCTGGTCAGCTCGCTGCGATAACGCATTCCAAATTCGAAAATGGATGCGAGAGCGCGCCGATAAAGCCGAGTGAAACAACCGTTGCTATCAGCGAAAGTGGTGCCGCAATGGGCGAGGGCCGCTCGGATCCAGTTAGCGCTATCTTCGACTAGCATTACTAGGCCCTCCCCCCGCCCCGTCCCCGCCCGCCCCCGACCCCCGGCCCCCGGCCCCCGGCCCCCGCGCGCCCCCGCCGCACGTGTGCCGCGCGGCACGTGTGCGCTGGCCGGTTACGCGAGCGCGCCTGCGCCGCGTGACGTCACCGCTTGTTTGTAAACTCCATTTAGATTACATACACACACCTA
This sequence comes from Zygaena filipendulae, assembly GCA_907165275.2. NCBI lineage: Eukaryota > Metazoa > Arthropoda > Insecta > Lepidoptera > Zygaenidae > Zygaena > Zygaena filipendulae. The sequence goes on along the minus strand of OU015670.1, from coordinate 116,077 downwards.
CCTACGTACTACGTACTTGTATGTAGTACAATACAGCTGATAGGCGGGCGTACAGGCGGCCGCGGATATTAGTGTAGTAAGCTGCCAGTACGGAAGCTGGAAAGCTGGGAAGCTTTACCATTTTGCTATTCGTTTTAGTATGAGCAAGCGAATCATAGACAAATTAATGTGTCGTATTAACACTGGCAAACTTGATCATAAACTACTGCTAGACGATTTAACCACGTAGATTTGTGAGTGGCAAATAATAAGTAACAATGGCAACGACTTCACAGATAAAGGCTAAAGCAGATAAATCAGAAACAACACTCGAGAGAAATCAAATCAGTCATAGTGTCGTCGTCCATCCAAGTTTTATTACATTTTTATTTATGTATTTATTTCTATAACAGTAGTCACACTTCTTTTTTTGACACACAACACGGACAACTTTGTAGGTCACACTTACAGTGTGCCAACGCCAATAAAGGATGGGTACACATTTTATAGATCCTCTTAAGAGCAACGCTTTTATTAGTTTTTTAACATTACTATTTGTAGGACATAAAAATAAAACATTCAAAAATGTGTTTATTGGTCAAAATCATACTCTTGAATTAGGTACCTAACTTCGTTAAATATCTTTTGAATTAGTGGTTTAAAATTTTGCCCTAACGGCAGAAGTTAACGTTTCCAGTGCTCTATCTTAGTATGTGCGACTCAGCTTTATCACTGTCACAAGTAATGCGGAAGGATCGCTCGTTCCACCCACTTCGTTCCGTTTTATACGAGGTTGAGTGTACTCGCCGCTTAGCGTGTGGCCCACTGCTGGCGTGGTTATGTCGCCCTGGTACTTGGCGCCCGTGCCGCGGCTGGACGCGGTCGGCTTTCCGTCGCGCCGTCTCTCTCACCCGCGCGGCCCCGTCTCGCTCGCACCCCGTCGGGTTCTGATTGGCTCATTCACCACTCCAAATGGAAACTTTATTCGGTTTCCTTTTTTTTTAAGGCAAAGGATTAATATTAGGTATAACAAAAGGTATTATTCCGCAGTGTTCGTTGCCTTGTGCGAAAACTCTGGTTATAATTCCACGTTATGTTTTTCTTATTTCGACATAGTGCGGCTAATGTGTGACAAATATTTTTATCAGCTTTCAAGTCGGTCGCTTTGCATAGAGATTTGGTGTCAAAAAACATCCCGGCGTAACTCTACTGGCAATGGATGAATCGTTTCTTTTTAACTAAGACGTTTTATCTGCAAAGCTATACATATCTATCTGGACATAGAGAAGGCACAACCTCACTCGACACTTGAATACATGGCGACGCGACATTGTAAATGTGATAAAAAGCTGATATTTCAGATTATGGCGACCAAAAATGGAGAAAAAATATAGCGCCGAGATAAAGCCCTTCCCACCTCGATGTGAATCTCTCCGAGAATTCCATCGTACCGCTCTCACCGGGCTGTTATGCACAGGTGCGATAGAGATAGAAGACGTTTCCTCACAGCTGGTTAGCTCCGAGTTCCGAGCCACAGCGCCGTACTGCGCAGCACAGCACTGGTGTAGGGCAGATGTGAGCTTTATCAGTAGGGGCCGTAGAGCATATTGTTGCAAAGCCAATCCCCTGCTACCGGAGTGTCCTTAGATCCTTGTCGATTTGCAATAATATTATTATCGCTGATTCAATCTAGCTCTAACCCCAGAGCTGTGGCTGTAAGAGAAAGGGACAGCCTTACTTTTTGTCACAATATAATTATCCTTGTCTCTTTTACTCTATGAAAATTGTCTGGAAATTAGTATTCGAAGTAGGTATCTGTGTATGTTCATAACTTCATAAACATAATATTGTGCAGATATAGGTAACGAATTTTGTGTTTTTTTTATACACAAGATTCTGGTCATTTATATGCTAAATTAAATTATTAATAATCTCAAGAACTTCGAAAACAATCTTTATTGCTATAGCAATAAGTGCTAATTTCTATAAACGAATATCTAGCATAATGACGTATCAAGTATTCATACGAAATGGCATCACTTCGTCTCGAACATAACAAAGCGTTTGCGGGTTGTTGTCATTACAAAGAACCTGTTTTCTTTCCGTACAAATGTCGACCTTATTGCGCATTGATTTTAGGACTATTTTAGTGAATCGGGCGCGCCTTCGTGTGATCCCTGGTACCCTTAAGCTGAGGGGTCGTCGAACTCTCCCGACCCGACCTCTCTCGGCACGTACGAGGGTAGGCAGTAGGTACCTACTTAAGGTAATATCACAAAACGAGGTCCCCCGCCGTGTCTGTCCGTCTGCTCGCAATAAACTCAAAAACTAATGAATGGATTTTCATGCGGGTTTTACCAATAGATAGGATGAGATGAGGAAGGTTTAGGTACACCTAAACCTTTCATACCATTCTCATTTGTCAAAGTATGGGCAAATAACTAAATACTAAATGTTAAATTTTGCATACTACACGTTGTCAGGGATACAGAGAAGGACATAGGGTACTTTTTGTCCCGGAATTCTCGCGGGAACTCCGAACTTAATGCGGGGAAAGTTTTCAAAGACAATATCAGCTGTACTGATCTGTAACATTAGAGTCCGTTTTGGCTACAGTTCAAATCTAACCTAACGTTAGCATGTCTGTGTGCTCGCAGATACGAAACGGCGACAACGGGCGAATCGAACCGTTGGGCTAGCTAAGTGATGTAGTATATTCTAATAATACTTAAAAAAAAAGCGGCCAAGTGCGAGTCGGACTCGCCCATGAAGGGTTCCGTAGCAGCAAGTAACATAATAATATAAAAGTTCTCGTAGTTCGTTGTAACTTTGTTCGATGTTTTAGTAATAGTGTATTTTTTTTAACCGACTTCCAAAAAGGAGGAGGTTCTATGTTCGATTGTATGTATGTTTTTTTTTTTTTTTTTTTTTTTTTTTTTTTTTATGTATGTTCACCGATTACTCGAAAACGGTTGGACCGATTTGAAAAATTCTTTTTTTGTTTGAAAGGGTTTACTCCCAATTAGGTCCCATTGCCACCAAGTCGGGATCTGATGATGGAATCTTGGCGAAATCGAGGGAACTCTTCAAAAATTATAGGCACACCTATAGCGATTTGGGTATTTTTGATAGTAAATCGTTCATTTACTTTCGGAAAGCAAAATTTGAAGAAGTGGAACTGATGATGAAGACCACAGGTGGTCATCGGAACAACTCAAAAATAATACGTATTTCACGGGTTCCGATTGAAGCGATTTCAAAAATTGTTTTTTTGTTTGAAAGGGGATACTCCCAAATTGATTCCATTGTCACCAAGTCGAGATCTGATGATGGGATCTTGGAGTAATCGAGGGAACTCTTCAAAAATTATGAGAACACTTATAGCGATTTTTGTATTTTTTATAGTAAAACGTTTCTTTGCTTTTGGAAAGCAAAATTTGAAGAAGAGGAACTGATGATGAAGACCACAGATGGTCATCGGAACTACTCAATAATGGGTATTTCAGGAGTTCCGAATCGATAACTTTAATATGGTTTCTAAACAATTTATGCCCGTCACAATGTATATGGTGAAGTGGAACTGATGGTGATGTACTAGGAGAACTCCTCAACAATTAACGTCCCTGCGTCGGGAAAAGCAATATTTTGTAAAAGGTTATGAGTAGTTGACATTAGGCTATTGTAACTTAGATAAATTACAAACCGACTCACTAAAAAGCAAGAAATAAACAAATTTTTAACAAAAAAATTAAAACCGACTTCCAAAAACACAAAACTATAAAACTAAAAATAAAAAGCTAAAAATAACAAAATACCGATTTACTTAATCCAAAAGACAAAAACACACGTAATATTATTATTGGTTTGTGCTACCACTGATCGGTATGAAGTCGGTGACAAGCCAGATATGGAGGGGGAAGATGGGCTAAGTCGACTCCCGCCACCAGCTCTTCGTGAGCAGAACAACCCAAGTGGGCAGACACCAGCGGGCTTGTCACCGAATTCAAACCGATCAGTGGTAGCACAAACCAATAATAATATTACGTGTGTTTTTGTCTTTTGGATTAAGTAAATCGGTATTTTGTTATTTTTAGCTTTTTATTTTTAGTTTTATAGTTTTGTGTTTTTGGAAGTCGGTTTTTGCGATTTACGATTTAGGCGTATTCAAAAAAAGTACTTACTAGATCTCGTTCAAACTCATTTTCGGTGGAAGTTTGCATGGTAACGTACATCATGTATTTTTTTAGTTTTATCATTTTCTTATTTTAGAAGTTACAGGGGAGGGGATACACATTTTACCACTTTGGAAGTGTCTCTCGCGCAAACTATTCAGTTAAGAAGAAAATTATACTAGAAATCTCAATATCGTTTTTGAAGATCTATCCATAGATATTAGATACCTAACCCACACGTATGGGTTTGATATAAAAAAATAATTACTTCTAAGTGTGGGGACCCCCAAAATTTTTCTTTTTGAATTTTTATTTTTGTGTGAAAATCTTAATTCGGTTCACAGAATACATCTACTTGCCAAGTTTCAACAGTATAGGTCAGACAGGACAGGTAGGACAGACATACAGACAGACATGACGAATCCATAAGGGTTCCGTTTTATGCCATTTGGCTACGGAACCCTAAAAACCACTAACCATCTCCAAAAACCACAAAAATGCACTAACTACACTAAAATGCGCACAATATGAAAGAAAATACAGATTTAATCCAAAAGACAAAAATCCACGCATTCCTTACTAATATTATAAACGCGAAGGTGAGTTTGTTTGTTAACACGCTTTGGCGCCTTTTAACTACTCAACCGATCATCATGAAATCTTCATCTTCATCTGTAGGTGGGCCTGCATGATATTTGAACCCTCGGTTGATTTTCCCTCGGTTTCTCCAAGAACCCATCATCTTCAGATCTTGACCTGATGAAAATGGGACCATCTCGGACTTGCGAGATGGTACCATAAACCAACATTATTTCCATCGTGTGGATCCCTCAGATACCTTGCATGAAGGAACACTTGTGTGACTTGTGAGTTGTGACCGCTGTGTGCGTCAAGCCCGACGAGTACGGCACACCCGTCCCGGAATTTGACCAAAACACAAACGAGTAACCGAGACAAGTATATACCGTTATTCGAGCGGCGGCGAGTGCGAGCGAGACGGCAACACCCACCGGTTAAATATGGAATGGAGCCGCGCAGAAATCGGTCGCTTTTTTTTCTCTCACAAATTCGAAAATACGTTTTGGAAGCGGATATACGAGTAGTTACTAGTGAGTACCACACATGTGTGTGGCCAGTGACTTGCCGCCACGGATCCAACGACGCTCTCTCGAAATACCTATTCCCTTCTTCATCAGTCTCTTCTGTTTTTTCTTCTTATTATATGGAGTTCGCATTATAATTTGTGATGCATTTAGACAGTTTCAAGTAAAAAGATGTACTTGTACGGTTTGAAAATGTAATTTATGGTGCTAGAGGTTGCAAAATCTCTGCCGGTGCTCACGGTACGCGGCGGCGCGGCGGCGGTCACCGGAGCATTCAGTTCGGGACGCCATATCTTCGAGCGCACATAAAAATCGCCGCTGTGGAACGTATTATCCAATTATCCATTACACCATGCATCGGTAAACATAGTGTTTAATGGCACAAAAATCATTACCAAACCGCCATCTTCGAGTCCCACCACCACCATGAACTCCTCTAAGAACTTTCTGCTATTTTATATTTTTTGCAACTTTTAGCCAATTGATGGATTGGAACCGTGCAGCGGGACCCTTATAATTTCTCCATAATATCATCCGTCGATCTGTACGTTTGGTTTAGCTATTTTAATTGGAGACCACTATAGTAAACTTACGAAAAAATTGATTTACGCGTGACACTCCATACATGTAGCTACTGGAAAAATTAGTGCATGTAAGTGTTTACTGGGATGGAGGAATCGTTAGATAGATCTTGAATACTTATGTAATATCTTTCTTTCTAATGCAATAAATGCCTTTACGCTGGGTATACCTAATACGCAGAACAACTACTTCGCGTTATGACTAAACTTCATTTTCAATTAGCTTTCAGCCTAAGTGTCTGTTTGCCTATTTCACCCTTTGTCTAATTCGCTCAAGAACTACTTCTCTGTATACCTCAATCTTTCATGGTCTAACATCGCGTAATGCCTAAACATTATTTACGAGATAGGTTGTGGTATACAGACGGACGAGACAAAATTGTAGGTACAAGGGTTCCGTTTTGGCCATTTGGCTGCGGATGGTCTGGTCCAATAGTTACATGTTATGTTGAAAATCTGAGGAGAATATTGTGTGTTTGTATGTATGTCATTATCTACTGTTCTAATTAACGAACACCATCTGCGGCGCGTCTCGCCGACCTTGGCACGTGCGGCGCGTAATTATCGACTCTAACGCGCTCGTATCAAGGTTGCGATTAGAAAGTGGCGCGGGCGGCGGGCCGCGAGGCTGGTTACGCAACGAGTAACGACGCACAGCTCCCGCTGAGATAAAGCTCTCCCCAAATGTAACCTTGTATCGACGGCCGATGGGCTCGATGCGAGTACGCTAGTGTTAACATACGCGGGAAGACCTTTAGTTATTAGGTACAGCCGCTGTACCCAAGCGTTGTTGTAGCCAAGTAAGCAGAAATGACCCTATAATGGTAACTACTTATTCAACTCTAGTCGTTTTTTTTTATCCACTTCACAACACACAGATCTACTTGATCCCATTGATTTACTATGCTTTACATATAAATACTACTAGATAGGTATGTTTGTTTTGTTTGTCGTGTCGTGTACGTTTAGAATTGTTATCTCTAATCGATTGCGATGACACGAATGTGTAAGTTATGTTAGTTATGTTATTCAGTTAGAAGAAATACGATTTACGGCGGAATTCTCGCGGGAACTCCGAAACAAACGCAGATGAAACCGCGAGGAGCAGCTATATACCTATTTCTACTGTAATGTTGAACATATTATGGTTCGTCATCTGAGAGTTCCCTACCGTCCGGTCCCGTCCGGCCGGTGGGCGTCGGACCTTAGTCGAGTGGTCGCGCGCTGCAGTCTGCACTCGGGCGCAGCTTTCACTCCCCCCCTTGCCGGGCTGCCCCCCGCGCGGCCCTGCGCACGCGCGCGCGCCCACGTACGCCTCCGCCGTGACCCTGATGCCCTGGTACTTTTCTCGCCGGGACATCGTTTTGATTCGCGTTTTGGTATGCAATGAAAACTACTCTCCCTCAAAAGAAAAGTGAAACCTGGAGTGATCAAATCGACAGGCAAACTAGCAAACATAAGTTTTCATAAACGTATAGTTTTAATTGGTGCAGTTTATGAACCACCTACTAGTTGTCCCGCGCGGTTTCACCCGCGATAATTTCAGAGTTGCCACGGAATGGGCATGTTGACTAATTTTTATTTTTTAGTCCGTCTTGTAGATTATTAAAAAATATTGGACACGTATTTTTTCTTTTTTTACGTAATCAAAAAATAACGGCGATATATTGAGTTGAAATTTCGCGTGACGTCACTATTCTGACAGTTTGTATGGCGGTTTTGTGATTAGTGACGTCACGACCTCCTCATCCTAAACTTTAATGCGCTTTATTTCTGTATATTTTAATTTATTTAAAAAAGCAAAAAATACGTGTATATTGTTTTTTTATTTTCTAACTGACGGACTAATTAGAATTTTGATTTTCAATAGTAGTCAACATCCCTAATAGGGATACAAACTTTGCAACGTCTTTTACCCCCATAGGGGTTGAATTTTCAAAAATCCTATCTTAGTGCACACCTACGTCACTTAAGGTATATTATTTTGTGCAAAATTTCAACCCAGCGGTTTCGGCTGGGCGTTGATCGATCAGTCACTCAGTTTCTGCTTTATATATTTGGTTTTGGTACCTATGTATGTATATAGATAATTTAGATGACCGGAAATACATCCTGTCGAGATTCTTTCGGGAATTACGGTATAGGAGACGCCATCTTCATTCCAAATATCGCAACTTCGTTTCCATAGTATTAGTTTATTATTATCTAAATTAATGATGAAATGAATGTCAGTTTGTGTGTTGCGTTTTCACCAGCGATGGCAGCAGCGCGGGCAGCCCGAAGGAGGCGTGCGTGGCGCAGTCCCCGCCGCCCGCGCCCGCGCCGCCGCCGCCGCACGCGCACAACAAGCGGGACGCGCGCCACGGCCACCCGCCGCACCACCACCACCAGCAGCAGCAGCAGCAGCAGCAGCAGCACCACGACGCGAGGCGGCTCAGCATCGGTGAGCTCGCCACTACGTTAACTACTAAGTACTGGTTGCACAGTGACAAGTGACAATGGAGAATTTGCATGAAGTTTTTTCCAGTTCATTTTAAAGATATATGATCTACTTAAACAAAGTAAGAAAAAAAAATTATATGCATAAATCTATTAAATAGAGAGCGATTCAAAGTTCCTACTTTTGACCTTAGCACCAAAACGCAGAATGACGTAACTAGATCAAAATTACGCCATTACTCTCCTTAATAATCTGTGATAGAAATGTCACTGTCGTGTTGACAGGGTTATGTGACACTGACAGATAAATAGGTAACTTCAATATCCAAAATCCAAAAGCAAAATTAAGGTTGAACTGTGTTGAGTAACTTCCAAAAGTTCGAGGAAAGAATTGAAATTTTAATTTTAATGTAAATAACTTCAGAAAAAGTAAAATTTGTGTTAGCCGTATGCACTTAGTTTCTTTGACCTACTAATCTTTCACGAGTATGCTTTTCTGGAGCCCTATTTTTAAAAGATTGACCCAATTTCTTCCTATCATACAAGTACCCTAATAAGGATAAATAGCTATTTATTCCTCTCTGTGTGTCGTCAGAGCTGCGCGTGAGTCCTGGCGCGGGCGCGGGCGCGGGCCCCTCCGCCGAGCCGCCGCACACGCACCACCACCTCCACCACCACCACCACCTGGTGAGTAGGTAGCGCCCCACACACCCTCCAGAGACACGAGATCCCCGTTCACTTATACCCTGAATCTAGATGCGTAGTGTGTACCGTCAGTAGCATGTGTGTCGACGTGTGGTGTGTGGCAGGACACCAACCCGCTGGAGGGCGGCGCGGAGGCGCTGGGCGCGGGCGCGGCGCCGGGCGCGGGGGCGGGCGCGGGCGCGGCGCTGGGTGCGGGCTCGTCGGACGGCGAACTCTCCTCCAAGGCGGGCGACAGCCCCAGCAGGAAGCGCAGGCGGATCTCGAGGCATCTCTCCTCAGGTACCTACTGGCTGATGCAGTCACTCAACTCTGCGAATTATTGATCAGTCGATCTAAAAGGAGGAGTAGCGGGTTAGATGGTACGGAGTATTGTTTGGTACTTCTGAACTGATTTAAGTAATACTTCCACTGATAGGAAACTAAAGTATCCTTATGAGCCTGTCCAGATAAGGCGTTTTACGCGCGAGTCGAGAGAGTCCGACGTATTGCAAGCGTTTTACGCGCGAGAGCATCTGAGCGAGATCTCTATGTAGCTCTGGTATCTCGGGAACGAGCGAGTGACAACGCGCGAGTCCGTACGCGCGTAAAACGCGTCATTTGGACAGGCTAGAGCCTGTTGGTTTGTAGGATACTTTTATCTGGGAACAAAGAGTTCTCGCGGTAATACCGAATACCAGATTTAAGGTATCGGAATAGGAGATAGAGTACTTTCATTTTTCAAGAGTTTCGCGGAAGGAAATTTTGAAATTGAAGCGGTTGAAACCTCGGAGGAACGGTGTCAGAAATATTATAGATGGTTGAAGAAGTAATCTAGAGAGGACAAATGTGCGGTAATTGGAGGGAGGAAGGGGGAGTAGTCTGCATCAGCATAAGATCCAAGTCGTCCTTGTGCTTGTGTTGCAGGCGATAGCAACGTGACGGCCGCGCCCCCCGCCGAGCGGCGCGCCGCCCGCCACCACTACCAGCCGCCGTGAGTACACACACACACACACACATACAGACACACACCCACACGCACACACACACTCGCACGCACACGCACGCATACCAACATGTACTGACAGGATGAACATAACACTGCAATGCATTTACGATTTTTACAATTATAGTTCAGTGGTTGGCTCGTTCATCCGCACCCGTCACCCAGATTTAGTTCTAAGTTTCAAACCCCAAAAATGAGATCGTGAGGAAACCATAGCATGGTGGTAGTTGAAAATCCATCGTTGAGAATCTACCAGTGTGTTCCGACAGAACGGGCCCCACCTAGTTCGGTGCCAGATGGCGCTGTGTGACACTGTCTAAAGAGAACAGAATAGTTGATTGTATACCGTTCCCTCTGCAGCAGGCGCCGCGTTCGCTACGTGAGCGGCGCGGGAGCGGGCGCGGGCGCGGGCGCGGGCGCGGGGGTGTGGCACCCGCACGCGCACGAGCACGCGGCCGCGCACGCGCACGCGCCGCCGCCGCCGCACGCCGCGCACGTGCCGCACGTGCAGCATGCGCACCACGCGCACCACGCGCACCACACGCCGCTGCTGCTCGACATCAACCAGGTATAGCCACCTATATACACTATACGGGCTCGAAAAGCGCACCTGCGTTGCTTAAGCGACCAAAGTCCAGACCACCAAAGAGCAAGTCGTGTTTGCTCTGTGTTTAACGACGCCCGCCACCGCCCGACAGATGTCGCTGCGCGGCGCGCGGCTCGGCGCCCTCGGCGGGGGGGTGGGGTGGCCGCACCCCGCCCACCCCGCTCACCCCGCGCACCCCGCGCACGCCCCGCTGCCGCACCGCGAGCACCAGCAGCGGACGCAGGTAACGCCCGGGCCGCGTGACGTCACGCGCGCCCGCCCGAAAGAAGCGGGATGCGTCGAGCGTGTGCCGTCAGAAGTGGGATGTGTTTCGTACTGAAAATTATTGATTTTGCGGGTAGAATTGTATCTACATCGTTACTACGCTCGACTCATCCCCAATAAATATTTATATGTATAATAGATACATTATTCTTGGAAGGTAACGGAGGAGTATAGAGTAATTACATCCTATGGATTTATGGAGATAGGTGCGTGAAACGTTAACCTTACGTTTACACTTAAGATTCCAAACGAACAGCCGTTTCGTCTCGACGCCATGCGACTTCGGATTCTAAAGCACCGAGGCACGGTTGAAAATTAGTCGTGCCATAGTATCGGGCTACTTTGAAACGTACGGTCGAGTCTTTAGAGTTCGGATTCGTTTGTCAAAGATCCACTCAGGTTGCATTCGTATGTACAGATAGGAGTCGTCAAAAGTTATTTTTTTTTGTTTTAATCAATAATTATTGACACCAAATATGTACCTAGGTAGGTATAAAAATCTGTATTCAGATGTCGATTTAGCACTTTTCACTTCGGGTCCCGTGCTAAGTTATATGTTGTATGGATTCCGATAGTTATTTTTCCACGGAAGACACCACCATAAATTGTGGTTTTTACATGATTATAATTTATAATTCATACTAATTCATGTGCAACACCCTGTGTACTCCTAGTGAAGACGAACATAATATTTTGTATCTCCAACAATAACACAAATTCAAATCGGAGAGGCTATCTGACTCGAGTAACCTTCTGGAATACGGACTTTAGTCTAGTCGTATAACAAGTAGGTATACATATTTGTCAACATAATATGGTTCTCTCGCTGAAGCCATTTGCTCGCTCGGGCTACACAAAATGGCGGCTGGCCAATGGCTGCAGCCGCAAACGATCTATGATGCCTGTATGTACATAGGTATAGCTATGACTCATTATCTTTAAACGTCATGGGCATTGCATAGATATGATGACGTAGTCAACGTCCACCATTATTTGTTCGCTCGGCAAGTTACAAACATACTTAGAGTGTTCAATCAAAGAGAAACGCCCTTCACAGACGATCCCTTCCGCCATAATTAAAGCGTGTACCAGACTGTTTTAAACAAGCGTCCCCACAAGGTGACCTTGGCGGGAGGCTGGTTTAAAACCATCGTTGGTTGGTCGCCCATAATTTCGTTGCAAACAACCGTCCGCTGTTGAAAACTTCGGTTTGGGGCTTGTTTACAACAGTCTGGTCTGGTACGAGAGCGCGGCTCATACTCCCAGACCGGATGTGCAGTTGGTGTAACTTGTGTGCGTCTCCTTTGATTAAATATTCGAAGTACTTTTGGGACCTTTTCTTCAAGTTTGAATAGGTATGGTGACCGCGGTATGAAAATCTAAATTATGTTCAGTCCGTCAGTTAGATAATAAACAAATTATAGACACGTATGTTTTGTTTTTACAAATTAATGAAACAAGATAACGCGCATTAAAGTTTAGGAGTGGGGGCTCGTGACGTCACAGACCGGTATAAACTGCGTTGGATAGTGACGTCACGCGACATTTCACCTCAACGTAAAAAATTAAAAATACGTGTCCAATATTTTTAATTAATCTACAATAAGACAGACTAAAAATTAAATTTTATCCATCATGCCCATTCGGTCACCTAGCCTAGCCGGTGGACTGTTGAGTGTGAGGTCCGCCGGGGTTGTCACAGTCTGTGGGTGGTGTAAGTCGACCGGAGAAACAGTTCTAGCATAAGATTGTTGTGTACCTACTTCCCATATTATTGTATTTTTGTAATTTTTTTCTCCTAAACTTTGACGTGGTTCGGTACACTCGAACTCTGAGGGGATGGACTTAGTTGTTTAATTAGTTTAACATTTTATACATCTATGTATACATCTAGGTCATCCAATAAAGTCTCGAAATTAACTACATATATGATTAATTAAAATGGAAATTTACATGGTATTATTAAACCAGTAACTTAAGTCGTTAAAAAGCAAACGCTTCGTTTGCGTACACTGACCCATCATCTAAATGGTGAACACATATCTAAGTATCATCAGACATTACGTATGTAGATAATGTCAGCGCCGCGTCGGGGCTCATTGGGTGACCTGATAATAATGTGAGAACAATCTGAACAAGCTTACGTTCAATTATTATAAATTAAGTCAGCAAGAGTTTAACTTCAATAGTGGTTGCGATGCAATTTCGGAAACACGCTCGAAGTTAGGTATCAGCCTCTGTGTCCGCGCGGCGCGGCGCTGCAGTCGCGTCGCGCGTGGTACAAGCGCACGAGCGTGGGCGTGCAGGTCGCGGGCATAGGCGCGGCGGGCGCGGGCGCGGGCGCGGGCGCGGGCGCGGGCGAGCTGTGGGGCGCCGCGATGCTGCCCGCGCTGCCGCTGCGCTACCAGGTGCCGCACGCACGCACGAACACGCACATACAGACACACAGACACGTGCACACTGAAAGGGGACCTTTTGAGTTGAGCGTGTCCCGTATGAAACCAAAATATGTATTATATTTTGGTTTTGTGACGTAATTAAGCTAAATTCACTTCACGGGCTTGTTGCTGACACGACAGGCAGTTGTTTGTATAAGGGAGAAAAAATACACTATGACGTCACACGCGCTTAGATTCGTGTCGACTGTCGGCGCGGACGTGTCGTCGTCATAGATTGAATAACTTATTTCTCCAATCTGACGTAACTTTCTAATCATAACGAAACAAAAAGCGAACAATCTTGCTTTGTTCAAAACCCAATTATAGTTTATAGCAGAATATAAAATAAAATAAAATAATTATAGCAGAAGAATGTTTTTACTTTTATCGAAACTAAATCTAATTGTAAACTTAAAATTTAGTTACAGACTGCGATTTCTTTAACTTTGCAAACAGCTACTATCGAGTCTTAAAAGTTGTTTGGTTCAGCGCGCAGTCCGCTCAAAATGGCCGCCCTCGTGTCGAATATCATTCAACATGGCCGGAGCATAACCTCACACAAATATGGTACTCCATACACAGTGTTTGTGGGTTTTTTTTTTAATATATAATTTTACAATTTTACAATATACATTTAACATATTTTGCTACACTATCGCATTAGTCCTAACTGTAAAGATAGTTGTGAAGTATTTTTAAATAAATAAATAAATAAATAAATAAAAATGTTTAGCTTTGTTGCTGCGATCTATTTAAATTTATTCAATTAAGTTCTTCATATAAACTGCGACCTGCGTATTTGTCATCAGTGACAAATACGCGAGATACTTATATTTTGATTGGTTTAGTTGTTTAAAATAATTACCAGTTGCTGTACCGTCCATGCTACGTCCATGTTGAATACCTACTTACTTGATCTTTGGTATACACTACATACGTCTACGAATTTGTTATTTTATAACTTAAATCGCGTTGCCTATGGAAAGAGCTTTCATAATTCCTGGCTTCAAATTGGGAGTAGATTAACGGCAGAATAAGTACTGGAATAAACCAATTTTTTTGACTGCATCTTTGATCCATAATTGATATGTTCTTGTGTCTTTTGTTTTTATTGAGTATGGAGTATAAGTTTATGTAAGAGTTGAGTTGCTACTCTTTGTTTGAAGTCATGAACTTTGAAAACGTCTCTCGTAGGATTGAGGACAAACCGAATTGCTGGCTGCAAGCCCGCACCGCCCTGACCTCATTCCATTTGCAATAAAAAAGCTTTGTAATAAGTCTGCGACTGTTGATGTCATCACGTCGGGGCGGCGCGCGGCGCCGGGTTGGCTCACTAGTGACGCGTGTTCTTGGTGGATGCGCTTCCTAATAATGCTGGTTTTTGAATGTGTGTGTGTGTTTCGTGCGCTCTAGCCGCTTGCGGGTCGCGGGGAGCCGCCGTCTGGTGGGAGGCGTTCATTTGATAAACATATCTACGTGTATATTGTGCTGGAACAAATGTATTGTCTTTCTTTCTATGAACAACAATGATAAACGAAACATATTAATCCCCAGCGCCCTCTAGCGGGACGGCGCGACAGAGATTTTTTTAATGACGAACAGTTATAGGTGTACTTTAATATTTTTTTATTAAGATATCGCCCGTTCTGAATCTTGATTCGAGGTAAACATGAGAATATTATTTTGTGCTTGCCTAGAATGTATTTATAAAAATTATATTATAAGTATAATATCAGTTGTGTGGTACCCATCCATACGAGCTCTGCTTAGTTTGAGACCAAGTGTAATAATGTTCAAGCATTATTATTTACTCGCTCACTGAACATTTGCTGATCAGCGTCATTGCTGACATAACATTGCTTCGTCAAATGAACGCCCCTCACTGGCCGGACGTGAGATGACGTGCTCCGTTTGAATATCGAACACGAACTCTAGATATAGTTCGAATATAATTATGCTACACTTACACCAACCTAACTCCGCCCGCTCGCTTGTCGCTCATAACATAACAATATTGCCTATTTGTAAACACAAGAGTGTAGATCAACCGTTTATGTGAAGGCTGTGCCGTGCTAGAATACTTCCACGTTGGTCCCCTAGGACACGGATACATTTTGTATAGTTTTTTTTTTTACTAACGGGAAAGGTAAGGCAAACGTTTATTGAACGTACAGCCTTATACTTTTCTGTTCCCGTTTTCACATTATTCCAGCCAGCTGCATAACGCATAATATAACCTCTCTACACCCGAGCTTTTGTGAGAACTGTACGATAATTTTCTTCTTCGTTTTAAATAGATTAAAATAATAATTACGACTAATTAGATTAGTAAGACTTGTATGTGATGTACCTATTGTACCGAGACGCACCGCCACTTGTGTGCATGCCCAGATTTAATACAATGTTTGGAGATTGTTTCCTACGTCAATATATAATATACTTACCACGCCTACATATTTACAGGTTATTTTTAGTATACCTACACACCAAAGGTATTTTTATTTCAAGATAATAAACATTATTATTAAAAATAAAACTAAAGTTGTTAACTGATTTTTTGAGTCGTTATCTCAATAAAATTTAATCGGCTGACCAATTTCGTTACTTAGTTTTCTATGCGTTAACGTTTGTAGAATGTCAATTTGACTAGGGGGGCTGGGGCTGGGTGTATAGTGTATACTGAAAATAACGTTGTAATGAGGTGATCAAAGCTTAGTTAACATTATTAATACTTATAATAATGAAGTTTGATATAAATGTATGTCGGCTTGTAATAGTAGGTACCTATTTTTAATATATTCAAGGCTGTGTGCACTCCGGCCTCTAGTTGGATCAATCTCATGTCAAGCGCGTATGGAACTGCTAGAACACAACACAACTGAACGCTTCGGTCTTGCTTGACGTTTTGTGTCCGGTTTTATCTACATGCAAAGTTAAAAAGAAATCAAATGTTTGGCTCGTTACGACCTAGATTGTGATTTTAGCTCGCCGAACATACGCCGCTGTATGCATGTAAACATTTTGACCTCAAGTAGTTGAAATTAAAAAAATAACCCGTTACTCTTATTTGTCAGTGTGAATATAGTCTTTGTATATTAATGAATAAAGAATCCTTCCCCGGGGATCACACAGCGTCCAATCCCGCGTGGCGTACCGCAGAGGGCGCACTGATCGCGCATCCCTTCTACAACTAGTGAATATTGTATTTCCTCGCTGGCTTTGTCACTCCGACTCCGACGCATCCCGCCTCTGATCTGATCAGAAGTGGGATGTTATGATCCATACAAATTTGATCAATCATTAAATGCAGCAAGCGATTTTAATCTTAAAGGGTCTGTTCTGTCGGTTCATTCAACAGACTCATTCGTTCGCCTCGGGGTATTTTCATGGATTTGTAGTGGAGAAGCTTATATATATTCCAATATTACGACTAGTGAGTTAGCTCACACGTTTGTTTTAAATTAAATTTGTCTTTGTATTCCTTATTTGTATGTCATGTGACCTCTCTAAGTATAACACATCCGCTATATACAAGTAGGAGCACTTGTCGTGTTAGAGGGAGCGCTCGGGAGGGCTCGGCTCGTGTGACTGTAGCCGCATTACTGTTATTCAGGGTGTCATCCGTAAAAACTTAACATCCTTCTGCTTAATAACCGTACACCTTATATTATTAGTTTAACCAGCAGACTTGGGCCAGCGATGAATGAGGTCTAGCTTGTCGCTGCCAACCTGTATAGTGTACAGTGTACACTCACCCTGTGGCTGCGCGTCACACTGCCCGTTAGCGTGCTCTCCCTCGCTCCCTAGCCGGCCACGGCGCTTGACATTAGGTCGACGAATGCAGCCTTGCGATTGGCTGACGCGACGCCGGCGGGCGGCGACCAATCAGCGTTCAGTGTACCATAATTCAAGCGATGCGATTGGTTTGAAATTTAGATACAATTTGCCGTCGCAAGTCTACATTTGCACGATAATACCGTACAGTTATCGATGTTATTTTATTAATTCATATTATACCTGATACTTACCACACTTCTGAGATGACTTGTTGAATTTATTTATTTAAATAGTAATTGAAAATAGATTACAATTTACAACACAATAGTACCTTCTTTGGTGTGATACGATACGAACCCACTCTGTAGCTCTAACGCCATTACCTCACGGAGTTTTTGTTTCGTTTTGGAAATTCAGTATTGCCATCATGTCACATACGCTTCCTTCGACTAGGCGCTGGGACCCGGTGTTTGTAGCCGCATCACGCATGCAAAGTACCTACATAATGTACACGCGTGCTCGTTCTATTTTGGTTTTGTACATAACATATTTTCTGGTCCACTGTACGTCAACGGTTCGTTGTCGGGTTTTAGGAAGCTTCGTTCCCTCGACGATTTGATTAAAGAGAGAGTATCAGCGACCCCCCAAATATTTTCTCTGTACAAAAATCTTGTTTTAAATTTTCTTTAATTTACAATATACCTACCTATATGTTATTCACTTTCCGTGGCCGCATGCATCGATTACATAATTATATCTAAAGCGCACTCGATTATCTTGTGAATGTTTTTTCGTGTTTGTTAATGTATGACGTGACGTGACAGTTAGATCTATCCGCGCGGGAAATATTCGCCCAGTGTGGGTCGACTTCGGCCAAGGGGTCGTCCATTTATCACGTGATGGATGGGCGTGCCCACGTCGCCCACGGCGCCCACAGTGGGCGACTCGTTCTCCGTCGGCCGCACAATACGTCTCGCTCGACAGTATGCCCGCTAGCGATACCCACTCAAGCTTTAGATGATTTTCTTTTCCGTAGATTGGTGAAATTGGAAATTGTTTTTTTATAATAATAATATTAAGTATAATAAAAGGAATATTTGGCTGGTCGCTTTTGTCATTAGAAACCTGGCTGTTCTTTTAAATTTGTAGACAAACACTTATTTACTACCTGTGAATAAATTAATTAATTAATGTATGTTTAATTATTATTATTATTTTTGTTAATTTATTGTCGAGTTTTGTGGATGGTTGCGGGAAGTAACATTAATGTGCGGAAACACGTACAAATCAGTACGAGATTTAGTTTCGTTCTCTGGTTTTCATCGAGTTTGTTGTGCCAGTTATTTTTAGTTATTTTATGTAAGTATCTTTTCTTTCCTAATTTAAATCCCTAACCTAAAAAATAAATTATTACAACATTTTGTTCAGTTGAGGTTGCGAAATTTTTAATTGTAGGTACTTTCATAGCTTTGTGTTAACGAGAACGAAACTAAAATGGCTACTCGAAACGAGTTGAAAGATCAAAAGTTTATGTTTTTGGTTTATTTAATATTTTCTTTTGGGTTTAAAGGTTTAAGGTGACGGTTCAAGTACGATCGTTGTCATTGTATTTCAATGAAATTACCACGTTAAACTGCTTATAGTTTTGGAATGTTTTCTACAAAAATCGAATTTGAACTGTCCCTTTAATATACACATAGTGCAGTCATACGTCATAACTTTGAAGAATAAGAGAATTTTTCACCATACTTTAAATTTGATCAAAAAGCGCGGTTTTCTTCCCAGAAACCTGTGAGCGAAATAGAGGTTTGTTTCTTGTAGCTTCAATAAGCATTGAAAATGCTCCGCTCGCTCCGAATCCAAACTGAACACTGGCAACATGACGAACTGTTTTCACTTGCTTAACAAAAACCCTTTATTAAGTAAGTAAGGGGACTTACCCCTATGGGACGAGGCTAATGACGTATGGCTGCACTGCCACCGAAGATAAGCACATTCCTCAAAGCAGCGCCCGTCCCTCAACACGACGGGTGTTATTGTGTCGCCTCTCGGAGAAATGCTATAGACTTGAATATGCACGTAGACCCTTCTCAGTGCATACTAGATTTCCTCAGTCCGGACCCATCTTACTTCTGCTGGCTATATACCCACAGAGAAAAGAATATCTGTCCCCGCTTTAATTTGGGAATTCCCGCGTAAAATTCGTTCTTAGCTGATGTCTACCAATAAATTAATGTACCTGCCGAATTTCACTTTCATTAGTTAATTAGTTTTCGAGATGTTTGCAGTCAGTGAGTCAGTGACCTTTTCGGCAAATGTGGGGAAGCGCAACACGGTTACGAGCTTATTCTCGTAACTTACTAAAACTTTCTTTGATGACATCACAAATGTATTTTCTATATTATTTCATGTCAATTTTGAAACCATCTAAAGTATTCGTATGCCTTCGTATACGTAACTTAATGGTTAACGAATGGCCGCGTGCGTGACGAATATCTTTGTGAGCGACAATCAGTCGGCGACACTAGTTTTCATCTGTTTCATACTAAACTGAGTCGATAGTCTATCTGTTCTGTGGCCATCCGGTACAGCAGGGTGGGTCCCAACTCCCAACTACACTGCCATCTCGTAATTCTCCCTTCGAGTCGCGTCTCCGGGAGGTGCTAGCGCCCGTCGCGCTAGCGGGCGGGCGGTGGCGCGTCGTGCGGTCGCTGACGGTGAGCGTGTGTGTGGGCGCGCAGATGGGCGGCGTGTACGCGGGGCTGCAGTACCACGGCGGGTTCGCGCCGGCGCCGCGCGGGCCCTTCGCCTCGCCGCCGCACCCGCACCAGCACCAGCACCACCAGCAGCACCACCAGCCGCACCACGCCCACTACATCGCCAACTCGCAGGTATGTGCCACCGCGCGCACCGCCCACCAGCGGCTATAGGTTGTAGCCACGTGTGGTGAGTTCCATCCACGCGTCACGGCAAACATTTTTGTGATGAATCATTATTTACAGAAAAGAACATAGGATACGTTTAGCCCAGGATTAACCCGGGAACTTCGAAATTAATGTGGGTGAAACTGATCTAAATGTTAAATACTACACGTTGTCAGGGGTACAGAAAAGGATAATATAGGATAATATACTTTTATATCAGAATTCCAGAAGGATCTTTGAAATTAACGCGGGTGAAACCGCGGGGTACGGCTATAGTAAAATATATAAAAACATGGTCACCTCACCCCCGCAGTGCGAGTTCCGGCAGCAGCGCGGCGAGGGCGGGCGGCTCGAGGTGGTGGGCGGGGAGGGCGCGCTCTCCCCGCTGCAGCACCCCGCGCACCCCGCGCACGCGCCGCCGCCGCCCGAGCACGCGCTGCACCACGCGCCGCTGCTGCTCGCCACTGAGGTGAGACACGCACGCACGCACGCACATACACACACACACACACACGCGCACACACACACAGCACACATAGCACATACATAACCCCTACATTCTTCCGTTTTTAAACGTCAATACGTCGGTGATGTGTGTGTGAGTTAGTTTCAATACCATGCTGCCCATTTCAAGTGATTGTACCAACTACAGTGTATAACTTTCATGCAATTGTAAGTAATAAGTAACATTTGAACAAGTGTGCGTGTGCGTGTGTGTGCAGGCTCGCGGCGCGCCGCTGGAGCTGATGGCGCCGCACCACGCGCGGCACGCGCAGGCGCAGGCGCACGTGCTGACGCACCACCACGTGAGTGCCGCCTCGCTGCCACCGGCCATACACACGCATACACATCACACGCACACCCTGCCCGCTCCCTGCCGCCTGCACCCTGCGCCCTGCCTACAGTGTCAGAGCTCCCTAGTGGTGACGTCATACTAGCGAAACGATCCAACTCACCACTACTAGTGCACGCGGCCGGCACGTGCAGGGCGCGTACGCCGCAGGGGGCAGCGGGAGGGGGGTACATCTAGACTCGCCGCTACAATGTGGCGCTTCTTCATAGTGTGGCGACCTCTACGCCACAAGTCACGAACTACAATTAAGCGACGAATACTAGCTAGAAGGAAATCCTGGATCGCGCTAAGTTTACATGCCATGCGCTGCATAAATACGACCTTACAATCTACGGTCGGAGCCGCGGTTTCCCGGGCGTACCACCTCGCCCGGCGGGAAGCTTCCAGTTTGGTGGTGGTCGAGCCATATCATCCATCCAGCTCCAGGATGTAATTGATGATAGTAATTGTGTGTGTGTGTGTGTGTGTGCGCGTCGCTGACACGATGCCGGTGTCGTTGTGTTCGCAGCGTCGCAGCGGCGGCGTGGGCGGGGGCGTGGGCGGCGTGGGCGCGCGCGTGGGCGGCGTGAGCGCGCGCGCAGCCCGCCCCTACGTGCGCGCCGCGCGCTGGCACCACCCGCTGCACCTGCACACGCAGGTGAGACGCACGAGCGTACACTGTATTCTATTCTTGGTTACTTTGATCACCACAAGGTGGCGGTATTTGTGGATTGCACAAAATGTCAAGATATGAACCCGCTGAAACCACGCATCACGCTTTGACTAGAATTGACTCATCCAAATGTCTTTAAATGCAACTTATTACATTTTAAATATTGTGAATTAATATTATCTGTTTGTAGTTTGTTCTGATTAGAATTGAAAAATTATTTTTGTGTTGGTTAGTCCATTTGTCAAGGATATAATAAAACATCACGCTAGGACCAATAGTGGTGGGGCACAGCTAGTAGGTACTTAGATGAAGTTAAATTTATTGTTATTATTATAAAGCGACGCGCAATGAAGTTGCAGTTGTTAACGAGTGTGCGTGTGTGTGTGCTTGTTTTTCCGTCAGGGCGGCGTGGGCGGCGCGCTGCTGGGCGCGGCGCTGCCGGCGCACGTGCAGGCGCAGCTCCACGTGGCGCCGCTGCCGCCGCCGCCGCCCACCTACCAGGTACCGCCCGTCCACCTAGCACCATCAACCTACCTGGTACCGACCACTAAGTACCATCCACCCATCTAGTCTAGTTGCCATAGCTATTCGCGCGAGCTCGTCGCTCGCGACCCGTGAACCTGCTCCCGAGGAAAAGGGCGAAGCCTGGATGCCGCTACCGATAGTGGCGTCGGCTCTCGCCCAGGCGATCCGACGAGTCCATAGGACTCCACCCAATCTCCTATCCTTTCTTTAGCGGACAGCGTGGGATTCACTACTGTAGGGAGCTTAGCCCCGGCACAGTTTCCTCTACTGAGAGAGATGCAAGAGATGGCTCAGTTTGCCATAGCAACATGCGTAAAATAAGGGTCTGGGTATAAGATTAGGAGGTATACTATTTTCTATTTCACCGGGGGGTTGAGCTTTTTCAAAATGAAAAAAAGGTCAAACGCGCTCGAAAATGTTGTGGTGTTGGTTTTTTTTTTGCAAGTTTGTGGTCTCTTTAAAACTCCCCTGCGTCACGTTAAAATCGTTAAGTTTTAAGTCCTCAGTATCGATATTATTTTAAGATCATGTTGTGTACACTTATAGGTAAGCATAAAATACTTGGATACTTGATGAACAAAAAAATATTGACAGGTTTTTGAAAACTTATAAAAGTATGTGCGTAAGTATCCGCCACTCGCTCGCAGGTGTTCCTGAACCTGCTGGCGATGTTCCCGCTGTCGCCGTACGCGGAGGCGCGCGGCGCGGCGGGGGCGGGCGGCGGGGCGGCGGGGGCGGGCGGTGGGGCGGCGGGGGCGGGCGGCGGCGTGGGCGGCGCGGGGGACGAGGCGGCGCCCGACTCGCCCGAGACGGAGAACTACGAGGCGCTGCTGTCGCTGGCCGAGCGGCTCGGGGAGGCCAAGCCGCGCGGCCTCGCGCGCCACGAGATCGACCAGCTGCCCAGCTACAAGTACTCGCACCAGACGCACCAGGGTACGCGCCTGTCCGCACTGCACCGTCACCGTGTTACCGAGCTCGGTGATAACTATATCACCCCTACTACACCCAGAAACTAACGGCCGCACTCAGTCGACTTTAATGATTACTTAGTTAAGTATAGATTTTTAAAACAAAACTGCCGCAATCAGCGACGTTCATGAAATTAATGTTAATTGGTATTTAATGCGATGTAACTTAATTAGTTAAATGCCAACTAACATTAATTTATGAAAATTGCGGCAGTTTTGTTTTAAAAAATCTATACTTAACTAAGTAATCATTAAAGTCGACTCTGAGTGCGGCGGTAGTGTTTCAAGTTTTCAACCCGAGCGCCAGGTTTAAATTCGTCCGATTACCCATCGATGTTACGGAGCTTCGGATCCGACACTTTTTACTGCCCACATGCCTTCTGTCGTCGATTACTCTCGATTACGCAATGTGGATGATCATATCTCTCTTCCGCCTCTTCCAGTTCGAGTTCCGACTCCCGACAAACCGAATTTAAAAACTCCGACTCCGACTTAGTTCCGATAAACTACCTCCGTACTATCCGATATCCCTAACACTCAGAATGAGTAATTTATTAATCGGCTCGAGACTTCATGGCATATTTTAAAGTTTCAATGCGGGCATAAACCGCCTCTGCGAAGCTGCACCCCTAGTAAAATAGTCGTCTAATAGAAGATTATTGTTTTTTGACATGTTTCTTTAATAACTTAAAAATATTTATAAATTGTATAACGGGGTAGTCTTTTGACTGTAGATAATATTATATTATGTTATTATGAAATAAATAAATAAATAGCGTGTTGTCGGGCGCTTGTCGTGTCGCAGGCGAGCAGACGTCGTGCGTGGTGTGCATGTGCGAGTTCGAGTCGCGCCAGACGCTGCGCGTGCTGCCCTGCGCGCACGAGTTCCACGCCAAGTGCGTCGACAAGTGGCTGCGGGTACGTCGGCACACGAGCACACCAGCACACAAGCACACGGGGACACGCACATGCATGCACACACTCATATAGGGGACACACGTACACATGGCGGCACGCAAACACTATGGGGACAAAAATACGCGTGTACATAATATGGGGTCTTACAAAATATATACGTGTATATAATATGGGGTCTTACAAATACATAGTAAATGTACATTTTGGTGCAGAAAAATACATGCGCACATACCTATATAGGGGGAGGACACGCAAATACATGCGCACATAATTATGGGAATAGAAAAATACAAGCGTATATTATGTGGGGACACAAATACATTCGTACATTATGGGGACACGAAAATACGTGTACAAATACACGCACACACTTGGGAACACACAAACACACACGCACATTTAAGGTTGTAATACGTTCACACATAATTTACCTTATAAAAAAGACGACAAGAAATCAATGAGATCACATCCTGACCGTTATTTTAGTTCTGTTTTGATGTGCCTAAACAAGCAGTTGGTTTATCTCTTATATGTATGTACGTATGTGTTTGAACTTGCAGTCTAACCGCACGTGCCCCATCTGCCGCGGAAACGCGTCCGAGTACTTCAGCAACTCGGAGTGACGCCGCGGGGCGCGCGCCGTCAGCCCACGCCCACGCCCACGCCCACGCCCACGCCCACGCCCACGCCCACTCCTATACAAGTAGTGTCGCCGCGTGCCGCCCCCGCCCGCTGCGACACATACGTACCGTCGCGTCGTTTGGCTAAAGTGCGTTTAGTTTCGGAGCCAGAAGAACTGTCGGCGCGAGCGCAAGCGGCCGCCGCCGGAGAACTGTCCGCAGCCGCGGCACAAACATGTTTAAACTTGTTCTGATTTGTAAAGTAAAGTACCTATTCATTGACAATGTGGTGCGCGCGAATATGGTACTGTCACCGTGTCCCCATAGCGAGCGGAAGAACGGCCAGTGACTGAAACTCGTATCAGAAGAGGGATAGCCGAACTTTTTTGTTGTAGTTTTAAAATTATTATGTAACTAATTTTACTATTAATGACCTCAAATACCATAACTGTTATATCTATAAGTATGCGGATAACGACCCTAATATCATTTTGTTAAGTCTTGTCGCTAGTTCAATTTTGATTTATAATTCACACAACATCTGAACTTTGGACACAAGACGTAAAATGGGAATTTATAAAACCATTTAAATATCAAAAACACTCCGAATCACCCGCACTTCATACTAAAACGTGCAAAAGACATAGTAAGCGACAAATCAATATTCTTCTATGCTCTATCGCATACAGATACACAACGTACTCTACGAGCTTATTTAAAAAAAAAAGACTTCGGTTATTAAAGTGTGGTGCAATACGTCTTGTTTTCTTACCATGCCAACATGGCAGAAATACACCAAATTAGTAGGCTTTAAGGACCTGTATCCATGGCCGTTAAAAAAAAAAGAACACCAACTCAGTAACAAAGTATAGGTATATAGCAAATATAGCAAACACCATAAGGATATTCGCCCTTAAAATAACATGGAACCTAATATAGGCAGTAAAGTAACAAATAACAATAAACTAATAAATAACTTCGTGGTCCGTTTCTCCGCTTGCTTTTGAAACTGATTGTTAAAAAAAAAAAAAACTAGTTTGGAAATGTCATAAATATGCGGACTTCTGGAAATGTCTGTGCCGAACGTGGATGTAGAAACTTCTCAACGTTGTACCTAGACGCGCAGCTCCGTACAGATGTTCGTGCAAAAAGAGTTGGCCGGAGTGTTTTTCTTAACTGAAACAGTTTGGGGAAATTTGTAAAATTGTTTTTTTACCCGTAATATTGTAAACTAACGATACTGTCGTCACACTAATTCAAATCGGGTGATGAACTTCTTTTTTAATTCTATTATACCTTGAACAAAAGTTTAACTGTGCCAATACTGTTTGAACACCTGATGGTTTCGAAGACTGTCCTCATATCTCGTACTAGCTGGTTCCCCACCGATTTTGTTCGTGTCACATTTGGGATTCCCTTAGATCTCTTTGTGGCGGCCTGAAAGTGTTTCTTTCTTATTCCAAGACCTGAATTAATCATACACTAAATAGCTGTTTTACCTGGGATTTCAATGACATGATATCCGGTAATCCCGCGGGAACCCTTTTTGTGAGATAAAAGTATCCTATATCACTCGGGGATAGTGAAAGAGCTTAAAAAGAGTAAGTTGAGCAGTTGCTAAGACTCCCCCTGCATTCAAACTAACTTTACCATTTTATAGTATTAGCGAGGATGATTTCAGATTTTTCCATTTTGTCGGTCCGGTTAAAGAAAGCACTGCATGATGGCAACACCGCCCTAGCTAGAGTCAGCTAAAGCTCCAAAAGGCAAACACTCAAGGTCGTAAATTTTAAATTATAAAAAAAAAAAAAATTGGCTTTACTCTACCTCCGCCTGCCAGTACGTGGTTTGTGAATTTGTGATGAATGCGTTGGATTCACAGAGAAAAGAATATAATATCAACTAGATAGTAAAAACAGGCGCGAAATGGTTAAGGGGGAGGCGTTCATAAATTGCCATAACTTTGCTGCCAACACAAATATTATAATATAACTAGCTGTCCCGCGCGATTTCACCCGCGATAATTTTGAAGTTCCCGCGGAATTGTTCCATAAAAACTTTTCAACCCCTTTTCATCCCCTTAGGGGTTGAATTTTCAAAAATCATTTCCTATCGGATGCCTACGTCATACAAAGAACACACCCTCCAAGTTTCAGGTCTACGATCAGCGGTTTAGGCTGGGCGTTGATCCATCAGTCATTCAGGACAAAGGATTTTATATATATATATAAATATTTGTGTTATTTGTATTATAATATAATGTTATTTAGTACAACACTCCACACTGTCAGTTTCGATAACAGCCATATATTTATTAGAATACATTTCGATGCGTCACGCGTCAGCCGGCAGCCCTCGTGCGTGACTGGGCCGACGACACTGGCGAATGGCGACCATCTTGTTTTCATACTGAAACTGAACTGAGTCGACGCCGCCTCTAATCTACCTGTTCTGTGGTTGGATTAATCGAAAAATAATAATAAAATTACTTGTTATATTCACACGTTGGTGTTTAAAAAATTAAGTTTGTATTGTTTTTCTTTTCTTTAACGTTTTCCATTAATTAATTATTGTAAATAAACATTATTATTACGTATAATTTTATTGTCACCGCGTATTCCTTTATTGGAAGCTTCCATTAAATTTATTGAGATGTTTTTTTTTATTATTATTATGCATCGTTTTTTTCTGTTTGCAATGAAACTTGTATCTATTTTCTACAATATTATGTTGAATGAATTGTTTGTTCGGATGCCAATTGATTTTTGTATCGGTGGTTTTTTTAGGTTTAAGGTTTAAGTGTGTGTCGGGTAGGGTCGGCGTACACCTGCAGGAAGAGTACAAACGACTATCGCACAGTCAGAGAGCCGGCCGCACCGAAACCTACGTCATCGCGAAACAATACAAAAAAGCGATTTAATTTAAAATTAAACACACACAAAATATTCAAAAAGTAATAATTTTACCTAATATTTGAACTCGAACCTATTTTAATGGTATCTGATCTACCCACGTTTGTTTTTGTGTTTTAAAAAAAATATATACTATCCACCGAATTTAAATAAACTTTTATGAGTCGAAGTGTAACAGTAAAAAATAAGGAAAAAAATCACAACTCGAATACTAAAAAAAGGCGATACGGGGAGCTTCGCTGGACTTTCGCTTGCCACCATTTTTGTGTCTCTGTGGATGTATTTTTCATCTTTATTGCCCGATGACATACGATTGCCAGCGGTCCGCTCTCGAACTATGTTTGATGTAATAACAATGTCAGTCCCTCAGAACAATAATATATGCTTTAGTTATTCTTCTGAGGCTGACCTCATCCAAACTTTTTGGACACACAACAACACAACACAGGACAACAGTTTGGACTGATCCAAACTGAAGTTGATTCATAATGATTTTATGTAAATTTTTCGAGATTGTGTAACGTTTGCGCGAGGTGTGCGCCCACGGCGAGGGAATGTGGCTCGTGAGCCGTTAGCTTTAAGGGCGGTTATTGCTTGCGCTGTGTCGTGCAACTGGGAGACGACCTAATTTTATCATGTAAAATGTCAATAAATAAATTGAATGTAACATTTTCGATCAGATCCGACTCAGTGAAATTGATTATTATTGTTAAAATATTTGAAATCGTAACGCAATTTAAACCTTGACGAATTCACTCGGAGATTACGTCGCGCGTTCTGCTCTCGTGTCTGCGGCTGCGTTGCTGTACAATGGGAGATAATACTGCAAACATCGACAAAAACAGCATGTTTTTCCAGTTTGGTTTAGTAAATGTTTCCATAAATTCTGTTATTTGTCACAAAACGTCGATTATATATACCTACTATGTATTAAGTCGAAATTGCAACAGATGAAATTTTGATGTAAGGTCCTTGTCCTGGATAAGCCCCTTAAAGATATGATTTCGGGGTGATGCGCTTTCTAACAAACATTATTGTGTAATTGATTAAAAATTGATATTTCATTCCCCACGTACATGCGCCGGTGGCGACATGTCTACCCAGCTTTGCATTTTATCTCCCATGATGCAGTTCGAAGAGTGACCATTGTGTATAGTTTGTGTCAAATCAAACAAATTACAAGGCAGATGAGAACCATTCAATATGGCGGCGTTGAGTCGCCATTTTGTTGAAGCGTGCACTCGTAGGCGAGTGTCGGGATAGCCGTTACTATGTACCTACTATCATTATTATATTGAGCGAGTACGCGGCGGCGACGGCGGCGCCCTCTCGGGTGGCTGCTAGTTAGTTATCGATTAGTTGTTTAGTTGATTGCGTTGCCTTCTTGTAGTATTTGTTTTTGGTGAAGTTACCGTTTGATTACAATAACAGAGCGGCCGCAGTAATGACACGGGGGGCTGTGGTCGAGAGCTCTAGCGTCCTTATTCAAAACACGGTGCGTCGGGGCAAGCCCGGCCGCGCGGCGGACCTAGCTACCGTTTTAATTAATATACACCGTTGAATAAAAGTAAGTAAAAGTCGGCCTGTGTCCTGCCTCGCCCCGCACCATCGCGTACATAATATTATCATAATGTATAGTTGCTGTAAGTTTTGTATATCATAGTCGTGGTGTATTATAGTGATGGCCCCTTGTCGTGTCGGAAGCACGGCGAGTGTCCACTTGTAGGTGTTGCGTCCGCGGCCTTAGCGTGTGTGCATGTGTCTGCGTGTGTGTGTGTGTGTGTATGTGAGTCGGTGTGCGTGTGTGTGTGTGTGTGTGTGCGTGTGTGCGTGTAGCGGCACCCGCGGGGGGCGGGGCGGGGACGTCGCGGTCAACCATAGCAGTGACGTCACCGGTCACGCAACTCGCCGCGGTGGGTAATCAAAGACTATCAGTAGATGTAAAATATACATTTTTTAAAAATTCCCTCCACTCTGTACTCGATGTATTTTTAATAAAAGGCGTTTTCACATTGTACTAAACAGGTGTTGTACGAGACCAGACCGTATGCTCTCGTACTAGATCTGTTTCAATTCAACCATTATGTAAATTTAGATTTGATTTTTTCCCCTCGCGGGAAAGGCAAAGGAATTTAGGTCCATACGGCCTGATTTTGTCTTTCCAACGTGTGGGCGAGTTGTGATTATTTTGTGTATTAAATTTTTGGTGATAATTCTTAATTTATCATACACAACACAAATTGAAATTAAGAACTCAATGCTTTTGGTAATGAGCAAAGGAATATTTAGATGTGCCAGTGCAATATTTAGTAGGTGGGAGTCCCACTTCTGATCGTTTAGATGAGTGTTACCAGAAGTATTTACATCTGGTGCCTCACACTTGCGCCTTTGAAAGTAAAAAGAAAATACACAACTCAAATTGAAATTAAGAACAATGCTTTTGTTGATGAGTAAAGGAATGTTTAGATGTGCCAGTGCAATATTTAGTAGGTGGGAGTCCCACTTCTGATCGTTTAGATGAGTGCTGCCAGAAGTATTTACATCTGGTGCCTTACACTTGCGCCTTTGGAAGTAAAAAGAAAATACACAACACAAATGGAAATTAAAAACTAAATGCTTTTGTTGATGAGTAAAGGAATGTTTAGGTGTGCCAGTGCAATATTTAGTAGGTGGGAGTCCCACTTCTGATCGTTTAGATGAGTGTTGCCAGAAGTATTTACATCTGGTGCCTTACACTTGCGCCTTTGAAAGTAAAAAGAAAACTAAAGAAAATTCGACGCCTAGTAGGCATCCAGCTGGCAACCCTCATCGGATCTTACTTCCGTTTGTTGTACGCTATTTGAAATGATGTATTATTTTACGTTATCTTTGCTTGTTATGGTATTTCTTGCTCGCTTTGTTTTCTGCTCACCCCCTAAGTCCTAACGTTGTATCATATTTTTTTAATAAAAAAATAATGCAATAAATTTAGTTCAATAACATTTTTAATTGTTTTTGTTTTCTAGACTTTTTTACCTTTTTAGTTAAATGCTACATCTTGCGTGAAAAACTTTTTTGACTACCCTCGATGGGTCGATCAATTTAATTAGATTGAAGTCGAATGCATTCACTATGATTTTATGTCTCTGAGTACTGGAATAGACATCATCTACTATACATATTTAGCATATACTCCGTTCATGATGTTTTTTTAAAATCAATGGAAATGTAAAGAGTTAGTGGGTGCCGCGCGCAACGAGCAAAGCTAAAAAGAGTTCATGTGCCACAAGTTGATCGTGTGGTGGGTTGGAATCGTCGGTAAAAACCTTTTTAAATGAACATTCTTTGTAATCAGTGTTGCCATTTTAGAGCTTTAGTTGAATCCTAACTAAAGTGCTAACCCGAGGGCGGAGGTAATCTGTTAGGGACTCATTAATAAAGAGTGTCTCTGTAAAGTGAAGTTCCCTTTTGTTCAGTAGAGTTAGTTGTATTGCTTCATTTGTTTTCATAAATCTTATGACTAGAGTTTTGCGTGACGGCAACTGCCATTTCTTTGACGCATCGCCTCTTAGCATAGCGTAGGTACTGTGTAGGTAGCGCCATGTGCTGTGTATATAGCGAGAGTATTTACCATTCACTTATTAGTATACATTTATAAATAGTTGTTGTATAATAAAATGTATTTTTGCATGGTTTATTTAAAAAAAAAATATATATAATAAAGTCCAAAATTATTATTACTGTATGTAGCGTTGCAATGCGATGTGCCGCAACGCAGCAGTCGTTTTCTTCGTGTGATACATATAGCTGTGGTCCATCTTATAAAATTGTGAATTTAATACCTATTGTTAGTCCCACAGTCCCACCATTATAACCAACATTTTTTATTTATTAAAGGCGACGAAGACTTAGTAGCCACCATAGATTTGCTGTGTTGCCAGTGAGATTCGAAATGTATCTTTTATTTATTTAATAAAAATCCTCACATTTATCAGTGAGTATTTCGCTGTCCCCGTTTGCATTGCGAGCACATAGCAATGCAGGTTTTGAACGAATAGTTTTAAATAGGGCACGTGCTCCGCGCTTCCCTGAGCAGCGCGCAGCGGTACTATGCAATAAACATTTTCTATATTGACAAAAGATATAAAACTAAAAAAAAAAACGAATATCATAATATGTATTAAAGAGTGACGTAGTCTGTCAATAGTGGTGTGGTGTGATTGTGTTTGTCGCTGGCAGAATGGGTGACGGGTTCGTGAACGTGGCATGTTGGCTGATGTTTGGTAGTCACCGTAGAGCAGAATATTTGTGTGCCAACTGCCAGTCTTCTCTGTCGCATGCCGAATTAACTTCCGGATACTCCATTGTTGAGATAGGAGCCCCTACTCTTCATATGCTTCGGTGATAGTCCTATTATTGTTGTTCGATTTTAAATTAACACGAAATATATTATATTTATTCAGTAATAAATCGGTGCACTTAAGCCTTTAAGCTCTTGATAATAGGTATTACGAAAATGGTCGAATTTATTATCGAAAATGTTTAGTGAAAATTTTACTAGTTTTTGTCGATGATAATCATTTATGACGGTGTTAGAGACCTTTTGCTGTCATTTAATTTCTGTGGATGACCACAACAGCACAAGAGAATAAGGCCTTAAATTGTCAGGTATTTTTTTATCTGTCTGGGAAAAATACAACAGAGGGTCATTCTTTCTGTTGTTATTATTGAGTTTTTGCAAGCCCTATTGTCCCTTTTTGTGCAATACCAGCATAATATTATCTACAGAACAGAATAAAAAGTGATTTTCTGGCTCTTGTTCCTTTTGTGTTCAGCATTCGTTGTTGTCTACACCGTCAATCTTAAAGCTACCTCTACGCGATTGGGTCGAAACACCAAAACTTAATGTAATCGAAACTAGTAGGAATATTGAGATTCACAGGGCCCGAGTTATGTATGCATAGCATCAATAGAAGCTATATTAACTAGAGACTTCAATAATCGTATTAGAACAGGACAAAAAATATGTTTCATCTGCAACATGTTTAACCCACAAAGGCCCAAAGACCTTAAGGTTTGTACATTACCCGAGATTTTAGGTCCTTGCTACTGATATCCTCAAGAAGAAACAAGCTTATTTTGTAACATGTAGTAAGAAGATTTAAAAATGTAATTTGAACGAAAAAAACATTAATTTAAGTTTTTGTGGTCGTTTTATGTTAATAGTTACCTACTTATTACGAAAAGTATTACCTGCATAGCAAAAACTCAGGGTTGCAACAAATTCTCCATCGAATATGCAATAATAATTAATATGCTTTTTCACATTTTAAATAACATTTGCAATGGTGTTGACTGTTCGATTCTTGGTGTGACACTGCTGCGAATACATTCAATATTTGAATAGCAAAGCTTTGTTTTATTTCTGACCGGTTTCGCCCAACTCGCATACTTTAATTTTCTTGTCATTTTATTTATGGAAGAATTCCCGATTTGGTAACTCTGAAAGATGGTGAATAATTAATGACGTACTCCTACTGGCCAAAAGCCAAAACACCATGTTCAAAAAGGATACGAAAAAAATTAAAGGAACTGGCAATTGTGCTACGACTGTCAAAACTGTCAAATGTCATTTGCTTTGCTTGTCAAATGTAGTTGTCAGTCGCGCCATTTTAGCTCTTTCTTTTCAGATTCCGTGTGATTGTGTTCGTTCGTTCGTCGTGTGACGTGAATAAAATACAGCAACCATGGGTCGTATGCACGCTCCTGGGTAATTACAATTTATTTAATAATTCATTATAATTTGGTCGCTATCGTTGTTGAGTATTTTTAGTGGACATAACCTGTAACATGTAAGGCGACCGCGTGGTGACATGTGCGTGTCTGTTGCAGCAAGGGTATCTCCCAGTCGGCGCTGCCGTACCGGCGCAGCGTGCCCACGTGGCTGAAGCTCACCGCCGAGGATGTCAGGGAGCAGATTTACAAACTCGGCAAGAAGGGCCTTACCCCGTCGCAAATCGGTGAGTAGTACTCCGTCACCTGTTAGTCCTCCAAGGATGAAATATGCATACCAAATGCTGCATAATATCTCAGAACACACCAACCAAAGCTATTTCTGGTATGAATCATGCTGCTATGTAATATACACAGGTACTGGAATATATTTGTATTGCACTTCCTCGCTGTTAGTTATGTACTCTTTGCTCTTAAGTTTGTTAATCGTGTTAATTTCGTCTTAATTTTGGATCTTGGACCATAAGAGAGTTTGCGGGCTTCTATCCTTGTACACTTGTGTTATTTGTTTGTGTGTATTTTAATTTTTTACACCACTAAGGTCCTAAGTGCTAGGATTTGGACCGCTTCAATAAAAATAAGATAAAACAGCCTTTATTATTGAATTAAATGGTTTTTTAAACTCATAAAGGAAGGACTGTACATTAAGCACCCTCGATTTTTAATAGTTACAATTTTTTTTTGGATAGAATAGTGTGTTTATAGTGTATTTCTCAAATCCGCAAATTACGGAAATTCATAATTTTCGAGAAAAAAAAATAATAAATACCTTACTCAATTTACGATAATATTTTGACTTTGGCGCTTCGCCGGCCGCTACCGCGGCACGCTCGCTGCGCTCGCTCGGCTCGCGCGATTTGGTCAACAGTGCAAACCTAACCTAACCCTCAAGTTTAACAAATTTTCATTTTCATTAGCAAATTATAATAATCAAAGATAATGAATAACATAATCACTTTGTCCGAATGTAAAACGAAACACAATTCTTACAAACTACAAAGTTAAAGGCAAATGGTTGACACATCGCGGAGTTTTGTATGAAATTGTGAAAACTTTAGTATTTTTTTTCTCGAAAACGATGAGTTTCCGTAATTAGGGATTTTATGTGAAGTTATATTAAGTAAAGTCCCACACACATAAAAAATATGAAGCTCTAAATCGCGGGTGCTTATTGTACAGTTGAGCCCTCATAAACACTAAACATTTTCATCGACAACTTCAACTTGTCTTGCGATATAGGCCTTCTTCATTGCCTTCTGTATTTCTGTCCTTAGCCATTCGCACCCATGGGGTCATCAAACAATGTTTTTTTCTAATCATCTGTCCATCTGATATTTGGTCTTCCTCTTTTTCTTTTGCCTTCTTTGGGGCCCTACTCCACAACATCCTTTATTCATTTATTAATGTGTTGTCGCATCATTTGACCTGTCCACCACCATTTCTGTTCCTTCACTATTTGCATATTTTTTGTTGTTTTAAATTTGACTTTTATTATATCTAGTTTAATTTTATCTTTGAGTTTTATATTAAGCACACTTCTCTCTATATTATTTTGGCATACTTTTAGTTTTTGATAGTCATTCTTCATTTTTGTGCCCAAGTTTTGCAGTACAGGAACTATGAACATTTTAAATACTTTAAATTCAAGCTATAACATTTGGACTACATAGTTTAGTAGTACATAGTACATGACCAACAACAAAATATTAATTTATGAACAAATCCCTACTAATATTTGTTTAAAGAAGAATTTATTCTCAAAAAAAGATAAAAATCACTTACATGAGAATATTAATAAAAGTCTATGACATTAACAAAGTCGCCACATTAGTAATGGGTAGGAATCTCATTAACGTATAATAATCAAGGATCATAATATAATCACTACGTTATAACAATCTCAGCTAAAAAGCGCCTGATTTTTTAAAACATTGTGACAATATCTTTACACGAATGTAATTCTGTCTGTCTGTTAAACTTTTACGCCTTATTGGCTTAGCCAATCATCATGAAATGTACACACATTATCAGAGGTACAGAGAAGGACATAGGGTACTATTTATCCTGGAATTCCCACGGGAACTCCAAAATTAACGCTAGTAAAATCTTATAAAATTTCGCATACACATTAGCAGGAGTACAGAAAAGGACATAGGGTACTGAACTTGTAGGGAACAGCTAGTAATAATAATGATATACTTGTGGTGCTGACCGGGGCCCGTGCGGTGTGGTCTGTCGGCAGGCGTGATGCTGCGCGACTCGCACGGCGTGGCGCAGGTGCGCTACGTTACCGGCAAGAAGATCCTGCGCATCATGAAGGCGCTGGGGCTGGCACCGGACCTGCCCGAGGACCTGTACTTCCTCATCAAGCGCGCGGTCGCCATGCGCAAGCACCTCGAGCGCAACAAGAAGGACAAGGACAGCAAGTTCCGCCTCATCCTGGTGGAGTCGCGCGTGCACCGGCTGGCGCGCTACTACAAGACCAAGAGCGTGCTCCCGCCCACGTGGAAGTACGAGTCCGCCACCGCCTCCGCGCTCGTCGCCTAATATAAGTGTAATATAAACTAATATAAAAGCTCATGTCTTGTTTCATTCACACGCGATACTGTTGCGAGCAGCGCACCCTTCCCACTCCTCAAATAGGGAGTATGAATTCAAGTATTTATTACTTACGAAGTGTTAATAATTTATATAATATCCTACTTAATATTATAAATGTGAAAGTGTGGATGTTTGGATGTTTGTTAATCAGTCACACAAAAACGGCTGAATGGATTTGGATGAAATTTGGCATGCAGGGGTACAGAGAAGGACATAGGGTACTTTTTATCCCGGAATTCCCGCGGGAACTCCGAAATAACCGCGGGTGAAACCGCGGGGCACAGCTAGTAATTACATAAAATGCTTTGTCCTTAAACTGACTGACAATCCACAGCCTAAACCGCTGATCGTAGAGACCTGAAAGTTGAAGGGTGTGTTCTTTGTGTGACGTAGGCGTCCGATAAGAAAGGAGTTTTGAAAATTCAACGCCTAAGGGGATGAAAAGTGGTTGTAAAGTTTGTATGAAACAATTCCGCGGGAACTTCGAAATTATCGCGGGTGAAGCCGCGCGGGACAGCTAGTGTCAATAATATAATAAAAATGAATAGCTGTTTGTTTGTCTCGCTAAAACTCGAGAATGGTTGGACCTATTTGGCAAATCTTAATCTTGAAATATTTGTGGAAGTTCAGGGAAGGTTTAAAAAGTAAATTAGACTACTTTGGAATTCCACCGGGAATTCCGAAACTCGCGCGGGTGAAACCGCGGGGCACAGTTAGTTAATAATAATCTTTATTTCTTTTAGGCTTACAATGAAACTTAGGTACCTATACAACGTGTTAATGAATTAACTGAAAACCTTATACACCCCATTTAAAAAAATAAACAATAATATGATTAAAATATATTTTATGTCGAAAATATTTATATTTTAAAAGTTATTCTTATTCAACATTAATTTGGAGCTGACCTATCTACGAAATTCCAAGCGCTACGCCCGCGCCGCCTAACGGTTCGAATTTTTTTGCTGCCGGGTTTTTTCGCGCCTAATCTTGTATTATAAATAATTTAGACATGGGCTTGTAAAAATGAAAAAATATAACCTATATTAAAACATAGTTGATAGTGTGATCGATTCGCTAGTCGATTCTGAGCAAACTACTTTCTAGTTTTCAGTTAATTCATTAACACGTTGTATAATGTATCCTACTTGTATTTTAATAGTATTATATTATAAAGGTCTTACATATGTATTACTAGCTGTGCCCCGCGGTTTCACGTGCACGTACACAGAAACACGCACACACAAGAAAAAGACACCATACATTTTAGTTTGAGCTTCTCCCGCTAATGGAGGTGACGCAACAATTAAGTAAAATGCCATATTGTGTCGTCAACGGGTGCAACAATCACACGTCAAAAAATAAAAAACAGCACGGAATCACTTATCACCAGTAAGTAAACTTAGCAAATCCATACACTTTCCTAATCACCACATGCATACGCAACCGGCTTCACTTCGTTGTTCGAGACGTTCCGTCTTTAGTTTTTATTTGGTCTGAGGTACGGCTAAATACATACGTTCAGTTGTTAAAAAGAATGATGACACGCCTGTCGTGCCATCCGCAACGATCGGATAAGAACAACTTGGATATTAGATTTGAGACTTAAGAGTAGGTTCTTTCATCCTAATTTATTGTGTTCCTGCGAGAATTCCGACTTTGGCACGACCGCGACCACACGGGGATCAGCTATTTTACATATTATCCTAATTGATTTATTTTTAAATAAATTATTATAGAAGATATAATAATAAAATCATGTATTTCAATGACACAGCTATGGCACAATGCCTTTCACCGCCACGTTTTGTATCCTCAATAAGTTAAGGCTGCAAAAACATAGCAATTTCCTCCAGACTACACGCGCTTTAGGCATGATTCTCCTAGTGTTGGAAATACTTAATATCAATATCGATCTTTTAATCTATAAAAATAAATATAAAAGTCAGCGCAGTGGTTTGTTAGTCGTAATATTACGGTTCTGGCCCCTGGAGCAGGTTTTTTGTAGATCTTGATATCATGGGGATGGCGGTGAAAGGGCTAAACTGACGGTACTACCTACGTACAATCACCGGCACCGTAGTGGTCGATAACGTGATTTGCAGGTTTTTGCTTTCGGACAAAGAAATAGACTAGGTAAGTACTTATATTTTTTATTTATCTTTTTTCAATTGCAGAAGAGATTAACGTTCAGCAAAATTTCAGAATCGATAAAATAATAAACCAATAGTAAATAAAGAGTTTGACCTTTCAGATTTGACTTTTTTCGATACGGGGTTCTACTTGGGGAGCAGGGCCCGTCTAAAGTCTAAACGATCTCTGCGAAAGAAGCAGGGTCATTCATGATGCCGCAAGCGTTGACTCCTCGCTTTATCCTGATGTAGCCGTCTTCACCGAAGCTTTCTCCCCAGGAATTCTTTATGGTCCAGTAGGGAACATCTTTTTCTGAAATAAAAAGGTTATCTATAACGGCTAAATACTTACATTTCATTGAAATTTTCCAACCTACCTGAAATCCACGTAAAAGAAATGGAACAGTGCCTATAACTTTTGGACATAGATAAGCAATAGTGTGTTAACCTACACTGGAGAAATTTTTGAGTAAATCGTGTTTTAAAAATATAGGGCCATTTTGTGTCAACATATTTTATGTTCAACATTTTGTTACATATTTAAACAATGTAATAAGGTAAACTCTAATTAAAAAACGTTCTCTAACTGTCAATAGACCGTTCTGTATCAATAACTTAATTTTTTGGGTTAACATGTTATTGCTTATCTGTGGCCTTTTATACCATCCTTCCACCCGCGGTAACTTCGGAGTTCCCACGGGAATTGCAAGATAAATTACTATACCTACGTTTAAAGCTTCTTGAATCACTATCTATTGGTGAAAACTGCATGGAAATATTTTCAGTAGTTTTTAAGTTTATCGCGAACAGACAAACAGACCCGGCGGAGGAGATAGTATTATAATAATTACCTACATACTAGCTGTGCCCCACAGTTTCGCCCGCGTCAATTTCAGAGATCCCGCGGGAATTCCGGGAGAAAAAGTAGCCTAAGTTACTTCTTATAACATCAGCTATCTGCCAGTGAAAGTCCCGTTAAAATCGGTCCTGCCGTTTCAGAGGTTACCCGGGACAAACAGACAGAAAGGCAGAGAAAAAATTTAAAAATTGTTTTTTTGATGTTGTTTTTATTATTATTCTTGTATTTATTATTTAGTTTATTATCTGTTTTTCTCCATTTAAATAAATAAATAAATAAATATAATTTCGTATTCATTTAGTGAAAAGCTGTTAATTTGAAATTACAAACAGACACGTCAATTTTATTTGTAGATGTAAGGAAGGATATAGGCGTAGCGCCCACGACGACGTTTTAAGGGGGAGACTAGGTACCTATGTTGTTCGTCTGTTTGTGCGTTTATATCGTATATCTATTCATTATTTATTCACCGATTCGAAGACGGCTGGACCGATTTGGAAAATTCTTTTTTGTTTGAAAAGGGTCATCGACTTCGAACCGACCAGCAACGAATAGGTACCTACTAATAATGCTTACTAATAATATAAATGCGAAAGTGAGTTTTGTTTTGTTACGCTTTCTTTTTGAATTTTTCTATTTCGGATCACATCGATATTTTCAACTTTTTAGTGTAGCGCATTTTTATGTTTTTTAAGACAGTTTTTGGTTAAAATTTTGTTTTCTTTTTTCTGAACTATGTTATTTTTTTCTGCGTCAATCGTATAATTTAAAAGATAAACTTGATTTGGAAATTTTGTGCTTTTCGCCTCTAAATAAGTTTCACTTGAGAGCCAACTTTTGGATTTGAAATGTGAATAGAGCTTACCCGTGCCGTATCCAACAAGCAAAACTCCGTGGTTGAGTTTCTCGAAGGTGCACGAGTGCACACCTTTGGTGTAGCCATGGAATGATTGCGCGTCCACACCTGCCGGTCCCAGATAATCCATATTAGTTCATCAGCATACCTATTGTAAGTAACTTCAAGTACTTTCCTGTAAATTCGGCATCAGTAAAAGCGTTTTGATGGATGCCCACAAATTGGAAACAGGTACCTACCTACCATTTGTTCAATGTTGTGGTCACACTGCAAACTAGGGATTTTACGGAGGTATCTACTTTGTCGTAGCCACAGATAATATTAGTAGGTATAATAGTCGGATTCGGAGTAGGTGTAATAGTCGGAGTTAGAGTTTTAGATTAGTCGGAGTCGGAAGTGGTGGCAGCTTCATCGCTTATTATAACTATATTATAATGTTATGATTTATGTTAATTTAGTTGCGGCATTCATTTATCTAGTAGATAATTAGTATAGTAACAAGGAAGAATGTTCAATGTTAAAATTCGAAGCTGTAAAGTTTTTTATTACTTGGAATATTCCATAGGCTACTTAGTTGTTCCCCGTGGTTTTACCCGAGGTAATTTCGGAGTTCCAATTCCAGGATAAACTACTTAAACCTCCCTCATGATTTACTCTACGTAGGTATTGGTGAAAACCGCATGAAAAACTGTTCAGTGGTTTTTGAGTTTATCGCGAACAGACAGCGGAAGCGACTTCATTTTATATTATGTAAGTATGGGAAGATTACATACGTGCATACTGCATACGTGTTTTGGCAATCGCTGCGATAAATGTTTCTTTGTTTGTCCTTTGTACCTACATTATTGTGCCTCTGGTTTGATAACAATGAAACGTTGGTGTCGTGTCGTGAGGTGTCACGAGTACAACACGATAAACAAATTAGATTTTCCGCCTGACAAAAACCGGGGTGACTTACCGACCGATAGCGGTCCGTATAGGTACAAGAATGCCATCAAATCTTTCTCATCGGATCCCGCGTGCAAGAAGCAGTCGCCGACGCGCACCCGCACCGACTGGTTGTTGAACCGGCAGCTCCCCTGTTTATCCTCGTACGGGTAGACCTCCTCGCCGTCCACTCCTCCAGTTTTATTCATGTATCTGATTACACATACACATAGGTACGAATCTAGGAACAGCAGAGCTTATAATGTATGCCTCCACAACAATATCGGCGAGTACAGACGATTACGCGCGGCGAGCACGATAGTGCAGAGGGCATACTTGGCTGTACTCGCTGATTATCGTCTATGATCGCCTGCGAGTTGGCATTTGACTAATTAAGTTTTAGTTAAAAAAAATAAAATAAATAAATCTTCGTCTAGACTTCTAAAGCAATAGCTATCATTGTTAGTTCTGTAGTATTGAATAGAGCCATAGCAACATCACGATACTTGACGACGGCCACTCCGTGAACCTGAGCAGTGAGCACTGACATATTGTGTGAGTACATACAATCACTGACACAACACTACTGGCCCTGCACTGGGCGGACACGTTGCCGGAACTGTGACTTCACTGATGTGTGTGAACCGGTCATAAAACGACTGAGTGCGGCCGGCCGGAAGG
The DNA here is from genome assembly GCA_907165275.2 of Zygaena filipendulae. NCBI lineage: Eukaryota > Metazoa > Arthropoda > Insecta > Lepidoptera > Zygaenidae > Zygaena > Zygaena filipendulae. The sequence goes on along the minus strand of OU015670.1, from coordinate 74,830 downwards.
AACTTATCTTAAAAATATTATCACGAAAAACCGGCAATTTATCATGACCACGTGACACGACGATGACATAGTCAACTTGGCTAAGGGTGTAGGTAGTGGTTATATATGTACTCTTTGGGGTGTAGGTTTAAAATGCATCATCACTCAACCTCCATTACCTACCCTCCTCCTAGCGGGGACCTAGCCGAACAAAACAGCAGAACGCGTTACTTTTATTTGAATTGTAATTTTGATTATCGTTCGAATAAATATGAACAAGCATTAGAAAAAAAAATTATGTTACCTACGTTTTTGTAAATTCGAACCGTCGCGTCGTCGGTCGTTGTAATCACAACACAACACTTGTGAACCGCATAACTATTTCACCTGTGCACAACTGGTAACTAGATGGCGTTACTTGTATTTTAAAACACGCTATAGAGTGTCGGACTAGATTTGGATATTATATTTTAGAATAGCCTATTATCTATCAATTTCTAACAATACGTAGGTAAACAAGTGAACATGGTTTCGATTTTGGTCTTTTGGTGTTTATATCTGGTTCTAGTGGTTCTTTCAATCTTCGTTCTCGTAAATCGTAACGGTACCTAGTCACCTACACCAGGGTCTAGCTCCGCAGGCACCTCACACCTGTGACCTGTCACTGTACGCGTACGGTCGTAGTCTCCGGAATTTAAGCATTTCCCTGGATACCGAATTCAATTCTTGACGTGAAGTGTTGATGTAACGTCTGAGATAAGGCAGCGTGAATCTATTATCTTCTGAAAGATTTTATCATTTTTGATTATTATCTATTGTTTATCACGGAAGTCCCGCGGGATAAGTTCACGCGCCAAACCGCAGGGAACAGTTAGTACCTACTTACTAAAGTTGCGAAAGTGAGTTTGTTTGTTTGTTTGTTTGTCAAACGATCATCATGAAATTTACATATCTATATACCTTGTCAGGGGTACAGAGGAGGGTTATTTTATTCCGGAATTCCAGCGGGAACTCCGAACTTATCGCGGGTGAAATCGCGGGGAACAGCTGGTGGTTCATATTACTTGTGAACTGATACAATATTATATTGAGACAATATTGGTTATTGTGTTTGACATAATAATTTTTAATCACGTCTATACACGTACTTAATCTTCTACTTATCTATACATATACAACGTGTTAATGAATTAACTGAAAACCTCATACACCCCATTTAAAAAATAAACAATAATATGATTAAAATATGAACATGCGTTATTTTTAGGCGACTTTTAAATTCGCAGCATTCAAAATAAAATGTGCTCAACGTATTATTTCTGATTTCTTTTTAATATTATTAAATTTCATAATTCAGAATTAACTATTAACACACAATACCAAATTTTTGTAAATATACATCTTTCCGAAACAGCGCAACTCGCAAGCATTAATCTCTAGATCGCGTCGCGGTAAAACCTACCAATATTTGGACATTATCACACAGCGGCACTCTAGTTCTAAACTTGCAGGGCTTGTACTGTGTATGTGTGTGGGTACCAGACGGCATCTTCTTTTTCGTCGGTACACTCTTGGCAGAGCGGTCGTGGTCCTCACGAAGTTGTCGCAATGTGGGCAGATGTTGCGTGCCTCACAATGCCTCGCCACTCTTCCCGGTCAGATGCTGTTCTTGTGCATTCGTGTAGCGGCCTGCCCACAGCAGCCTCAACCTGGTCGGTCCATCGCATTGGTGATTTACCGCGAGCTCTGGTACCTTCCACCGCTCCCTGCACTACGATACGCTCGATGGAGCTGTGTCAAGCCGGGATACATGGCCAAAAAACCGTAGGATTCGATCTTTATCTAACTAAGGTCGATAGTAGCTGCTTGATGCCTAGTTCTTTCAGAATGGAGACGTTAGTGCGGAACTCAGTCCACGACATTCCAAGAATCTTTCTCCAACACCACATTTCCAGAGCGTCTAATTTCTTCTTCTCTACTTCTCGTAATGTCCACGTCTCCGCGGCGTAAGTATATAGAAATACGGCGGCGGCCAGACGGCATAGGTACATACGTATTATGGTACTTACGATTCACACTAAACACCCGGGCTCCGTAAACACCGAACTTTAACTCACTTGAATGTTTACCCGGACGCGAACCGTGACACTTTGCGTCAGTTAGGTCAGTTAGGTTTGCGTCAGTTGTCGACACCTGCGGTGCTACCAAAGCACCATAAGAACCATTACCTGAACGCCAGCTGCATGTTCCCACCCTGGCAGCCCTCCGAAGTGTCGTCGCAGTCAACCAGCTGCTGCTCCGACAGGTCCACGAGCCGCTCGTACTGCAGCGCGTACTGCGCCTCCACGCTGCCTGCCGACCACGGCGCCCCAAAAAATGACAATAACGCCACAGCCTCCAACAACAAGCCCACACAACAACATCACCAACATACCCAACAATTTTGCTTCACCGTCCTACAATTGACGCAAGCTGTTATATTTTTGTTTTATTCTTTTTTTTATTATCTTTTTTGAATAAGTATTGTGCTTTTTTAGCCAAATAAAAATTACCGATGGCGCTGTAGGCCCAGCAGGCGCCGCAGGTGCCCTGGGCGCGCACCGGTGTGACCACCTTCTCGTCGCGCCAGTCGAACGAATCCGGCATAGCGACGATCGGCATCTCGATCGCCGAGCACCCCCGCTCGTCCGCCTCGCCCGCTCCGCGCAGGCAGGTCACGTGCCGAGTGAACTCCTCCGTCGACATGTCCGCGAAGTTGTCGACGCCTGCGTGCAAATACAATGAAAACGGCCGATAGCGAGTCACACTCCCATAATTAGGTCTTATGCACATTATAAGAAATTTTCATGTGTCTTATAAGAAATGTTATATAAGACATCCAGTCGCTTTAATAATAATATAATAATATTTATTATTTTGTAAATTTATACTGTAAAAAACCTAAATTTAAGATCAATAAATGAATAATAATAATAATAATCCACATCACAACACACAAATCTACTTGATCCCACAGTAAGCTATTATTAGCTTGTGTCGTAGAAACCATGCAAACGTAGTATACCTATACTACATAGAATTACTTATATATTATACTATAGATATATCTAAATAAATAGATATTATATCCATAAAAATACTGTAAATATATATAAACAGACCCAGACTGGAAAATGGAACCCTGTGTTCATCACACAAAGTCCGACCCCACCGGGCCGCTTTGGTTTTTATGAGACCATACATTACAAGAAATGTCGGATAAGACACGCGCATACACACATTTTTCTTGTCCGATGTTCTTCTGATAATATGTAAAAGGCCTTTTAGGGTTCCGCACTCTTTATCTCCTCCGGGAAAAATACATGGTCAATGGTCATGTGCTAGTGTCATCAAGTCGTTCATAAACAGTATCAAAATAGTAGTGGACAGTGATCCTAGAACACTGCGCTGCACTGGTCCCCAGTTATGATGTTTTGTTGATGATTTGTGTTTAATCGGTTCGTTATTTACATACTGAATAAGGTAGTTTCCGGAGTATGGAAATCAAAATTCTATTTAGTTCGTCAGATAGATAGTAGAAAAATATTAGATATGTATTTTTTCTTTTTTCAAATTATTTAAAAAATATTGAGATAAAACGGATTAAAGTTTAGGAATGGGGACTCTTGACGTCATAACGTGCTATAAACTGTAACACGGCGTGACGTCACGCGACATCTCCTTTATTTTTCATTTCGTAAAAAATTTAAAAATACATGTCCAAAATTTTTTATTATTGTCGGAATCGGTGTTCGGGTTCTTAATTTCTCATCAACATTTCAGAGTTTTTGTTAATTCAAATCTTATGGGCGAAACAGGCGGGTGAAACCGCACGGACCAGATAGTACTTAACATTTATTTTAGGTCAATAGCCGTAAACGTAATTCGACATCATCAGGGTCGGAGGGTGTAAAACACCTTATGATCTTTATTCAGTGACAGCACCGTTAGTGTTGTGGTGAGCCAACTGGCTGATAAGCTGGGCGTCGCGGGTTAGATCCCTGCATGAGGGTAATGTATGTGTTGAACATTGCTGTTTACTCTGAGTCTGAGTATTTCATATGGATTTTAAGTGGATAGGTATGTATCTACCAAAGAAAGTCGTCTGGTGCCCATAGCACGAGCTCTGCTTAGTTTGGAACCAGGTGGCGCTGTATGCTAATGTCCAAGTATTCTTTCACTCACCATAGACAGCGTGTTCGCTTTCGTCGTTCTTCTCGTTGAACTTCATCAGGTTATCTTTGAAGATGAGGAACCTGGTGTCCTTCTCCTGCTGGTCGGCATACGTGCGCCCGTACTTGCGGATGAACGCCTCGAAGTGCTCCTCAGCTCGCTCCAGGTCGTAGTACACGCGCTCTCGGGCGGGCACCAGCGACCCCGCCGCCATCGCGCACATCAACGCTAGAACTGGTAATACCATCTTGCTCTCTCTCGTTACCTATGGCTTCACTTGAGCCCACATTGTTCTTATATAGGAATCCACGGCGAAAACATTCCAATTATGGCCAGTTTATTGAAGCGATATCGAATAATTGCGCGTGTTTGATCACTGTTAAAATATGTTACATTTAATTAGGCATTTCCATGTATTTTTAAAGAATGCGTCGTCGTCGTTACATTTTATGGCGCACAAATTTATTGGAATACCATCGTGTCTGTTAGATTCTATACTTAGTTAAAAAAATTATTTTTATTGACATTGCATTCACATAACTTTAGCCTCTATTATAAAAACTGTTAATCATTTCGAGTCCTGCCGTCATGGAAACATGTACATATTGTAATCTTCATTGTTCTATGTACATTCACGAGCCCGGTTACCGGGGTGCTATGTGCCATCAGATAGTTTCGGGTGGGTTTTAAAATTGGAGTCAAGAGTGAACCCTGACCTTTTTGTGCAGTCACACCTACGCTTGTTCTATTTGATATTCAAGAAAGTCATTGTGCTATCTCATATTTATGGTGAGTTCATTATGTTGTAAATAAGTAGTTAAACAGTTAGGTAAGTCCAGAGATTGAGACAGTTCAACTTGTTAGTTTGAGAGATCGAAAGTTTTCCATAGGGTGCCTTTTGTCTTACTAGTAAGGAAGTTGCGTGAGAAACCTGAAAGTACAATATTCTTGTATAGTTTTTATAGTTTTGAAGTCGGTTCTCTTTAACAAAAAAAAAGAAATTAAGTAATAATTTTTGTTTTGGTTTTAAATTTATAATTTGTTTTCTATATTTGTTTGAATATTTCGAATAAATAAAATAATATCCACTTCAACAGTAACTCAGCCAACTAAACTAGCAGCACGTTCTGATCGCGTTGACGCCTAAATCCTAATAAAGACTGACCTGACTTTTCTTACCCAGAACATTCCATTAAACAGCCGGAATTATTAGCCAATTCTTGTCAAAGGACTTATGATCCCGACGCGATAACAAGGATCGTATTGAAACCTACCTGCCTATCACTTCTTTACCTGTCCGGCAACCTGTCTACCTGACTCTGACTCACTGTGACCACAACACGCTGTGTTCGGGAATGATTCAGGTAAAAAATTAGAAGATTTATAATTTTGGTTGTAATAAAGACAGAGAATGTCCGCAATGTCCAAAATAACTTCACTTGAACAAATCACATAGAGGACGTTTCTTATGGCGGGCGTATAGAATACTAAAAGCATAGTGTTACAAAATAAAGACAGAAACACTCCATGTGTGAGTTGACGAAAACATGAACTCTTATAAACTACATAGTTGACTGTGTTGAAAATATTGTGGGTTCTTTGGAGCTGTCTTGTCACGGAGTCACATATCGATCGTTACAAATAAAGAAAACCTAAAGTTGCCATACTTTCGGATGTCAAAATTAACTTTAATCTGGAAAGCTATTTAAATTCAGTTTTACCTACTACAACTAATTGGGAATACAATTGTTGTTTATTAACCTCGAGAATGATTACTAACAATTGTAATGGAAAAAAGAAATAATTTGTTACAATGCTGTTGGTGTTTCCGTGAATGGGACTCGATCCTTATTCTGCCTACTAAATATCACTAGGTTTAAATTAATTGAAGACTGAAAAATTAATTGAAAAAAGTGTTTCAAAAAGCTCATCAGATATCGAAATTAACGAATGGCAAAAAAATACCAACTCATGAATTTGTTTTTTGCAAAATTTTGTTAAAATAGTTTGATTATATTCACAGAGGCGGCTTTTGCGTGTATATAAACCAATTTTGAAATTTTCTTATATTATTTACTAGCTGTCCCCCGCGGTAATTTTGGAGTACCCGCGGGAATCCCAGGATAAAATATAAATATTAATCTTCCTCATAGATTACTCTATCTATTGGTGAAAACCGCATGAAAATCCGTTGCGTAGTTTTAAAGATCTAAGCTATAGCATACATAGGGACAGACAGATAGCAGAAAGCGACTTTGTTTTATACTATGTAGTGATTTCAAAGAAAAAATTTGGATATAAAATGATTCACATAACTCACTCCTAGTACCTATATTTTATAGTCAGAAGTAACTTATTTAGAACATCACCCTCAACAAGTCACAAAATGAGAGTTAAATTAGTGTTATTATTTAATCTGACATTAAAATACTATTTACCATAGGTTTTGTACATGAATTAATTCGCTTGGGGCAAATATGGTGTGACGTTAATGATCATTATGTTAATGATAACAATAGTTGAGTCAACAAAACTGTTAATAAGAAATAGATTAGGTAATAAGAAATAAATAAATAACGGCCGCACTCAGAGCCGACTTTAATGATTACTTAGTTAAATATAGATTTTTAAAACAAAACTGCCGCAATTAGAGACGTTCAGTAAATTAATGTTAATTGGCATTTAATGAGATGTAACTTAATTAGTTAAATTCCAATTAAAATTAATTTAATAAACTTGTCTGATTGCGGCAGTTTAGTTTTAAAAATCTATACTTAACTAAGTAATCATTAAAGTCAACTCTGAGTGCGGCGGTAAGTCTAAGCTAAGCTAATTTTAACTCATTTATTTTTCTTAAAATATACATGCAGACGAATATTTACAAAAAACTTATTAAAACTATAAACTAACGCAAAAACTGCCGTCAGGTTGATAGTCAAGTGCGATTAGGATGTATCATTAGTTTTCAAAACGGCAGGTGGGCATCAACGACGCCATGTCGGGTGGCGGCAGAAGCCATCAGTAGAACACCAGCCGGCGCGTCACCCGGCGCAGCGCCTCACGCGCGGTCGTCGTGGTGGCGCCCACGTCAGGGCTGCCCTCCTCCTCGCACTCCTCGCGCCCGAAGTACATCAGTGGAGGTGGTGGTGACTGAGGAGCTCCTGTGGAATGTTCACTCATTTTAATTTGTCCACAGCTGTTACAAAACTGTCAAACGATTTCTACTTTAAGCTGGATTTTGCTACGCACATTACTGAACTGAAATTATAATTGTTGAACGAGGAAATTAATTTTAGTGATAGAGCTACGGCATTCGGAAAATAAGTGACTTTAAAATTATTCCTGTGGTAATTATATTATGACGAAGTTGTGATATAATAGTTGCACAACTTGCTCGGGTGTCATCGGTCTAAATGTGTTCGTCTCTCTGAGAACGTTGATGTTTATTGTATACGTTCACATGCTTCACCAGGTTGGTAGATATAGCGTCATTCCTCCACAGATAACTTAGAAATAGTAACACAGTTGGAGTCTCTTGCTCACCTGGACCGTCGTAAATGTAGTCCTCGTCGTCTGAAACGTCGAAGTACATTTCGAACTCGCCGTCCACTTCCACGACTTCCTCGTCTTCAAGCGCAGGCTCATCCAGAGGGTTGTCCAGATCGTTTTGGTCTATTGAGCCTGCGCTTTCCGTTGAACTGCTGGGACTGTCAGCGACTTCCCGATCACTCCGTGGCGATATTTCTGCGCATTCATGACAATAAATGATTTTCATGAATATGCGTGTAAAGAAGTTATTTGAAAACCCCAATGTAAGTACTAACATAAAGAATTTAATTTTCGGAACATCTACAATCTACATTTAAGTATGTATAACTGAAATTCTAACAGTATTTTTGAATATCAATATCATACGTCATAATATCACTTACATATTATGACGCACGACCCGTGGACCCCTGGCTAGATCCCCCGGTGGACTCCACGGGGAATTTTTACTCCCGTCGATATTTTTTCGACGAGATTTCTTAGAATTATGATTTTAAGTCGCGATTTGCACTAGCCTCTATCTTCATCACATTCTTCTAGTTTATTTAGCTGGTAGTTAGTATTTACTATGCTTACCTTTGAATAAAGGAGGCAGGTCGAGCTGATAGTCAAAAGCGTCGTGTTCTACTTGACCTTCTTCAACCACAACTTCTTCAACGACTGGACCTTCCCAGTAGAAGTCCAATGCCACGTTTGCGTCGGGTTCGGGCTCCGTGGAGGGTGGGCGCGGCGCTTCGCCTCCCACCCGCTCCTCGTAGGGTACGAAGCGAGACGAGGGACTCGTGTTAGACTTCACACTAGGCATCCTTATGTTCTCGAATAGATAAAAAAAAGTCGAAATCCACGTCTAAGCTATTTATTTTTATTATTTTGGAGAGATTATCACAGAATGGTTTAAATGAAATAGGCAAATTTTGAGATTTTTTTTTTAATATTCAAAATAGAAACTGTAGGTTGGTTATTTTTCTTTGCGTACTGGTCTATATTAATTAAATTAATTATTGTTCACTTCTATAACATTCAATAAACTGAACTAGCAGCACGTCCTGCTTGCGTTTACGCTAGGTGACGAATGAGCTAACTTTCCTTACTCGTTAGGCATTGCATTCAACAATTGGAAATTATTAGCAAAATTTATCAAAGGATTTATGATTCTGACCAATCACAAGGGTCGGTTTAAAACCTAACGACTTATACCTACCTGCATATCACTTGTCTACCTGTTAGGCAAACTTTCTACCTGGTCTCGACGCACTGTGACCACAATGCGCTAACAATAGCAATCAATCCCATGTCTTTTTTCCGGTTTGGGGTTAGCCCTCCTGATACTTTTACGCTACTTTTGGCAATTCTGCGTCATTTCATTTTGGATGGTTCAGCCTCTTCCTCTTTTGCCTTCCTTAATGGCCAATAATGTCTGGTCATATTTTTCTCATCTCTGCGCATTACTTGCCCAAACCAACGCAGACGATTTTCTTGCATTTTTTGTTGTATCTCGGCTACTTTGAAGGTTCCTCGTATGTGTTTAGTTTGAACTTTATCAAGTCTAGTAACGCCACTCGCCCATCGCAGCATTTTCATCTCCACGACATATTGTATTCTTTGCTCTTCGCATTTCCTTATTCCCCAGCACTGGGACCCGCTGCATTACAATAGCGCGCCTACAAAATTAATTATTTTCCCAACGTGCCCAAAGTACGTGGTTCATTTCAACAAATTACGTAGAGAATGTGTCATATGATGTCTTACACAATAGCCCCGATTTAGCGCAGGAAGGTTTAAAATTAATAATTACACTAATAAAAAGAGTGAAACTTGTTGGCCGACTTTACGTTTTAAGGGATAGTCTCTGGTAAAACAATAGGGTACTTGCATGAAATTTATTATGGATAGGTACTCGTGCCTACCTACTTAATAAGTTATTATAAGTATTCTACCTACCGCTCACTATTTTTTGTTATAATTATGTTCGTATATTCTCATGTAAGTGATTATATTAATCTTTTGAGGATAATAAAGATTCTTAAACCAGAAATTTATTATAATAAATTGTGTCAATATTTCAAAAATAGAGCCTTAGAAAAGCGTTACGTGAAAGATTTACCAAAAAATTATCAATAATTTCCAAAATATTCAACTTTTAATTTTGTGTTAAATTATTAGCATTAGTAAGGATACCTAGTAAATAAAACAACCTGATTTTAACAAAACTATTCCTTTGTGTCTGTATTACCAATTATAATAAAAACTCTTTGATATAATTTGTATCAAATTCTATAATAATCAAAGCCAGTATAGATAAGCAATAGGAATCTCAAAACATGTTACGCACAAAGTAATCACATCTCTGAAGCTAAAGTTAAGCTTGAACAATACATTTTATGAGAACAATACAGTAATCACAATTATTATTACAAGCATTAAATAGAGCCAAAACTGTCTACCAATACTTAACTTTCGATGTTATGATGTCTTCCATCTAGGAAATCACCAGCACCACTGACTCGATCCTTTGTTGCTGCCATTATGTAAACATGTTCTCCCGCGCGTTTTTCCCGCTATCTCAAATAACATTTTATTTACTCTACAGTCTATGAATTCACAATGTTGCCAGTTATTAAATATGAATTGGCCATGGAAATGCAATTTAAATGACTTTAATAAACATTGGTATAATTATTTAAATTAAGAATCACAATACATAGCATAAGAATCATAATAATATTAATCAATTTTAATATATTAGTACAGAATACCTAAATCACTATTCACACTCGCCCATCCTGACATCTTTGCGACCCTGCAAAGTAAAAAGGTTTTGTAAAAATAATTTCACTTTATCTAAATGTAACACAAATTCAAACCATGATTCTTTTTTTATCCAATCCATGTTACTAAGTTCCACCAACTTCCACTTAACTTCTATCCATTATCCATAATAAGATTTTATTTTATTCCTTAATAACCAATAATATTAATAATAATATTTAGCATTGAACCATTTATCAAATATTTTATCTGCGGACTCGCTTAGACAATTAGATACGTAATTTTCTTCCAAGTTCCAACTGCTACTAAAGTTGCGTTAGCACAATCACTCCTTTTACCAATGATCGACTATGCCGATACCTGCTTTACTGACATTAGCGAGGAGCAGCTAAATAAACTTGAGCGCCTCCAGAATCTATGTATCCGGTTCATATTTGGTCTACGCAAATATGACCATGTCTCCGAATTTCGTACCAAGCTCAAGTGGCTTCCGATTTGCCTTCGCCGGAATGCGCATGTCCTCTTCCTTCTATATAGCATACTGTTCAATCCACCTTCCCTCAACTACCTAAAAGACCTCTTCGTATTTCAATCTTCTTCCCATAACCTGCCTGTTCGATCATCCCAGAACTTACTTCTTATGATTCCTGCCCCTAGAACCAACTTTTATGATTATTCCTTCTCTGTACAAGCAGTCCGCTTGTGGAATCCGCTACCTGTAGAGGTGCGAATAGGCCAAATCACTACCCACCTTTAAGAGCCTGGTGAAGACTTTCTACCTCACTCATGGATTGTGACTCGCTGTAGTGTAACCTTATTATTTATAGTATGCATCTGTGTTTAAACGCATTTATAAAATTAGTATTTATACCCATAAATATTGTACGTATATATTTTCTATGTGTATATTTTATATCTATGCGTGTATCTATGTATATCCATTTTTTGTGTATGTCTTTTCTATGTGTCTCTTCTATATTATTTTATGATTCGTTTCACCTATACATATAATATACCAAATCAACATATAAATTTACTGTTTTTGTCCTGTCCACCCAAAGGTTGTCTGGAAAAGATCGCTAGTAAAGCGATAAGATAGCCTTTTGTATGCCTTTATTTATAAATTTTTATTTTGTTACCACACTAAAATTATTCTTGTATACAATAAAGAGTATTCTATCCTATTTTAAATTCAACGAAAATGGGAAATCTCTCAAAATACTATGCAGCAGGAAATAATGAACCAGCTGATGAAAAGTTTAACCATTTGCTCTACATGGATGATATTAAATTGTACGCCACCACGAAAGACCTATGTTATTTGGCTGATCTTACGGAAACTTTTTCAAAGGAAAAACGTCGGGTCATATTACCTTTCAGATGCAGACTGGCCAACAGATACCTTCGCTTAATGAAAAAGAGACAAGTACTTGGGCTTCAATCAATCTAAACAATAACAGATCGACAACTAAAAATACAAGAGTGGACTCAAAAGGGTATGCATAGACAACACCGGCAAAATTTGTGCAAGTCTAACGTCGATAAAGAAGCATCCAATGCCTGGCTTACTTGGGGTGAACTGTTTCCCGAAACAGAAGGATTTATGCTTGCCATTCGAGACCAAGCCATCGAAACACGAAACTACCAAAAGCATATACTAAAAGTTCATAATATATCAAATGACAGCTGCAGAAAATGTAACGGTGCTCCGGAAACGATACAGCATCTCATAAGTGTCTGCAAGTCAATAGTACGAAAAGATTATAAACACCGCTACGACCAGGTTGCTAAGATTATTCATCAGAAACTTGCAAGCAAATCTAAACTGAGGACGAATGAACCAATTTCCTATTAAAAATACATACCTGACAGCGTTCTAGGGAATTCAACCCACAGGCTGTAGAGCACAATATCTGAAAGCTTACAAAATATATTGACCTCAAAACGAAATAGCAAAAAATGTGGAAATTACAGAATATTACCTTCATCCCTGTTGTACTACCACCATCTGAAATCCCTTGTCAACAGCACCAACCCTTCGCTACCCTCCAATTACCTAGGTACACTTACATTATTATGCAGAAGGCGGTAATACTAAATACATGTCGAATCGTCCGCAAACTCCTCCAAACTGATGATCACACAACTCTTAATACTTCCACTTAAACTAACCTCCACTTGGCTTTGGCCCGTGGTTGCCAATTAATACCGGTCTAGCTGAGAAGAATTCAAAAATCCAAATTCCCATAATAATAATAATCCACTTCACAACACACAGATAAGCGTCTTGACCCCACACTAAGCTATAAGCTTGTGTCATGGCAACCAAGCAAACTTGGTATACCTATAGGTACTTACTACATATTATTACATATGTCGATATTACACTATATTATATAGTATATTATATATTCACGCCCAGACTGGAAAATATAATAATATAACAAAATAAAATATAAAAATACAATAATCTATACATACATAATTATAAATAAAATTTATGTGCCTGTTTGTAACTCAAAATTAACAGCTTTTTAATAAATGCATAATATGAAAATAAGTATAATTATAATATGGCACCTACTTATATGTCTGTCTGTTCCGGGTAATCTCTAAAACGGCTGGATCGATTTTAACTGGACTTTCACTGGCAAATCGTCAAAGTCAAATCATTTATTCAAATTTGGTCCATAATATGACTCTTTGACGTCAACATAATTACAGTTATTATGACAACACCCATAAAACATCCACCCTTCACAGCTTCCTAGCTGATGTTATAAGGAGTAACTTGGCTACATTTATTTCCAAAAATTAGTTCCTGCGGGAACTCCGAAATCCACGCTAGCAAAATCGCGGGGCACAGCTAGTAATCAATAAATAAATATATAAATAAATAAATTTATTTCACACTCTTTATCTCCATTATTTTCAACCATAATTTATAACCATTCATTATTATTCCATTATTTATAACCATTTTATTTTCAACCATAATTTATAACCATTCATTATTATTCCATTATTTATAACCATTTTATATTCGACCATATTTTTTTTTTTTTATCCAATTTATCCAATTATTCAAGTAATTCCATTTTTACCAATATTTTATTCATTTAGTCCAATTTATTCATTAATACCAGAGATCCATTTAATTATTCCATTTATTACTTTTATACCATTCATCACTTAGATTATCAACCACTTTTAACCATTACTTTAGTATAGGTACATCAGGTACATGACCATATATTCCAGTATTTAATTTTTGTACCTAATCCATTAGTAATTAAATCCAATAATCAAAATCGCTTTAACTAGTTAACCAGCTAGTTATTCCTTACACAATTGGTAGAGTAAATTCTTTTTCCCTCAAGTACCTAGATTAAATTGACATTATCAGAAACGTACCGGGAGATCGCAAGCGCACTAAACCCAAAATTAACTATAAATTCTTCTATGCTATTCACCTGACTCGTCTATCGAGATTGTATCGGTCTCAGAGTCTATTTAGAACAATTGTATGTAATCTGACTATGCTTTGACACCTTATGGACAAGTTCTAGTTGAAGAAAAGAAAGAAGTCTATCCATTACAAACAACCAAGGAAATAAACAAAAATGGATCTTATGTCCTTATTGGCGCCTATTAGATAATATACGGAAGTAAAGTTATATAAGTTTACAAACTTTGTAAGTTTGGATGTAGTGGGTAGTCTCTGGTACTACTGAACAGATTCTTAAAATTCCTTTATAAAAGATACTGACACAGCACAGGAGTGACACGTACTTTCCATTTCCAAACAAAGAATTCCTGCCGAAATATCAAAATTCACGCTGGGAAATCAGCGGGGAAACATATTTTAATAGGTTACCTATGGATAAAAGTGAAATAAGCAATAGGGTAGATACATTTTATCCTGATGTAAAGGAATTTCGCGGGTTGAATCGCGGGGGATAGTAGGCACCTAGCAGTAAAATATTACTTATCGTTGAAGGTAAATTATGATAATACTCTAAAACTGATTTTGTTCTCTATACGTATCTATTTAAGTATTATTAATGAATGTTGGCATATAATCAAAAAAGAAAACTGTGACTATTGTTTTAAACAAGATTCGAATTTGAAAACTAACTTAGAGACCACACTTGAATCGAAACCTTTTAATGTGTTATACAAATGCATATTACGTTTAATTAAATTGTTTAAATTACAGGAGGATTACAGAATAATTTCACAGAAAGTACCTTTACCTATCTATTTTCTTCAAAAGCTCAATGGTTAAATAGAGTTACTACTGCATTAATTAACATCAAGTTAAATATTGTGTAATTCCACTACAAATTATTAAGAAAGACTTACCGCTACCACAATAACCACGAGTATACTCCGCTACTAAGCGCACTAAAGAAGAAATGCTGTAATTGAATACCCGCGCATAATCACACATTTTTAAGAAAAAAAATCTCCAGGACTTCAAACCCATTTACTACGAATTCTATCGACACCTGACCTTCATACTTTTATTGGACTACCTCCAAAACCTTTTACAAAAATATCTGATGGAAGCAACAAGACAAGTTTTAGCGAGCAATCTCGAGTATCTAAATTAACCCGTGTAATCGATATTGTCAGGGAATGCCTCTAAAATCTTTTGTTTCTATTTATGCCATGTAAATTCATAAGAACGCAAAGTCTTGTGCCACCAGTCAAACGTGACTGCACATAATAACTTTTCCATCATCGTTCCAACCATGTATTGCCCTTAGATGTTCGATTTTATCAAGATTTTATTAAGCCATTGTAATACCGGCAATTCCGATTTCTCAAAATCGAATTCGGGAAAAATACGGGTTTAACCAAGACGTTACTATAATATGGAGCGATCCTACCAGTATCATCCAGTTGTGAAGATTCTTTATTTCTCACGGCCCGTGGAGAAGGCGTATCTCTAGGCCGCCATGGCGCCCAGGATCTGGAACTGATCCATGACCGTCGTTTCGTTTAACAGGACTCCGAGAATGCTTTGGCTGCTTGAATCCTTAATAATCCCACTTCTGAAATGTTAAATTATTAGCATTAGTAAGGATACCTAGTAAATAAAACAACCTGATTTTAACAAAACTATTCCTTTGTGTCTGTATTACCAATTATAATAAAAACTCTTTGATATAATTTGTATCAAATTCTATAATAATCAAAGCCAGTATAGATAAGCAATAGGAATCTCAAAACATGTTACGCACAAAGTAATCACATCTCTGAAGCTAAAGTTAAGCTTGAACAATACATTTTATGAGAACAATACAGTAATCACAATTATTATTACAAGCATTAAATAGAGCCAAAACTGTCTACCAATACTTAACTTTCGATGTTATGATGTCTTCCATCTAGGAAATCACCAGCACCACTGATTCGATCCTTTGTTGCTGCCATTATGTAAACATGTTCTCCCGCGCGTTTTTCCCGCTATCTCAAATAACATTTTATTTACTCTACAGTCTATGAATTCACAATGTTGCCAGTTATTAAATATGAATTGGCCATGGAAATGCAATTTAAATGACTTTAATAAACATTGGTATAATTATTTAAATTAAGAATCACAATACATAGCATAAGAATCATAATAATATTAATCAATTTTAATATATTAGTACAGAATACCTAAATCACTATTCACATTTGTGAAACGGAACGTTGCAACGAAACACCAATCACAGCCAGGCTTGACACATGACGTCACTTTTATTTTTATAAGTAACATTTACCTCTTTCAGAGAAGGCAAAAGAAACTAAGTGCATCGCTAAGATGCATTTCGATTCTTTCCTGGAACTTTTGGAAGTAACTCGACCCAGTTCAACCTTAATTTCGCTTTTGGATATTGAAGTTATCTGTCTGTCAGTGTCACATGACGCTGTCAATACGACAGTGACATTTCTATCACAGATTAATAAGGCGTAATTTTGAACTAGTGACGTCATTCCGCGTTTCGGCAGTAAGGTCTAAAGTAGGAACTCTGAAACGCTCTGTTTAATTAATTTATGCATATATTTTTTTCTTTTTCTTGCTTTGTTTAAGTAGGCCGTATATCTTAAAAATAGACTGAAAAAAAAATTCATGCAAGTACCCCCCTATTTAACCGTTAGAAAGCCTCAGTATCCTCGTGTAACAAAGGAAACTTTTTATCTAGATAAAAGAGTTTTAGAGATAATCTCAAAACTATTCAGTTAAGTGTGGTTTTTATGCAACGGACTTTGATTGAATGTAAAAAAATCAAACGTGATACTTTTTTCCGTGAGAGTATACCACGCCCTATCTACATTTAAAATAGTTACATTCCGATTGCTCAGACTAAAATGTTTTGCAGAGAAAAAAGAAAAAAATGAGATTGCAGGTTATCTTAGAATAAATTAAAAATTACCACGTGTGTGTGCGTGTGTGTTGTGTGTGTGTGTGTGTATCTATCTGTGTAGGAGTAGGTATATTTGATCTTATAGTAGGTAATTATTTATATTATATACACGATTTCACATTGAATCACATTTATTCCGTATCTAGGTTTTCGTACAAAAGACATAATGCAAAATACAACATAGATAATGTCAACAATCAATCATTAACCACAAAGTCTGTATATACGACAGTCCTCCGCCGCTATTCGATTTGGGGGGCCGGCAGCAGTTGGTCGAGATGCCTACGCCACAGCGCCCCCTCGTCGGTCCTCACATCGTAGTGTAACCGGCCCAGCCGACGCACTATAGTACCAAATTCCCATTTTTGTTTCTTATTTGTATAGGCTCTCGCCTGTATTCGGTCTCCTTCTTTGTATGATCTGACGGATGGAGATATGCCGTCGCATCGCGGTATAGTCGGTGCCGATGGTTTTTGAAACATAACGTGCAGCCGGGTTCTGACCTCCCGGCTGTACATGAGTTCGTATGGGGTCAGTCCCTCCTGATTGGGTGTGCGTCTAAGTCGAGTTTTCACGATCAGTAGTTTGGCCGCAATATCGTCCTTATCTCCGTCCATTGCGCGTATTGCCTTCTTTATTGTTTGCACGTAGCGCTCGGCTTGGCCGTTAGTAGCCGGGTGGTATGGGGCTGATGTCAAGTGAGTTACTCCGCAGCTGGAAAGGAAGCTATTAAACTCTTGTGAAACGAACTGCCGTCCGTTATCTGATACTATTGTGTATGGAATGCCAAAAGTACAGAATAATTCCTTAAGTTTAAGAATGCACCATGAACTTGTAGTAGTTTTTGTATGGAACACTTCGACCCATTTTGTAAAAGCATCTACGATTATGAAGAGTTGATATCCAAGGATAGGTCCAGCAAAGTCTACGTGTAATCTTTGCCAAGGAGCCGTGGGTCGTTCCCAATGGTGCAGAGGTGCCTTTGGTGATTCATTTTGTTGTAATCGGCATGCTCTACACGACTTTACTTTATCTTCGATATCTTTATCAATATTTTTCCAGTATATATAGCTGCGAGCTAGAAGTTTCATTTTGAGAATTCCAATGTGTCCTGCATGTAGTTCTTCGAGTACCCGGGCGCGCAAGCTCGATGGTATTACTACTCGAGCTCCTCTTAATAGGCAATTGTCTTGAAGTGTATATTCATTGTCACTACAGCCGTATTGACGTAATGAGCGCCCTAGGTCCGATTTAAACACTGATGTTGAATATTCTGACAGTAAATTGTCAAGTTTCATGGATTGTTCTGAGCTGTGTAGTGTTCTTATATCTGCAAGCTTCACATTTAATTCTTTCATCCAACTTCTTCCAAATATTGGGTCTACGTTCTGATTGATTAAATATAATTTTCCATTAAAAGTCTGATTGTTGTAAGTACCATTGACATATACTACTCCTGCCGGTTTGATAATTTCTCCAGTATAAGTTCTCAATTTCATTTCAGTTTTGAATATTTTGTTACTAATGTTTAAACCTCTATATTGTACAAGTGACATAGATGATAAAGTTGCACCTGTGTCGAACTCCATGCAAATCGGTTTATTTTCTAATTTTACTGTAATCATAAATTTTTCAGATATTTCACTTTTAATCAAATTAATATCTCCTAAGCTGTCATTACTTGTGTTGCATGTATCGTCATCTAGCTGATTAGTGGCTAGGTTTCGTTGTAAACAGACTCGTGCCAAATGACCGGTTTTCTTACACCTAAGGCAGGAGGATTTGATAGCACCACACTCATTAGATCGGTGGTCGTCTTTACCGCATCTGAAACATTTTCCTTTTAAATCTTTTATTGTTATTGTAGCCGATGACTG
Organism: Zygaena filipendulae; assembly: GCA_907165275.2. Taxonomy (NCBI): domain Eukaryota; kingdom Metazoa; phylum Arthropoda; class Insecta; order Lepidoptera; family Zygaenidae; genus Zygaena; species Zygaena filipendulae. The sequence continues at coordinate 56,022 of OU015670.1, read as the reverse complement.
TCTTCGTGGTTGTGAAGAAGAGGGTTCAACATAGTTGGATCTTTTTCTTGTACTTGTGATTCTGTTTATAGCATCTGGATGTTGATTGATATCTGCGGATATTGTCATGTTTTCAGATTTTCCCATTTCTATGGATGTGGCCATGTGTACTAATTTTGCCAAAGGTAGTTTATCCCTTTCCTGTAAAATTTTTGTCCGTACATCACTGTCTTTAAGTCCTCGAATGAATTGTAGTGCTAGGAAGCTTTCTAGTGTCGGTTTGTGACAATTGTCACATTTGAACTCACAATTTAAGGATAATCTTCTTAGTTCTGAGGCGTAATTTGCTACGGTTTCATCTTCTCTTTGTATTCTGGTAATAAATTTATGTTGTAATGCCCATATGCTCGGTTTTGGATCTATGTATTCATCTAATATTTGTGTCAGTTCTTCAAATGTCAAGTGCAGTGGGTCGTCTGGGGAGCATAGGTCATGTAGTTTTTCGTGAAGTTCTGGAGTTAAGGCCGATAATAACACGTACACTTTCATTTTGACGTCTTCTATCTTGTTGAGCAAAAAAAATACATTTAATCTTTTGGTGAAATTTCTGAAGGTCTCTTTTTCTTGGAATGGTTGAAAGTTCATTTTAGGGCCGCGTTTTTGCTGTGATGTTGACGGATGTGGCGGCGTCAAAACTTCGGTTTTGTTTCCGTTTTGTATTTTTAGGAGTTTTGTTTTAATAAGTGTACATTTCTCTTCAAAATCATACCTTATATCTATCTCCTCGTCTATATCTTCATTTGGTGTTTCTAATTCTATTTCATATTGTATTTCTTGTAATTTTTGTAGTGTATCTTGCAGTGATTGAAGTCTTGTTTGGATTTCTTCTTCTTCGATTTTTTCTTGGGAGTTTACGTAATTTTCCAGTTTTGTAATTAAACCCCGTAATGATGCGCGGGTTTTCTTTAATTTTTTTACATCTTTACTCGACATCTCGTCGCCAATTTATTATATACACGATTTCACATTGAATCACATTTATTCCGTATCTAGGTTTTCGTACAAAAGACATAATGCAAAATACAACATAGATAATGTCAACAATCAATCATTAACCACAAAGTCTGTATATACGACAATTTATTTTGATCTTAAATATTGCTTCAAATATTTTAATATTACGCAGCAACAGAATTTGTTTTAATTTAGTTTTGAGTGCCCCGTGACTCAACTTTTTCTTGCAGCACTATATTTGAAGCAACCTTTGTATCGAGCGGTCTTGTGTTTGTGTATGTACATGGTAGTCAACTTAACTCTTATATTTTGGTTAAAGTTGTTATTGTGGATTTTCCGGTTGGCTAAATGTTCCAAAATTTGAAATGCGTGTCCACACGCTCAAGACACTCCTACGAGACAGTTTTACCATTATCATATTTGTTTGTCCTTAAAAAATCGGTTCTACAAACAGGTATCACTTGAAAATCAAAGAAAAAATAGCAAGTATATCGTATTTTATAATCTTGGCTGTGCACCAGCTAATAGTCCTAAGTATCGCAAATGCTTAAAAACGTTATAAGAGACAGCTACTATTTAAAAGTACAATTACACTTATTTCTAAAATAATTTGACTAATATTTTGAAGAATAATTTGGGTTTTTAAACCTTTTCAAAGAAAAAATCTGTAAATAAAATTCTCATAACTCTCCTAGTATTTATAGCCAGAAGTAACTTTATCATTAAATAAAATACTATTTACGATAGGATTTGTACATGAAATCCTGATTAATTAGCTTGGGGCAAATGTGGTGTAACGTTAATGATCATTATGTTAATGATAACAACAGTTGAGTCAACAAAACTGTTAATAAGAAATAGATTAGCTGGTAATAAGAAATATGTAAATAAGTATATGCTCCGAATTATTAACGTACCCGAAAAGGATCACTAAGCTTTAAGCACAAAACAAATTTTTAACAAAAAAATTAAAACCGACTTCCAAAAACACAAAACTAATAAAAAGCTAAAAATAACAAAATATCGAATTAATCCAAATGACAAAAACACGCGTAATATTATTATTGGTTTGTGCTACCACTGATCGGTTCGAATTCGGTGACAAGCCCGCTGGTGTCTGCCCACTTGGGTTATTCTGCTCACGAAGAGCTGGTGGCGGGAGTCGACTAAGCCCATCTACCCCCTCCATATTTGGCTTGTCACCGACTTCATACCGATCAGTGGTAGCACAAACCAATAATAATATTACGCGTGTTTTTGTCATTTGGATTAATTCGACATTTTGTTATTTTTACTATAAAAAATACCCAAATCGCTATAGGTGTGCCTATAATTTTTGAAGAGTTCCCTCGATTTTTCCAAGATCCCATCATCAGATCCCGACTTGGTTGCAATGGGACCTAATTGGGAGGATACCCTACAAAAAAAGAATTTTCGAAATCGGTCCAACCGTCTTCGAGTAATCGGTGAACATACATAAAAAAAAAACCATACATACAATCGAACATAGAACCTCCTCCTTTTTGGAAGTCGGTTAAAAATTCAAAAGCCTTTTATTACTTTGGATTGGTTGTTACAATCACTTATAATCGTCAGCAGGTTCTTGGAACTTACATTACCATCAGTTCGGAATACGTCATCTGCTGAGAAGAACTGACAAGAAACTTGCAAGAAACTCAGCAGCTGTCTTTGAACGATTGTACTTATAAACTAGGAGAACAAAAAATGTTAATTCAGTAGAACAATTCATTCCTAAACGTCTGTTTCACTTAAATAGTCTACTAGACTATAATATGCTTTCTCGCATAATCTTTGTTTAGTAAGGGTCTTGAATTTATTTATGGACAAATTAACTACATCGTTTGGGAGTTTGTTGTAAAAGCGTATACAAAATCTATGTAACATCTGAAATGTACACTTGGTCGCAATAAATATTTGATTGGATTTCAAAATAAATTTACAGTTAAAATTATCTTGATAGCTATCATTTTGATAAGTTTTTTGCGGCGACAAATAAAAACAGTTAAAGTTAGTAGGTTCTATAAACTGTTGAAGACTACCAGCGTTTGTAGTGAAATACAGGGTTGCCAATCGTACGACGATGTAGCTTTTTGTCAGTGAAATATTTGTTTGAATCGTTTTAGTGGACGTAGGGGTAATCGCTAGCTCGGAGGGAATATCACTGATGGACATGTAGTATTATGAACGTGGACATGTATAGGCTCTGTGAATCCCTCTGGGAGGTATATGTAAGGTAAAACTATTATAAAGCAGAATAGAAACCGCACTAGAATAAAAAGAAAAATACTAGACAGTTTATTGCACAAAATACAATACAATTTGCTTTATTGCACCAAAGATTTTTTACAATATTAAATATAAATTAATTCCATGACCTTATTGCTAGAAGCTAAGCTAATTTTATGTACTTTATTTTTCATAAAATATACATGCAAAGGAATATTTACAAAAAACTTAGGAAAACTATAAACTAACGCGCTAACTTCATTTAGGTTGGCAGTCAAGTTCGGTCGGGATGTATCATTAGTTTTTAAAACGGCAGGTGCCCACCAACGACGCCATGTCGGGTGGCGGTAGAAGCCGTCAGTGGAACACCAGCCGGCGCGTCACCTGGCGCAGCGCCTCACGCGCGGTCGTCGTGGTGGCGCCCACGTCAGGGCTGCCCTCCTCCTCGCACTCCTCGCGCCCGAAGTACATCAGTGGAGGTGGTGGCGACTGAGGAGCTCCTGTGGAATGTTCACTCATTTTAATTTGTCCACAGCTGTTACAAAACTGTCAAACGATTTCTACTTTAAGCTGGATTTTGCTACGCACATTACTGAACTGAAATTATAATTGTTGAACGAGGAAATTAATTTTAGTGACAGAGCTGCGGCATTCGGAAAATAAGTGACTTTAAAATTATTCCTGTGGTAATTATATTATGACGAAGTTGTGATCTAATAGTTGCACAACTTGCTCGGGTGTCATCGGTCTAAATGTCTTCGTCTCTCTGAGAACGTTGATGTTTATTGTATACGTTCACGTGCTTCACCAGGTTGGTAGATATAGCGTTATTCCTCCACAGATAACTTAGAAATAGTAACACAGTTGGAGTCTCTTGCTCACCTGGACCGTCGTAAATGTAGTCCTCGTCGTCTGAAACGTCGAAGTACATTTCGAACTCGCCGTCCACTTCCACGACTTCCTCGTCTTCGAGCGCAGGCTCATCCAGGGGGTTGTCCAGATCGTTTTGGTCTATTGAGCCCGCGCTTTCCGTTGAACTGCTGGGGCTGTCAGCGACTTCCCGATCACTCCGTGGCGATATTTCTGTGGGTGATAACCACTCATTTATTGTGCATTCATGAAGAATATGCGTGTAAAGAAGTTATTTGAATACCCCAGTATAAGTGCTAAGATAAGGAATTTAATTTTCGGAACATCTACAATCTACATTTAAGTATAACTGAAATTCTAACAGTATTTTTGAATATTAATTTCATACGTGAACAGTTTGCAGATGCAATGGAAAACAAACACTTTAGAGGAATAATTACTTTAATCGAATTAAGAACCTACGCCATTTTTTTACATGATTCGAGACAGACAAAGAGAACGGCAGCGCCTCTAGCGGCATAAAAGCGAACTGGAAAACTTAGTGTTACCAATTATTACACTCCCCCTTAACACTAGTTTTCTTATACCTACATAATCTTAATAAAATTTCAATTTAACAAATGTCAATGCTTAGGCTATTTCTGAAATAACAAAAAAGTTCTCTACTCAATGGTTTAGTAAAAATGTCAGACTTATTTTGTGAAGAACTTACATACTCTAATTTAACATGACCATTTTCTATAGTGTCTCTAATAAAGTGATGTTTTATATCTATATGCTTAACTCTTTTACTATTTTCTCTATTCTTGGCAATATGAATACAACTTTGATTATCTTCTAAAATTAATATGTATGAACAATCAACTTTCAAATCATACAACAGACCCTTGAACCATAAAGACTCCGAAACCAAAGCACTGAGGGCGACATATTCGGCTTCAGCTGTAGATAGTGATACAGTATGCTGTTTACGTGTAGACCATGTTATAATATTTCCATAAAGCATAATACAAAAACCTGATACACTTTTTCTGTCATTATGATCAGCTGCCCAATCAGAGTCCGTATAGCCCAATACATCATGTTTCTCATTACAATTATTGGTATAAATTAATCCCATGTTCTTAGTGTGTTTCAAGTATCTTAAAACTCTAGTCAAATACTTCCAATGAGTGTCATTTGCACAATCCTGAAACCTGCTAAAAAGATTTACAGCAAAACATAAGTCAGGTCTAGTACCTATTACTAAATACATTAAGGAACCAATAAGTTCTCTGTATGGGTGTTTAGTAAAATTATTACAGTTGGTTTCCTTTGTGAGAACTAAACCTTTTTCTACAGGAGTACTGCACTCTTTACAATCAAACATATTGAATTTATTCAGCAGTTTTTCAATGTATGCCTTTTGATGCAGTTTTAAACTATTATTCTGAAGTTCTCTATCAATTTCAAGTCCCAGAAACTTTTTCACACTTCCTAAGGAAACCATATCAAATTTAGACATTAACTGTTTCTGAAAATCAACAATAACATTCCTATCCTTATTAATAAGTAAAATATCGTCAACGAAAATAAATACATAAAAGCAAGAGTTCTGATTACCACCTGTATACAAACATGTATCATGCAATGTACACTGAAAACCACTGTCCATCATGAATTTATGAAATACTTCATTCCAACATCTTGGACTTTGTCGGAGACCATATAAGGACTTATTTAATTTACACACATGTTTATCACTTTTCATATCTTCTGGAAGATACATATAAATCTCTTCTTTCAAGACACCATGTAAAAAAGCTGTCTTTACATCCATCTGTTCTATTAACATACAATTTTTATTTGCAATACAAAGAAGTGTTCTTAAAGTTGAAAGTTTACCAACAGGAGAGTAGGTACTTTCATATTCATTTGTTTCAAAGCCCCTGGCTACCAGTCGAGCTTTATAAATACCATTGTTCTTTTTACGGAAAACCCAACGACTATTTATTATCTTTTTATTTTCTGGCTTCTCTACTATAGACCATGTGGAATGTTTTTCGTGTGATTTTAACTCTTCATCGATTGCTTCAATCCACTTTTCTCTATCACTAGATTCCAATGCCTCCTTTTTCGTGATTGGTTCACTATATAATAAATTTTCAATATGATATGCTGCAAAATCACAATCATAAAATTGCAAATATGATGGTGGCTTTCTGATACGCTTTTCAGACTCACTTGTTAAAGGAATCGGCTCTTGTTCCATCACATTTTCACTGTCGCATGTCTTATCAACCAAAGTTTCTATTACTTCTTTATTTTTATTTTCTGTTTCTTTCATTAAATTTTCTTCACAACTTTCTTTATAATTCACATTCTTATTTTCAGATTCATCTATCAAGTCATTAACATGGTAAAATAGTTTTTTATTTTCATTAAAGACAACGTCACGAGCACGAATCACTTTTCTTTCTTTTTCATCCCACAAACGGTAACCATTATCGCAGTATCCAATCATATACAGTTTTTTAGATTTTTCCGCCATTTTTCCTTCTCTATTTTCTTTGTGTATGTATGTATGCGCTTCAGAACCAAAAACTTTCAGTTTTTCATAACTTGGTTTACACTGATACCAAATTTCAGCTGGTATTATACCATTTACTGTGGGTAATCTGTTAATCACATAAGCAGCAGTATATACTGCTTCGCCCCACATTTCTTTTCCGAAGGTTGAATCTGCCAACAATGTTCTAGCTTTTTCGATAAGAGTTCGATTCAGTCTTTCACTCTTTCCATTTAATTGGGGGGAATAAGGGATTGTAGGTTCTATTTTTATACCTTTCTTTCTACAGAAGTCTTGCATTTCTTTATTAATATATTCTTTGCCATTGTCACATCTTAATCTAGATATCTTTGTTTCAAATTTTGCTGTTACCATTTCTACATAAATTTTAAAATAATTTAACCCTTAACTGGTATCGATAATTTTTGTTACGTCGTTGGTATCGAGGGTCCAAAGTGACCCCAATTAAAAAAATATATATAGCTCGGGTTTTATCTACAAATTTTGGCAAAAGTGGGTGAATATTAAAAGAATAGCCTTTTAAAAAAGTAGAAATTTTTCTTTTACTAACTTTTTATAAATGTAACATTTTTTAAATCATTTATTACTAACAGTCTTTGCTTTTGGGTAGCATTTTTCAGTCCGTGGTTTAGACATCTAAAAAAAAAAACAAAAAACTAAAAATCGTAACTAAAACCTTTTTTCTAGCTTCATTATACTCTAAACTTAAACAAAACAAGATCTTTTTCTGGAATTAAATAGAATATAAAAAAATGACATACATAACGCTACTTCAAAATTTTAGCTATAATAAAAACAGTTTCTAACAATATCCTTACATAACGCACTTAGAGCATATTACAGACTTTACTAAATGATTTTTACAGATATAATTGCAACATTTTGGACATTGCGAAGATTGTTTTGGTGTTTTTTTCGGTCACATAAATAGCAACGTCCTCTTTTGTGCCCAGATGATCCAGTGACGCACATTTTCAGATTTCCTCCTTGTGATTGGCTGCTTGTTTGATTTTCAGAATTTTCTGTGTGCTCTAAAAAGTTTTCTATTTTCTTTTTCAAATCAACAGAAAATTTTAAGTATTTAATCTGCTTTTCTTTTACAAGTGGTGTCACCAAATCTATGCTAATTTTCTTTGTTTTGATTGCTATTTATACGTTTTTCCAAATTAGAAGCTTTCTTGCCTCTAAAATATCCTGAATACGCAGCATTATCTTCTTCTTCACTAGAGCTACTACTGCTGGATGATTCATCTACGTTTATAATAACACTATCCTCTGTGCAACTAACATTTTCCGCTTCTTCTCTATCACTAATGACTTCATCATCATAAATTTTACTTCTATATGGTTCATCATCAGCCTCAGCATCATGATCATCTTCTAAAAGTTGTCGTATGGCATCTTCAGTTAATGATCGAAACATATTTGCCTCGCACTATGGTAAAAGTTTATAGAGACAAACAAAAAAAAACAACGAACTTGGTATCGAGGGTCCATTTGGACCCCAAGGCAGCTGTACTTCCGCTTCTAATAATTTTTGAGCGCTGTACGTCTGGCACCCGCTGCAGCACGCTACGTAATGAGATTACATGGATGCGCGTATGCGTAACTTAAAAAATATAAATATTGTAGCACTAATTAGGTGCGTTGGGGTCCAAATGGACCCCACGATACCAGTTAAGGGTTAATACTTCTGATTTACTTTCTAATAGATATATAGTGACAAAGTGACTGAAATCATCAAGAAAGGTTAACACATATTTCTTGTTATCATGTGTGGCTGGGCTGATAGGACCACACAGATCTGAATGTATCAACTCTAAAATTCTCTTAGTCTTAATATATTCTGTGTTTTTAAATGGTAACCTTGTTTGGCGACCCTTTAAACAAGGCTCACAAAGTATCTCTTGTGAAAAGGTTTGACAACTTACCAAATTTCTTTTACTTAATTCTTTTAACTTCTCTGTTGATGCATGTCCCAATCGCCTGTGCCATGTTTCTTCATTTGCAGGTATTGAATATGCTTTCTGGGCTGATACAGGACTGACACTAAACTTGACTTCATATAAATTGTTGTTCTTGTAGCCTTCCTTAATTAAATTCTTATTTCTGAAAATAGTAACTTTACTTTTCTCAAAGGTTACACGAAAACCAGCCTGTTCAATTCTGTTTATAGACAAAAGATTGCTTCTCAAGTTTGGTACATAAAGAACATTAACCAATTTACAGTCCTTTGTATTTATAGTGCCTATCTTCGTGGCTAGCAAGGAGTCCTCCTTCTTGGCTATATTTATTCTAATAGGATTCCTAAGCTTGAGACATGTGCTAAAGTATTTGTCAGTGTTTATGAGATGGTCGGTAGCACCAGAATCCGCATAAAAAATCAAGAACTGACCTTTTACATCCTCCGAGCACCCCGAATTTGCCATGAAACATATTTGATTTTCATTTTCTTCGACTGAATTAGCTTGTCTCTGCTGGAACCTTTTCTTGTTTTTAAATTTACATTCTGATTTCATGTGACCCTTTTTTCCGCAATTATAACATTCAAATTTAAAAGGCTTACTTGGCGTTTTTTTAACCTGAAATGCTTGATTTTCCGGTTCTATTTCCACTTTTTTCTTTGTTTCTTCTTCGAGTAAACGATTTTTCACGAAATCTATGGATAGTTTATCTGAAGACAATGTTTCAACCGCTGTGACGACTGACGACGCCATTATATGACTCGGGCATCGCAAGCAACAGATAACATATTATTTCTTCGTGACTGGGCTTTGCATTTGTATCTTTCAAATCTCGTATCAATTTGTCAAATTCCAACAAAAAATCCTCCAAAGTAGTATCATTACGAAATTTTAAAGTTAATAGTCTTTTCCGCAGCAATAGCTGTGAGGAAATGCCCGTTCTGAGAAACGTTTTTTTTAAGTTTTTCTATTACCTCCAAAGCTGTTTTGCATTCTTTTATGAGTTCTAGGTGACTATCGGCGATACATTGCACCAAAATATTCTTTGCCTTCGCATTCTTTGTTTTCTGTTCCGAAGTAAAAGCGCTGTAGTTTCTATATTTCTCACTGAGGGTATCTTCTAAGTCGCTTTCTTCTAAGTGCAATTTCACTCGATACAGCCAGTTGCTTATTTGTTTGCCAGCAAAGGGCGTAATGTTGAATTTATTTCTGCACTCCATTCTTTGTATTTATTCTGGGCCCATAACCTGAACAGTTTGCAGATGCAATGGAAAACAAACACTTTAGAGGAATAATTACTTTAATCGAATTAAGAACCTACGCCATTTTTTTACATGATTCGAGACAGACAAAGAGAACGGCAGCGCCTCTAGCGGCATAAAAGCGAACTGGAAAACTTAGTGTTACCAATTATTACAATACGTCATAATATCACTTACATATTATGACGCACGACCCGTGGACCCCTGGCTAGATCCCCCGGTGGACTCCACGGGGAATTTTTTCCCCCGTCGATATTTTTTCGACGAGATTTCTTAGAATTATGATTTTAAGTCGCGATTTGCACTAGCCTCTATCTTCATCACATTCTTCTAGTTTATTTAGCTGGTACGAGTAGTTAGTATTTAATATACTTACCTTTGAATAGCGGAGGCAGGTCGAGCTGGTAGTCAAAAGCGTCGTGTTCTACTTGACCTTCTTCAACCACAACTTCTTCAACAACTGGACCTTCCCAGTAGAAGTCCATTGCCGCGTTTGCGTCGGGTTCGGGCTCCGTGGAGGGTGGGCGCGGCGCTTCGCCTCCCACCCGCTCCTCGTAGGGTGCGAAGCGAGACGAGGGACTCGTGTTAGACTTCACACTAGGCATGTTCCTTATGTTCTCGAATAGATAAAACAAAGTCGAAATCCACGTCTAAGCTATTTATTTTTATTATTTTGGAGAGATTATCACAGAATGGTTTAAATGAAATAGGCAAATTTTAAGATTTTTTTTTTTAATATTCAAAATAGAAACTGTAAGTTGGTTATTTTTCTTTGCGTACTGGTCTATTTTAATTAAATTAATTATTGTTCACTTCTATAACATTCAATAAACTGAACTAGCAGCACGTCCTGCTTGCGTTTACGCTAAGTGACGAATGAGCCAACTTTCCTTACTCGTTAGGCATTGCATTCAACAATTGGAAATTATTAGCAAAATTTATTAAAGGATTTATGATTCTGACCAATCACAAGGGTCGTTTTAAAACCTAACGACTTATACCTACCTGCATATTACTTATCTACCTGTTAGGCAAACCTGGTCTCGACTCACTGTGACCACAACGTGCTAACAATAGCAATCTATCCCCTGGCTTGTTTCTAGTTTGGGATTAGCCTTACTGATACTTTTGCGCTACTTTTGGCAATCCTGCGTCATTTCCGGTATCAAGCCCAACGTCGGCAGGTCATTTTGGATGGTTTGTGTGCAGTTAGTCGGTGGGTAGCCTCTTCCTCTTTTGCCTTTATGGCCAATAATGTCTGGTCATATTTTTTTTCTCATCTCTGCGCATTATTTGCCTAAACCAACGCAGACGATTTTCTTGCATTTTTGTTGTATCTCGGCTACTTTGAAGGTTCCTCGTATGTGTTTGGTTTGAACTTTATTAAGTCACCACGCCCATCGCAGCACTTTCATCTCCACGACATATTGTATTCTTTGCTCTTCGCATTTCCTTATTCCCCAGCACTGGGACCCGCTGCATTACAATAGCACGCCTACAAAATTACTTATTTTCCCAACGTGCCCAAAGTAGGTTCACTTCAACAAATTACGTAGAGAATGTGTCATATTATGTCTCACACAATAGCCCCGATTTAGCGCAGGAAGGTTTAAAATTAATAATTACACTAATAAAAAGAGTGAAACTTGTTTGTTGAATTTACGTTTTAAGGGATAGTCTCTGGTAAAACAATAGGGTACTTGCATGAAATTTATTATGGATAGGTACTCGTACCTACCTACTTAATAAGTTATTATAAGTATTCTACCTACCGCTCACTATTTATTGTTATAATTATGTTCGTGTATTCTCATGTAAGTGATTGTTTTAATCTTTTGAGGATAATAAAGATTCTTAAACCAGAAATTTATTATAATAAATTGTGTCAATATTTCAAAAATAGAGCTTTAGAAAAGCGTTATCGTGAAAGATTTACCAAAAAATTATCAATAGTTTCCAAAATATTCAATTTTTAATTTTTTGAAACGGAACGTTGCAACGAAACACCAATCACAGCCAAGTTTGACACATGACGTCACTTTTATTTTTTAGGTAACATTTACCTCTTTCAGAGAAGGCAAACGAAACTAAGTGCATCGGTAAGATGCATTTCGATTCATTCCTGGAACTTTTGGAAGTAACTCGACACAGTTCCACCTTAATTTCGCTTTTGGATAATTATTGAAGTTATCTGTCTGTCAGTGTCACATGACCCTGTCAATACGACAGTGACATTTCTATATTCTTTTTCTTTTCTATATTTCTATTTCTTCACAGATTAATAAGGCGTAATTTTGAACTAGTGACGTTATTCCGCGTTTCGGCGGTAAGGTCTAAAGTAGGAACTTTGAAACGCTCTGTTTAATTTATTTATGCATATATATTTTTCTCTTTCTTGCTTTGTTTAAGTAGGCCGTATATCTTTAAAATAGACTGAAAAAAAAAATAATGCAAGTACCCCCCTATTTAACCATTAGAAAGCCTCAGTATCCTCGTGTAATAAAGGAAACTTTTTATCTAGATAAAAGAGTTTTCGAGATAATCTCAAAACTATACAGTTAAGTGTGGTTTTTATGCAACGGACTTTGATTGAATGTAAAAAAATCAAACGTGATACTTTTTTCCGTGAGAATATACCACGCCCTATCTACATTTAAAATAGTTACATTCCGATTGCTCAGACTAAAATGTTTTGCAGAGAAAAAAGAAAAAAATAAGATTGTGGGTTATCTTAGAATAAATTAAAAATTACCACGTGTGTGTGTGTGTATGTGTGTGTGTGTGTGTTGTGTGTTGTGATCTTAAATTTTGCTTCAAATATTTTAATATTACGCAGCAACAGAATTTGTGTTAATTTAGTTTTGAGTGCCCCGTGACTCAACTTTTTCTTGCAGCACTATATTTGAAGCAACCTTTGTATCGAGCGGTCTTGTGTTTGTGTATGTACATGATAGTCAACTTAACCCTCATATTTTGGTTAAAGTTGTTATTGTGGATTTTCCGGTTAGCTAAATGTTCCACAATTTGAAATGCGTGTCCACACGCTCAAGACACTCCTACGAGACAGTTTTAACATTATCTTGTTTGTCTTTACAAAATCGGGTCTACAAACAGGTATCACTTGAAAATCAAAGACAAAATAGCAAGAATATCGTATTTTATAATCTTGGCTGTGCACCAGCCAATAGTACGTAAGTATCGCAAATGCTTAAAAATTTTATAAAAGACAGCTACTATTTAAAAGTACAATTACAGTTATTTTTAAAATCATTTGACTAATATTTTAAAGAATCATTTGGGTTTTTTAAACCTTTTTAAAGAAAAAATCTGTAAATAAAATTCTCATAACTCACTCCTGGTATTTATAGTCAGGAGTAACTTTGTCATTAAAATACTATTTACGATAGGATTTGTACATGAAATCCTGATTAATTAGCTTGGGGCAAATATGGTGTGACGTTAATGATCATTATGTTAATGATAACAAAAGTTGAGTTAACAAAACTATTTATAAGAAATAGATTAGCTGGTAATAAGAAATATGTAAATAAGTATATGCCCCGAATTATTGCCGTATCCGAAAAGGATCACTAAGCTTTAAGCACAAAATTCAAAAGCCTTTTATTACTTTGGATTAGTTGTTACAATCACTTATAATCGTCAGCAGGTTCTTGGAACTCAAATTACCATCAGTTCGGAATATGTCCTCTGCTGAAAAGAACTGACAAAAAACGTGCAAGAAACTCAGCAGCTGTCTTTGAACAATCGTACTTATAAACTAGGAGAACAAAAAATGTTAATTCAGTAGAACAATTCATTCCTAAACGTCTGTTTCACTTAAATAGTCTACTACACTATAATATGCTTTATCGCATAATCTTTGTTTAGTAAGGGTCTTGAATTTATTAATGGACAAATTAACGACATCGTTTGGGAGTTTGTTGTAAAAGCGTATACAAAATCTATGTAACATCTGAAATTTACACTTGGTCGCAATAAATATTTGATTGGATTTGAAAATAAATTCACAGTTAAAATTATCTTGATAGCTACCATTTTGATATTAAATGATATTATGTAAGTTTTTTGCGGCGACAAATAAAAACAGTTAAAGTTAGTAGGTTCTATAAACTGTTGAAGACTACCAGCGTTTGTGGTGAAATACAGGGTTGCCAATCGTACGACGATGTAGCTTTTTGTCAGTGAAATATTTGTTTGTGTTAATTTATTAGCATTAGTAAGGATACCTAGTAAATAAAACAACCTGATTTTAACAAAACTATTCCTTTGTGTCTGTATTACCAATTATAATAAAAACTCTTTGATATAATTTGTATCAAATTCTATAATAATCAAAGCCAGTATAGATAAGCAATAGGAATCTCAAAACATGTTACGCACAAAGTAATCAAATCTCTGAAGCTAAAGTTAAGCTTGAACAGTATATTTTATAAGAACAATACAGTAATCACAATTATTATTACAAGCATTAAATAGAGCCAAAACTGTCTACCAATACTTAACTTTCGATGTTATGATGTCTTCCATCTATGAAATCACCAGCACCACTGATCCGATCCTTTGTTGCTGCCAATTTATGTAAACATGTTCTCCCGCGCGTTTTTCCCGCTATCTCAAATAACATTTTATTTACTCTACAGTCTATGAATTCACAATGTTGCCAGTTATTAAATATGAATTGGCCATGGAAATGCAATTTAAATCACTTTAATAAACATTGGTATAATTATTTAAATTAAGAATCACAATACATAGCATAAGAATCATAATAATATTAATCAATTTTAATATATTAGTACAGAATACCTAAATCACTATTCACACTCGCCCATCCTGACATCTTTGCGACCCTGCAAAGTAAAAAGGTTTTGTAAAAATAATTTCACTTTATCTAAATGTAACACAAATTCAAACCATGATTCTTTTTTTATCCAATCCATGTTACTAAGTTCCTCCAACTTCCACTTAACTTCTATCCATTATCCATAATAAGATTTTATTTTATTCCTTAATAACCAATAATATTAATAATAATGTTTAGCATTGAACCATTTATCAAATATTTTATCTGCGGACTCGCTTAGACGATTACGTAATTTTCTTCCAAGTTCCAACTGCTACTAAAGTTGCGTTAGCACAATCACTCCTTTTACCAATGATCGACTATGCCGATACCTGCTTTACTGACATTAGCGAGGAGCAGCTAAATAAACTTGAGCGCCTCCAGAATCTATGTATCCGGTTCATATTTGGTCTACGCAAATGACCATGTCTCCGAATTTCGTACCAAGCTCAAGTGGCTTCCGATTTGCCTTCGCCGGAATGCGCATGTCCTCTTCCTTCTATATAGCATACTGTTCAATCCACCTTCCCCCAACTACCTAAAAGACCTCTTCGTATTTCATTCTTCCCATAACCTGCCTGTTCGATCATCCCAGAACTTACTTCTTATGATTCCTGCCCCTAGAACCAAATTTTATGATTATTCCTTCTCTGTACAAGCAGTCCGCTTGTGGAATCCGCTACCTGTAGAGGTGCGAATAGGCCAAATCACTACCCACCTTTAAGAGCCTGGTGAAGACTTTCTACCTCACTCATGGATCGTGACTCGCTGTAGTGTAACCTTATTATTTATAGTATGCATAGACAACACCGGCAAAATTTGTGCAAGTCTAACGTCGATAAAGAAGCATCCAATACCTGGCTTACTTGGGGTGAACTGTTTCCCGAAACAGAAGGATTTATCCTTGCCATTCAAGACCAAGTCATCGAAACACGACACTACCAAAAGCATATACTAAAAGTCCATAATATATCAAATGACAGCTGCAGAAAATGTAACGGTGCCCCGGAAACGATACAGCATCTCATAAGTGTCTGCAAGTCAATAGTGCAAAAAGATTATAAACACCGCTACGACCAGGTTGCTAAGATTATTCATCAGAAACTTGCAAGCAAATCTAAACTGAGGACGAATGAACCAATTTCTTATTAAAAATACATACCTGACAGCGTTCTAGGGAATTCAACCCACAGGCTGTAGAGCACAATATCTGAAAGCTTACAAAATATACTGACCTCAAAACGAAATAGCAAAAAATGTGGAAATTACAGAATATTACCTTCATCCCTGTTGTACTACCACCATCTGAAATCCCTTGTCAACTGCACCAACCCTTCGCTACCCTCCAATTACCTAGGTACACTTACATTATTATGCAGAAGGCGGTAATACTAAATACATGTCGAATCGTCTGCAAACTCCTCCAAACTGATGACTACACAACTCTTAATACTTCCACTTAAACTAACCTCCACTTGGCTTTGGCCCGTGGTTGCCAATTAATACCGGTCTAGCTGAGAAGAATTCAAAAATCCAAATTCCCATAATAATAATAATCCACTTCACAACACACAGATAAGCGTCTTGACCCCTCACTAAGCTGTAAGCTTGTGTCATGGCAACCAAGCAAACTTGGTATACCTATAGGTACTCACTAACATATTATTACATATGTCCATATTACACTATAGATATAGTATATTATATATTCACGCCCAGACTGGAAAATATAATAATATAACAAAATACATACATAATTATAAATAAAATTTATGTGTCTGTTTGTAACTCAGAATTAACAGCTTTTTAATAAATGCATAATATGAAAATAAGTATAATTATAATATGGCACCTACTTATATGTCTGTCTGTTCCGGGTAATCTCTAAAACGGCTGGATCGATTTTAACTGGACTTTCACTGGCAAATCGTCAAAGTCAAATCATTTATTCAAATTTGGTCCATAATATGACTCTTTGAACATAATTACAGTTATTATGACAACACCCATAAAACATCCACCCTTCACAGCTTCCTAGCTGATGTTATAAGGAGTAACTTGGCTACATTTATTTCCAAAAATTAGTTCCTGCGGGAACTCCGAAATCCACGCGAGCAAAATCGCGGGGCACAGCTAGTAATCAATAAATAAATATATAAATAAATAAATTTATTTCACACTCTTTATCTCCATTATTTTCAACCATAATTTATAACCATTCATTATTACTCCATTATTTATAACCATTTTATTTTCAACCATATTTTTTTTTATCCAATTTATCCAATTATTCAAGTAATTCCATTTTTACCAATATTTTATTCATTTAGTTCAATTTATTCATTAATACCAGAGATCCATTTAATTATTCCATTTATTACTTTTATACCATTCATCACTTAGATTATCAACCACTTTTAACCATTACTTTAGTATAGGTACATCAGGTACATGACCATATATTCCAGTATTTAATTTTTGTACCTAATCCATTAGTAATTAAATCCAATAATCAAAATCGCTTTAACTAGTTAACCAGCTAGTTATTCCTTACACAATTGGTAGAGTAAATTCCTTTTCCCTCAAGTACCTAGATTAAATTGACATTGAAAGAACTTTATTTGACACAACACATACATTAATTTTTTTAAAAAGTATGAATAAGGGACTGCTTCCCAACCGCCAAACGATCAGAAACGTACCGGGAGATCGCAAGCGCACCAAACCCAAAATTAACTATAAATTCTTCTATGCTATCCACCTGACTCGTCTGTCGAGATTGTATCGGTCTCAGAGTCTATTTAGAACAATTGTATGTAATCTGACTATGCTTTGACACCTTATGGACAAGTTCTAGTTGAAGAAAAGAAAGAAGTCTATCCATTACAAACAACCAAGGAAACAAACAAAAATGGATCTTATGTCCTTATTAGCGCCTATTAGATAATATACGGAGGTAACGTTATATAAGTTTGCAAACTTTGTAAGTTTGGATGTAGTGGGTAGTCTCTGATACTACTGAACAGATTCCTAAAATTCCTTTTTAAAAGATACTGACACAGCACAGGAGTGACACGTACTTTCCATTTCCAAACAAAGAATTCCTGCCGAAATATCAAAATTCACGCTGAGAAATCAGCGGGGAAACAGATATTTTAATAGGTTAGGTATGGATAAAAGTGAAATAGGCAATAAGGTAGGTACATTTTATCCGGATGTAAAGGAATTTCGCGGGTTGAATCGCGGGGGATAGTAGGCACCTAGCAGTAAAATATTACTTATTGTTGAAGGTAAATTATGATAATACTCTAAAACTGATTTTGTTCTCTGTACGTATCTATTTAAGTATTATTAATGAATGTTGGCATATAATCAAAAAGGAAAACTGTGACTATTGTTTTAAACAAGATTCGAATTTGAAAACTAACTTAGAGACCACACTTGAATCGCAACCTTTTAATGTGTTATACAAATGCATATTACGTTTAATTAAATTGTTTAAATTACAGGAGGATTACAGAATAATTTCACAGAAAGTACCTTTACCTATCTATTTTCTTCAAAAGCTCAATGGTTAAATAGAGTTACTACTGCATTAATTAACATCAAGTTAAATATTGTGTAATTCCACTACAAATTATTAAGAAAGACTTACCGCTACCACAATAACCACGAGTATACTCCGCTACTAAGCGCACTAAAGAAGAAATGCTGTAATTGAATACCCGCGCATAATCACACATTTTTAGACTTATAAGCATTGATATATTCCTATAAGAAAAAAATCTCCAGGACTTCAAACCCATTTACTACGAATTCTATCAACACCTGACCTTCATACTTTTATTGGACTACCTCCAAAACCTTTTACAAAAATATCTGATGGAAGCAATAAGACAAGTTTTAGCGAGCAATCTCGAGTATCTAAATTAACCCGTGTAATCGATATTGTCAGGGAATGCCTCTAAAATCTTTTGTTTCTATTTATGCCATGTAAATTCATAAGAACGCAAAGTCTTGTGCCACAACTTAGCCAATCCAGTCAAACGTGACTGCACATAATAACTTTTCCATCATCGTTCCAACCATGTATTGCCCTTAGATGTTCGATTTTATCAAGATTTTATAAAGCCATTGTAATACCGGCAATTCCGATTTCTCAAAATCGAATTCGGGAAAAATACGGGTTTAACCAAGACGTTACTATAATATGGAGCGATCCTACCAGTATCATCCAGTTGTGAAGATTCTTTATTTCTCACGGCCCGTGGAGAAGGCGTATCTCTAGGCCGCCATGGCGCCCAGGATCTGGAAGTGCTCCATGACCGTCGTTTCGTTTAACAGGACTCCGAGAATGCTTTGGCTGCTTGAATCCTTAATAATCCCACTTCTGAAATGTTAATTTATTAGCATTAGTAAGGATACCTAGTAAATAAAACAACCTGATTTTAACAAAACTATTCCTTTGTGTCTGTATTACCAATTATAATAAAAACTCTTTGATATAATTTGTATCAAATTCTATAATAATCAAAGCCAGTATAGATAAGCAATAGGAATCTCAAAACATGTTACGCACAAAGTAATCAAATCTCTGAAGCTAAAGTTAAGCTTGAACAGTATATTTTATAAGAACAATACAGTAATCACAATTATTATTACAAGCATTAAATAGAGCCAAAACTGTCTACCAATACTTAACTTTCGATGTTATGATGTCTTCCATCTATGAAATCACCAGCACCACTGATCCGATCCTTTGTTGCTGCCAATTTATGTAAACATGTTCTCCCGCGCGTTTTTCCCGCTATCTCAAATAACATTTTATTTACTCTACAGTCTATGAATTCACAATGTTGCCAGTTATTAAATATGAATTGGCCATGGAAATGCAATTTAAATCACTTTAATAAACATTGGTATAATTATTTAAATTAAGAATCACAATACATAGCATAAGAATCATAATAATATTAATCAATTTTAATATATTAGTACAGAATACCTAAATCACTATTCACATTTGAATCGTTTTAGTGGACGTAGGGGTAATCGCTAGCTCGGAGGGAACATCACTGATGGACATGTAGTATTATGATCGTGGACATGTATAGGCTCTGTGAATCCCTCTGGGAGACATAGGTATGTGTAAGGAAAAACTATTATAAAGCAGAATAGGAACCGCACTAGAATAAAAAGAACAATACTAGACAGTTTATTGCACAAAATATAATACAATATGCTTTATTGCACCAAAGATTTTTTACAATATTAAATATAAATTAATTCCATGACCTTATTGCTAGAAGCTAAGCTAATTTTATCTCATTTATTTTTCATAAAATATACATGCAAAGGAATATTTACAAAAAACTTAGGAAAACTATAAACTAACGCGCTAACTTCCTTTAGGTCGGCAGTCAAGTTCGATCGGGATGTATCATTAGTTTTTAAAACGGCAGGTGGGCACCAACGACGCCATGTCGGGTGGCGGTAGAAGCCGTCAGTGGAACACCAGCCGGCGCGTCACCCGGCGCAGCGCCTCACGCGTGGTCGTCGTGGTGGCGCCCACGTCAGGGCTGCCCTCCTCCTCGCACTCCTCGCGCCCGAAGTACATCAGTGGAGGTGGTGGTGACTGAGGAGCTCCTGTGGAACGTTCACTCATTTTAATTTGTCCACAGCTGTTACAAAAATGTCAAACGATTTCTACTTTAAGCTGGATTTTGCTACGCACATTACTGAACTGAAATTATAATTGTTGAACGAGGAAATTAATTTTAGTGACAGAGCTGCGGCATTCGGAAAATAAGTGACTTTAAAATTATTCCTGTGGTAATTATATTATGACGAAGTTGTGATCTAATAATTGCACAACTTGCTCGGGTGTCATCGGTCTAAATGTGTTCGTCTCTCTGAGAACGTTGATGTTTATTGTATACGTTCACGTGCTTCACCAGGTTGGTAGATATAGCGTTATTCCTCCACAGATAACTTAGAAATAGTAACACAGTTGGAGTCTCTTGCTCACCTGGACCGTCGTAAATGTAGTCCTCGTCGTCTGAAACGTCGAAGTACATTTCGAACTCGCCGTCCACTTCCACGACTTCCTCGTCTTCGAGCGCAGGCTCATCCAGGGGGTTGTCCAGATCGTTTTGGTCTATTGAGCCCGCGCTTTCCGTTGAACTGCTGGGGCTGTCAGCGACTTCCCGATCACTCCGTGGCGATATTTCTGTGGATGATAACCAGTCATTTATTGTGCATTCATGAAGAATATGCGTGTAAAGAAGTTATTTGAAAACCCCAGAATTATATTTAGGAAGTGTTAAGATAAGGAATTTAATTTTCGGAACATCTTCAATCTACATTTAAGTATAACTGAAATTCTAACAGTATTTTTGAATATCAATATCCGACGTCATAATATCACTTACATATTATGACGCACGACCCGTGGACCCCTGGCTAGATCCCCCGGTGGACTCCACGGGGAATTTTTTCTCCCGTCGATATTTTTTCGACGAGATTTCTTAGAATTATGATTTTAAGTCGCGATTTGCACTAGCCTCTATCTTCATCACATTCTTCTAGTTTATTTAGCTGGTAGTTAGTATGCTTACCTTTGAATAGCGGAGGCAGGTCGAGCTGGTAGTCAAAGGCGTCGTGTTCTACTTGACCTTCTTCAACCACAACTTCTTCAACGACTGGACCTTCCCAGTAGAAGTCCAATGCCGCGTTTGCGTCGGGTTCGGGCTCCGTGGAGGGTGGGCGCGGCGCTTCGCCTCCCACCCGCTCCTCGTAGGGTGCGAAGCGAGACGAGGGACTCATGCTAGATTTCACACTAGGCATCCTTATGTTCTCGAATAGATAAAACGAAGTCGTAATCCACGTCTAAGCTAGTTATTTTTATTATTTTGGAGAGATTTTCACAGAATGGTTTAAATGAAATAGGCAAATTTTGAGATTTTTTTTTTAATATTCAAAATAGAAACTAAAGGTTGGTTATTTTTCTTTGCGTAGTAGTCTATTTTAATTAAATTAATTATTGTTCACTTCTATAACATTCAATAAACTGAACTAGCAGCACGTCCTGCTTGCGTTTACGCTAGGTGACGAATGAGCTAACTTTCCTTACTCGTTAGGCATTGCATTCAACAATTGGAAATTATTAGCAAAATTTATCAAAGGATTTATGATTCTGACCAATCACAAGGGTCGGTTTAAAACCTAACGACTTATACCTACCTACCTGCATATCACTTGTCTACCTGTTAGGCAAACCTTCTACCTGGTCTCGACGCACTGTGACCACAATGCGCTAACAATAGCAATCAATCCCATGGCTTGTTTCCTGTTTTGGGGTTAGCCCTCCTGATACTTTTACGCTACTTTTGGCAATTCTGCGTCATTTCATTTTGGATGGTTCAGCCTCTTCCTCTTTTGCCTTCCTTAATGGCCAATAATGTCTGGTCATATTTTTCTCATCTCTGCGCATTACTTGCCCAAACCAACGCAGACGATTTTCTTGCATTTTTTGTTGTATCTCGGCTACTTTGAAGGTTCCTCGTGTGTGTTTAGTTTGAACTTTATCAAGTCTAGTAACGCCACTCGCCCATCGCAGCATTTTCATCTCCATGACATATTGTATTCTTTGCTCTTCGCATTTCCTTATTCCCCAGCACTGGGACCCGCTGCATTACAATAGCGCGCCTACAAAATTAATTATTTTCCCAACGTGCCCAAAGTACGTGGTTCATTTCAACAAATTACGTAGAGAATGTGTCATATTATGTCTTACACAATAGCCCTGATTTAGCGCAGGAAGGTTTAAAATTAATAATTACACTAATAAAAAGAGTGAAACTTGTTTGCCGACTTTACGTTTTAAGGGATAGTCTCTGGTAAAACAATAGGGTACTTGCATGAAATTTATTATGGATAGGTACTCGTGCCTACCTACTTAATAAGTTATTGTAAGTATTCTACCTACCGCTCACTATTTTTTGTTATAATTATGTTCGTATATTCTCATGTAAGTGATTATATTAATCTTTTGAGGATAATAAAGATTCTTAAACCAGAAATTTATTATAATAAATTGTGTCAATATTTCAAAAATAGAACCTTAGAAAAGCGTTACGTGAAAGATTTACCAAAAAATTATCAATAATTTCCAAAATATTCAACTTTTAATTTTGTGAAACGGAACGTTGCAACGAAACACCAATCACAGCCAGGCTTGACACATGACGTCACCTTTATTTTTTTAGGTAACATTTTCCTCTTTCAGAGAAGGCAAAAGAAACTAAGTGCATCGCTAAGATGCATTTCGATTCTTTCCTGGAACTTTTGGAAGTAACTCGACCCAGTTCAACCTTAATTACGCTTTTGGATATTGAAGTTATCTGTCTGTCAGTGTCACATGACCCTGTCAATACGACAGTGACATTTCTATCACAGATTAATAAGGCGTAATTTTGAACTAGTGACGTCATTCCGCGTTTCGGCGGTAAGGTCTAAAGTAGGAACTCTGAAACGCTCTATTTAATTAAATTATGCATATATTTTTTTCTTTTTCTTGCTTTGTTTAAGTAGGCCGCATATCTTAAAAATAGACTGAAAAAAAAAATTCATGCAAGTACCCCCCTATTTAACCGTTAGAAAGCCTCAGTATCCTCGTGTAACAAAGGAAACTTTTTATCTAGATAAAATAGTTTTCGAGATAATATCAAAACTATTCAGTTAAGTGCGGTTTTTATGCAACGGACTTTGATTGAATGTAAAAAAATCAAACGTGATACTTTTTTCCGTGAGAGCATACCACGCTCTATCTACATTTAAAATAGTTACATTCCGATTGCTCAGACTAAAATGTTTTGCAGAGAAAAAAGAAAAAAATGAGATTGCAGGTTATCTTAGAATAAATTAAAAATTACCACGTGTGTGTGCGCGTGTGTTGTGTGTGTGTGTGTGTGTGTATCTATCTGTGTAAGAGTAGGTATATTTGATCTTATAGTAGGTAATTATTTATTTTGATCTTAAATTTTGCTTCAAATATTTTAATATTACGCAGCAACAGAATTTGTTTTAATTTAGTTTTGAGTGCCCCGTGACTCAACTTTTTCTTGCAGCATTATATTTGAAGCAACCTTTGTATCGAGCGGTCTTGTGTTTGTGTATGTACATGGTAGTCAATTTAACTGTCATATTTTGGTTAAAGTTGTTATTGTGGATTTTCCGGTTGACTAAATGTTCCACAATTTGAAATGCGTGTCCAGACGCTCAAGACACTCCTACGAGACAGTTTTACCATTATCATATTTGTTTGTCCTTAAAAAATCGGGTCTACAAACAGGTATCACTTGAAAATCAAAGAAAAAATATTAAGTATATCGTATTTTATAATCTTGGCTGTGCACCAGCCAATAGTACCTAAGTATCGCAAATGCTTAAAAACGTTATAAGAGACAGCTACATAGTATTATATTATCTGTGCAGCTACTATTTAAAAGTACAATTACAGTTATTTCTAAAATCATTTGACTAATATTTTAAAGAATAATTTGGGTTTTTAAACCTTTTCAAAGAAAAAATCTGTAAATAAAATTCTCATAACTCTCCTAGTATTTATAGTCAGAAGTAACTTTGTCATTAAATAAAATACTATTTACGATAGGATTTGTACATGAAATCCGGATTAATTAGCTTGGGGCAAATATGGTGTAACGTTAATGATCATTATGTTAATGATAACAACAGTTGAGTCAACAAAACTGTTAATAAGAAATAGATTAGCTGGTAATAAGAAATATGTAAATAAGTATATGCTCCGAATTATTGCCGCACCCGAAAAGGATCACTAAGCTTTGAGCACAAAATTCAAAAGCCTTTTATTACTTTGGATTGGTTGTTACAATCACTTATAATCGTCAGCAGGTTCTTGGAATTTTAATTACCGTCAGTTCGGAATACGTCCTCTGCTGAGAAGAACTGACAAGAAACGTGCAAGAAACTCAGTAGCTGCCTTTTAACGATCGTACTTATAAACTAGGAGAACAAAAAATGGTAATTCAGTAGAACAATTCATTCCTAAACGTCTGTTTCACTTAAATAGTCTACTACACTATAATATGCTTTATCGCATAATCTTTGTTTAGTAAGGGTCTTGAATTTATTAATGGACAAATTAACTACATCGTTTGAGAGTTTGTTGTAAAAGCGTATACAAAATCTATGTAACATCTGAAATGTACACTTGGTCGCAATAAATATTTGATTGGATTTGAAAATAAATTCACAGTTAAAATTATCTTGATAGCTACCATTTTGATATTAAAATGATGTTATGTAAGTTTTTTGCGGCGACAAATGAAAACAGTTAAAGTTAGTAGGTTCTATAAACTGTTGAAGACTACCAGCGTTTGTGGTGAAATACAGGGTTGCCAATCGTACGACGATGTAGCTTTTTGTCAGTGAAATATTTGTTTGAATAGTTTTAGTGGACGTAGGGGTAATCGCTAGCTCGGAGGAAACATCACTGATGGACATGTAGTATTATGATCGTGGACATGTATAGGCTCTGTGAATCCCTCTGGGAGACATAGGTATGTGTAAGGAAAAACTATTATAAAGCAGAATAGGAACCGCACTAGAATAAAAAGAAAAATACTAGACAGTTTATTGCACAAAATATAATACAATATGCTTTATTGCACCAAAGATTTTTTACAATATTAAATATAAATTAATTCCATGACCTTATTGCTAGAAGCTAAGCTAATTTTATCTCATTTATTTTTCATAAAATATATATGCAAAGGAATATTTACAAAAAACTTAGGAAAACTATAAACTAACGCGCCAACTTCCTTTAGGTTGGCAGTCAAGTTCGATCGGGATGTATCATTAGTTTTTAAAACGGCAGGTGCCCACCAACGACGCCATGTCGGGTGGCGGTAGAAACCGTCAGTGGAACACCAGCCGGCGCGTCACCCGGCGCAGCGCCTCACGCGCGGTCGTCGTGGTGGCGCCCACGTCAGGGCTGCCCTCCTCCTCGCACTCCTCGCGCCCGAAGTACATCAGTGGAGGTGGTGGTGACTGAGGAGCTCCTGTGGAATGTTCACTCATTTTAATTTGTCCACAGCTGTTACAAAACTGTCAAACGATTTCTACTTTAAGCTGGATTTTGCTACGCACATTACTGAACTGAAATTATAATTGTTGAACGAGGAAATTAATTTTAGTGACAGAGCTGCGGCATTCGGAAAATAAGTGACTTTAAAATTATTCCTGTGGTAATTATATTATGACGAAGTTGTGATCTAATAGTTGCACAACTTGCTCGGGTGTCATCGGTCTAAATGTGTTCGTCTCTCTGAGAACGTTGATGTTTATTGTATACGTTCACGCGCTTCACCAGGTTGGTAGATATAGCGTTATTCCTCCACAGATAACTTAGAAATAGTAGCACAGTTGGAGTCTCTTGCTCACCTGGACCGTCGTAAATGTAGTCCTCGTCGTCTGAAACGTCGAAGTACATTTCGAACTCGCCGTCCACTTCCACGACTTCCTCGTCTTCAAGCGCAGGCTCATCCAGAGGGTTGTCCAGATCGTTTTGGTCTATTGAGCCCGCGCTTTCCGTTGAACTGCTGGGGCTGTCAGCGACTTCCCGATCACTCCGTGGCGATATTTCTGTGGGTGATAACCAGTCATTTATTGTGCATTCATGAAGCATATGCGTGTAAAGAAGTTATTTGAAAACCCCAGAATTATATTTAGCAAGTGCTAAGATAAGGAATTTAATTTTCGGAACATCTACAATCTACATTTAAGTATAACTGAAATTCTAACAGTATTTTTGAATATCAATATCCGACGTCATAATATCACTTACATATTATGACGCACGACCCGTGGACCCCCTGGCTAGATCCCCCGGTGGACTCCACGGGGAATTTTTACTCCCGTCGATATTTTTTCGACGAGATTTCTTAGAATTATGATTTTAAGTCGCGATTTGCACTAGCCTCTATCTTCATCACATTCTTCTAGTTTATTTAGCTGGTACGAGTAGTTAGTATTTAATATACTTACCTTTGAATAGCGGAGGCAGGTCGAGCTGGTAGTCAAAGGCGTCGTGTTCTACTTGACCTTCTTCAACCACAACTTCTTCAACGACTGGACCTTCCCAGTAGAAGTCCAATGCCGCGTTTGCGTCGGGTTCGGGCTCCGTGGAGGGTGGGCGCGTCGCTTCGCCTCCCACCCGCTCCTCGTAGGGTGCGAAGCGAGACGAGGGACTCATGCTAGATTTCACACTAGGCATCCTTATGTTCTCGAATAGATAAAACGAAGTCGTAATCCACGTCTAAGCTAGTTATTTTTATTATTTTGGAGAGATTTTCACAGAATGGTTTAAATGAAATAGACAAATTTTTAGATTATTTTTTTAAAATATTCAAAATAGAAACTGTAGGTTGGTTATTTTTCTTTGCGTACTGGTCTATATTAATTAAATTAATTAATGTTCACTTCTATAACATTCAATAAACTGAACTAGCAGCACGTCCTGCTTGCGTTTACGCTAGGTGACGAATGAGCCAACTTTCCTTACTCGTTAGGCACTTCATGCATTCAACAATTGGAAATTATTAGCAAAATTTATCAAAGGATTTATGATTCTGACCAATCACAAGGATCGTTTTAAAACCTAACGACTTATACCTACCTGTATATCACTTGTCTACCTGCCTTCTACCTGGTCCCGACGCACTGTAACCACAATGCGCTAACAATAGCAATCAATCTGCGTCACTTCCGGTATCAAGCCCATCGTCGGCAGGTCATTTTGGATGGTTCGGCCTCTTTCTCTTTTGCCTTCCTTTATGGCCAATAATTTGGTCATATTTTTCTCATCTCTGCGTATTACTTGCCCAAACCAACGCAGACGATTTTCTTGCATTTTTTGTTGTATCTCGGCTACTTTGAAGGTTCTTCGTATTTGTTTGGTTTGAACTTTATCAAGTCTAGTAACGCCACTCGCCCATCGCAGCATTTTCATCAGATTCAGATTCAGATTTTTATTCATAATGTTAATTATAAGTCAAATTAGAATTAAATTAATCAAATATGATTAAATAATTGCACTAAACATTTAAACTAAACAAGTTCATAGGTCAACATCAGGATTAAATAAATATCTATATTAATTAAGAATAAAATAAATTAAATTGGACCATTATTATCTACACTCTTGTAGGCAACAAATTCATTATAACTGTAGAACGCCTGCGCGATCAACCAGCGCTTCAGTTTGGGCTTAAACAGTTTTAGGTATGTAGTGTCCCGGATATCCTTCGGTAGTTTATTGTAAACTGTAGGTCCCATCACGTGTACCGACCTAGCGGACTTCTCCAGTCGGTGCCGGACCGGCACAATCGTGCCCGCTCGGCGAGTGCCCTCCGGCTTGCTCTCGTACGCGTTCAAGTGCAGGCGCACATATAGGGCCGTCTGGTAAATGACAATACATGGCAGAGTCATGATTCCCAACTTACTGAAATGCGGTCTCGCTGACTCATCAGGCGCCAGGCGCAGTATCGCTCGGACGGCCTTTTTTTGCATTCTGAAGGCGCGCTCCCAGTCGGCGGCACGCCCCCACAGCTCGGCGCCGTATTGAAGGAGTGAGTGCACGGTGGCGAAGTAGCAAGACCGTGCCGCATTCGGCGGCACGACGCGAGACAGTCGACGGAGCGCGAAACAC